>CM056380.1:95522782-96177782 GCA_029718625.1 Synaphobranchus kaupii
AAATTGGTTGTGTTTGATTGGAATCATCGAATTTGAAACCGAAATAATTCCAAATGAACGACGATTCTCTTTTTTTGGTCCTTGGCTTGGTAAACATTTTCAATGTCATGTCGAAAAGTCTTGCCAGGCCTACTTTTCATATTTTGTTGGAGGCTACCACAAACAGGAAAAAATACTTTAAATACGCTACTTGTTCACAGGGATCAGAGTGCTTAAAGCGCGCCCAGCAGGACCGCTTGTGATTGGTTAAGACCATGAGAACACTTCGCCTGTTCACTTGTTACGACCCCAGCTCGAAGGGGCCGCAGCACAATCAATTTAAAACACAAACAACAACTTACAAAGTGTTTTTCTTAAAATCTAATCTTAGCCAAAATGGAAACTGAACCAACAAAGGGGAAAAATGAGCCAACAAAAGGGAAGCCAAACCAATAAAGGGTGGCTCTAATGTCCAATCATGAGTAAGGTGAACAGAGTGAAACTCGTTAGCACGCAAAAGATTTAAAGGGCCACACTCACGAGCCAGCATAGGGACATAACACCCCCACACATAAACAATGGCTAATCTGTCTAATAAATACAATATTAGCAGATTAGACATTGAAAACCAAACTAAATTTGGCCAGATAAAATCACAAAACAAAAAACTGAATGCCACAGGCCCAAAGGGCAAAGACTAACATACTAAAACAAGATGCTAGTCTTACACAAAGAGCACCCTGGTTCCTAGCTACCTACCTACTAATGCATGGATATTCACATCTGGACCTCAAATCCAAATATGGCCCTGGTTTTCTTTCTCCCAGGTAATTAACTGAATGAGTAGTGCTACTGACTGTCTTCACACCTGACTCCCAGGTAAAGGGAGGGTGGAAAACCAGCAGGTCTTGAATACCTGGGTACTAATGCCTAGATGTCTTCTTTCAGGCGTGCCGGGCAGCACTCAATGGCCGTATCTGATTGGTTACAGCGCTCGTTCGCTGAATAGCACAATTTGTAACCGGGAAAGCTTGATTTTAACACAGCACGAATGCTAAATGGGATGCAGTAATCGTGACCTTTTGTGATTATAAAAGGAGGCGTGTCTGCAAGATACGTGGATTCAGAGTTTTCACTTAATAATTTTTGTCTGCGCAACAAAGGTGGTTTATGTCTAGCGCCGCCAATAGATGATTATGAAAAATACTGCATATTTCACATAAAGCGATATTAGAATGAGTGCATGTTCTTTCAACATAATATTGGCCTAATTTTCCTTTGCCTAGCTCACTTTCAATTATCAAAGAGCTGTCATAAAAAGAAAAATATGTAAAAGTATGCTTCACCATCTATATCATACCAGACCAATATTAGATGGATTGATTGATAGACAGTGTTTGATCTTCATTGACAGAGAGACGATTTTGTACTTGTGTCAGTACATCTGCTCCAAAATTATTAGTAAGCTCAAATTAACTCCCCGCAGTTTACCAGTGCTCCAGGTTACAATCTTTCTCTCCTTCCTGGCCACATCCTTTCAGCGTATGACAGGCACTCAAAAAATTAATTGTTGCACAGTGGTTAAATCTTTTATTAAGTCCAATGATTTATTTTTTTACTTAATATTGCGTGCAACCACTGTTCAGTGATAATTTGTTCGACTTTGTGATGGGTATATGCCAGTCGTCAATATCTAGGAGTTATGATCACTTCATCAATGCGACGTATTAATACGTTCACTGCATTCCCCATCACGCAAGAGCAACTACGATTTACAAAGGCAAATGCGGTTATTAAAGGCTCTGTCACTGACATGTTGAAAATGTATACCCCCACAAACATATTTTTTAGTAGAAAGCTGGCAACCCAGGGGGCAGGTACAAGAAACAGGTCATTAGAATATCATGCTCTGTGCCAACCACATTTTGAGATCCCCACCCGCGGAGCACAGGTTAGAATACGGCGTAGATCATCCCGCGTTAAATCCGACAAGGAGAGGCACTTAAATGCAGACTTAAGTTAGCCATCTCTGAATCTGGCCCTTTGATGGCACAAATGGGTGAAGTAGTCTACAAATTATTGTCAGATGAGCTTTATTTATGTGTAAATCAACAAAGTTTTAATCCAATAATTTGGAATCCAAATCCAATGGTCTAACGCAGCATTCTCAAACCTTTTTTCACTTGCAGAACATTTAGCAAAAATGCTTAAATCTCAAACTTATCAGAAGCGAAAAACAAATAAACATTCCAATGGATGTGATGTTTTGTCCCCAGAATGACACTTTGTCCATATTAGTCCATCTACTGGTGTATTGGTTGACATGGGAACCTTACTGATGTTTTACCTAACGTTGTCCTTATAAAGGTTCTGCATGCCAGTAATATCACTGATTCAGCAATCGTGCATGGCCTTTTTTTCTTAGCCACAATCTCATCAACTCCATAATTAGTCCTGTCTCAGACACCATTTCACAATCCCCTAGCATCTGTGCCTCTTTCCTGTGAAAATCTCACCCTACATGCATATCTAGCCCCTCTTCACTTACGCACCAGTTACACACTCAAGTGTAAATGCGTAAAAAGCCGAGGTGCACAATTTTTTATTTAAATATACTACGTGAGCATATCTCAGATCTCAAAAGCCCATAATTACACTAATTATTTATACATACAGGTGCTACAGACCATTATGAATAACCTCATAAAATTCTTAAATATTATTTTGATTTTGTTTTCAATAATGCAATATTGAAACCAATATATAGTTTCTGAATGTCTCAATACACAATTGTTTTCAAAAGTGTTTCAGTCTACGATGATAATGATCTCATTCACTGTAAAAAAAAATTTAAAAAAAAAACTCGTAAGCAATGGGTGAAAAAACTGGCAGCCATGTTGCCAGTGAAAAAACATTTAATGAATGAAAACAAAGTATAAATCCTGTTATTTTAAGGGATGGTGTTAAATAGTGAGTTATTGATGTTATTCTACATGACATTTACAGTATTTTGAAAAATATTTACAAACATTTTTTCTATAAAATACATTTTTTTTCAGTACACTGTAAAAAAAAACTGTTACAGGATTTAAAACACTGTCAAAGTCATGTAGAATAACAGCAATAACTCATTATTTAACAGTAACAGGATTTATAAAGTTAAATAACAGGATTTATGCAGCTATATAACAGGATTCATACAGTTTCCCCCATCATTAAATGGTTTTTCACTCTTTTTTATGGTATCTTTTTACAGTGTTGTTTTGTAGTTTGGAGCGTTATTCACTGATCATGTTCCAGAGGTAAGCCAATCCTTAAATATGCACTCAAAGGATGTATGATACCAATGTGAACAGTAGTACAGTTTTACTGTACAGTAAAAAAGGTTATATATAGTGTTCTCTAACAGAATACTTAATCACTGCTAAGCATGGGGATGGACAGAAATTATGGCCTATGGTATATACTATGAGATCGTAGTATTGTGTACCCCTTATTTGTCGGTTGAAAAACAACGTAGTTGATTATGAAATAATCAAAAATTCCCACTCTTTTGGTAGGTGAAGGAAGAAGATCCATTGTGACAGAAATGTGCACTATGAAATGCACTTTCATAGCCAAAGTGTAGATTACTGTAGAGTAGGGCTATCAGTTTTTTTGTTTGATAATCAAACTTGTTCAAATCTCAGGAAAACAATTTATTTTGAATATGGAATTAAGGGTTTGATTTGTAATCCCATTGCTGACCAGCACAGTCCTGATGTCTGTGCTCATCCATGTTTCACTCATGGTAGCGCTCAATATCAAAGTGACCGATAAACAACAAGCCTTGTAATTGTTTTGCCTGGAGGTATACCGTTAGGTAGCCTAAATAAAGTTAATGTGTGGGGCATGATATGTAGGCTATATTTTCGAATTTCGAAATGGAGGAGTCAAGAAAAATTGTAACTCCACCACACCTCAGGATTGCCATTGGGAAATATTACGGGTTCTATGCCATTGAAGACAAAATAATAACCACAGAGAAAGTTGCTTGCAAGGTATGCAAGATGCAACTGTCCTACTAACCCTCCAAAGGCTGACACTTTTTTCAGCTCCAAAGGAGATCAGCCAGTTTATTTTAGTTTAAGCAAGCCATGCCATTGCTGTGAATTAACGATAGACTCTTGCGTTTTTTTGCCCGGATGCAGAGCAGGCGGGCCTAAAAGCCTGAATATACAGTACCAGTCAAAAGTTTGGACACACTCGTAGAAAGTTATTTTTTCGTTATTTTTACTGTTTTCCACATTTTAGAATAGTAAAGACATCAACACTATCAGATAACACAAATGGAATTATGCAAAGACCCAAAAAAAATGTAAAACAAATAAAAAACGTCTTATATTTTAGATTCTTCAAAGTAGCCACCCTTTGAATTGATTACAGCTTTGCACATTCTACCTGGAAATAAGGTATCAAGAGTCTTTCGATACTTTTATACAGAGTCATGATAGCATCACCTGTTTACCTGTGGAATACCTGTTTACCACAGACGTTGGTTGAGAGAATGGCAAGAATGTGCAAAGCCGTTATCAAGGCAAAGGGTGGCTACTTTGAAGAATCTAAAATATAACACTTTTTTTTATTTGTTTGCATAATTTAATGTATTATCTCATTGTTTTGATGACTTTACTATTCTAAAATGTGGAAAACAGTAAAAAAAACTTTAAAAAAACCTATGAGTAGGTGTGTCCAAACTTTTGACTGGTACTGTCGGTAACCTTGTTGAAAAGCGCATGCGCAAATTGCGAGTGGTGAAAAGCGCATGCGCAAAATTCTAATTCCGCGGTAATAAGTTGAAAAGCAAATGCGCAAAATTAAAATTTTGCGTAATTATGGTAAAAAAATTTTTTAAGTGCATGCATAAAATTTCAAGTAATTAAGGTAAAAAGTTTGCTGTCTAACCCTGCTTGAGTTTATGGTGGGAGGTCGCATATCGGAGGTGGTAAACGCGGCGTTCGAGCTGCACAACTGGGGACTTGGCGCCATGGACACCCTTCGCGGGAAAGTTTTGGCATTGCTAGCAAACATAGCTAAAACAGCTAACTACAACCATAACGTTTTAACTTTTAATTGTATATGTTTCTCATTCAGTATTAGTATAGAGTACTCAAGTGATTACATCACACTGGTTTCGGAAGTAAATTCCCCATTCATTTAGAGCGTAGACATTAACTAAAACTTACTTTTAAACCATTTCTGATTATGTCTTGCCATCAATTTCCTGGATTGTTCAATATAACGCCCCTTCGCGAAATATGTTGTTTTTTCTGGACCAGCTTCGAGTATATTTTACGTTTCAGTATTTATTGTGTGAATATACCAGCGCTGGCACTGTTTAAAAACTCAACGTCCCATAATTCCCTCCGGACGAGCAACAGAATCTACCGAGTCATTATATTGCTCTGAACAGCATTGGCATTGCTATGATCTTGCTTAATAAAACATCAAGATACTGTTGTCATTATTTCTTAGTTATAGCCTAGCACATTTAAGCTATTTAGCTACATGTTTAATGGGGAATTACAACTGGGCCATAATAATTATATACATTCAGGCAAAGTTTTACTATTTTAAATTTTGATGGTAGAAAATTTTAACAAATTCAAACAAATTTCTCCTGACTCATTTTCCTATTGAACTCTAAGGGAAAAATAAGTCAAGAGAAACAACCCTTCAAGTGATCCATCCATATCTACTGCATATCTGGCAGCAGAGTGATGGTTTGAGGCTCATTTGATACCACAGACCCTTGATGACCTACAGCCATTTAGCCAACCATGGGTTCCATACTATTCCTGTTTAATTTACAGCTTAATCTAGTCCCACCCCCCAATTCCCATAGTGATCCATTCAAATGCAGAGAGGTTATAGTATCGCTTGAAAGAGTACCTGAAAATAAGATATCAAGAGTTTTTTAGTATCCTTTTATACCCAGTCATGATAGCATCACCTGTTTATCTGTGGAATGTTCCAAACAGGTGTTTTCTTCCCAAACAGGTGAACTTCCCAGTCTTTTTTTTTTTTTGGAACATGTTGCAGGCATCACATTCGGAATTCGGCATATATTTACAAAAATCAATAAAGTTGATAAGGTAAAACATTAAATATCTTTTCTGTTTTCAATTAAATATATGTAAAAGAGAATTTACAAATTACTGTTTTCTGCTTTCATGTGCATTTTACATACTGTCCCAACTTTTTTTAGAATAGGGGTTTGTAGTTTGAGTGTTGAGAACTATAGTTCAAAAAAGTGTCAAAACAAAACAATACGTTACAGCTTATCTGGCACTAACATGGGCTGGTAAAATCCAGTTTAACCATACCATTCATTAATCACCTTAACCTGATGATAGAGTTAAGTAACACCCAAAGTGCTCAAATTAGCAACAATTTGTTACAGGATTTGTCTAATACATTAGTCACACCCATTAAGAAAGTAAACTATACCTACAGTACCTACAGATTTTTTCTGGGGTTGTCCACCTACTGTCATGTTAAATTTTTATTATCGTTTAGCAAGTTCCTCCATTGAAAAAGATCCATGTCAAATAGATCCCACTGTTTCCTCCACCCAAAAAAAAAAAAATTTCAGCTGATAATAATGCTTATTTCCATAAAACATTTAAAAAAGAATGATTAACTGTCATGCTTCTCATCTGTGAGTTTGTTTCCTGTAATTGTGATGGTATGAATAGTGAATTAAAGGAACACGTGTTCAAAAGCATATCCTATTTTTGCAGTATCTTTAACAATCCTGTGACTGAAATGCTAAGTTACAGGTCTACCTCCTCGGTTGCTCAGGCAGCTGTGCTCTCATCTTAGTAGGGGGGCTGATTAGTCAATCTGAATCTAGAAAATAAATTGCTGAAAGATGTTTGGCAGGTCTCCAAACTTCTAATTGCGGAAGAAACCTTAATTAAGCATCTTCAACTGTTAGAAATTCTTCAAGGACTTGAGGCCTATGTGTGGGCTGAGATTCCCCCAGCCGGTTCATTGAAATGAGGGGCAAGTGTTCGGTGCTGGGCTATAAAAAATAAAAATTAGGGCAACATCATCACGGAAAACAATGAATCAAGTCACATGCATTTTGGCTACACCAATGACTGTCATTCTTACAAGCCATTAAGGGGTCGATTTACTAACATCCCAAATAAGATTGTTATTTTGTGGCCGCAGCCAAAGTATTTGCAAGTGCTAACATTTCACACTTTGCGGGTGATCAACTAAGAGTCATTATGTAAATTACTCTAGCCGCAAACAGCCATATTTAAATGAAAGATTTTGCGTGTTTGGGGTGGTTAAACTGTAAGAAAATGGTGAAAAGACGCCCATTTTTGTATATTCATTCAGGCTAACCTGCAAAAATTCAATTTTAGCACACACAATCCTCTTTACACCTTGTTAGTTGATCACCTCAGATGATTTTTTGCAGGTGGTAACAGTTTTACACGCGTTTTTGTACACGCAAACCCTTAGTAAAACGAAACCTTAGTGCATGGCTATCAAAATAAAATAACGAACATTAAAATGTGAAAATGCCTTACATGAACATGTTTTTATTAGCCTTTTCATAATTTGTGAAAGGCCTCTTTTTGAGTGGCCTTAACTAATTGGCACATGAAAACGTATAGTGCTCATGAACTACTATTAAGTTTTATAGTGTGACAGTGCTTCAATCTAAATATGTCTTCGTCAGGTTGAGTGTTATGGCATATATCCTCTCCCACTTACTATAGTGATGTTAACTTGTTTCACAATGTTATGATAATGCTGCACAAGTACATAACACATACAGTGGGTGGACA
This sequence comes from Synaphobranchus kaupii, assembly GCA_029718625.1. NCBI lineage: Eukaryota > Metazoa > Chordata > Actinopteri > Anguilliformes > Synaphobranchidae > Synaphobranchus > Synaphobranchus kaupii. Next base: position 95,530,609 of record CM056380.1, read on the forward strand.
AAATATCGGAAACACCTACAAAAACTGAATATCTAGTAATTAATAACGAGTAGGCCCACCCTTTGCCTTCAAAACTGTTTCAATCCTTCTAGGAATGCTGTCATGCAATTTCTGAACTGTGTTCAGTGGGATATTGGCCCATTGTTCAAGAAGGACAGTCTCCAGTTCTTTGAGGGATGAAAGAGGTGGAAATCTAGTTTGCACTCTGTGCTCCAGAACGTCCCATAAAGGTTCAATTATGTTTAGATCTGATGATTGTGCAGACCATGGAAGGCATTTGACGTCATCCTTGTGTTCTTGGAACCATTCTTTAATGTTTTTAGAAGTGTGTATGGGGGCGAATATGGAGACATCATGAGGGAACAGTGTTTGCACCATAGGGTGCCCCTGGTCTTGTAAAATGGTTTAATATTTTTTGCCCGTTACACATCCATGGAGAGCAATCATTGGACCCAATGAGTCCCATGAAATGGCTACCCATACCATTACAAAACCACCACCAAACAGTTGACAAAACATGTGGATTGAATGTCTCATTAGGCTTTCTCCAAACATAAACCCGTCCAGATGTATTAAAAAGAGGAAAAGATGACTCATCAGACCATATCACTTTTCTCCATTGCTCAGGGGTCCAGGTTTTGTGTTCTTAACACCATGTTATGCGTTTTTGTGCATTAGTCTTGGATATAAATGGTTTCCGAATGGCGGCCCTGCTATAAATACCAGCTTTGTGAAGCTCACAACATTCTGTTTTTGTTGAGACTGGTTCAGATATGTATTGATATGTGGTGATTTTTAGAGCTGTAGTTTTTTATTTTATTTCTGATTTTTCCCCATTTTTTCCCCAATTTAGTAGCCAATTGAACCCCTATTCTAATTCAATTCCCCCCGTAGCAACCGCTAGAGAATCATCGCTGCACAACCCTGTCAGCCGGCATTAGCACGGCGATCGCCACGCCCTCTTCAGGGCACGACTCCTCCAAGGTTCCTGACCGTAGTTCCAACTCGCCCAAGGCCGTTCTATGCGCAGCGATTCTCTCCGAGCCCCTCCCCCCACCCGGAAGCAGCTGCCAATTGCTGCTTCCACGGGGCGCCGGCCATGCTCGGATCTGGCTGGACCGGGGCGTGAACCCCGATCCTCGGAGCACAACTGCACCGACTGAAAGTCGGCGCTTTTACCGCTGTACTACCGCGACGCAGAGCTGTAGTTTTGTGGTTATATATATTATATTACTCTGTGCCAAGTGTCCATTTGTCCCTGTCGGAGACTTACCTAGCAAAGTGCTGCTGGTTAGACCTCTTTGAAGCAGACACATGCCGCTAATTAGCATTCAAATTAATAGGAATCATGTGTGTAGATGCTTTTGTAATTGTGGCTTAGATGCTTCAAAGTTAAAGCCATTTTTCCGATATTTTGTCCACCTGCATATATATAATATTCATGCCAGTGCTAATCACAGCTTGTCTCAGAGATGTTCATATTTTCATCATATTTGCTTTATTCTAAATAGACAAGGTTGCAGGATTAATTCCCAGATGGACTGTTGTACCCTTTGCAAAGGGATATAAACTGAATCTCTTCCACTTCCTGTATAAATAGATAATAAATGTTAATCCTGGATGAGTGGATCTACTGACAAGAAAATTAACAAACAATTAAAATTCTCATTCATAGAACACCTATAAGACAGGAACATGAGCTAAAAATAATCGTTTTTATTCCTGGTTTAATTCACATCTTCTTAGAACTAAAAAAAATAAATCCCGAGTCCTGTATGAGCCACATATTGAGCTGGGAAGGGTTTGTTTTTGCAAAATTAACATGAGTTAAAAGGACATATAATAACACTGCAAAGATGTGGAAAACATGTAAAAAGAATTTGGATTAATATTGGTGCAGAGGCGTGTGCCCAGTCCATCATTTGAGGGAAATCAACTGCTTGAGTTTCACTGCCTCCATTTTATAAAGACTCAGCCTGCACCTTTTTATGCATGCAAATAGCATCATATTGAGTCAAGGGGAAAAAAAAATAATTATTTGAATACTGAAGTCTCCCGGAATGCCATTAACACACGTGACCTTTTTGTAGATGCAGAATGTCAGAAATAAGGAGACGCAATCATGCAGGCATTTTCCAGCATGTGGTTCAATGCTTCCTAAAACTGTAACGTTATGACATAAATCCCTTACTGTAATACAATTCTGAATGTACAGGCAACCGTTCTCAGCCCTGGGGTCTGTGCATCTAAAATATAACAACTAAAATGTATAAGCTTTAATTATATTGCATATGTTGAGGATGCTTTTAGATGATTTTTACTTTAATGGAAGTATCTACACATAAAGTATATAACCTATACCACCTATGTATATTTCTTTGTTCCATTTCCTCTAAATGTTAGATACTGTACTACACTACTACTACAGTATTTCCCTAGTACGTTTGCATACATAACAGAATTGCATTACCTTCCAGCAAGCAGGCAGGCAGATATTATGTTGTAAGAGAGTGTAGAGTGACTGTTCTATTTAGAATAAGCACACCAGGGACATGCACTATAATTTGGAAATCTCATAAACTATCAGAGCTATATGGGGCATTTGAATACTTGTGTGGTTTACATGCAGTCACTTAAATTCCATAAATCATGTTAACAACCTTACATTTTTATATATCACAACATGCTGATGTTGCGATACATAAAGATGAAGACGACAAAGAAAATATACTTTGAATGAATCACATTTTATTTTTTGTAACATTTTACATGATGTTTCAGTGCTTGTGTGCTGAAGTTGCAGTCTTAATCTCAGTCCAATCTACAGTAATCTAATCTCACTATAAGTTTTTGAATCCGCACATTCCTTCAGGTATCTCAGATACAAATTGTGTGTATAAAGCGTAATGTTTTGCCAAGAACAGAACAATTTCCTTGCATTTTTTTGCAAGTAGGATCAAATTGAAATCATTGAAATTTCCTCTGAAAAGACTGCCTTATTCTCATTGAGCTCTGACCCTGTTAATGAATGCCCCTCCAGTAAAGGTCATTGACATTGTTGACATATAAATAGTTTTAGAGTTACTGAAAAATTGAGACAGCTAACCATTACTGACTTATTCATCTGATCACACATTTATCATATTATTTTAATCAATGTTTATTGTGTATAATTGTATTATGAGTCATTGTTTTCTATTAATAATTACAATCTGTTAACACAAAGTGCAGGACCAATGATGCACTGGGTGGATGGAAATGGGTTGCCGACTGTGCGGAATCTGGATTCAGATGGTACTCTGCATATTACTTCCCTGCACTGGGTAAAATGTAACTGTCAGAGATCACTTTTCCGCCTCAGACAAAAGGCTGCATGGTCTCCTACGTTCTAGAATGTATGGGCATGCCACATGTGGCTTTCAACATGGTCCCAGATTGCCCATCGCAGAAGTAATTTTACACAAAGTGCATTCGTGGTCTTGCCATTCCGTCGATGGCTGATTATGCTTTCTTTTGTTGCTGTTAATTACTCCAGTGTTCATGCTGAGACGTGGGCCTTCTGAGCCAGAGTAGGAATGACCCTTTTCATTTTAATATCTACACCAATCATATTTCCCTGATTTCTACACATTTGGAGGGACTGGGGTGTGGACGGCACTGACTGCAAGCTGCACGTGCAAACATGATTCTCCAGCCTTATGTAAAGAGCCCTGAACTGGAGGCTTAGCCCAGATAGTTTGTACACATGATCCATCCCATCCGGTTTCAGATGACGGATTGGAGAGCCTGGCTCCCTTTCGCTTTGAAGCTAATAAACCTCTTAAAAGCGTGACCAATATATTTTTCTTGCAATTTTGCCAGGGGCAGGCAGGGAAATGGAAAAAGGTGTCAATCGGTTGGAGAGATTAGTCTTCCAGATTCCCGAGCAACATATTCATAGATTACAGACATAACAGATATGGGAACGTTCTTGCCAAAAACAGTCGGATATACAGTATGTAAAATTAATAAATGCACGCGTGGCACAATAGTTTCGTAAAAGGTTGAAAAAAGTTTGAACTGTCTAGCCTAATTCAAACTTGAAATGGTAATTTTAATTCCATAAGCCATGAGCCATAAATGTACAAATAGAACATGTAAACCCACACTGCATTAAGTGCCACCTTTATCAGTGATGTGGAAAATTGCTGACTCAATTAGTCAGATGAAGTTGAAAGACTTTAAAGACCTGCAAAAATGTAGTCGGATGGTTTGGGTCTGCAGGTACGAAGGAATATCAGCCCTCTTCCCTTATCTTATGGCAAAATGGCATTTCCCTCTTGCATTTAGCAAAACCCTTCAACATAATTACATTCTCATTCAGTTATTACAAAGCTGTCGATGTGGAAAGCAAATGCGTTATCTTACTGACTGAATTGCATATTGACAGATTTTTATCTGCTCCTCTAATTAAACAAGAAAACTTTGTTTCTAAATTAGCACTAACATAATTTGAATGTAACCACACCCTGTGAGCTCTCACATTCTCTTCAGTGGCCATGTCTTCATTGACATTTTGGAAACTCATGCAGAATTCTGTCACAGAAAACATTTTATTTTGCTTTTCCCCAAGACAAACAATTTATTTATTTTACATTTTGTTGCTTTGTGGAAATGTTTCATCTTTTGCTGAATATCTGTAAAGTAACTTATCTGATCTTCTCTGATAATTGATCTATGGGGCAAACGGCCATCACAACTGAGGAAAAAATCTTTGGCTAGTAGCACTGAATGTACTATATTTCATTTAGAATCTATGGTGATTCATTCGTTTATTAAATTCTATTATGCTGCAGTCCACCAACTGAGCTGCACAGTAATTTGTGTCGGAGGACTACACTTCAGGCAGACTGCAATTGCCCAGTCCACCAGAGGGGTCGCTCTTGTGCAAGCTGTCAGGGACAACCCAGCCGAATTAAACCCTATCCCCTGGGCAATGCTTCTGGCAGTCAAGAACCGGTTTGTGGGGCTGCCAGCCACAGTTGTTACTGATTTTGCCAGGCCTTTCACATCACACACTGAAAGCATGGCAACCCGCATTGTGCACACATTTCAAAATTTTATTCTGGAATTAACAAGGCAGAGTATTCAACAGCATTACACAGCTATTTACATTATTGTCTGGTGAGCAAACAGGTCAGTTCATTGGCTTGTCTAAAAACTTTAATACTCTAAAATGTATTGCCTCTGGAATTAATTACATATTTGAACCTGGTATATATTTATTTTTAACTAAATGTATCCACCATGTAATGAAAGTCATGAATTAAAAGACAATAAACTCATTTTTTAATTACTATTTAACTGTTTAACTCTCTTACACCTAAACCTTAACAGTAGCCTTGACAGCTGAAAAATTACATTGTTACTAAAGCTGTTAGTGCAAAGTACCATTTTGAAGAGTTTAGCAGTGCTGTCTACTCAGAGAAACAATCCTGAGAGGTTCTGGCACCAATCCCAGTTCCCTGTCAATCCACACTGCTGCAACATTTGGGAAAACATTATATTTAATCCACAATCTAAAGGTAAATTTGCTTTATTACTACTTCACTTCCTTACAACTTCATCTTTCAGGGAATGAGTAAATCGTAATACAGTATCAAAGGTGGTTTGGAATGTCAGTGTGGGGTGCATGGACCTCCAAGAGCCATTTCTCATTATTGTGCGCATTGAAGTGCAGTATACATCTATGGTTAACATCGAACAACTCTGCAGGACCCTATAGAACAGTACTAAAAGAAGACTACCGTTCCTATTTTGTATCACAGGCAATTCGCCCTGCGGCTGTACCACGCATGCGGGGCTAAGCACCTGAAGGCCGAGCTCTTGAGCATCGGCGCATGAGAGGCAACATTATGAAATACTATGCCCATTACTGCATTATATATTTTGCCCAGCTTTTCTGGGTGACTGAATTAGACCACAAGAACCATTCCTGTGAATTACCCCTAGTTTTCAAGGTAATACTCTCATGACATACAGTGCATCCGGAAAGTATTCACAGCGCTTCACTTTTTCCACATTTTGTTCTGTTACAGCCTTATTCCAAAATTGATTAAGTTCATTTTTTCCCTCAAAATTCTACACACAACACCCCATAATGACAATGTGAAAAAAGTTTTTTTGAGATTTTGGCAAATTTATTAAAAATAAAAAACTAAAATTTCTCATTTACATAAGTATTCATACCCTTTGCTTTAACGTATTTTTAAAGTATCATATTTCATATTTGGTCGCATATCCTTTACATGCTGTTACTTCCTGAAGTCTGTGACCATCAACATCAAAAAAACTGTCGATATCTTATTTTCAGGTACTGTTACAAGCGATACTATAACCTCTCTGCATTTGAATGGATCTCTATGGAAATTGGGGGGTGAGACTAGATTCAGCTGTAAATTACACTGGTACAGTATGGAACACATGGCTGGCTAAATGGCTGTAAGTTATCAAGGGTCTGAGCTATCAAACGAGCCCCAAACCATCACTCTGTTGCCAGATATGGAGTAGATGTGGATGGATCACTGCAAGGGTTATTTCTCCGGACTCATTTTCCTATAGAACTCTATGGGGAAAAAAGTCAGGAGAAACAACCCTTAAAGTGATCCATCCATATCTACTCCATATCTGGCAACAGAGTGATGGTTTGGGGCTCGTTTGATAGCTCAGACCCTTGATAACTTACAGCCATTTAGCCAGCCATGTGTTCCATACTGTACCAGTGTAATTTACAGCTGAATCTAGTCTCACCCCCCAATTTCCATAGAGATCCATTCAAATGCAGAGAGGTTATAGTATCGCTTGTAACAGTACCTGAAAATAAGATATCGACAGTTTTTTTGATGTTGATGGTCACAGACTTCAGGAAGTAACAGCATGTAAAGGATATGCGACCAAATATGAAATATGATACTTTAAAAATACGTTAAAGCAAAGGGTATGAATACTTATGTAAATGAGAAATTTTTATTTTTTTATTTTTAATAAATTTGCAAAAATCTCAAAAAAACTTTTTTCACATTGTCATTATGGGGTGTTGTGTGTATAATTTTGAGGGAAAAAATGAATTTAATCAATTTTGGAATAAGGCTGTAACAGAACAAAATGTAGAAAAAGTGAAGCGCTGTGAATACTTTCCGGATGCACTGTATATCGCTGTTGATAAAGACAAAATTATCAAAATCATCTTAATTATATGAAATGATAAATGTATATTAACAAACGGTGAGTACGGTTTCTACTCAAAGCAGTGCCCATCTAATTTATAAATAACCATATAATATTTACATGAAAAGATTATTTTTTGCGACTGTTTTACTTTGTATGTTTCAGCAATTAATGGTAAATGTAAACACTCAAGTGAGGACGAAAATATATCATTTAAAAATAAAGGATCCTGAAAAATTTTTCCAGGTCCAGTATAATTTCACATCGCTAGTGTAAGTATAAAAAAACCTCTTGCATTTTCTGTTGCGTACTGTAATATCATGAGACTGAAGGGATTTATGTAGCCACAAATCATAGCAGAAAATATTTATGTTACATAACTTGTACATACTAGCAAATGACAGCAATTAAAGTAAATAAAGCTGCTCAAGTTCCCAGACTGCATCACTGTAACCTCACTCAGGCCAGACACGGTGCTGCTGTCAGAAACATCAAGGCAGATGGTCATACTGGCGGTGACTGTTGCCTGGGAGGAGGGAATGGAAGAGGCAAACAAGAGGAAGAGGGCCAGACATGAGGAGCTGGGGAAGGAGTGTCGCGGGCATTGCAGAGGGCCAGACATGAGGAGCTGGGGACGGAGTGTCGCGGGCATTGCAGAGGGCCAGACATGAGGAGCTGGGGAAGGAGTGTCGCGGGCGTTGCAAGTAAGCGTGCGATGTGCGCGCCCGTTGAAGTGGGCTGCAGAGAGTGCACAGGCCGGTCCTTCTGGAGAGCCTATAGTCCCCCCCCCCCCTGGGCGTCATGGGCATCCGCAAGTGGAAAGCCATCAAATCATCACAGAGGCTGCACAGAGGGCTTCAATGTGGCTGTGGATGAAGAGAACCAACCCATGGACCACAAATACTACTTGGACAAAGACGGGGTCTGATCACCCTTGACCCTTGACCCTGGGTTGCCTGGGTGAGGGTGTCTGATGTTGAAAAACCCAAAACACCTGATCACCCCAGGTAACATCACTGATGATGTGTCCAACCGCATCAGAAGATGTATTTGTCAACTATTCTTATAAAAAGGAACTTTTATTCTAATGTTGCACAGTAGCTTGATCATCCGGTAGCTGTTTCTAAAGCATTTTAGGATTCAGACAGTGCTGGGTGGTTGATGCTTAGAGTCTGGCAGCCAACAGGAATTGAGAGTCTGAAATAACCATGGATCCAGCCAACCATGCAGCATATTATGAAATTATGAAATGCAAGCTCTTGAGACAAGCTTTGCGTCATCGTGGGTGAGGCGCTGGCCTGGAGCAGGGCTTACTGACTGGGCCAAATGTCTCCTCGCATAGTACGGACCCAACAGCCGAGAGAACCGACAACCAGGGCTGGCCTAACACTAATCATCTGCACTGTAAAAAAAAAAAAACGGTAATTTTACCAAAAGGGTAACTTTTTAAGAAACAAGAAAAGCTGCTATATAAGTAATGTAAAATTATAGATTTAATAATAATATATTATATATGACTGTGTGTGCATTTCTTTTTTCATTTAAATCCAGTTAAACACAATTTCACATATGACACGCATTATATATGTTTATTTTCCATTTAAATAAAATATTATTTATTTTTATCTGTTGAAGTTGTCCTGATGAACTTTTAAATAGATCCTGGCATGACTGTGACTGTTTTGACGGGGGACCTCTTAATAACCTCTAAATTGCTATTAAGGCCTGTGTGGAATAAAGATTAATAAGGAGTAGTCCAGAGGAAGGGCTTGCCATTAATATGGTTAAAGCGTTAATGTACTCCTTTAAAACGCACACTAACACTTAGAAATTAATTAACAATCTCATAATGACTTTTTACACCGCTGTTGTAGTAGTGTTTTATTTTTACATGAAAAGTAAAAGACTATCAGAACAGCAACTAAAACCTTTCACAGTGCAGTTACATAAATGTGCAGAAAGGAACATCACTTAGCCTGAGCTGTTAGGCTCACATATTGAATTGAAGTCCAATTTTTACTGATGTAAACTCAATTCTATAAAAAGGGTACTCTTCAAATTTAAATAAAAGCGTTTTCCTCACACACAATATGCATTAACAGGACAAACACTACCTGTGTTTCTGGTGGATAATAATAATATAAGTTATATGTATGCTTTATACAACTAATAATAATAATAATAATCATCCTCATTATTAATATTATGCATATTATTACTGTAATGCAGGGTACATTAGAAATTATCTCCAATGTCAGGATGTATAGTCGACAATTGAGTTACTTGCAGAGGTGGAAATACCAGGGTTCAGAAAGTAAAAATCCTGCCATGCGTTTCTTCCACCCATGAACTCAGACATCTGATTTCACTAATTAGTTCTACATCCTGGCTGAAGATTTGTGCTAATTAGGAAATCTGGGTGATTGGACCGAAATGCAGGGAATGACTTTTACTTACTGAACCTCTGGTTATTTGGCAGACGTTTTTAACCCAAGTAATTTTATGATTAGCATAGTGAGATGTGCCCTACTCAGCGTCCTCCTGACCTACTCCACCTGCAGCAGGGCCATGGCTCTGCAGAGGGTCCATCATGCAGGGGATGGAGTAGGCTGTGGTATGGTGAAAATGGTGACTCTGCCTCAGCAGATTTCAAGGCCATTATTGCATAACCGCATGCCTTGAAACAACAAGTTCGTGTGAGATCCCTGTATCTTTGCCCGCCTCTAAATTCTTGTCGGGCAAAATTCACAAAATCCAGTCGGCTTTGCATCTAATTACGTGCACCCGCATCATTTTGCACTCTCTTCATATCTAAATCTAAAGGTAGCTTAAATCCATGACAAATGATTCAGCATTTGTGGTCATATGTTAGAATCCATGGTCTTCAAATATCCCTTTTTTCACACCCCCCCCTTTTACTTCCTGTTTGTGAAGAGCGCATGGAAAAGCCTGTTAGGCAATATTGTCAGAACTGGTAATGGTAACCTTTCTCTGATGCAGACATGCGATGGCTTGGCCCAGCAGCACTGCCTACAACCCCCACCCCTCCTTCCCTCCCTCCCTCCCTCTACAACGCCAATGGGTAAGGCAGTGCACTGCAAGACGTCTCTCTCTGGTCATCTTTAGAGTCTTCCCAACATTACACGCTTGCATAAATCATCAGAGGACCTGAGAATTTATATACATACATCATTGAAATGGGTCAGAAAGATAAGATGCAGTTGTGCATGTGGACTACTAAATGAAGTAAAGACTGGAAGCAAGTCTCATTTTTAATTATGATCACCAATCGTGCACGTCAATCATACACAGAAACTCTCATAATTAAGAGTGGAAAAACATGCATTCTGTAACTGAAAATGAAGATGCCATTTTGCTGACAGCAAAGTAACTTCCTACAGCAGAATCTAACCAAGTAAGACTTAAAGTGCATGCTCTGGCACTAATTTACCATGGCACAACATACCGCACCCTATATAGTTCTGCCATCCATTTTGGTCACTTATTAAAAGTATATGCAAAGAACTAAAATTACAAGGCTGTACAAACGTGGTTAAAAAGAAAAGGTCATGCTGTAAATTAGCTCATGAATTTGACCGCATTCACGGGATTGTGCAATGGCTCTAAGACTGAATTGACTAACGTGCTGAATCATGAGGAACCTCTATGGTCCCTTTAAAAATATTGCATAGTGGCAGGAATAAATCTGTCAGGAGTAACATCTAATTTTTTTAGCAATTTTTTCAAAGATGGAGCACAATATATCCCATACCTACACAATAAATAATATTCAAATACTAAATTAATGCATAGCATGTGTTAACTGAGGTTAAATAATATATTGTTGGCCCACTGAGGCATACAACCTTTCCGTGGAATGAAGATCGTAATGCCCTTCAAAAAGATGTTTCTTTTTTCCCCTGGAGGCTGCTGAGGCTCCAGCTCCCAGAGCACAATGAACTGTACCCCCCCCCCCCCCCCTTCCTTCCCCCAACCACACACACACACACACACACACACATACGCACATGCACACACACACACACACACGCACGCACGCACACGCACACGCACACGCACGCACACGCACACGCACACGCACACGCACACACACACACACGCACGCATACACGCACACGCACACACACATACACATACACACACACAAATCTGCTCCAGCTTGCATTACAAAACACTGAAATATTTCACTTGCCCATGATAACTCTGACACTTTGTATTACAACAAGACAAGTAACCTGAGAGCAATGTCAGATCAGATCTGCATTAATAATCAATGTCTGTATAAACGCAGCACCCCCATATGGGTCACATGTTTCTGCTCTTCATACCATTACAGCCATGACTCAGAACTACAGATATCAGTTTTTAAAGAATAAGACAGCATGAATATATAGCATGTATATATAAACAACATGTAAATTGATTAAAGCAAGTAAAAGCTAAAATACATCATAAATGTTTCCGTGGAATTAGGGATTAACACAGTCGGTTGGTTTTCTGACTGAACAACATTAGTTACCAGGGCAATTTTAGTCATTGCTTTCATATTTGCATTTCATTAAAGTGGTGCATAAAATCTAAACAACAGTGGTAAAAATACTACCTGCTCATCTAAGTCACAGACAGGTGGAATATTACCTGGAAGCAATGTGCAAATGTTTTTTGTGTGTGTGAAGCTGGATTCAAATATAACACGTAATGATGTGTTTTCTCATTTAGAATTAGAACGTAGAATTACAGCAGTAAAATAAGAATGTGAATTAGCTTATTTATAATAACTGTAATTAATAAACAAAAAAAGGTTGGGTAGTAGTGTGTCTTTTCTATTGACACAGTACTATCTAAGAGCTCCTTTTAATAAAAGGGAATGATGTAGGAATTCTGATGTAGCAGGGTAATGCTGGCACAATTTAATTCAATGAAGTCTTCTTTTGATCATTGAAAGGTAGATTATATCTTTTTAATGCAACAAAGGAGTAAACTAAGTAGTTGCACAGCCTGGATGTTCAACAGCTAGGTATTGGGTGTGTTTCTCTGGGATAAGACCGCCATCCACCTTTTCCTTATATTAGCAAATAATCCCAGATGTGGCAGCATTCAGAAATGCACTAAAATTGGGAGTTTTGTCTGTTCTGCAAATTTCAAACTTCAAAAGTCAAATTGAGGAGGAAACTTCATAAATCTTTGCATTGGTTAATATTATTAATGTAAAGCAGGCCTTAACACATTTTTGCTTATTGGGGACAATATATACATGTAGTTACCAGAGCACTATTAGGAATCTCTATATATTTTCATTTGGGAAGTAATGATGCTGGTCTTCAGCTTATCCATACACATTCATTAATGTCACATTATCACAGCCTTGGAAGCAAATAAATAATATAACATAAATCCCTCTGGAGCTTTCTCCTGAATCTCCAGCACATTTTTCAATAAAGTCAGTGAATGCTGATGGCCAGTGAAACTATGTAGCAGTCAAAGTTAAGTGCAAAGCATTGCAGGAGTTAGGTTAAATCTGTGCCTAAATGTTGCTTGGGGGACCCCAGGGGGTTGTGCAGCTTGTCGGTTTATTCAAAGCAGACATATCCATTTCTATGAAGACTAACAGTGTATGTATCCATCAGCATGGAATTAATGTGTGCATGTCTGAGCTGACCTTGTCGGTCCCTTTGGGAACTCCTCAGTGACTCAGTCTACCATGAGTGCCCCTCTTTCGTATCTGAACCCAAGATGGTTCATGGCATTTTTGAGGAGAGCTATTGTCTCGCCAGTGATTCAATGTCCTTGAGAGCTATAGCGATGACTTCCTCACATCCACAATGCCCATGGGCGCTGCCCTCACACTGGCAGGCTAGCTATGTGTAAATGCCGTCTTGCCACCATCAATAAACAAGTATGATCCCAAAGCAACCCACCGAGATGGTCATAGAACTAATGGTCATTACATTTTCTGAAGTTTATCATTTTCACTAGTGTGTGTGTCATATACTTATACTTATACAGAAAAGCAAATAATGCACATTCCCACGCATACATACATGCACAAGTATGCACACACAAAAATAGCTCTGGTATTTCTTCAGACGTAAAGTTTAATGAAAGACTTTCAATGAATCCAGAGGCATACTGTTTAAGACCCCTCCTGTGATAAAGCTTAACTTATCTTATTTATTTCTTTTCAACACAATGAACACATGGATAGGTGAAAAATTCAATTGTGTGAGGAGATGCATACAAGCAAAAACAAAACCAAAGGGCTGACTGCTTCCTAGCAAGCAGTACACTTATCTCATATGACCAGGCAGTCCAAAAACATAAAGTCTCTGTCTCTGTTGAACATAACAGCTTTTGGCATCTATTTTTAAGAGCTATAGCCGAACAAACATTGGCAATCAAAGCGATGATAGTTATCTCTAAAAGGCTGGGCTTGATGCTTCAATTAGTTCAACTCTGTATACTGTAGTGAGTGCAAAATAACTACTTAGCCTCTGAATGACCTGACGGGCATGATATACTGTATGTTGTATACCTTATCCTATGTGTATATTTAGCTGTCTGTCACTTAATGAACAGTGTAGAGAGGAGAATATCCGATGTAGCATAATTGTCAGGAACATTAAACAATGCTGCAATCCTATTACTTAATAGGTATGCATGGTGATAGTTTTCCTGCAGGTCGTTTGTGCAAATGCATGACTGCGTTCCGTGGCCGTTGTCGGTTGCTCCTGCTCTACTTTTTGGTAAACACCTGTCTTTGCCCTGGAGGTGGCTTTCTGTGGCCTCATTAAATCACTTTTACTGACATTTGCCAAATGCGCATTGCACCTTACCCCTTGAGTCAGCTTTTAACACAGTGTCCCAAATATTCACACCATGTGCTATTGTTCAGTGGTTAGAGAAAACAAGCATATGGTATTATTTATTTTGTCCAAATGTGGAATGCCCAATAATACATTGTCATTTCTGCTCATTGTAATATTGTCACAGTATTTTATAATTAGATGCAATACAATTATATACACTGACTGGGTTGGTCTGGTAGATTTCATTTGGAAAATTGGAAATTACATATTTATATATAATATAAGGCTAAATGATTTAGCATTTTTAGTACATGAACTCAGGAACCTACATTGCAGGCACCCTGACATTCAGCAGATAGTAACTATGTGTTCAGAGAAAGAAATCTAAAAAAAAATCTTTAAAAAATCTAAAAAAAGACATGTTAATTTCCCACATTCCAGTTTTAAAAAATTGAGTGCTTAGCATATCCCTGTAAAGATTGTTTTTGGTCTGACATCAAAAGACTGGAATGGATATGCGAATTATGTTTTATCTCAACGAAAAAAAATTCCCTACCACATCTAGATTAAACTGCTGCATGTCTTTGATGAAGGTATGCATATACAGTAGATAAAACTGATAAGATAAATCACCAACATTTACATGACCAGGGGCCACATGTATAACAGTGCTGACCAGGGGCCACATGTATAAACAGTGCTGAGCAGAAAAATGCCCACATAAGGGAGTTTCCACGCAGAAATTCAGATGTATAAAATAACACGTGCTGTGAGAATCTGTGTACCTCTGCACACGCTGGACATTATAAGTACGCAATGTTTGGCGTCAGTGTGATTTGGCGACATAGTGACCGAAAGGCAGAGGTAGAAAATGCAAAACTTTTTTTAAGCAGATTTCCGACTTTCACCCTGAGCGTTCTTTTACGCATTCTTTTACTCAGAGTTTTATACATGTGGCCCCTGATCTGGTTTAGATAATTTCTCCGATCCTTTTTTACTTTACATTCACAGAGTTCACATCACCCACATTTTCAGGAGTCTATTTAACAAAAAATAGCCTCAATAAATAGAATTGGACATAATTTTTTGCCAAAATAATACATAGTTGCATTTCATGGTGTGAGCAGCAATGTTGTGTAATGCATAGCTAACATAGCCTACAAAGATGTTTAATTATGTATACTGTATGGAGAAATCATCCTTTTTGACAGCCTAAATATAATCACACTGATTGGAATGTTTTTGTTTTCTATTGACTCAAAGAACCGAACCCTAACATTTAGAGCAGTGGTTCTCAACCCTGGTCCTGGGGACCCCCTGTGTATGCTGGTTTTCGTTCCAACCACAATTGCAATACTTGAATTTTAACAAGCTGTTAATTTTTCTTAATTAGGTGTTTTTAATGTTTAGAGGGATTATTTACATTCTTAAGCCACATTATGTTAGTAATAGCTATGCATGCCATGAAGAATAAAAGTCCAATAGTCACATTGTGCTGTATTGTAAACAATTAAAAGGAGGTAAAAAATGTTTTAACTGATCAAATATGTTTTAACTGATAAAGACTGAGGTGAATCAATTGGCTCATAATTGGTGAAATTGTGGACACATGGCCACTAAAACTAACCGTTTGGTAAATAATGAAGAATTCAAAGACAAAGCAAATGATAACGAGCCAAACCTGCATTGTGTTAACAAGTTTAAGGAAAAAATTATGAAGGAACTTAAACTTGTGTTCAATTACCTAATTAGGAGCCTATTCACCTGAGTTATTACCTCTTCTTTGTAATTGTTTGCAATATAACACAATGAGCATAATGAACATGGGATTTTTTTTTCTTCAAAGCATGCATAGCTATTGCTAACATAACGTGGCTTAAGAGAGTAAAGAGTTTAAACTTTAAAGTGTTCTCTCCATACAATTAAAACACCTAATTAAGAAAAAATAACAGCTTGTTAAAATTATGGTATTGCAATTGTGGTTGGAACGAAAACCAGCATACACAGGGGGGTCCCCAGGACCAGGGTTGAGGACCACTGATTTAGAGCATTCAACAGAAGATGGCATGAATAAAATGGCTCTGCACTGCAGAAGCAATCTGTGTTTTGACTAACACGTTCCCTCTCTCATGGCATGACCTCAGCAACAGGGCGATCTACAGTATTTGGGGACCATTGTTAATCTTGAAATTCTACAAATTACTCTTCCATCACCATATAAGAAAATGACTACCATTGTATTGTAAAATATAACTTTTCCTTTACTTAAAAATGTTGCAAATGTTTTTGTTTTTTTTATTGTAAAAGCTTGCTGTAACAAACATACAAGACTTTGGGAGGCATTTGTCAGGACACATAATGGATTTAAACTGAAAGTTTACTGAATTGTATTAGAAATGGAATTGCTCTTCTTTATCTGCTGATTCTGCATCTGTTGCAGTTCTGAAGGCTCAAGCTTGAAAGTGATCAAGCTTGAAAGGGCAATTTGCATTGTGTCATGAGGTCTATGTCCTGTGTGATTTCGACAAGGATGATTACTCTGACTGATCAGACATATTCCTCTCCATTTAAAGTCAATGCGTCTCTGTAATTCTTTGGAGATTGATGCATTCTGATTAAATTTTCTCTTAAAAGGCACAACCCTGTCAATGATATGAATGAAGTCCCATGAGAGGAAATTCACTTTTTTCCACAGGATTTCTTTTCACATATTTCATAGAAAGAGCCATCACGTTGTCATACTTTGAGCATTTGATATCTGATGCTTTGTAGATTATGGTGCAGTGCAAATCAACTGGTTTCCAGGTACATATGCATGACTAATAGTCATTGGTTCTGGGGTGTTGCTGGCGCTAACCCCTGCTAATTATCCACTCAAAAACCATAGTAGGGTCCAGTCTACCTGAAAGCTAAAAGATATGCTGTTTAGCTCTTTCCTGTACACCAGTGCTATGCGGGTTCACTGAAAATCAGCGAATCAGAGTCTGCCGCTTTTTGTTTTTGCCTTAATATCAACGATCAATTCAGACCCCAAGAGGTGAGTTAACTGTGTAAATGACTGCTTTAATCGATCAATTAAGTGCCATCAAAAGAGTAACAACAAAAACCAACAGACCCCGTGGCCCTCCTGGACCGGGAATGAAGATCACACCTCTAGTCTGTAGGCGAATGACAAGCCTAGATGGAGTGAATGGCCCGTTCATTATATGTTCTTCTGTGTTCCCGTGACTACAGGTAAACAGGCACTTAGAGCGAGAATGTATTGAACGTTTTCTCATGTTGAACGCTGCCCTACATTTTCTCTCACTGTCACATAGCCTTAAGAAACCCCCAACACACTGAAAATCAATGCAAAGTGAGGACATGTGAACCCATCTGTGAGCCAGTAATCCATTACGGCTCTCCCAAATGGGGCTTTTTTTAAAGCCTGCAAGACAGTTTACCATGGCGGCTTGACTATTAACACGGCGGCTACACAGATCCCGTTCCATCTTCCCCTACAGCAGTGATAGGATCCATGAGATGCATTTTGTTTCACTGTTGAAGGTGACACGTGATGGATGTGCGCAATTGTATTTTTCTGTGTTACAAGGTCTGTCTAATTAGATGCACAGTTGAGCAGCTGGATCTTGCGAGCTTTTGGAGCAGCAAATTGTCATGTTGAGGGCTACAATTGCCTTAGCCCAAAGCTTTCAATTGATAGCAGAAAGCTGTAATTGACCCTGTAATATCGTTCAATTATTGTCATCTGCTTGTGCTCTGGTCTTTTCTCAGTGTTTAAATTGCATAAATCTATTAAATTACAATTAAACATTTCTTACATTGACCTGGTTTAAACTAATCCAAATAACAACCTAACCAATACACAGTAACAGACTTTTTTTCAGCAGTCATAAAACCGTCATGATTTTGTCATTATTAGATGACATGGATGATGAATACTGTCAATTGTGGAATCATCAACCATTCACAATATCAACATCAGTCATACTATAGTCATGTTTGCATTTTTTCTTTAAATATTGTTTTCTTAACAATACATGCCTAAAATAACGCAGCCCCCTACTCCTTGTTTCCATAAATAATTTTTGAGCACTGCCTGTCTATTTGTATAAACACATTTTTGATACTGTATGTTCAGCACCCGAGTTGTATTTTCACTGTAAAATTAAAAGCCAAAATATAAATTAAATGTATCAATTAATGAAATGGCAGTTTATAATAAAAAAAAAAAAAATTGGCATCAAATTATAAATAAATAAGGGGCCGTCGGGGTAGTACAGCGGTAAAAGCGTCGACTTTCAGTCGGTGCGGTTGTGCTCCGAGGATCGGGGTTCGCGCCCCGGTCCTGCCAGAGATCCGAGCATGGCCGGCGCCCTGTGGAAGCAGCAATTGGCGGCTGCTTCCAGGTGGGGGGAGGGGCTCGGAGAGAATCGCTGCGCATTAGAACGGCCTTGGGCGAGTTGGAACTACGGTCAGGAACCTTGGAGGAGTTGCGCCCCTGAAGAGGGCGTGGCGATCTCCGTGCTACTGCCGGCTGACAGGGTTGTGCAGCAGTGATTCTCTAGCGGTTGCTACGGGGGGAATTTAATTAGAATAGGGGTTCAATTGGCTACTAAATTGGGAAAAAATTTGGAAAAAATCAGAAATAAAAAAAAAATTATTAAAAAAAATTATATAACTAATCAGTTATTTCCAATATGTGCTAATGTTCAGTGGGGTATACTGGAGAAAGTAGGTGAAAAATAAGGTGTGACACTCACTAGTAAAAAAGGACAAACTAATTTTGTTTGGAAAAACATGATGACCTGGCCTTCAGGAGATAAGAATAACAAGAAAGAGTATGTCCATATGCGTACATACACATCACATAATCCAAAAAAACATTACTGAGAGTGCAGGGCAAGGCCACTTCCAGCCAATCACATTGGCAGAAATGGAAGATATGGGAAGCATTCTGATTGGATAGTGAGCAGACATTAAAACATTTAATTGCACTGAGTGGCTGCACATTGCCAAAAATATTCCACAGGCCTCCTTGTCAGTCTTTTCACCGAAACAAACTCA
Organism: Synaphobranchus kaupii; assembly: GCA_029718625.1. Lineage (NCBI taxonomy): Eukaryota > Metazoa > Chordata > Actinopteri > Anguilliformes > Synaphobranchidae > Synaphobranchus > Synaphobranchus kaupii. The sequence goes on from CM056380.1 coordinate 95,549,709, forward strand.
ACTGGCATGCTCTCATGCGCAGTGAATGGCTCTGATTGTGGGCTGAGCCTGAGAAGGATTTGCACTGATATCATTCTCATGCCTTCACAAAAAAGTGACATCTGTTCTAATGATAAGACAAATCTGAAGTGCTTCCAGTGAATATCTTTTCAACCTTTCTCATTTTGCAGATGTATTTTGCCTTGTTAAAATAATAGCCATCTTTTCTGACCAAAAATCTAAAATACTCGCAGGCACTTATTCATTCACCAGTTTCTTTTCCTAGAAAGCTCAAACTAAAGTGTCCAATATGTTAAGTATACTGGAGCATGACAATTTTGCTGTGATTTTAGCTTCACCTCATGAGCATCCAAATAGTGTCACAAGATGGAGAGGAAGCACAATATCCTCCAAGTGGTTGCAAAAATACAACACATTTTTAAATGGGCCTGGTTTACTAAGACCTTTAGCATGTGCAAAACCTTTTAGCACATGCAAAAACATGACCAATGATTGGTCATGGCATTTGTTTTGCACAAATCATTGGTTGTGTTATTAGTTTTGTGTGTGCTAAAAGGTATACTCTGGTAGGTAGGCACTAGACTCTGGTTGGTCGTATTGACCTTGTGATGATGACTAGCTGATGGATAGCCTACTCAATGTTTTTTTGTCCAAGGCCACTGAAATAAAGTTTATAGATGAGCTTTCTTGGGACATCACCCTGAATATGCATGTACACAAAGGTGGCAAAAGATAACAAGTATCACCAGAGACTGTTTTAACACACACACATATATTTATCAAAGCATCACGCAGAGTCTATGTCATTTCAGCAGTAATATCCACAGTGCTTTCGTTTAGACTAGACTACATCCTGCAATACTTTGATTTAGATTAGATATAGCCATTTAATGCCACCTTTAAATTCATAGTCATAATTGTAATTGGTGTCGTACCTTTAATTTTCTCTCCCTTCAAGAAAAACATAACTCAGGCTTTATACAAATCTTCTGGCCACAATGCAAAATAAAACAGATGCTGTTTACAGTAGCCTAAATTAATAACACACTTGTCTGTCAAAGTTTTTAAAATATATATATAGGCTATAGAATTTAGGCTACAGTTTGTGTATAAACCCAGTTTCATGTCAAAATAAAAAGTGCAAAGTAGCCTATGATTCGCACTATATAATACACTCATTGCAAATAAGACAACAGGGCCCCAGGCTTTTCGATAAATGCGTAGGCTACTGATCCGTCCAATCAGATTGAAACGTGAGATAGGCTACTCGTCTCTCTTTTTGTCACTTTGCTCCCTGGTGTGAAAGCTATCGCTAGGTGACACTGACGTTACATTTACCTGCAAATTGTGCCGGTCAAACCATTAAAAACTAGATTTGCTCAGTAGTTGTTTTTTTTCTTTCTCACTCAGTTGTCTGACACCACTGACGTAGCCTACAAGCCGTTCATGTGTGAAACATTTTATTCAGCAGAGTATTATAATGAATATTAGATCATTTTAGTAATTTAGCAATTATTTATTTATTTTATTATTATTAGCCTGTTTTGGTGAAACACTTCGGGAGCCATATGATTTCTAGCCTATAAGCTTGAAAGCTATAGGATCCCGACCACTGCTATATACCATGCTATAAGCTCTATGTGCTATATACCATGCTATAAGCTCTATGTGCTATATACCATGCTATAAGCTCTATGTGCTATATACCATGCTATAAGCTCTATGTGCTATATACCATGCTATAAGCTCTATGTGCTATATACCATGCTATAAGCTCTATGTGCTATATACCATGCTATAAGCTCTATGTGCTATATACCATGCTATAAACTCTATGTGCTATATACCATGCTATAAGCTCTATGTGCTATATACCATGCTATAAGCTCTATGTGCTATATACCATGCTATAAGCTCTATGTGCTATATACCATGCTATAAGCTCTATGTGCTATATACCATGCTATAAACTCTATGTGCTATATACCATGCTATAAGCTCTATGTGCTATATACCATGCTATACGCTATATGTGCTATATACCATGCTATAAGCTCTATGTGCTATATACCATGCTATAAGCTCTATGTGCTATACACCATGCTATAAGCTCTATGTGCTATATACCATGCTATAAGCTCTATGTGCTATATACCATGCTATAAGCTCTATGTGCTATATACCATGCTATAAGCTCTATGTGCTATATACCATGCTATATGCTCTATGTGCTATATACCATGCTATAAGCTCTATGTGCTATATACCATGCTATAAGCTCTATGTGCTATATACCATGCTATAAGCTCTATGTGCTATATACCATGCTATAAGCTCTATGACAAGTCTTTGACAAATGTGTTGCTCTTTCCCATGTGCTTTCCCTGCTTTCAAAAGGTGCCACGTCAATTCATCCAACGTCTATTCATCCAACGTCTATTCATTAGAAACTGGTGGAAATCAATGAAATTAAAATGCTCGCAGTTGACCGATTTTAAAAATATTTGAGAATTCTAATATTCAGTCCTTGGCCTTCTCTCAACGTTTGTGCGAAGTTTCATGTCATGCAAATGGAATCAGAACTGTCAGTGCTAAGGCTGTTATGGACAGACGGAAAGACAGATAGACAACCCTTAAAGTGATCCATCCATATCTACTGCATATCTGGCAGCAGAGTGATGGTTTGAGGCTTGTTTGATACCTCAGACCCTTGATGACTTAGAGCCATTTTACCAACCATGTATTCCATACTCTTCCAGCATAATTTACATCTAAATCTAGTCCCACCTCCGAATTCCCATAGAGATCCATTCAAATGCAGAGACGTTATAGCATCGCTTGTAAGAGTACCAGAAAATAAGATATCAAGAGTCTTTTGATGTTGTTGGGTCACAGACATCAGGAAGTCATGGCATGCAAAGATATGCGACCAAATATAAAAAATTATTACTTTATTCAATATATAAATGCAGGGGTACCAATAATTGTGGCCAACGTGGTTTTGTTAAAAATAATTATTTCTTGATGAGGGATTTTTTTTCTCTCATAATAAATGAGCGTCAATTAAAGGTTGGATTTTTCTAATTTTTTCAGTGTGCGACTAAGCTAATTCACCAAATGGTGAATTTTTTATAACCCTTTTTACCCATCTTTACCAGGGGTGCCAACAAATTTGAGCACGTCTGTATATGGAAAGTGAACTGTCCCTTTAACCAGCTTCCAAAACTGCAGTTGTGTCACCACAGGAAACAACATTTGCATTACCAACAATAATAATCCATTTTTAAAAACTGGAAGGCAAATCACAACCACTTCCTTTGTTGTGAGCAGTTCATTTTCAATCAATTTGCAATTTTCTTTCATTTATTTATGTCCTGAAATCTAGCAGTCCGTCATGCCTGATATGTACAATAAATGGTGGCGCAAGTCAGCCAGCAAGCCATCCAGCCGGTTTCCATAGTGATGAGGGTGAAGAGGGGATTAGGAGAACAGTATGGAGAGAGAAGATTGCAGACACCTGCTTTACAAAAAGCCAGTACACACATGAAAATGGCTCTATTGAGTCCCTCTCAAACAAATGCCATAGATTGAACAACTTGTAAATCCCAGAGATTATTACAAACATATATTTATGTATTAAGCAACAGGAAGCTGTGCTAAATTGTGTATATGGTCACAGCTAAAGCGAAAAGGCACGATGGGAAACGGAGTGCCTGCAACCCCTTTAGCCGTAACCATATTCACAATATAGCACAGCCTCAAGTGCCTTGATTGCTTTTATAAAAACAGCGGTGATATCATTATAGCCGAATAAAAAAGACACCGATGTTCAGTAATATCATTCTTCAGCCAAGCAATGTCGTTCTATAACAACATTTAACTTGTGAATGGGTGTGAATGGGTGCCAGGCAACACAACAACGCAGCAGAAATATTAACACAAATTAGCTAGCTGTGATTAGCGTGAGCTAGCATTCGCTGCTTACAACCGTGCAGTTTCAGTGGGACAGTGATTTGAGTAGCTATCTAACCAATGTATTAAAGAGGCAGTCCACCCAAAAATGTAATTAAATTTAATTTTGTTTCTACATACCCTGAGTGCTATCTATGCATCCAGGAAGTTTCGCTGGGAACTCACTAGTTTTGTAGACATCCGCTACACCTCACTGTGATATCACCCTGATAGAACGGACCTCAATGGGTCCAAAGTGTGTGGCGCTCAAAGTGTCAAAAATGTACATTCAAAAAAATCAACAGCAACGTCTCTTTCCAAATATAATGACACGGTTACCCACGAACACCCACAGACCTTTTTGTGCAAGGTTGTTTTGAAAACTACTTTCTACCGAGGTAAGCCAACAGTGTATATCCACGAAAGGTCTAGTACGGCGGTATTCTAAGGTGTAGGCGACTGTGTTGACATAAACCCCAGAATACTGGAGTGGTATGGTAAGACTTTGCACGTAAGACTTTGAGCCTTTTGTTCCAGTACTCAAAACATAGTCTGCATCTAGAGTAGCCTAATCCAGTAACCTGTGCTTCATGTCAGCCATGCTCACAATACTGCATTTGTAATGTAGCTTCTTCTCCATTGGAATGTACACTCAAAATCGTTTGTTCCCACTGTAAAATATTAAATAAAGATGAAAAATGAAAATATGCCCAAAATCTGTATCAGTTGAGGTTCTCAGTCATGATTTGGCTAGATAATCCCTTATTCCTCTATACCTTAATACTGTTTAACACTTTTTTTTAATTCTGAAGGAAAAGGTTGTAGCTTCACATGATTGAAATAGCATTTACAGGCATGTCAAATCAACTTTTCTCTCCAATTACAACAAAAGTCAATCATCCATCCATTTGTAAGTCGACCCATTCTACTCAGTCTGCCTTCATCACCAACTTGTAATGGGTAGTGCACTCCTGTACTAAGATATAGATATGTTTCTGTTAGGGCTCTTGACAAATGATGTAAATATACCACTTTCAACACTTCCATCAGTGCACAGGGTTTACAGGTAAAATACAATGTGTAAAAAGGTCAAGTACAATGTCATTGCTGGTGGGGGGGGGGGGGGGGGCACACAGAAAATCGACTGTGGGAATGTTGACAGCATTTTGCCTCTACAGCATACAATGACATTCTAGACGATTCTGGGTTTCCAACTTAGTGGCAACAGTTTGGGGAAGGCCCTTTCCTGTTTCAGAATGACAATGCCCCCATGCACAAATAGAGGTCCATACAGAAATGGTTTGTCGAGATTGGTATGGAAGAACTTGACTGGCCTGCACAGAGCCCTGACCTCAACCCCATCAAACACCATTGGGATCAATTGGAAAGCCGACTGTGAGCCAGGCCTAATAGCCCCACATCAGTGCCCAACCTCACGAATGCTCTTCTGACTGAATGGAAATAAAACCACAGAGCAATGTTCCAACATCTAGTGGAAAGCCTTCTCAGGAGAATGGAGGCTGTTACAGCAGCAAATGGGGACCAACTCCATATTAATGCCCATGATTTTGGAATGAGATGTCGGATGAGCAGGTGTCTATATACTTTTGGCCATGTCGTGTATATTCTGAACCTCATTTACGTCATGTTTTCTGTTTGCGAATGTGCTTGCACATACTGCCATTTCTCATACCCAACAATATAAAAAAACAGCAGTGGCTTTATGAGGGTTGAGTTTCCAAACCTGAGAAGATCTACATAAGCAGCTGCATATCTTCCATCAGTATACAGTTACAGGACGGCGATGGTTTCGGAGTTTTATCCTATAAGAGTAATTAAGCATGTGTGTGTATTGATCAATGATTTAGTGTAGCAGGTGAGGGCTGATCATCGGGGCCTGAGTTGTATATTGTATGGCCGGTAGGGGTGTGCCCGAAGCCGAAGGCGAAATCCGGAAGTGCACGGATAGTGGGTTGGAAACTGATATTTTCCTATCAGAAATTGCCAGTTCAAATTCGGATGCGGGAATAATTTAATTGCAGCAGAGAAATCTTTGATTCAGTGCCCACCTGTCTGTGTGTGTCTACTGAACTTTACAGAATTAAGCATTGGATTGTTTATTTGGTTATTAAAAACATTAAAATTAGGGATGGAGCCGTTCGATATGGGCCATGTGACTCAATCGGCAGTCCCTGAAATTACGGATACTCAACCTATATCTTTAACGTTATAATGGAACAGTGTGCCTTGTGTATATAGGCCTACGTCAATCTTGTGAGAGCAAAAGAAAAAGAAACAAAACGTTAAATGAAAAATCTCGACATCTTGCATGCAAACGTGATAGGCTACTATCCATTTAATGCTGCTCGCTTTAATTTAGCTGCACCTAATCTCGCCGATTTTTTCAGAACGTAAAAACATTTTAAAAGAAAGCAAAGGAACAGCTAGAATCATTGTAGCCTATGTCTCGTTTTGAAATGTCACTTGGGCCCTACTGGCTATCAAAATCATTATTGTATTTATGCTAGTTGTGTTGTTTGTATTTTTTAACTGTATAGAAAGTTCTGACTGCATTGCTGTGTAATTAATCAATTCCGTCAATCTCACCATTCCGTGAGCCCAAACCTGCAACGCAAGTGTAATAAACGAAATGAAACAAAAATGTGACGTTTTAAACAGCAGAAAAAAATTTTTTAACTAGGCTTGTCACGGTGATCGGTTTAACCAATGGCATAGGCCTACTAAAAGCATATTAAAAGCTGTTGAAATGCAGCCACATCCAGACTTTTAAATTTTCTTTAATTAAAAGCTTTTCAGGTGTTCTAAGAACTTTGTTGTAACTGCTAGCTCAGAAATGCATCTTGTTGAACTGTTCATTTTACTTTTTTCCATTTAGAGTGGTTTTCTCAATAAATTATTATGCTTAAGTCTTCTCCTTGCATTTTTATAAAGCATAATAATAATAATAATAATAATAATAATAATAATAATAATCGTAATGATAAAATTACTATACGTAATAACAATAATAATAATGATTAAATGTATTTCAAATAAACTGGGATCGGTATCGGCCGACCTTTAAAGTTCATATAGTAAAATAGAAAACAAACACAAAATATGAAATATGAAAGTACAATATGAAATCACAATAGGCAGAAAGGGCTGTTATTGTGGAAACAGTTTCAATTCAAATGTATAAAAGCCTCCGAGGGCATATGCACTTAGCTAGACGATAAGCGTTTTGAAGGTTGCTGTACCGCAAACTTGTGTTGTGTCTCAGTGATCTTCCCGCTGGCCATTGTGATTTCAATAAACTCTACCTTTCTCAAGTAAAGTGTTTGTTATCTTGGTGAGTTCCTGCATTGTCCTGACTTGGATTACACGAAAAGAAGCTGGTTCCTAACAACAGTAAGTAAAAATATGAATTCTATAAAAAGTAAAAAGTTTATCCTTTTGAAATAATCAGTTTACTTCTGGACGCTTTACACCCCATTGCTCTCTCCATCAGCCAGTCTCCCTACTCTCGGAGTCCTCCCTCTCAGTGGGCTAAGTTTGAGGGGGGAGGTTTAAAATTGAATCATTACATGCCTAATTAGCCTGCCCAAACGTATATAACGGGAAACGTCAAACACCTGCTTAGGTAATCATAATGAGGCAGTGATATACGTGGTTCACAAAGCAGAACCAGAATCCAAAGCACAATAGCAGAGGTGAAAAGTGGACATATTCCCTCTGGATGAAGTGAACTGTGCCATAAGGTTAATGGAGCCGCCTATAAAGCAATAAGGAATAACAGTAGACACATACAGTGCAGCTTTCTGGCTGCTGCATACTATTTTAACTGTAAATTGCCTCCACTTAAAAAATGGTTCACATATGGCTTTTTGAAAAGCTTTTTACACCTTTACAGGTCCATATTTTTACATGAAAATCTTAGATTAATGTGCCCACTTTTGTTCACATAACTGTACTCAAATGGATATTCCGGAATTATAGGGTTACGATGGCTCCCTTCTGATGATTCCTCTTAACAAGTCTCTAAATGAAGGATGTGTAATTTGTTGTTAGAGATACTGTTAGACAGTAAATTAAATAGATTTTTTTAAATATTGTCTTCTATCCTCTGTAAACACTCAGGTGAAATATGGCTGCACACAAAAGAGGTAGTTAGGGAATAATAATAATGACTATTTACATTAAGTGTTTGTTTTCCTCTCACCAATCTTTATTTATTTATTAATGAGATAAACATTACTACTACAGAAATGATGGAGTACTGTTTACCATTTAGAACAGATGCATGTAACCTAACAGAAGGGAGGAGAAGCACTGTGAAAATGTGATTTTGATACCAGGATGTAATATAGGGTTGAATGAGTTCTCCATAATTGTGACATTCGGAACGCGACTATTGCACAGACCCTTCAAAGGGTGAACGCCTCCAGTGGTCCGAGAAAAACAAGTTGAGTTTTTCTGGTGTGTGGGTGGGGGGGGGGGGGGGGGGGTTTGCCTGGCTGTAACTGATTGTTCTGCAGCATGCTCACTGTGACAATCACCAATAACAGGCAGTCTCCCCCGCAGGACGGCCTATATCTTGACCCTCATTTCTCTTGACCACAAACCCGCAGCAGTGCCCGCTGATTAAATACTAGAGCTGACCCAACCTGAGAAAGTCTTTGCAAATGTATTCGTGGACAGGAGCAATACACTCAATTTGCGGCATGACTTTTATTTACTAAATGCACCTGACCAGGAGAGGATAGAAATGAAATGGCGCTGAGATCTCCTTAATGATTCATATCTCCATTTTAAATGTCTCCTGCTGTATAGAGAGGTCCCAAGAAACCGCTTTCTAAAATCTCACTGTGAGCAAAACTCCACATACAAACCCCAATTCCAAAAACCTTGTATATGTAAAATGCACATGATTTGCAGTGATTCGTAAATTCTCTTTTACATATATTTAATTGAAAACAGTACAAAGAAAAGATATTTAATGTTTTACCTTATCAACTTTATGGATTTTTGTAAATATACGCTAATTCTCAATTTGATGCCTGCAACACGTTCCAAAAAAGTTGGGACAGGGGCAAAAAGAAGACTAAGTCATCAAGGGTCTGCAGTATCAAACGAGCCTCAAACCAGATATGCAGTAGATATGGATGGATCACTTGAAGGGTTGTTTCAATAGAAAAATCAGTAGAGTAGAGTTCAGTAGAGTAGTAGAGTTCAATAGGAAAATCAGGAGAAACAACCCATAAAGTGATCCATCCATATCTCAGAAAGGCTAGCTAGGTTGTGTTATTATTGTTTATGATGTCACATCAGTTTTACATTAGTGGTGCTGAATTCAGAATTAAAGGACCTGTAGTCATGGAAGTCCCAGGTGCCAGGATTCCGCTAATTTTGTCTAATTTTTTTGCGATTTTCTCCGTTTTTTGTGCTTTCTGTGATTTTGCGACAATTTCTGTCTACTTTAATGTAGCCTACAGTGTTAGGCTATTTATATAGGCTAGGCTTCCGTATTTTTACCATATTGCCAAATGCCGGGCAAAACAAAGTGCGACAATGTACACAGATTCAGTAATGCGCTGAGATATCACCCTGTCTACTCAACAAGCCTACCCAATAGTATGGAAGGGTGCTGATTCTGGCTATGTCCGAATCAGAGTCCTGTCTTCTGCGCCCTGTCTCCTGCGTACAGTGCACTGACAGAAGTGTGCTGTTTAATGTGCACTGTTTAGCAGTCTGCGAAAAATATCCGCCATACTATTTTCCAACCGCACCAAGTGTCGTAAGCAGGTCATAAGACTTCCCACCAGTGTTGCCATGTCCGTGGTTTTACATCTAAATTGGGATAAACAAAAAACATGATGATTTCTATTTAAAATACGTTGGTTTCGGTTAAAAATAGCCTATAATTTGGGCTAGTTTTGAGTCGCCATTTAGCTGGAAAGTCTTACAAGATCTAGCAACCCTGCATCCCACTCTTGTGCTGCTATGTCACGTGTTGTTTTTGTTGTATATGAAGGAAAACGTCAGCGAAGCTGCGCCTCATTTAAAAAAAACAAAGCTTCACTTCATATTTATGTGACCAAAATGTTCAGGTACTTCTTGAAGTGTGCTCCCGAATGTACTCAGCGAAACCCCGGAAGTAAGTGTGTCATCCGGGTGTTTGAAGTAGACTGCAATTTGAAATATTTTTGCATACTCTACGACTTTCTCGCCCTATCTACTCACCAAGGATACTCAACAGTGTGAAAGAGTGCTGATTCGGACACGGCCATGGACACAGTCCTTATAATAGAGACATCCACCTCGCCCGTACTTCCTGGTTTCGCATTTCTTAACCACTAGGGAGTGATAGGGATCTAAGTGTAGATATGTATGGGGGTCAATGAGAGTTTTGCACAAAAAGCATCATTTGAGAATGATTTGAATCAATATTTCCAGATTCTCTGATTTTACAACATAGTCCACACTAGATAAGCCAAAAAAGAGCATGTAGATAACATATATCTAAAAATATCACTTTTTGTTGACAAATCAAAAAATCATGTGAAAACAAATTGTTATTTAGGCATTATGATAGTGATATCAAGTTGGCTCTGATACAGTCATAAGTTACAGTGCAGTTATGTCAGATATTTGTTGTGTATGAGCAAACAATAATAATTCATAATGTAATCAATATGATTTATGAATCTCATGATTGAGGCCTTGAATAAAATGGTATAATAGCATTACTTTTTTATTTGTACACAAATGACACTTTTAGCCATGTAGCCCCACCCAGTCCCAGCCATTTTTGTTCAGTTGTACACTTACTGCAAAAAAAAACTGACCACTAGGGGTGCCATATAATGTACTTCAATGGAGCATAAAAAATTAATGGCGGAGATAGAGAAATACCAGTCTCTCTCTCTCTAATGTCTCTGGGCTGCTCCCTCTGCATGGTCGACTTCCCCCTATTTCCGGTTCCAGAGGCATATATCAACCCATTATTGGATACAACTATCAAGATATATAAGAAGAACTGGGGACAGCTTCTGCTTACCGGTTCCATGGATTCCTATGGGAGCTGCTCATTGGTGCATGAAGCCAATTCATGGAGGCGCCATGTTAGACTATGTGGCTTTTTGGAACCAGAGCTTGCGCTCTGGGTACTTATCTTATAACTTCTTCTGTGGGGCGCAGAAAAGAAATCGGACCATGGAGAGTAAATAGTTGGGTGTGAAGACATTTTTGAATTTAGAAGAACTGTCCACAATAGTATAATTTGGCCTGGGTAATTTTATAGTTTTTAATGGACTCCAATGGAGAAATTTGCTTTTTGGCACCAGAGGCTGCAATACCTCCGATGACCACTGTGAGCTTCAAGGAGAATTTCAATCCCTGGTCCCCTGGATACAACACTGTACATCATTGTGCATTTGTCACATCATTTTACGCTTGCATATGTGTAGATACTGGTACGTTAGTTTACTTAGTAGCCTGTGAGCTATTAAGGTAGCTAGCAAGGCTACCTATCTAGCTAGCCAGATAGCTAGCAGTTCTGAATGGCACTCTGATTGCACTGGGTAGGTAACAGCTAAGTGGATACACTTACAAACCTTGCAGTCAGTTAGAAAATTAGCCTGCTAAATAACGTTAGTGCTATCTAGGTTGGTGACCACCTAGCTAGTGATATCTATGTACCTAGCAATTGTAATTTAGATAGGAAACATTAGCTAGCTAAAAAAAAAAGTTAGGTAGCTAGGTAAGCGCACTTGCATTGCAAGCTAGTGAGATGGTAAAGATACGTTAACTACTTAGTTTGCAGTGCTGTAATAACTTATTTAGCCAGTAGGCTAGAAACGGGCAAGAATCTGCTATGTGAATAAAGCACAAAAGTATGCAAGCGTAAAAAAGTGCACAATCATGTGATACCGTTGTATCCAATAAAGGGACGTACGTCTCAATGGCACCGGAACCGGAAATAGGGGGGAGCCGAGCTGACCATGCAGAGGGAGCAGGCTGTGCAGTTACACCGGGGTTTCATTCCAATCGTTTATTTTATCCGTCCTCATCTCCTCGGCCCTCACCTGAAATCAATCGAGGTTCCTCATCTTCAAGGACATTCCAAATGGCTAAATGCTCCTCGGAGGAGAGAGTAACAAGGAGGCTAGCGGAGGATGCTTCAGCGAGAAAACACAAATGTAGCCTTTGCGTAAGCCTTTTCTTTGAACGTATATAAATTATCCACCTCTCCAGATCGGCCATGTGGCGGGTACACCCCTACACAAATCCAATTTTACTGTTCCTTTTCCAGTTATTATAATGCACTTTTTGGATTCTGCATGACTCAATAAATCAGACAAAAAAAGATCATGTTTCTAGGCCTTAGGGTTCGTGAGATACAGGCCAAAATGTAAAATGCCTCGTTATACCGCCACCATCCGGTCAATGTTGATGGGTTTTGGTGACTGAGTAGTGACTGACATTTGTAGCACTACACCTTATGATTTTTGAGAAAAATAATGACAAATGACAAATAATAATAATAATAACTAGAATGGCACTCAGAGAGATGCCACATCCGCGCGTGTGCTAATCTCGACCCTGAATGTAATATGCATGGGGCTAACACTTTGATCTTGCACTGTGAAGTCGGACATTGACCGATTGGGATCAAGATTCAGGTCATTTCCCAACTGTCAACATTTCCACAAAGCTTCATCACAATCGGAGTAGAAATTTTCGAGTTATGGATGATAGCGACACAGAGACAGACACACGCATAGACCGGAGCAAAATGTGCGTGCAGGTGTAATAATCCGAACAATCCTAATATGGTTCCTAATAATAATAATAATAATTAATTGTTTTAATTGTTTTGGTAAAACACCCAATTAAGAAATGCATGGGTACAAGTTACTACGTTCTTGTGTTACATTAAAAGTTGTTTCAAGGTTAATGCAACTAAACACAAAATGAATGCCAAAAATAGGTAGTTTTCCAGGTAGCAGTTTGCAAAGATAATGCAATCAGTTTATTTGTGTATAATGGCAGTGTGAAAGTCTGAAAGGTTTAATCAGACACAAGGCATAGATGATGTTTGATAAATATTCAAGGAATAGGCTGAAGTAGGCAGGAAATAGGCTGTGGAAATGGTCAGGTCCACACAGCTTATCAACTGTACCATTTCCTTTGGTTTGTTTGAAATTGGATAGAACATTACATAGAAAAAATTTGACCTGATTCCTGACTATTCTGGTGAATTTTTCTTCTTGTGTAAAATGTGCATAAAGACCCTGTCCTTGATGCTGTGATGTTTATATTTGTGATAATAATATACCCGTATCTTCATATACAAGAGAGACATCCTCTCCTCCATTATAAAACATTTGACGATAACAACTTGAATACCATACCTATTATATATCATCTCTAGCCGGCACTATTTGATGAAAAACAGGGAAATAATATTTAATTGCTGATTTGGAACCAATATACATGTATATATGCTATTCAAGGAGAGAATATAAAATATTTGCAATAAAAAAGATAAATGTGATGTCTCATGAATGCATTGATATTTGAAAGGTACATTACAAAACCGATTTCTTAAGATGTGATTAATAGGGTGAACATAATGCTCAATGAACATAATAGATGCTATTAGAAATAGTTACGTTCCTAAACTGCATCTGCAATCAAAGAAGAAAAATGCACATCTCTTTCATGCATTATGGCACAGACCAAACCACATATGTAAAATCTCACTTTGAAGCAGAATAATGTGAGGCATTTTTAGGGGTTAAATGAATCTGAATTAACCTTAGAACCCTAATCTGAGTACTTAATGGAGTTTCTACAAAACTTAATGAAGCCTTTTCTAGCAGCTGCCATGGAACCATCCCACAGGAGCTAAGAGACCGAGACCAACTGATCTGTTGCCTAGCAACTAATCTACAAATATTACAGCTACACTATTTATTTATTCTCTCTTTGGCCTATCACCTGGTAGAATTATGTTCATTGAATATTTCAGAAGTAAGGCTAAACATACCCTGTCCATTAGATGCAGTATGCCATTTTATTTTGCAAGGTTTTTTTTTCATACAAACAAGTCAACTGTCACACTATATGGAGGAGTAAATCAACATTTTTAGAATGGCAAATTGTGGAAGCGTGGCAGCAAATTATGTGTATCAGATTTGGAACTCTTTGATCAAGGAGTACTTTATCTTTGTTGACCAAAACATGGCAAATCACTGACTAGCTGTACTATGTCGAGCAGTCCATTCAAAATCTTTATAGATAGCATTAAATAAAATAGTCAAACACAACGATTTCTATTAAATGTTTGGGTAAATGGTGGAAATGCCAGCTGTTTGCAGATCCCACATGTGGCCCATGGGGTGATCAATGCTGGCTCCTATAAAACCAGGATCCCCAGAAAGCCATTAACTCCAAATATGAGCTTTCACTGATAAATTCAGTTCTGTCTATCTCAATCCCACTGAGCAGGGAAATCAGGCAGAACACACCCACAGGCAAAACAGCACTGTTCATTCGCAGTGTGTGTGTGTGAGTGTGTATGTCTATGGTATCAGATGTGTGTCCATTTTATTTATCAGAGAGAAAAAGAAAAAAGCATGGTGGTCTTCCTTAGCAACATCTCAAATAATGGATTCAGAGAGGATTGTGAAAAATGGACCATGGATTTGAACACATTGCATGCAGCAGTAGAGATCCACTCATCAGGCCATTAATTGGACGCTAATTACTCGGCCATACTGCTTTTGATCACTGGCGGCCTAGTTCTGACACTCACTGACCACATTTCATTCTGATTGATGCTACCACGAGCAAGCTACATGATTAGTCCAGTACAATTGAAAATAATTAACTGACACTGCAGTCCCCAATGTCAACTGATGCTGATTTATTAACTTAAAAAGTCCTCATTATGATTAGTTTCGAGGAGATGTTCCTTAATTCACCATTAATTGCAACAGTGATATCAATCACTGTTCATCCAACATCCATCTTACCTACATTAAAGTACATGTGATTACAATAAAATATTTTTCTCTTGTACTTCAACCATCTCGCAGTTTCTACAGGGTTAATCACAAATATATTCATATGGGATCTACATGGTGTGTTTTATTATTTAGTTTATTATTAGTTTTTTTGGAAGGATCAAACTGGGAATGTTTACATAAAGAGGGGAAATAACTTAATAAGCCTTCCTCAGTTCACTTTATTATGAAACAATAATTTTACTAGTTTTAAAACATTTTTTGGGAAGATTGTTTAGCATATGTAGATGGAAACAGACTGGATTGCCAGTGCCTCAGAGTGCGCACATTTTCCCTATTGAACTATTCCTAAATTCATTCTCAGACAGGAGAGCTACAGTAGATGTTGTCTCCAGACTTTTTCTTTCATTGAAGTGGCTGATATGTGTCAGCCAATGGGCTGCAGCACACCTACTTCGCCCTCCCTCTCTCATCTCCTATATCTGTCTACGTTTTGCTATGTTTGCTTAACACCATCTACAGCATGCAGCCTGACAAATTGCTGATGCACCAGATTTAACAACATCTAGGTCATTCCAGAGAGGCCACACAATGCAAAGCTTTGAGTATTCAGAAATGTGCGAATATCACTACAGACTGTGTGCCAATATTAAATCAATTTAGCATGCATTTTTCAAGATATTTGACACAGGCTTTTCTTGTGCTGAAATGTGCCCCTTTTTACTGTCAAACATGAATATGAATATTTGCAATAAAAAAAACATATCCAAAATCAGTGCAGGGATTTCTGTTCTTTTACTGTACTGCAAACTGTGTAAATAAATTGTAATCATAATGTTACATTATACAACATCCAAATGGAAGTGATTTATCCTTGCTTTGCCTTTGTAATCTGGAGACAAATGAGTCTGTGCTACGGTTATGAATAAAATATGTAGATTGTTTGTAATTACCATATTAATGACTCATTGCCGTGTTAATCAGTTTATTCATGGGGAAAAATAAAAGGATGTCAGAAAAGAGGCACAGACATGGCTGAAGTCAAAGCCTTTAAGATATGCCTTCAGCATTACAACACCAAATCCAAAAACACACAGGTAATTAACTTTACTGATGTCACAACAACAACAAAAAATTAAATGCACTTTAACATACAGTGCTCTCCACCTATATGTCATCTTTTGACACAAGTGTTCATAGCATGCTTTAATCAGGGAAGGGATAGTGACAGGTGACTGTGTCAGTATACTGCATACTGTAGATGACAACAGACATGTTTACCAGACATTTTCCAATACAGCACACTGCATTACGTCAACAGCTAGACCCAGTGTGATACAGTCTTCATCAGCATGTGACACTGCTGACACAGACAGCCATTTTGAGTCTCCTCATGTAACAGACATACCACACCACAGCTCGGTTCAACATGCCAAGAGCTGTTTATTGAAACATGGACTCATATTATTTCAATTATGGTCATGTTTGAGAGGAAATACAGAGTTTTTTATGTAGTACAGAAAGCTGGATTATCACTCTACTGCAAACAAAATCTGCGGTATGTTTTATCACTTCCATCAGTAAAATACATGCTCAGTGATAATTTTATAAGTTTGAAAATTGATTTTGGGTGCATCAAAAACTGCATTAGCGTTAGCATACCATTCACTCATGGTGCCTCCAACACTTGGACAATGGATCCAATGCTTCCGTTTAATTGTAAATTAAGTAAATGAAGGACAAATATTGACTGAATCCAGGCCATTGTGATTGATTACATTGTGATATTGATCATGACCGATATGACATAATTTGATAAAAAGGATGCATACATACATTTTCATAGAAAGTACCATAATTATCAATAAGAACATGAACATACCTGAGCTCAAATATTTATGACAGTGTACGCCTTGTATGCACACATTTCCTTAGAAAAACAGTACTTCATGCCAATAAGCTGAAGCAAGATAGCAGCAGAGAAGCAGTAAAACAGAAAAAGGGTCATTAAAAATGTACTACCTAGTGCTGCAAAATATTTGCTAATATGATTAACCTGTCAGATAGACATTAAGCTACATCTATATTGATGGAATTTCATTGGCTGTTCTTGTTTACAATTCCCTGGAGTCATGAAATAAAATAACATGAATACAAAACTGTCACAGATTGTTACTGTAAGCTCATGCAGGAAGTATTTTACAGTGTGTTATGTGCAACTAGTTCCTCTCTTCTAAGGAGGACACATGTATCACAATGTGTAATTGGCATTGGTGACATTTTGTGACCAAATATGGCAACATGGGGACTTTTTATGTTAATCACGTTGTGTCTGCACATACTTGTAATTTATGATCAAATGGGATGAAAATTTGAGGAGTGTGATGAAACTGAAGTAATTTTGAAGAAACAACAATTTCTGAACAATATACTAACAAATCCACAATTTGATATATGATGCCCATTGTGTGCATAAAAATACAATGTTACAAAATACAAAATTTTAAACCATGTTATTACTAAGGCAACAATTCTGAAAATATGAAAGAGCCCTATTTTGGTGACAACGCAAGCGCAAACTGTCTGGGCGGAAGTGGAATTGCTAGTTTCATCTCGCGCAAATGGAATATTGTTTGCCTGCGCCAAGTTATCGTTGTTATACTGTGTCGTGGTCTGCACAGTAAACCAGGCTGTGTCAACATGGGTGGGATGGCGCAATAGGAGGTGTGTCAATAGAAACATTCGCACTGTATAAGTTTGGTGTTGAATAATAAAACCCAGAACAGGTTTTAACACAAACACTGGTGCATTGCGTCATTTTTGTGGGGTCATGAATACGGCACATGTATGAATGCATAAACAGATAACACAGATTCAAGAAATATTTTGTTAATTTCAATTAGAATATTTGAAATGCAAGCTGTGTTGTTATGCAGTCCAATGCCAACTATTTAGGCAATGTATCTGTATGGTTCATTCACCACACAAAAGACAGGGGGCTCTATCTTGGCGATATTAGCGCTTTGTCTAAGCACCTGGCGATAAGTGCATTTAGGGCGTGTCCAAGTCAAGTTTTGCCATTTTAACGGCGTGTTTTTTGGGCACTAAGCACGGCACAACGCGCAAATGGGCTGAACCTAGTCTCTTCATTAATTATAGGTGTGTCTTGGGCAAACTTATACATGCAATAAACCAATCAAAATGTCATATCCCATTCCCTTTAAAAGCCTGCTTTTCCACTTTGGCGGATTGCTTATGATGGCGAAACAGACATGCTCGTGCGTGTTTAGTGCAATCAAGGAATAGGCTATATGGATCAATAGTACCCTATGATCAATATTATTCGGACAAACCATTATGAGTTCCCGGTAATTCCTGACAGTGCTGTTTACAAAATATATGCGGTTAAATTCCGTTAAAAGCACCTGCAACAGCTGAGAATAAGCTAACAATGGCTTCCGTCTCACCTTACGGAGGGGTAGGCCTGTTTGATTATGCAATGAACTCATGTTCAAGCTTTATCTGAAGTTCATTAGGCTACCTGCATTCCTAACGTTATTTTGCCTTAATGATGACACTAAATACAATAAAGCTGTCAGGTTGGCAACCCATAGGTTCACGCATATTTTATAATGTCCTGCTTATGTGACCAACCTGTTTTACTCGTAGCGCAGGCTAATGCTTTTAAACAATCCACTTTCCCAGGAAGACCGTGAAAAGTGTGATTTACAGCAGGGGAAACAGACTTGCTCATGCATGAAGTTAAAGCGCACATGCAGAGAATGGCATTAAAATTAATTGTGAATTAATTTTGTAACGTGCTGCAAATTTTTTCTAATTAGACACTTAGTTCTCTTTAAAATCGTTTTGTTCAGTTATGGAATAACAGGTGAAATCAGCGGGGTTTTAATAAGCTGAGAGTATGGAAACCTTGTCACTGTCATTTTAAAAATATGAAGGACGAAGAATACGGTTCAAATTCAGTTAACATGGTGACATTTATCTCTGTTTTTTAACCGTATGCTATTGAAAAAACCTTATGCACAGCGAATCCGCTGTAGCCTAGGCTATTTGAAAAACAAAATGCAATATTCACTAGACAAGGTTTTGAACTTTTTTCAGTCAAAACCATTCTATTTACTTACAGGCTGTAGGCCTAGAGAGCCTTATTGTAATGACATCTGAAGCGCATTTTCAGAACTCAAATGTCCATCTATTGCAGTCGCGAGTTTTCCATCATTGACAATTCACGCATTAGGCTTGATATGTTATCAGCAAATAGAAAGCCATTTTTAATGGACAGCCATTGTCCCGTAACAGAAGATTGTCCCCCCAGAAGATTACAGGAATTATTGGCAAATATAGGCTAAGTCATAGCTTGATCCAGGATAATTGCGAATAGTCTACATGTAACCTTACACGTACCATCGCACATCACCTGGATGTTGATGGAGTGGGCTGAAAGCAATTTAATGTGGCATTTCGTATAGTATAATGCGGCAGTGTAGTATAATGGTTAAGGAACTGGACTTGTAACCGAAAGGTTGCAGGTTCGATTCCCAGGTAGGACACTGCCGTTGTACCCTTGAGCAAGGTACTTAACCTGAATTGCTTCAGTACATATCCAGCTGTATAAATGGATAAATGTAATAAGAAGTTGTGTAAGTCGCTCTGGATAAGAGCGTCTGCTAAATGCCTATAATGTAATGTAATGTAATGTAATTTCCTTTCGCTGAGGGACAGGTATGTGGTATTTGACCTATGGACCCTTTTATTATTATGCATTTTTTGATATAGCCTACACAATAATGTTTCACATTGTAATCTTGATATTTTTAGTCATGTTTGTGCGCGCGCCTGTGTGTAACAGAAAGGAGGGTGTACGCGCTTTGTGAACACGCCTATGTAGGCGCACTTATATGCGCCGTTAAAATAACATGTAAACAACTGCGACATGACTTTAGACCAGGTTTTCTGGTGGTTTTAGTGCAAGCGCTTTCTGCTGGCTCAAGATAGCAATACACCAAAAATTATCCTGGCCACTCCCTCATCTTAAGACCAACACGCCCAGTTCACTTGCAATGGGCGCAAGAATACATGGTATTTAAACGATGTGAGCGCTAGGCGTTATAATGAGCCCAGCGCCAGGTGTAAGATAGCAAAGACACTTGTGTTTGGGTTAGCGCCGGGTGTAAGATAGGGAGGGAGTGATCGGACTCATGTTAAAATGTTTCCAATAAGCTAATGTTAACTATTTAGAAAGCAGTTCACACATCTAAGGTAGCTTTAAAGGGGAAGTTCACCCAAAAATTACGTTTTGATATGTTTCTACATACCCGGAGTGCTATCTATCCATCCAGGTAGTTTCGCTGAGAGACAAAGTATCAACCAAAGCACACTAGTATTCTGGGGCTTATGTGAACATAGTGTGCCCCTAAAGAAAAAAAAAAACATGCACAACAAGGTCTGTGGATGTTTGTGAGTAACCGCGTCATTATATTTGTAAAGAGACGCTGCTGTTGATTTGTTTAATGTTAATTTTTGTCGCTTTGACCGCCACAAACTTTGGACCCATTGAGGACCATTATATCGGGTGATGTCATGGTCAGTTGCAGCAGATATCTACAAAACTAGCGAGTTCTCAGTGAAATTACCTGGATGGATAGATAGCACTCTGGGTATGTAGAAACTGCCCCTTTAATAGTGTAAGTTACTTAGAGACGCAAGGAAGGTGGGAGACCGGCTCTACACCCATCAAATTGTGTAAGATATACATTTGTTAAACTCATGGCTACTTCCTCCATACATTGTGCCCAGAACACACCAGCAACTTGCTTTTAATCATGTATTTGGTAGGTCTAGGTCAATGATTAAGCAAACCTTTGGAATGTTAAAAATGGGTTTCAGATGTTTGGACAGGTCAGTACAATATACAATAGCCCTCAGAAAGTCAGGGGTGGGAAAGAAAAATTTTAATTAAAACTATTTAGTCCTCACCTTTCTTTTGATATCATGAGTAATGGTTTGTAGAGATGCTCATAACGGAGCCTCTCATAACGCTCTTCAGCCATCACAAAATTAGCAACTGGCTGCGGAGCTAAGTCGCTAACACACTGTTTTTAAAGGGAGAGAAATAGGGCCATTGATTGGCAATAATGAAATGAAACCCCCCACCACACCCACAGTTAATTTATTCTCACTGAGCCAGTCTCTTACAACTACGCCGCATTTGTGCTAATGCCTGGATTCATGAAATTACCTAAATTTAGTTGGACACGGCTTAATTCGCCAGCGCCAAGCATTACAGATAGTATTTGACAACTGTGCCTTGACAGCGAAAATAGGGCCCAAAGTCTGACTAGAAAAGACCTTTTCAACAGTTACAGTGACAGGGGTTTTAGCGATCCCAAATTTCACTGTAATCAAAAGGTAACTATTGATTTGACACAAAACAGCTGACTAAAATTGCTTACTGGAATAAATAATCAATGACATAAAAAGCAAAAAATAAATAAATCACTTGACAGTGACTTCTTGGTTTTCTCTATAGATGCAACACACCTTGGCTGATTCCAATGCAGAGTACTTTATAAATGAATTGGCCAATGCAGAGTTTTGCATGACTGTTACACATCCTGTCCGAATCTCAAAGCATCGCATAATGCTGGTAGTACAGCATGGTTTGGAAAACTGGCCTTGCAACTCTGAGGTTGTAGAATTGATTCCTATGTGGGGCACTGCCGTTGTATCCTTGAACGAGGTATTTAATCTGAATTGCTTCAGTAAATATCCAGTTGTATAAATGGACTCTGTGGAAAAGAATGTAAGCTGCTCTAGATATGTGCTAAAATATAAACAACGAATGAAAAGTAGGCTACACAATGTAAAATGTAGACTAAGCTTAGAATTATACACCTTGATGTCCTAAAAGCACTACAAATATGTTCAAGCTAGGTTATTGATAAAAAGTTCCTACTTTCTGCTGCATAAAACAAAATTAAACCCATGCTCTTCTCACTTGGATCAGTTTTAAACAGCTGTTAATGCACTCTGCAAGTCTGATTTCAAGTGTCATTACGATGAGTGCCTCTGTGGGGAAAAAACACTAGACAAATAAATTTCAACTGAATAAAACAAAAAGCAGACATAGCCCACAGTTGCAGTTTTCTAACATTTTGATTTTGTTCATTATTTTCTACAGAATTAGCTTAAGCTATGCTAGCTAAGCATTCATTTTAAAGGGGAACTAAGCCCCTAGTTTTAGCTGGAGCGCACCTCTTTCATAATTAAAAAAAATGCATACAGCACCAAGAGCTAACTAAGGGGCTGGACTTTGACTGGCTACCACACCCCTCCCTCGCTGTCCCGAAAAAGACTACACCCTTCCTTCCCAACAGCTGATTTTACAGCGAGTGTGCATTACACTGAGAAAATGAGGACATCGAGTCATGGAACAGTAGTCAGGCCAGCAATTTGATGGAAAAGGTCTTTTGAGATGGAGGACTTTTTGCCTCCAGTGTGCCCCAACCTCATAGACGGGTCGACCATGACGTTTTCCAGCCCTACCTGTTTGAGCCTTTAGCAGCCCCAGGTGCTGGGCAATGGAGGGAAAGAAAGGATAGGGGACGTGGCTGCGTGGTACGGGAGGCTGTGCGGGATTGGAATGTTGTCGGTCACTTGTAGCAGAGCCAATTAACATAATACATCCTCTTACTACTCAACATTATACTTCATTACTGCAAAAGTCATGACTTAACTGCTCCAGCTGTAGCCTATTGTACCAGGTCTCATTGTGCACTTTTCTGTTTGCAACAATTGGCTAATTTGATCAAACTACTTTGATCAAATGTTGTTATTGGCAGATCAGGTGTTATTATGCAACAGGGAGAATTATATGATTGTGGGCAAGACATTTTTTTTATTAAGAATGATTGTTTGTGGGGACTGCACTGTCATTAAGATGCTTTACAGAGGAACAGAAGGAAAATTGGGCAGAAACCAGATGGGAACCCCCAAAAAGCAAGCAAGTGAGGTCAAAACTGCCCAGTGGGGAAAAAAGAAAAAAACGGTTGTAAGAAAAAACTCCCCAGAGGGAAGAAATCTCGGGAGGAACCAAGCTACAGAGGGGAACCCCATCCTCCGCTGACTCCCGGTGTAAAGTAAGGGGCTACAGAGGGGAACCCCATCTTCCGCTGACTGGCCCGGTGTAAAGTAAGGGTAAAATGGATGCTAACAGAAATATAATGAGGAATCTAAATCTTGGTTTTTATAATCACCCATCTTGAGAAGACTGGCAACTTATTTGCATGTAATTTTCAAACCACTCTCCGACTCTGACTGAATAATATTTAGGCATCCTCTTTCAGACAAAGGCTACATATGTTCCAGTCACTATACTGCATGAATTCAAAACTTATGGAATCTTTAAATACAGTTTTTGTACAGGCCAACATAAATAATATTGCAAACCTATGGTATCACAATACTATACGGTTACATTAGCATAAACCATTACTTCACTGTGGCAATGAAGAAATGGCAATTGTGGCCAGATACGTAGCTATGACATTATTATGTCACATGTAGGGTTGTAAAGTTCTGGGAAAATTCCCCTGTTTAAAGAATTTTGAGGTAATTCTGGAAATTGAGGTAATTTAGGGAATTTATACTGTTAATAATATTTTTCATAAATCGTAATTACGTCTATTGTTTTTTAAATTGGGCGATTTGAGGGGTCACTGCAAATACTTTGCACACATTGTTAGGGAGAAAACCATGTGTTTTAAATAATGTCAAGAAACATGACGTTGGTTTACCACAATGTGAACCAACCTTTTTTATATATTGACCTGTAACATCGCCTTGGCACAAATAGCAGTAAAATTCTAACATAATAAATAAAAAGAAGGTTATGCACAAGATGGAAAATTGACGAAAATTACTGCAAGTTATTGGGTAAAAAAACCCCCTTTGCAAGCCTAGTCATTATGACATTGTATTGGCACAAAACAAGCCAGACCTTTTCTGCGATGTAACAACTTACTGCGTAACCTCGGTAGCTAGCTAAAATTATACTGAAATTTGCATATGTTATCCATACCTTTCTGCCAACTAGTAAGAAGTTGATACCACATAAAAAGGTTGTAATTCTGAATTATATACTTGCACATTGGTATTTTAAGCATAAAACTTACTTTGAAAAGGCAAGTGATTGAGGTTGTGATATAAGCAGACTAAATTCCAACCCCAACCCCCACCCCCCAATTAAAGCAGCACTGGCCAATACCACTGGCACATTATTCTGCCAATAATGTTTATTCCTACATTGTATATTACAACAGTTCTGTGGGCTAATTAATCATGAGTGTGAGTTTGGGGTTTTGGCTTTCAATTGCTTTTTGAAATGCTTGTTTTTTATCACTGAAACTATTTTGGTTTTGTGAGAAGAGGCACCTGTTTGTTTTGCCTTCGCTTTCTCTGCTTTCCTTCACTGAAGTGATCCTGTGGACCTTTGTCTGTCACCTGGCAACAGACACACCAGCCTGTCTCCAGCTCTATAGAAAAGCGGAAACACAGTTTTGAGCTCCTTCTGGAGGGCTGTCGGCTGCCTACCTGACTGCCCTACAAATGAAGAGTGTCCGCATTCTGGGCCTTCAAGTGTCACACATAAATAGTTCTGACACCGAAGCTCTGTTTTCTGTGGACTAAAAAGAAGAAAGAGCAGTTTTGTACTGCCTTGGCTCTTTTACTGCTCTGCATCTCCGATCCCCATGCAGTATACTGTATACGGCGATGAAATGAACAACCCAGAACAATGCCCAGTTTAAAAGATATAGGTCTGGAGCTTTTCACACAATGCTGCACATACACAAACTACTCCTAGTGACCTACATGTGAGGAAGTGGTTTAGAGCCGAGGAAATGCACAACAGCAAGAAGTGAGGCATTCTGGGAAGCATTGGTGGCTGGCTCGATGAAATCCACTCAAAATACGCTGGTAAACATGATCTGTTGTGCTTCATTTACCTGGTGTATGAGCACATTAGTGGATCTATGTTCTACTCTGCACTTATGATTTCATGTGTCTAGAGTCAGCTCTATTATTTTAGTATTTTTACAACATACTAATATGAAGTGCAAGCATTTTAAGTTAAATAAATTTAAACAATTAATTTTAAGTAGACTAAAGATTGTTTAGATTTTAATATTTTTAATAGCAGTAGTTTCTAGTCCAGATCAAAAAAACGCACACACTATACTTACAGTATATGTATTGTATTATGAATTACATACAGATCCAGGCAATAGTTTCCGTAATGTGACTTGCTTGTAGACTTAGCTTCCATTTATAAAAGAGTTATCTCTTGGAAAAATGCCTTCATTATTATGCCTGCTGCAATAATAAGGACTAATGTTTCTTTGTAGCATGATCAATACGTACTTTGTCTCGTAATTTTGTATCCTATGGTTAAAAATTATGTAAAACTCTAAACAGTTAAATGCATTGAGATCCAGACCAAATAATATAAATAAGCCAAATGATCTGTGCAGCAAAAACATAATGGAATTATTAATTCACCAATAGTTGCTGTTTTATACATTGCATGTTTATGCATGCACAATAAAATGCCCAGTGTTAGTTCAACTCTAACCAAGTACATATGAGTCCATATGTACTCTGTAAGAGCTGATGTAACACTGAACATTTTACTGTGCATTTGTGCCGAATTCCCTCTCTTTTTGCAGGACAATGTTTTCTGGTCATTGAAAGACCATTGATAAGTGATAAGGGTGCTGTGGTATTTCTATAGCACCTTATTGCAATCATGAGCAGGCACACTTGTTCAGTTAAGTACTCAAGTGTGCCACAACCTATCACCAAATGCTTGAATTCTCACTACAGGTCTGTGAACGTGTGGCATGTGTGATACCCCATCCCCAGAGGCTAAATAAACCAGATGGGACTTTAAATGCTAAATTTCATTTTCTATCACCCCTCATTGGCTCACCATCTGCCAGTATTTAAGCCTGTCTTCAATGGATCCCTGCTATGAAAACTTTTACTTTATCATCCTCTTGGCCTGTTACCCACAAACACTGAAAATCTAATTACTACACCCTGTGACTAGAGAGAAAGGAGAGTGGGAAATGGGGGGAGAGAGAGAGAGAGAGAGCAACATATCTGATCATATTTCACAAAAGTTTTATGACGATAGTTTGGCGATTTATTACATACCTTCGTGAATGAACAATGCCCATCTAAGACCAAAATACGAATGGGAACATTTAAATGGTTGATTATTACCATAATGGAAATGCCATGTTAGTTGGGCGAAAGTTTATATAATCTTAAATGCGGGAAATGCGTTAATTAACGTATATTATGCCACAACGAGGAATACTTATTTCTGATATGTTAAATATTTGTAAATCATGGTTTGTGAAGGAAACGGAAATGGAAAAATTCGAAATGATGTTACGTCAGTGCTGTGGTATAATTTACTACCACGTGGTCAATAATTGTGAATTTGCATTCACATTTTGGAGATATGCTGGCTCGACACGCAACATTGCAAGAGAAAATTCGAACATTTCGCGGATTTTGGCTGCTCATCCTTAGCACCACTGTTCATTTTCTTTCCCATCAAACCCCAATATGCAGACTCGTGCAGTTTAATTCCCTGGTGAGAGACTATTAATTTATCTCAATATGGGAGTTAAATTCTGTTCATTTAAGTTCTTTCACAAGGGCATTTTATTTCTGGAGACAGCAAGCTAAGAAGATTATAAGCGCAGTTTTCAATTTATCTCACACCCCCAGACTCCAGTTATTGACGGGTTTCCTTATCACATTTTGCCAGGAAAAAAGGGAGGGGGGGGGGGGGGGGGGGGTGGAATTGGCATCTTCGTCAGAATCTGGCAGTTTGGAATTGTTGATTTTACTGCAGCATATTGCAGTTTGCAGTTTTCTCACCAAAATCCATTTTCTGCAATCTGTTGTTCCTTTTTTTTTTATCGCCCTTGTTTTTTAGAAAATGAATTGATGGGGGCGGGGGGGTGCAGAAGAAGGAGTAAAGTGGTAGGAGGGGGAGTGGAGGGGTGGAGTGCTTCTTTAAGCAACGGGGGGTGGGGTGGTCGAGAAAGGGGTAAATGTATCCTGGTTACCAAATGTTCAGTTCTGTGCCGCACTGGAAAATGCATTAAAAAATTTTTTTTTTTAAAACGTAGATAAATATGAAAACCGCTAAAGAGGTTACTGTAAATGTTCTCCCAAAGCTCTCTCAACTGCCACAGCAGACTGCTCGAAATACATTTTGGAGTATAAAAGCAAGTTATTTTCTGTGTATGTGTGTGAATACACTCTTTACACGAATTTCTGTTCTTGAAGTATAGGCCTATTGCGTTTAAATCCACAACATTGAACTCGAGGGAGCTTCGCATTTATATACTTTCCTCAAAGGAGGAGGGGGTTGGGGTTAGTGGGGTAACTTTATGATCTTCGAACAGTCACGCTTAATAAAATGTTAAGTCATATTACACAACGTATCATCTGACTGTGAGTGGCCACTATCAATCGCAGAAAAAAAAAAATCCCAAATAGGTAAAAAACACAAACCATATAAAAGCCTTGAGACAAGAAGACGCTCCAGTCTGAAACCCGCTGCGATCTCAGTGGTGGAAATGTTGTACACGGGGAGGGTCGACATTCAGATGACATTGACGCTATGTAGATGAGAGCGGGGATTTGTGCTACATGTAACGTCTCTGGTTGTTGACGTTAGACGGTGGCACAAGGCAAAGCTGTTCCTTTCTCGTGTTGTTTCCCCCCTCCTTCAGCACCACACTCTTCTGGACAGCACCACGCAACGAGGCATTTGCCTGCCTTTCCCCCCAGGATAACAGTTTTGTTCTATTTTTTAATGGAAAGAACTTTCTTTTGTTTGTTCCGGTAAAATCGCAAGTGCGTAACTTCAAGAGGAATCTACAGATGCTTCCATCTTCACATTCTGGCAGGCAAAACAGTTTTTGTGAGTAGAACCTTTTTGATAGGAGTGAACAAACAGATATCACTGATACTAACTGTAATAAAATGGATAACTTAACCACTAAGTAGACATATTTACAGCACTGATAACCGTGGACCCTGTATGGGTAATAGTATTGTTACCGTAGTCGTAGTAACTGTCGAGTGCACTGCGCATCGAGGGCTGTAGTTAGACATGAATTTGTGCATGGAATAGGTTGATGGATTGGGTAAATCGAGGTTCTCGATATGAAATATCCTTGAGTATTCGTCTATGCATTCGCTTCTACGACGCAGGTTTCTTTCATTCGTTTAACATGACAAGATGCATTTGTGTGAGGGAAAGGGATAGAACACCCAGACGCGTAAAGCTTTGCGCTCACGGCATCCTTTTGTTTTCGAGGCTTCAGTGTTTCAGTGCTCGCACTGAATGCTGTCAGTTCTCGTACATGTCAAAATCCATGAAAAGACGACCTTAAAGGATATTAATAGCCATCAGTCGCAGGACATGTTTAAATAAATGCAATAATTAAATGAAACCCGAACAGAACCGCACCGTACCCAATGTATCCAAGCTGGCACCGTGTGCGTCATGCGATTACAGACTTAAAAGTTTGCTGATAACTCATTTTAATTTGACATGCACAGAATGTGAGATGTGTTTAATTGATGTGGAAATTCAGAAAAAGACCCATTAAACGATTTCTGATGCAATTTCGATATACTTTATCAGCGAATCAGCGCAGCTTATATAATTAACGGAAATAGCAAAGTCTACATTTTTGATTTACGTCTGACGAAAATTAAATGGGTTAGGATTGTACGTCATTACTGTCTCGATAACATTTATTTGAAGTGGTATTATTTATTAAATCTAGATGACCCTCACGCTTTAAAAAACAGGCAAATATATGTGTCGTTGTAATTAACTTTGTTCAAAAACCAATGAAAAGTACATACATCCTTAATCTGGTTGCGTTAAGAAAAACATAATTTCATGTTTTATTTTAAGTGACGTTTGATAAAAGAAAAACTATACCACAACATGCCTACATACGAAATAATTTTATTAAATTAACGGATGGACGATTGACGAGTGATTAAAAAACTTTGTTTTAGGTTCCAAATCTGAATCCGTTACCATTTGATGACGTTAAATGTGTTTAATTTGGCGATGCTCGAGTTGCTCTCTATATATTTTTTAATCTGACAAACTGGGTCTTGATATATTAATTTCTGTTTCAGGTTAACGTCATTCCTAACCGGACAATTATATCCGCTCCCACTATTTTTACCCCCAAAATTTGGTCCCAAGCTTGGGTAAAGAACCGCGAAGCTGCTGTCTACGTGGACTGGTGCTGAAATCTCCCGTCCGCCTGCCAGGACCTCTGCGAAATCCAGAGACATGGCGACAAATGGAACAAAAGCTTCGGATGGACACGTTTTGACAGAAGTGAACGAAGCGCCTACTACCAATGACAAACCCAAAACCTTGGTTGTGAAAGTGCAGAAGAAGAAAAATGAAATTCCTGACAGAGAAACGTGGGGAGGAAAATTTGACTTTCTTCTGTCTTGTGTTGGGTACGCAATTGGACTCGGAAATGTGTGGAGATTTCCTTACCTTTGTGGGAAAAATGGTGGAGGTAAAGACGAATCGTTGGCTTTTTTCCATTTCTTTAAGCAAAAGGAGTTTCAAAAGTCATAACTCGTCTCTTCAATCAGTAAAATTGTACATGACCAGAATTTAAATTGTCTCAATGGCTGAAGTGTGTCCTAGGGTTTTTTCTTCGAGTTTGCGCGTGAATGTGCGCACGCTGAAATGGTGAATTTTAAGTTTAATTCCTAATGTTGTTTATCGCTGGATTACTCATAATGTACATGTTGCTTGTATGAGAATGTTTTTTTTTTTTTTTTTTACAATATTTTTACCTTTATTTTTTTCACCTCTTAATTTCTGTCCAGGGGCGTTCTTGATTCCCTATTTTTTGACCCTCATATTTGCGGGAGTTCCCTTGTTTCTGCTCGAATGTTCCCTCGGTCAATACACATCGATTGGTGGTCTTGGAGTCTGGAAACTCGCTCCAATGTTCAAAGGTATTCAATCCAAGCTATTCTGGCTACAGCATATCATCACCGTCAGCTTTGACGGTCCATTACATGTCACTTCCTTAATCGCATTAGTGTTGGTTACTTTGTCTAGGACAAGTCGGTATCTTCCCTGTAAATGTTTTAACAGATAAGAGTCAGACCTGTACATGGTAAAGCCTAATTATTCGTTGCTAAAACGAAGTTGAGATTTTCCTGTAATACGTTTAATAATGTCTTCATAGCTGTCGTTTTGCTTTTTTAACAACCATAAAACCCTTGACTATAATTTCCATATACTTACATAAAATAATTTCCGTACCATAGGTGTTGGCCTGGCCGCTGCAGTTCTTTCATTCTGGCTTAACATCTACTACATTGTAATAATTTCTTGGGCCATCTATTACCTGTACAACTCCTTTACCACAGTAAGTATGACATTTCACCAGTGCTTTTTTTTTTTACAATGATATGTGGGTTGCCATGTATGTCATACCAGAAATGGTAAAGAAAATGGCATTTTAAAAAGGCAAAAATGTATAACTGATGCCTCACAAGCTAATGGGGACACAACACTGCAGAGGAAATATTGGACGACACAAGGATTCATCATCCCCTCTGTTTTGCAGGACCTTCCATGGAAAACATGTAACAATCCCTGGAATACAGATAGATGCTATTCAAACTACAGCATTGTAAATACCACCAATCTCACCAGTGCAGTTCTGGAATTTTGGGAGTAAGATATCAATTTTTTTCCCCTGTATTTAAAAATTTGTACCACACACTAAGACAATGAGTGTGTCTTCCAGAAATATATACAGGATAGCGATGCATAATTGCTCAGGTTAATTTCCCTTTTGATCAAAAATGTAATTCTTGTTCATTCAATCTCATAGACGCAACATGCACCAGATGACCGATGGCCTGGAAAAGCCAGGCCAGATCCGATTGCCACTAGCAATAACACTGGCCATTGCATGGGTCCTGGTCTACTTCTGTATCTGGAAAGGTGTTAGATGGACCGGAAAGGTAAGTTTTATGGAGAAATGTAATGCTAAAATAGGGTTTCCCTGCACAAGCTTAGATGTCATATATAAAAGGCGTAGATGTCATATATAAAAGGTGTTAGTTACCAAAAAGATGTTTTTAATTAATTAAGTTACTGTTACATGATCATGATTACACTCGCAGCACAAAGATTTGAGTATCCCCAATTTTGTGATGTTTACTTATCTAGTGCTGGAATTACCCTTCAGAATCTCTTATTTAATTATAGCTATCACTGTTAGTCGATATAAAAAATACAAAACTATAAACAAGTTCGAGCCCATTTGTATTTCGTGGGATATTCTATTCAACTGTCATTTTTGTATTTTAACATTGTCCGAAGAGCTGTGGAATGACCGCCATGCAGTCACATGGCCCTATTCCAAATCAACTGAGTACTTTCACTCCTCCGATTAAATTCCATTCCTGAAAATAGCCTATCAGTTCTAATTTGGTATTAAAACATATTCAATGGCGCTGCTCAAGTGAGAGTCTAACAGTAAGTTAAGCCAATGAATACATTTTCTTTCTGTGGTTTAAATGCTTACTATTGATGCATTTTATTTTGTAGGTTGTTTACTTCTCAGCTACGTACCCCTATTTTATGCTTTTTATTTTGTTCATCCGTGGAGTAACTCTTCCTGGAGCCATAGATGGAATACTGTTTTACATCACTCCTGAATTCAGCAAACTTAAGGAATCAGAGGTATATTTGACATCAACTTTTCAATTCCTCACAATTCCTAAATAAGAAATACACTTTTACCTTTTTAAAAGAAAATTTAAAAAAACTTAATGACTGGTCACTTTCTCTGTCAGGTCTGGCTGGATGCAGCGACTCAGATCTTCTTCTCGTATGGTTTGGGTCTTGGGTCATTGATTGCACTTGGGAGCTACAACACTTTCAATAACAATGTTTACAGGTATGCAAGGCTTAAAAGACCTGAATGGTATTCTTAATACAGGAATCTTTTTGCTTTTTCTTTGTTTTTAAGGCAACCAGAACCACTCACAGCAATAAGTGTTCCCAAGGCTTGCCACTAATGTGTTCTAGCTCGCTCTCTCTCTCTCTCTCTCTCTCTCTCTCTCTCTCTCTCTCTCTCTCTCTCTTCTCTTCTCCTCTCTCTCTCTCTCTCTCTCTCCTCTCTCTCTCTCTCTCTCTCTCTCTCCTCCCCCCCCCCCCCCCCCATTGGCTCATTAGTATACAATATAGATAAATGGGTCAATGTAAACGTTGAATTCCAAAGGTGAGAGTAAACGCCAGTCGTGGGCCACAAATTATCTTAACTGCGGTAGAATACAATATGGATGACTTATCCCTATTCTAGAATTTAGCAAGGAAACAGATAAAAATAAATCAATATTGATTTTAACAAAAGCGATTTTTGCTGTTCTCTTTCCACAGAGACTCCATCATTGTGTGCTGCATCAATTCCTTTACCAGCATGTTCGCTGGGTTCGTCATTTTCTCCATTGTTGGTTTCATGGCCAATGTAACAAAGAGGCCCATTGCTGATGTGGCAGCCTCAGGTAATTTTGTCATCTATCTGATTGAACTACAGTAATTCACCACAGCGCAAAACTGAATATGAATTGAACAGAAATGTGGTACCTCACGTTACCTGAACCCATGAATGAATGAAAGATTCATGATAATGATGAGACACAAATTTAACATTTAGCATTTCTCCTGTTCAGGTCCAGGATTGGCTTTCTTGGCCTACCCTGAGGCTGTGACGCAGTTACCCATATCTCCACTCTGGGCAATTCTCTTCTTCTCCATGTTGCTTATGCTTGGGATTGACAGTCAGGTAAAACACAACCTACCTACCTCCACCCCTGACATAATATTACGCCTCATAATGTCATGCCTCTTCTTTATTTGATATGGCACATTATGCTGTGCTTTGTAGTAAAACCAAAACATCCAAGTTATCATGTGTACCTAGAAATAATAATAATAATAATAATAATAATAAGTGACCGTTTATTACTGTCACCTCGCCTCAATTTTATTTTAACTGATACATTTGGTGGTGTATTGTAAAGAGTCTTTCAATGGAAGGATTGTAGAAACTTCTAAAAAATATGACATTATGAATGCATGTCCATTCTCCCGCTTAATTTCAGCTTGACTAAATCATATCACTTACAAACAAGCCCTGAAAAAGGGCTGGACAAATGCACACGCACACAAACAAGATCACAAGCTACAATTGATCAAATGTCGTACTGTATTTCAGACCCTGAACCATGAAGGCTCTGATTGTCCAACTGCAGTGTTGTCTTTCTAATGTTCCTGCATTCTGGCTTACAGTTCTGCACCGTGGAAGGTTTCATCACTGCTTTAGTGGATGAGTTTCCACGGCTGCTAAGGGGAAGACGCGAGCTCTTCATCGCTGGTGTCTGTTTTGTCTCATATATAATCGGTCTGTCCAACATCACACAGGTATGTTTTTTTTTATGCTAACCTTGATATTAGTATAGTGCATCGTATTTACATTATGTAATGTATGCAGCAAAAACAGCCTGGATTCAATCAAAATTTGTCTTTCACCTTTACTTACAAATAAATGTTCAGTTATGTGTTTTTTCCACAATGTGAACATCATTTTTTTACATGAATTCTGGTGATTGCTAGATCACCTGATTTAATGATTGCCAAACTACATAGATAAAGAAAGGAAAAAACCACATCTCTTGCATTTATTTGAGAGTTAAAGACAAACTGAACCCAGGCAGATAATTGATGGCGTACGTGTATACTCCCATCATGCCCTGATGCTGCAGCAGGGCTTACTAAACAAAAGAGATGCCTCAAACTGTATCAAGTACATCCCTCTACTAATCTATGCGTCTGATGTACCCTGATATGCATCTGATGTACCCTGATATGCGTCTGATGTACCCTGATATGCGTCTGATGTACCCTGATATGCGTCTGATGTACCCTGATATGCGTCTGATGTACCCTGATATGCGTCTGATGTACCCTGATATGCGTCTGATATACCCTGATATGCGTCTGATATACCCTGATATGCATCTGATATACCCTGATATGCGTCTGATATACCCTGATATGCGTCTGATGTACCCTGATATGCGTCTGATGTACCCTGATATGCGTCAGATGTACCCTGATATGCATCTGATATACCCTGATATGCATCTGATATACCCTGATATGCATCTGATATACCCTGATATGCATCTGACGTACCCTGATATACATCATCGGCTGCAGTGCACAGCCACTTCCCAGTAAGGCGGGCAGCTGGTCCCAAAGTCAAATGAAATGAACTAAAAAAAAGAAAACTCCTAATGTCCTACTGTAACTACAACTGATGACTGCACCTAATCATGCATTAACTATTACTACCCCTACCATTAACTGCAGATATATATGCATGTATATTCATGTGCACTGGCAGGCAAATGTCTCTCAGGCTTTTCCTAACGTATCAGCGGCCTTTATTCAAGCATGTTTATGTACACGTAGTATCTCTGAAGAGGGAAGAAGAACAGGAACTGGCCATACAAGCGTCGCTTCTTTGTTAATCTGAAATGGAAGCGCTCAGAAGATTCGGTCGATTTAGTTACCGCTGCTGCTGTGAACCCCAAGCGCAGCCCGCTCGGGCCACAGGCTTTCACAAAATCAACGTCCCGTGGAAAAAGATTTCTGATATTTAGCATGTCATTGAAAAGGCCATAGTGGAAGTTAGCATGAAGCGCCACCAGCTGTGTGTTATACGACCACGGAGAATCAAGCGGACGCCAAGCTGCTACCCAGGCTCTGCCTTGGAGAATATCACAGAGCACGGCGGCCGCGGCGGCGGCACTGTTTCCTGCATGCTTCACAATGTGTGTGTAGTGCGTGGTATTGTCTATGTTCCCAGCAGATGCTCACTATTCAGGATGGTTTGAAATTCAGACAGTTTGACATTTTAAGGATTTGATAACCCATTTACAGGGCAGGATTGTTACTGTATCAATCCAGGTTAAGTACTCTATGCCCTCCCCCTCCCCCTCCCCCAAGAGCCATGACCCCTCCACTCATACACATTAAAGTATGTTTCACCGATCTCAATTATATAATCTCATGTCTGTCTTGTTGCCAGGGAGGGATCTACGTGTTCAAACTCTTTGACTACTACTCGGCCAGCGGAATGTGCTTGCTTTTCCTTGTGTTCTTCGAGTGCGTCTCCATATCGTGGTTCTACGGTATGCATCGCCGCTAATGGGTCCTCAGTCATTATCTGCATAATCCATAGAACGGTTATTATCCACTCCTACAGATTAAATCAGAAAAAAATGAACACATTATCATTACAAATGCATCAAATGTGCATGGTAATGTCAGTGCACATTTATGTACTGTATGTTATGGGAAACAATACTAGAATGAGTGTGTAAGCACAATTATTGTAATCTATATATAGTTTGGGAGATGCACATCGCAGACTTTAAACGTGCAGGGATGATAATAATAATAATAAATATTTATTCCTCTTATTATTAGTATGATGTTTGATTGTGGTCAGTTTTATTAATACAGCATATTCTAATATAGAACCAAATCTTAACTGAACCCTTAACTTGTATCCATGCAAACAAATCCCTTGGTCCTATACAGGGCAATATTTCCTGTATGATACACAGCTCAGACATACTGTTATTTATAAAATATAACAAATACAAATAAAGCTGGTCAGTTGTGGAAAAACTGAAGCTTGATATACGTTCTTGATTTTCAGAGGGAAGTGAGCTGATGTGTGTCACATTTGGCTTATCAATGGTAAAATAAAGAGGGCCAGATGTTGTTACATTAGTAATGAAAGCACCGTGTAAATGTTTTTTTGTTTTTGTTGGCAGGTGTTAACAAGTTCTATGACAACATACAGGAGATGATTGGATACAAGCCCTGCCTGTGGTGGAAACTGTGCTGGGTTTTCTTCACTCCTCTAATTGTTGCTGTGAGTAGTGTATATTCTTTCTCCACTCTCTCTCACTCACGCATGCACGCACGCACGCACACACTCACAGCTATCCTGAGCTAAGCACAACTATAAAACACTGTTTTCCAGCAACATTGTTCTCGTTCTCCATCAATCTCTCTCTCTCTCTCCCCTCCCCCTATCTCTCATCATTTCAAACTACATTACATCTCTCAGGACTCACAATGGAGATTCACTGAGAATAAATAGTAAGCAAATATGGATTTGGAACTAATCCAGTTGGTGACGAAAACATGACTGTTATCTGGTTTATTTGCTTACCCATTGACTAAGTTTCACGTCTGGGAGTTCAATACATTGATGAAAGTAAAACTTTAGCACGTTACTTTTCTGATAGCATGTAGCCTTTTTGATACTGTTAGAGAGTTAGAATTATAAGGGTCCAGTTCAAGTAGTTTCCTTAAATTAAACAATATTGCCTAGACATTGCAAACAAAGAAAGACGTCTCAGTGTGACACTGTTGAGTCACACTGATTGTTTCTTTTTGTTAGATTGAAACCTTGATCATGCAATCAGCTGAAAAAAACTGCTTATTGGCTCACCAGCTGTATCTGTTGAAGCTGTTGTTGTTTGTAACGGGCTAGTTTGTCAGCACCATTTCTACAAAGTATTTTTTTCAAATTTAAATGTGTAATATTAGTGCAAAATTTGTAGCTATCAAATATTAATTTACAAAAATATACTGGTAGCTTATTGTGGACCACCAGCAAGCACTTTCACAACAAAAGAAATAAAAAATTATAAAAAGATCTGAATCATTAAACCTTGTTCTAAGCGCATTTTCACATATTCTCACAGCTGGGTTGGAGGGTGAATTTAATTTAAAATACACAAAATTAATGTCAGTCAATACACAAAATACATTTTTAAAAATCCTCATAGAAAATTAAAGGCACTTTTACTCATGAATTAAAATTCAATTCACTTTGTCAATTTACAAAATTGAAAATGGAACTGACCCCCAACCCTGGCCCACACCTCTAAACAGTTGGCCGCAGTTAAATGGTTAAGCTGCCTCCGGAGAGTTTGATTTAACAACCCATGGGCTACATGTTAGAGTACTGTTCTGGATCCCATGGGCTACATGTTAGAGTACTGTTCTGGATCCCATGGGCTACATGTTAGAGTACTGTTCTGGATCCCATGGGCTACATGTTAGAGTACTGTTCTGGAGACAGTCAAGGTTCCAGTGACGATAGTGTAGTGTGATTCAGGCCAGTATAGCATGATAACTGGGTCAATACACTCTTACTGTCAGAATGGGACTGTGAACTTGGACACAGGAAGTTTCCTTTTGACTGTGTGAAGGCCCCCTGAAAATAACAATAATGTATTACACTGTTTACAATGTGTATGTGTGTGCACGTGTAAGTGTGTGTGCATTTTAAACTCATTCACTGCCAAAAGACAATGTGATGTGTAACAATGCTTTTCCAATCCCAGTACCACCTCTGTGTTGTAACATGAAGCCTCTTTTACCTTAGGGTGTGTTCCTCTTCAGTGCAGTTCAAATGGTTCCCCTAAAGTTGAACAACTACGTGTTCCCAAAATGGGGCCAGGGAGTGGGCTGGTGCATGGCCATGTCCTCTATGATCCTCATTCCTGGATACATGGTTTACATGTTCCTCACACTAAAGGGCTCCTACAAAGAGGTAACATCTCCACTCCAAAAAATCCACATTGGATATGTTTATGAAATATGGTCATAATAAAGGCACTAAGCACAGTCATATTACTACTTATTAACTCTGAGTGAGGCATGAAACTGCTAGTTCATTAGAGAGCCTTAGTTTAGTAGCTTAGTTTAGTTGTTTTTTGTTGATGTTTTCTTTAATCGACCATTTCTCACTAAGCCTATGGTCACTGGTGGATAAGTCTAAGGAAAGCCACATGCAAAATGCTGCGAAGCATTGGCCAGAGTACTTACTTGGCCAGAGTACTTGGCCAGAGTAGTTACTGTCTGACAGAGTTCCAGACTGCAATCTGTCTCCAAATATTGAAATTTGTGTAGGATGAGAACAGTAACGGACAGCAATTGAACCCCTGCACTTTGTGTCTGTTTCTCTAGCGTCTTCGGATAATGCTTCAGCCTACAGCAATCGTCAAAGCCCAGGAGAACGGACCAGAGCAGCAGACTGAGAATCCCAACCCTG
This sequence comes from Synaphobranchus kaupii, assembly GCA_029718625.1. Lineage (NCBI taxonomy): Eukaryota > Metazoa > Chordata > Actinopteri > Anguilliformes > Synaphobranchidae > Synaphobranchus > Synaphobranchus kaupii. Next base: position 95,588,023 of record CM056380.1, read on the forward strand.
CCAATGAGGAGGCTTACATCTAAACCCCTGTTTCATAGGCCACTTTCATGCAGAAATTGTAATCATGGTTGAACATGACCAAGGACTTCCATGTCTAATATATAATCACCTACCTCCAGGGGCAAAATGTGACCAACCTGATTACAATTGTTTGAGTTTTATTTTTCATTTGAAAAAAAAAGACAAACTACCCAGCAATGTCCTAGTGATAGTTTGTATTTCATATGCAAAACGTTAGTCTTTCTAAAATGTTGAATTATAACCACAGAACCACTGTAATTTGAAATATAATTTGAATTTGGAGGCCCAATGTGATTCAACACTACTGTGCTAACTTTACAAATATTTACATGTAATTAAACTATTAAAAATATTATTGTGAAAATAATAGAATAGATTAAGTTTGATTGTATTTTAAAGAAATACAGAAAGATGAAGTTCATGTATTAAAGCAAGTTAATGCAATGTGAAAATTGCATAGTGGAATTGAATAATTTTAAGCAATGATCATTACGGGAATGTGCAACAGGCAAGGCCAAATTTCATTGTGATGTTTTGTAGCCAGACTATCACACTATTCCAAGATACTGCCGTTTGCATTGCAAACAATTTGTTGTTTTTTCCATTCATTCCTGGGTGACCAAGCACAAGGCCAGTGTGAATTTGAAATTATTGGAGCCCTTGGGGTGATAATGTACCTGTCACAAAACCAGATTAACATCAAGAAAGACTGTTACAATTTTATCTTTGTTTTCTAAATAAGAAAAAAAAAAAAACTTTGTATGTAATTGAAATTTTTTTTTTGTTGTTTTTTGTTTTGTTTTTTTAGAATTTTTTTGTAAGTTTTCTATGTAAAGGTTAGTGAGAAGGACCAAAATCATACTCATATGAAAGCATTTAGCTATGCTGTGATTCCAGATCTGACCAGATTAATTTTAGCGGCTCACCACGTCACTGCGAAGCACAGGGTACAAAGTCTTATCACAAAAGCACCATTTGAGCAGTGACAATCCACAAGCATATACAGTATAATCCTGCTTATTTCATTAGAGTGCCACTCCTCAGGAACAATGGTGGAAGTGACCAAAATTTCTCCAGAAACTAACAGAGTTGAGAGCTGTGAAGGCCTTCGGCCAGTAACCAATCAAATTAGTCTAAGCCATAGTCCCGTCTGTATGACTGTGCAGGTTTCCAATACTTCAGTTTATGCTAGAAAAACCTTAGATGAACCAGCAAACTTTGTGAACAATGACAGGCCAATTATACTAAAACTATATTTTGATTTTTAATTTTTATAGAAAGCATATTAATAAAGGAGTTGTTTGGCAATAAATATAGATATATAGACAAATATATATGTAGGCCTATATGAGAGAGTTGACTGTTTTTCTTTTTTCCCTGTTTATTTACTTCACCAGTTAAAAGCACAAAGCTTTAATTCCACAAACTATTGCCATTGTATTTAAATAAGGAAAATGTTAGTTTGCTTCTATGGCAGCTACAAGTGACAGGGATCTGGTTACAGTAGTCATTTTTCTCTGCAAAGATATATAACTAAAATGTGCAATGAATAAGCGTTCCGTGAATTTTGTATAAAGTTACCATACTGCAGTTTTCTCTCTTAAACGATGTTGTAAAACTGTACTGTGTAAAACATGTAACTGTGAATGTCCGTATGACCTTTGAAGTTTTTGTCTAAATGTTGAAAAAATCTTATATTATTTGCTGTTTTCTGCAATAATATGTTGATCTCAGAAACTTAAGCACATATCTTTCTGAAATGTAAAAAATTAATAATAATAATAATAATAGATACTATGTCTAGTTAAAAAATATTGTTTTGTATATTTCTAACTGTTTCATGGGCCTAATGTACAATATTCTATGTAAAAAATATAATAAATGTCTCTAGATGGTGTTATATGAAAAAAGCATGATTGCCATATATGTTATCTGAAAAAATAAATAAAGAATTATAGATTATGTTGCTTACTCTTTGTTGGGAAGGCATGATCCTGTTTTAAGGTGCATTTACATTAGTATAACCAAATGAATTACCTTGGTCTCATGAACTGGAAATCATAAAATCATGCTGCCTTTCTATAAAATATTATAGGCACTAAAAATATCAGCAAGGCAAGTTATTTTGATATTTATCAATTACATTTTTCTTTAAAACAAATGCAATGGTATAGTATATGACTTACCATCTGATATTTTTCTCCTGAAGTTATGAGCATAATGACCACTATTGTGGAACAGGCTTCATGTCTCAAATCACTACTTCATACTGTAATGAGTTTTGAACCTTTCAAATCTGCCAACTTTGCCAAATCGACCAAAAGCACCCCACTTTTAAAAAAAATGTCCTGATATACTCAAGCTAGTGCATTGCAAGAAGAAAGAACTTCTTTTCTTTTAATAGTACAAAATGTTAATTATTAGTGATTAGTTTATATATACACTACTCACAAAAAGTTAGGGATATTTGGCTTTCGGGTGAAATTTATGGAAAATGTAAGTTCACGCTACAGTGATATTATACGTATCATGAAAGTAGGGCATTTAAGTAGAAGCATGCAATGGTGATTTCCTCATCTCAAACAATTTATTGAAACAAAAGCCAACAACAGTGGTGGGTATACCACAACAAAAATGTCAATGTCTCAATAACTTGTCATGTGCCCTTGAGCATCAATTACAGCTTGACAACGACGTCTCATGCTGTTCACAAGTCGACTTATTGTCTGCTGAGGCATGGCATCCCACTCTTCTTGAAGGGCGGCCCTCAGGTCATTGAGGTTCTGGGGTACAGAGTTACGAGCCTCTACACGGTGAGTCAGCTGATCCCATAGGTTTTCTATGGGATTCAGGTCTGGAGAAAGTGCAGGCCACTCCATTTGAGGTACCCCAGTCTCCAGCAGCCTTTCCCTAATGATGCGACCTCGATGAGCTGGAGCATTGTCGTCCATGAAGATGAAATTAGGCCTGTGTTGTTCATGCAGGGGCACAATGACTGGATTAATGATGTTATTCAGGTAGTATGGGCTTGTCACTGTACCATTCACAAAGTGTAGGGCAGTTCTGTATTGACTAGACACACCTGCCCACACTGTAACACCGCCACCACCAAAGCGTCGTCTGGTGACAACAGTGGCTGATGCATAGCGCTCTCCTTGACGTCTCCAACATCGTTGGCGGCCATCATTCCTGCTCAACGTGAATCGACTTTCATCAGAGAACAGCACTGAGGCCCACTGGTCCCTCGTCCAGCGTAAATGCTCCCTGGCCCATGCAAGACGATGACGCCTGTGCCTGGTGGTGTGGTCAGGTACCCTTGCAGGTCGTCTAGCACGCAGACCACGCTGATGTAAACGGTTTCGAATGGTCTGACGTGACACTTGGGTGCCTCTCACCTCCCTTAAATGTGCCTGGAGTTGAGTGGCATTCATCATCCGGTTCCGCAGGGCACTGTTCACAATGAAGCGGTCATCAGTGTGGGATGTGGCCAAAGGACGTCCACTTCTATGCCTTTCTGTGACTCTTCCAGTCTCTCTGTATCTCTGTTGCAACCTGCTGATGACACTCTGTGACACTCTAAGCTCAGTGGCCACTTCCCTCTGAGAACATTCTGTTTGAAGCCTCGCAATGGCGAGGTACTGTTGATCAATTGTTAGGTGTCGTCTTGGTCTCATGATGTCAAAATGTGAACAGCATGATGAAGAGGACTGTTTAAATACCAATTCTAATTGAACCAGGAAATTTATTGGTCGATTCATGGATCAAACACCTCTTGTGAATTTTGCCGTTCAGCTCCTTGTTAGAGAACAGCAAGTTGTGCAAAAAGTACTGAAACATTGAATAGTTGGACATGTGCATTCAAAAGTTTAGAGAAGGTCAAATTAATTTCACCTGTAAAGGTTATAGTGCATTTTAGGTTCATCCTGAAATTTCACCCGAAAGCCGAATATCCCTAACTTTTTGTGAGTAGTGTATATATATATATATATACACAGTGCCCTCCACTATTATTGGCACCCCTGGTAAAGATGCGTAAAAAGGGTTATAAAAAATTCACCATTTGGTGAATTAGCTTAATCTCACACTGAAAAAAAGAAAAAATCCAACCTTTAATTGAAGCAAATTTATTATGAGAAAAGAAAATCCCTCATCAAAAAATAATTATTTTTATCAAAACCACATGTTCCACAATTATTGGCACCCCTGCATTTATATATGGAATAAAGTAATAATTTTTAATATTTGGTCGCATATCCTTTGCATGCCATGACTTCCTGATGTCTGTGACCCAACAACATCAAAAAACTCGTTATCTTATTTTCTGGTACTCTTACAAGCGATACTACAACGCATTTGCATTTGAATGGATCTCTATGGGAATTGGGGGGTGGGACTAGATTTAGCTGTAAATTACACTGGAACAGTGTGGAATACATGGTTAGCTAAATTGCGTCATCAAGGGTCTGTCGTATCAAACAAGCCTTAAACCATCACTCTGCTGCCAGAAATACAGTAGATATGGATGGATAACTTGAAGGGCTTCTTCTCCTGACTTATTTTTCCATAGAGTACAATAGGAAAATTTGTCAGGAGAAACTACCCTTAAAGTGATCCTCCGTATCTACTGCATATCAGGTAGCAGAGTGATGGTTTGAGGCTCGTTTGATACCTCAGACTTTATAGTATTGCTTGTAAGAGTACCAGAAAATAAGATATCAAGAGTCTTTTGATGTTGTTGGGTCACAGACAGCAGGAAGTCATGGCATGCTAAGGATATGCGACCAAATATTAAAAATGATTACTTTATTCTATATATAAATGCAGGGGTGCCAATAATTGTGGCACACGTGGTTTTGTTCCCTTGATGAAGGTTGGATTTTTCTAATTTTTTCAGTGTGACATTAAGCTAATTCACTAAACGGTTAATTTTCTATAACCCCTTTTACTCATCTTTACCAGGGATGCCAATAATAGTGGAGGGCAAAGTTATTTTAGCCATGCAATGTTGTTTGTACATTATTAGTAGGTCAGTTCTTAAATACTGTTGGCATTTTCTAATGCAGCATAGGTTGTACATTCCATTTTTAAAAGGAAAACCTCATGCTGTTCTTTTATGTAAAAATAATCACATCTGGTTGATGTTTTCCCTTCCATAAATGAAATAAATTGCAATATATGTATTTTCTTGAAATATATTTCACAGCAATAGAAAGTATAGTTTACATACAGTATTGCAATATCTGAAACTGCCAATAATATGTATATCCACACATATTGTGATGTTGAAATTTATTTTCTGATCCTACAATGTATTTTATATTTATATGTTAATATATTTCAGCACATTCCATTTCCATAAGGGTTGATTCTGAGTTACTACCATACTTAATAGTGAATTTAGTTGAAAAACTGATTTACTATGGACCGATGTGAAATATAATGTGCTTACGAGTGGAGAAAATTTGTATAATTATGCCAAAGGCATGACTGGAAGCTCTGACCTCTGTAGTGACTGTGACTAAATTTTTAAATCTAGTAACTTGACCTCATTCACTGCATCCCATAGGAAAAGCCACAAGCATAATGAGAAAATGTATACATCTGAGGTTAACAGAAAACATATCAACAGGAACAACAAGGAATGACTCCCTTTGTGGTTACCCACAGTATTATCCTTTCAGTACAAAATAAAAAGGCTTCCCCATAAACTCAATTGAATTGAATTGAATGCATCCAATTTTACTTGAATGTTATATTTATATAACAGTGCTCTCTGTCACATAATAATCATAACAATCATAATAATCATAATACGTCTAATAATGTGCTCATTAGAGAAACCAAATTCATTCTCATTAGAACGTGAACGGTCATTTACAGTATTCACAACATGATTTTAAAACATTCATACATAGTTCGGAAAAATAACCATCATGTTATTTTGTCATATTATTTAGTAGTTTCCAACTCTTTTCTTGTGAAATTTTGTGACTTCATTACGCTCTCTTAATTTTGTCCTCAATGTTCATGTATCCCCACTGCAGCACCACTGAAATTACACATATAAACTCAGCCACATTTTATACTAAATCAATCCAGTTCAGTGTCATCTGTGATTGGTTTCAGTGCGGGAAGTTGAGATGTGGGTTGAATGAGGGCCTGAACTACAGAGCTGTTACAGCGGTGATGTAGAAGCCTCATTTGTCTGCTCCGGGGTGTGCGTACTGTGTAATTGTAAATCTGTTTCCTTGCTACTCTAGCTTGACCAGGCTCCAGGGCATGCATGCATGCATGCATGCAGTCACAGTGCATTCCAGACACCAAATATTTGGCATGCAGGAGACTGTTGTCTCTTAGCTGTCTTCAAGGAAAAGCTGCTTACATATTTGGACTATTATAGCTGTAGAGCAGTACAATATGCCATTACCATATGCTCATCTCTACTACAACAACACATTCCTTGTGTATAATGTCTGCTCTGTTTGCAATATGTATTCTGTTCTGGAAGTAAGTTAGCTTTGACATCAAATGGAAATTTGCGGAGGAAAAGACAAATCTAACTCAATTCTTCACAGGCCTCAACCGATGCAACCTCTTCCAGTAACCTCTGCATCCAATGGTGATACCTTATCTACTTCCTCCAGATAGACAGCCATAAAGAGAAATAAATGGCCTTATCACTGGTTAGCACCTGACTGAATTATATAATGTTCTCTCATAACGCAGAGCAGGGAAGATTTTTAATTGCATGCTGTATGTGCCACACATTGAAAATCATTGGCACAAAAGACAGGCTTCCAAAGTTCCCATTGTTAAAGCATCATATTTTATAGCATTTTGTTTATTTAAAATACACTATTAATACAAGACAGATATCTGTGATCTTAGAAGTCTTATTTTTATGCATATCAACAACTTCAAATCTTCCCAAGAAATATTATCACTCTTTCCTGACCTGAAAAAAGCTGAATTTAAATGAATTGAGTTTTTTTTTTTAGATCCTAGAGATGTACAGTATTCAGACTGTTCAGATCGACAGGTTTTGTGATTGGCTAATGTCCCAGAGTTACCTTGGAAACGTCTGTCTTATATTGCATGCATTTTTATGGAGGCACTTGCTGTTCTAACAGTGCTATTGGTTCTGCACTTTTTTATTTAAAATCTTGTCCTTTCAGATAATCTTTTAACAGCATACAAGCTATTGCATTTCTTTATTCATCCATTTTAAGGCTATATTTTTTTAGATCCATAGTGGTAGCTGTATTGCATCCAGATGACACCTCCATAAATTATACTTCAGTCATTTATTAGGTTTAATATCCCTGATGTTTTTAAAACAAGTAACATAATTTAATGACATTCACACATTTCACCAGTGATCTGCTCTTTTCCAAATTACATTTAACCCAAAATATGTTATATTGCCTGGCCATTAAATCCCAATCAAACATATGCAAACATCAAATATACATTTTATATAAGTGTGCATTATGTGACCAAACATTAAACAAACTCAGATAAGATTATTTTAAATATGATTCAATTTGAAATATTAAACATGGAATATTAAGTACATTTATCCTTACATTATGTCACATTCTTCTGATCATTTTATGGAAAATTACATTACAACACAAAAACTAGGGCTATATTGAGTGGCTTCATAGAAATATTGATCATCAGGCAGAAGATACAATCAAATTTGTTGTAAAATCTGTTCTCCAAAAATTAGCTTTGGAAGAAATTACCCAGGAGGAGCTATGCTAGTGTATGAAAATAATTCACAAGGGGATGGCATGAGGCAGATGAAGTCACTGGGTTATATAATTTATGTAAATGGTTAGCCAGTATGCTACAGTACTATGTCATGTCACATTTTACTTGCTTGCTATTTGAGCTTTAGCTAGCTAGTAATGGTGACAGGGGAATGATTGGTAGGTGGAGACTATTGTAATTTCAATGCTGTTTGTTCTTTGCGTACTCCTTTGCAGGCCCCCAGACTTGTGGTCAGTAGCTAGCTAGCCAGATAGGAATCCTACATTCATAGGCGCAAGCCAGTGTTGTGCTAGGTTCGTTGTCACTCGCATGACAGTATTAAAATTCTATTTCACCTTGGGTCAAAATAGTCTCACAGTCATCTACATCATTGCTTCAAATCTGCAGCAATGGACATAGCAAAACAGTAGTGACGCTGTCTTCATTCACTGCCTATGTGATTAGATGGGAGCCTAACAACATAGCAGAACATGTGGACAACTTAAATAATTACTGCACATATTTATACAAAACTGTTTAGCTAGCTCAATGTTGACTTCGATATTTAATGTAAACCAAGTGTTCTTTATCACACATTTCAACATCTGCAATCACAAGTTGATATAGATTTTTTGCTAACCCTTTACTTGAACCCTTCAACATAGCACTGTCATACACGACATAACAGCATGCACAAGATGGCATAACAGATGATGTCAGCTTATGTCAAATTATCAGTAAATGTTATGACAGATGTTATGTCACATGTTGACATGAGAGCTTATGTCACTTGCCAAATTTAGCTACATGTGAAGGAAAAGTGTTATGACACCTGTCATGACAGGCTAATCATGACAGAAGTCCCTGTCACAACAGCAGTCATAATACTTTGGTTTCAGTACCTAAATTTGGCAAGTGACATTAGCTGTCATGTCAACATGTGACATAACATCTGTCATAACATTTACTGATAAAAGTCAGCTGTTATGTCATTTTGTGACAGCTGTTGTCATGTGTATGACAGTGTTATGTCATCCTTATGTCGAAGGGTTCAAGTAAAAGTGCAACTGATTTATTTCTTTAGAATATTGGACATGCTAAGAAAAGCAGTACCTACACAAATCTTCTTAATTATTTTAGATAGGCTTGAACGCGTCGGCTTCATCAGCTGCTGAAAGCCTGCTAAAGGCTTTGTAGCTGAAACATTCAAACGGACATGCAGTCTATCTAAAATAAGATTTTTGTCATGCTGGTTTTCCTTTTCCATGTTTGTCTTATGAATAGCAGGGCTATTGGCAGCAGCAGTTAATGTCCACGGCAAATGTTAGTCTCTGGATTGCATCTGCGCTTTTGACGTTTTATTACTGTTATCTCACTATTATCTCCTGCTCATTCAAACGCATTTTATTTGTGGAAATGCATTCTATTCATGGGGGGTTAGTGATATACGGGCCCTCTCCCAAACTCTCGCCACACCCCCTGCCCCGGCCCTCCTCCACCACTGATGGTATCCACACACTGGTGCGGCAGGTAGATAGGAAAACAAAATATACTATAAATATAAAAATATAATTAAAGCAATTATATTGATTATATTTGGGTTCACCTAAAAAGGAAATGTGAATTTTCAAAGGTAACCTTTTCAGTCACCTTTTAAGTTATTCAAAATTAACATTTCTGAATAACAAAATCATTGTATGTCATATTTTGTTTCATATTTCATACATGATAAAACTAACATAATAATTTGAGAAAGTGAGTTAAATACATAACTATTTAGAAATACAAATTGTAACGGTGATTGAACATATTTATTATTGTATTTATTATTTTGTATTGGCTAATATACTATTCAGCACTTATAAAATTATGCTGTAAAAGAATTCCAGCAATGTACCTAGTCGATCATGTACATTTTATTCTTGTATTTATTGGAAAGATGAGTAATTTATGTATGCATTAAGGAAATCATGAATACTGGGGAAATTAATATTCTGGAAGGTATTCATCCATAGAGACCTTTTTTAAGAGCCCTGGTTAGTGGTGCACATGTTGATAGTTTTGTTCAGATAATTGCTTTGCAGTTCAGTAACGATTCAACAGTCACAACCAATCACAGGAGCTGGTGGCGCCTGCTCTTTATACCAAGCTGTTACAGCGCATACCAGGGCTCACATCACATAATGAGGAAAAACATTAGTGTGTTTGCTTCATTTTATCAATTGCCATTATGTACACTGAATACTGTGGCCTGAAAACTAATTTGAAATATCATATTGCTCTCGTCTCTGTGTGGAAATATGGACACCTCCCCCAGTTTACAAAAGGGCATTAAGCTTCCTTCAGGGCATGGTTGTGTGGAGGGGAGGAAACCAATTTAGAAACAGATGTCACTAATGTGAAATCATAGCAGAATTTCAGAAGGGTGCCCCTGGACTCAACCTCCAGCACTCTTTCAGACGGCCTTACCTGGGAGAGCTATCAAGTAAAACATTTTCTCTCAGGTGGTACTTATTTCTCATAGGACTGCTCTATAAGTCGAGATAAATATGCACATATGTAAAATTCATAAAATGTGTCACAGCATTTTTTAAAAAACCCAAAAGAAAACCTTCTCAACACCTACTATCCCCAGCTCCTGATCCAGGGCCTTGTACACGCACTACTGATATAATTACAGCTCCAAAATGCATTCCCGTGCCTCACCTCTCTTTTTCTCCCTTCACTAGCTTTCCCATCGCGGCACGCATCAAATCCAGGAGCCTGGCAAAGGCGCAGGAGAGGGCTCCAGAATGGGAGGGTCTGAATGGGGGTGGGGGCTGCCAGGGCTCGCACTGATTCCACATCTATGCGCGTGCGTTGTCCTTTGGCTCGGGCTATAAAAGGGCAAAATGCACATCTTAACATTTTATTGAGTTCTGCAAAATTTCCAAATCACATTCAAAGAACTAGGCAATAATCAAAAGCATAATATTTCAAATTAGTGTAGAATCAAGGACGCACATTTTAAAATATAACAAAACCTTTCTTTGTTAAAATATTTTCCAATGCATTTTATACTGTTTAAAATACCTGTTTTACATTTTTTTCAATAAAAAAAGCTGATCAAACCACAAATTCTGGATGATCAGAACCGTTTTCTGAAGAGACACGAAGCAAAGACAAACTTAGCTTGGTTTACTACCCCCAAAACCACGTAACACTCCTCCTCACTGCCCTCCACTGGTTACCCATCACCACTTGCATAAAATGTAAAACCTTCGCGCTAGCTACCAAAGAGGCTGCCCCTTCATATGTTCAGAAGATTATCAGAATGTACACACCAACCAGACCCCTCCATTCTGTAACCTTAGGACATCGGGCTCCTCCCTCTGTTCGAGCCTGCACTTCCTGGTCACGTCTGCTGTCTATTCTGCTCCCTTGGCGATGAGATGAGCTTTACAGGACAGTCAGCAGAGATGCTGGCCATTTTCTGAAGTAGACTGAAGACCCAACCTCTTCAGACTGCACTTCTGCCCTTGCACTCCTCCCCTCTCTGACACTTTTATTCAGCCCTAACATCTGATTAGGTGCAACTTTTTTCAGAGCCTGTGGTTCTTCGCTGTTGCTCTTTGCTTTGCTGTTGTAGCTTAATGTTCATTCTGGTAGTTTTGCTCTTATTTGTACAACTTAGTTTATTGTTCATTATGGTAGTTGACCAGTGTGAACTCCTGCCCCAGGTGCCAGCCTATGTAAGCATCTTGGCAGTTCAACTTCGGAAAAAGTCTATATATTCTCATTGGGGGCATGTCAACTTGACTTCTGTAGTTGGCTAATGTTTTCCTAAGCATCATCTTTATTCTAGGCAAATATTCAGCTTCGCAGGTTAGACTGAATGGTACCCTAATACAGACAGGCTAGTTAAGTGGATCATGCAATGCCAAAGATCACAGTCCTTAAAAAAATTGCGACTGCCGAAAAGGTGAGCAATATTGGACAACAAAAACATATTGCTAACAAAATGACACTTTTAAATGTTTAAAAGTCTAACTGAAGCATCTGTTTTCCTCATTGTGAAGTTAGCAAACCATGCTGTTGTTTGTCTAAAATGTACCATATCTAAACAAGCCTCATTCACCACTGTCTATGATGTGAAGTTATTGCAATGCAATACTCTGAATGTGAGTGCAATCCATTAAAACATGGACAATACACTTAAAATACTCAATAGTTCAGCAATTCTTCAAGGTCTGGACAAAACTACTTGTATTTATATTTAAAATTATAGCCTTCTCATGAACTTATTTGAACTCAATTCATAGTCATTTAAATCAATTTCCACATTTCATGAAAATTGGGACTTTTTAACAGACTCAAAAAGCTTTGCAGTTAAGGGATATCGCCTCAATGTAGCACCCTACTTCACTCCTATATCAGATCTTATGTCACTTCATTCTCTGGTTACCCTGTTTTCCCCCCATAAATGTATTATTATTATTATTATTATTGCAACATTGTGGAATAAACAATTTCTAGGGTAGATTACAGCAAAAACCTCCATCAATGTGGGGCAAAAATGCATGAATTCCTCCTCAACGCATGTAGTCAGCCACTCCTCCTGTTCTCTGTGCAATCTACCAACTGAGCGGCGTAGTTATAGCGCCAGAGAACTGCAGCAGCTCAGGCAGGCAGACCGCAGGTGGCCAGTCAACCAGAAGAGCTGCAATAAGGTAGGAATACCCAGCCCAGTGTATTTTTCCACCGTGTCACCCAGATATACGTGAGCAGCATCTGCCAAACAAAACAGATATATCCACAAATTAAAGTGAATGTATTGTACGTAATACAACTAACGTAAAATACAATAATAATAATAATCTGTACACTGTAGGTGTTAAATATATGACAGCAGATATTTAATGAAACCCTCTGAAAGTTCTGAATGTTTCTGATTTGTGCGTTTTATTTCAGCAGCGCACAGATGTGAGGGGCCTGGCACTCGACACACATGCATCCGTTTCCTTTTCACAGTCCAATCAGCTGAGCGCCTCCTCCTTTTCACCAGTTCCAGCTGAGCGCTGAGTTCACTTCCGACGGTGTAAACAAACTCGGTCACCCCCCCCCACCCATCTCCGCCTCGAGAAGGGCCATCTCCCCAGTCATCTCTCCCAGCCCACACTCACAGGGAGCCGCGCACATGATCAATTGCCACTACAATAAAAAAAAGGATTATAGGCTTTGTAGTCCTCTGCCACATATTTCCATTCATCTTCTCTGCAGTGATTTACGGTTTGTGCCAAGAGAAGTGAAAATACATACGAGAGCTTTGACACGTCTCCATGGATACGGCGCCTTTGGGCCCGTTTCGTAGTCTGTGGACATTTGTGATCGCCCAACTTTTCAGGATTGGCCTGTCTGGCAATAACTTCCCAAATGTGGGGCATCTTGACACCTTTAGATTCCAGAGGCTGCCAGACTGCATGTGTTCCGCATGATATAACTTCATAAATACAAACATACAATGCTGTAAATCAATGAAGTAATATAATCTGAGTGCTGACAGAACAATCATTTTGTAAAAATACCAAATGGCATTTTATGCGCTCATCCATTTAATCTACAATTAGTATGAACCTATTCTGCATTAACTAGGAAAAGGCCTAAAATATTAGCCTACTATTTTTCAATTACTATGTTAGTTTCTAAATCACCATAAAACTAAAATATTACAGGACTAAAATATTGTAAAAACTGTATTGTGTGTGATTATAATGATATAATAAAATCATGACTGCATTCACTACATGAAGGAAAATTACTGCGTTTGGAAATTGCACTAGATTGTATTCAAATAATTAAATAATTTAAGACCGTGAGTACCGTGCATTGATCTCGCTCTTGTTTTTCAGACCATCAGAAATGGCAGTCACACCAATTATGAATTTGTTAAAACCTAAATGTTGAACTTTCAGATCATGTTCTCAAAAATAATAATTGACATAAGTGCAGTCTTTGTTGAAAATCGATTTTTATTGTGACATGGAATGTAATCCCCATTTGAGCGTGGTACTTTGATCGATAACAGGTCTCATTTCATTGTGCTGCATTGTTTCCTAACTGCGAAACGTTTACGGCTGAGAGAATGAAAAATGAAAAAGAAATAACACGAATACCTTACAATGTACGGCATCAACATTTCCCCGTTTCTCTCCACTCTGTAGGAAGTGTCCAATGCAACCTGGGCTGAAAGCGCAGTCTGAGACGAACGCTTTCCCCAGAACCTACTTCCTTTGATATACTGAGAAAGGAAGCTTTATTGTGTCAGCCAGCCAGCGACTGTGGCTTCCAGCTGGAAGGGCCCGCTTTCTCCCATGGCAGGAGAAATAAAGAGCGTGAGGCAGAGCACAGACTGAGCCCCTCTACCCACACTACAGGGAGTGATCCCCGTGCTCGTGCCCCAGCAATTTAGCTCCCAGAATCACACGGCTTTGGCCACGGTGTATTAGTCACCAAACACAACGGGCAACCCTGTTGCTCTGGCTCCTCGTCAAGGGAGGCCTCTTAGCACCCTGTGCTCTTTCAAAATGGTTATCAGTACGAAGGGGGATATATTTCATAGAATGAATAGCATTTATATAGCACTTTTAAAGATTTAAAAGCCAGTTTGCACCAAAACGCTCACCACAGATTAGTTTCTGTGGTGAGGGAGGAAATTGCAAAGGCTTTAAGCCAGCACACCCCATGACCCATGCTACTGCTCTATCCAGAAGATGAGAACAGTCATATTTTAACTAATAATGATGTAAGCCAGGACACCTCATGACCCATGCTACTGCTCTAACCAGAAGATGACAACAGTCATATTTTAACTAATAATGATGTAAGCCAGGATACCTCATGACCCATGCTACTGCTCTAACCAGAAGATGACAAGAGTCATATTTTACTAATAATGATGTAAGCCAGGACACCTCATGACCCATGCTACTGCTCTAACCAGAAGATGAGATCAGTCATATTTTAACTAATAATGATGTAAGCTAGGACACCTCATGACCCATGCTACTGCTCTAACCAGAAGATGAGAACAGTTTCCAGTTATAATAATTATTAACAATTTGATCTGTACAGCATTTTAACTTTGTCTTATAAGCGTTTAGCTTCACACTTCCCTTGTTCTCTTCCTTTCTTTTTTCACTCTGTATTTTACTAAAATATGTAATATTGACAAATGCTCTGCTCTGCAAAATATTTCATCCATACATCCCTTATTTTAAAACAAAAACTGTACCCACAAAATCTCCCATTTCCACATCCCTCATTTGGCTGCATACCTTAACAATATATAATAATATTTTTATCTTTAAAACACAAAAAAATAACTGTCCTGGGTTCTGTGTCAATCTTTGATTGGGATGCCAGTCACAAACTGTTCATTTGTCTATGAATTTTCCGCTTGATCCGTTCTAACGGTGATTTCACCAGGATGTCTCTTCTGCCTGTTATTTGAGCTCCACTCTCTGCCCTTGCAATTTCTCTTTCATCTGTCCCAGTGATGTTTCTACTCCTTTTTTTGTACCAATGATCACTCAGCTCCCTTACTTCCTTAAAAACAGGAAAAATACCTTTCTAATGTGGGAATACCAATGTAAAGTAGCCTCTTGACTAATTCAGGTAAAATGCATCACATGATTGAACGTTTATCACTTGTCACTGACTGACTGACTGACTGACTGACTGACTGACTGACTGACTGACCACCGTTATCTGGAGATCTATTTCTGCTTTCTTTCAACTGAAGTACCCCCAGGCTCTGGTCTAGGGTCCATTTAGATTTTTTCTCTAAACCTGCAAAAGTACCGCATCTTATTTTCCAGTCTATATTTAATATGGTTCATACTGTACTTCTGATACTGTACTTTTTTGTGAAAGTCCAGTCCTACAGTATATATAACTTCAAAAAACCCACTGTTATGAAATGTAAATCTTTTTTCTATGTCTTTCATAAAATTAGATTTCATCTTCCACATGAATCACACAAAAAGCCAATAGTTGCTTTCTCCTGTCAATCTCAAACAATTACTATAAAGTTGCCGTTCTCATTTACTCCTCCTAAATTCAGGTCTTGTAACATCACTCGTAACAGCATATGATACAGTTGACCACTAGTTTTTCCTGTCCACTGTGGCAGTGCTTGTGATAGCATATTGCCTTGAATTAAACTTTCTAAGGAAATCATTAGAGCTCAGACCTGTCTACCACATTTACGTCATCATCTACACCAGATTGTAACTTATTTCAGGTCTTGGTTTAGTATCACATTCCACTTTTGTGCTGAAAAATGTGTCTCTTCTCCCCATGGTAGTGTGTTCTTAACCTTCATTAAAGAAGACAACGCAAATAAACCCTGAAAAAAACCTAAAAGGATTGTGTTAGCTGGTCAAAGTTACAGCTATCCAAAGTTACATTTCCATTGATAACGGACACCATATTATATTGCCCACATTCTTTCTTCCGATTGGTCCTGCCACATGTTCTTCGATTATACACTTGACAAGGCTGTATTATATTTTATACAGTTTAAACTATAATTCTAAATGCTCACTACTATGCAGTTACACAGTATATATAAATCTAAAGACCTATTTGTTATGAATAATCACCTTATTCTACTAGCTCTTTCATAAGATGAGATTTCAAAAAAGCATTTTATTTAACATGGCTTCTACCTGAATGTCAGAACATAAATGATTACCTCAAGTGAACTGTGGTATGATAGAGAAAAATGAAAATTCAAATGTTGAATGCCTGCATCACCAAGAATACAAACTCTCCGAAAATGAACCTGAGCTGCAAAAATGTTAAAAAGGGGGTTGGGTGGTATAGGAGAGCGGAAGAAAGATTGTGTGTTAATTTCAGTGTTTCTAGCGGGTTCCGCAGTAGCACATCCCCAGATGCACTGATGTGCCCTATGACCCTGATGCAATTTTAATCATGCTAATTCTGACTGTGTAACAGGAGTACCACAGGGCAAGCGTTATTGGCTATAGGCTAAACAGCGACTCATCTGGAGGGATGGGAAAACTGCAATGTGGCTGTCTCCTCTGGGCTAGCTGCATTATCCTCTGGAGGAAATGCATGCTAATGGACACACTCCCAATTTTACAAAGCACATTAAATTATTATCACCAGGATCATGATTATACTGACAATTGTGATGAGGATGATGCTGCTATTGATGATGTTGTTGTTGAAAGAAAGAGCATACAATTATTATTATTATTATTATTATTATTATTAATTCCAGTTTTCAAGCATTTAAAAAAACTGGAATACTTCACAATTACCAATTTGAATAGCTTCTGTGAACCAACAAGGGTGTTGTATCAGTAGGGATCAGTAGGGAGTAGAAGGGATCAAGAATGGGATGAGAACACAATGATTAACATGTTTTAGCTGATGCAAAAAAGGTTAAGGATTGCCCCGGGTGACAGAACAACACACAACCTCCTAATTTCACAGCAAGAAAACACTCAACATACCACACTATCAATCATAGACAAGCACGGTTAAACATGCATCCGTTTCCTCAATGTCACAACCCAATAACAATTAGCATTGGAAAGCCGCAGAGATATCTCCCCCTTATGTCTGCATTACCTCTTTTCTTCATTGCCATTTCTCCATCCCTCTTTTTGAGTAATATGGAATCCGGAGGAGCTTTAAAAAATGCAGCCACACCTAACCTTCTCCCCGTGTTGATGGTGGCATGCCAGCACAGTCACTTCACATTCCTGTATGAAAAAAATAAATGTTATTGGAACAGGACCCATGCTTTGATTGATGTGGCATTTATTAAGATTTCTTAACTCTATCAAAAGGGGTACACGTCCACTATTACACATACAGTGCTGCATAATGCTATTTCCTAGACAGGAAATCTCTGAAGTGCAGAATCTTGTTTGACTGACCGTACAGAAAGCTTAAATGTTATGATCTTCGTTTTAGGTTTTATTGTGTTGGCAGTGATACCAGGTGATGAGGGCACAAGGGAAATGCATGAGTTTGTGATCAACTGCACCCTCCAAATCAACTATAAAATGTAACTTAATGATTATTAGTTAATGAATCATAACTTTGGTGTGAGCTCAGAGTTTGTTTACTCATTTTCATATGTTTCATGAAAGTCAGCTGATGACTTTTACTTTACATAATGTGCTGAGGGCTACATATCCTTTCAAATAATTAATAATAGCGGCAATGGCAAAAAAGGAAGAAAGTACGTTGAGAAACCAAGAACTGAATTAATATTTCTAATGAGTGCAGCATTGGACTCATACTCCTCTGGAAGGTGGAGTGACGAGAAAATCTGAAAATCTAAAGTAAAGTATCTACTTCTGTAAAGTATTATCTGGACATGTTTTCAGCCTTCCATTTCACTTAGGCTACTTTACAGAAATCCCAGGTAGGCCTACGTACGTTTTTAATGTTTGTTTTCAGATATGTACATTGTATTCATATCTGCTGCCAAGGCTAGTATTTTACTGACGTTTTTGTTGATAGCCTGACATATGTTGTCACCTTACAATTTTATGTAGGCATAGGCCTATGTGCAGATACGCGTAGGCCTATGGAAGTTAATCAATACTGTACTGATTTATAACCTTAATTGCTATAAAATAGCTCACATATGACCTTCTAGCTACAGCTAGATATGCATGTACGACAAGGAAATGTGACAAAGGCGGGTTCCAATTAAAGCCATAACCATTTACCTGCGCACTTCTCGCTATTTCCTTAATATTTGTTTTTAGTGCCGCCGGGTCTACTGCAGCACCGCCAAAACACATGTGTAGTTATTATATTACTACGACTCTAGGTAAAATACCTTTCCCTTGAACAGTGGACCGGGAAGCTATGTAAACTTCAAGTTGTTGAGATGTTATCATAATAATTAAACGGAGGCGTTATGCACATTATGCAATCGTTTTCCATTCGCCTTTGTAGTATGTAGTCGCCAGTAATTTAGTTGTATTTGCACTTGAAATGAAACAACATTAATTTGTTTTCTGTTTAGTATTTACCATTGAATGTGGCGCTGGATAGGCCCCGTCTCTTGCGTGCTATTTGGTTGTAGCTGGACCGAGCACCTGCACGTTTCCTGTCTAATTAGACGTTTCCTAATGCAAGTGAACGCGCTGCATGTACGAGCTTGAACGGGACCACAGAACTCTATAAGAACCTGTGGACGGGGTGAATTAACTATAGTTCGGTGGGTGTATTATCGGAAAACCGACTCCCGTTTCCCTTTTAGAGTGTAGTCTACTTCATATTTTTATGCAGTAACACGATGAGAAATAATATTGGGTTTGCATCAAAATACGTATGTGCCCGTAGCACTTTGCTAACTAAAATGGAATTAATAAGAAATACGTTTTTTTGTCTGTTTTTGGTGTTGGTATGGGCAATTTCCCAGAATATGATTGGCTTAACCATTTAAAGAGGTGGGCACTATGCACTATATACAGCAGACTTCTTCAATTACATCTTCCTGGGGGGCATATTTTTTAAATGGTGCATCTAAAAGCACTGGTCCTTAGTGCATTGACGTGTCCCTTGGTCCGGAATTGAATTCTGATTGTGCTGGTGCTGGCTGCAGCTGGGAGCCCCGTGGGGAGATACACAATTGCCCATAGCGTTTCCCATGGATGCTGGCTGTCAGGTTTCTCCCACCTCATTGCACAAGAGCAACTCAATTGGGCACCTGTAGTTTGCCTGCACCACCTGCATATGAAGTGCAGTCCTCTGATTCAATGACTGTGCAGCTCAGCTGGTGGACTCCAGGGCTAGAAGAAGGCGAGAGAGCTCCAGAGGTCTGCTCTCCCTGCAGGCAACAGAGCATGTTGCAGCATTACAATGAGCCTAAAAAAATAAAATTGGATATAAAGTGAAACAAAATGTTTTTTGTTTTGCTAAAGTACTTCAAAATAAATATTCATATAGTTATTACATGTAAAGTTTTTAACATTGAATCATACATAATTTAATTGGACTTGTATAGTTTGCCCTTTTGACTCACTAATGCTAGATTAAGCCCTCTGACCAAACTATCAGACAAAGTGTGACCATGCAACAGGCCATACTACTCCCTGACCACCAGCAAGGCCCTCTGGGTAAACTGTACTGTGTGTGCGCACCAGGCACTTTTGCCCTTTATTAAACCAAGATGATGACCGCATTGGCATGCCACACTCATTATGGCCTCAAAGTGGCTTATCTGCAGAAGCAGCATGCAGTACATCAGGAGATCTCAGGTGATAGGCTGATGTAATGGATCTGCAGGGCTGTGTCGGAGGGTGAGAAGTGTCAGCTCTGGGACACTCCTCCGGCGATGGGGGGTGGGGGGCGGGTGAGGGTGAAGGGGCGGGGAGGCGTTGTCATGCTTGTTGGCCCCGGGCTGTCAGGAGCTGTCTCTCCACCAGCCAGGAAAGTGTTCGCAATATTCATCCTAATTACTGCCCTGACAGCACCCACTACACAGCATCATCCAACTACTCAGGGCTGCAGTCTTGCCAAATAAACCAGGAGAGAACAAAAACCCAACTGAGGAACAAAATGAAGCATTTTATATGTTCCAAATAACCATACAGTCTATATGTACTCAATTGTACATGTTCCAAATAATCATATGACCTTGTATATGTACTCCATTTTATACATTGCAAATGATCATATGATCTGTATGTACTCCTTTTTACATGTTCCAAATAATCATATAGCCTATATGCATGCACATAAGGAACTTACATTTACATTTTGGCATTTAGCAGACATTCTTATCCAGACCAACTAATACAGATTATATTTTCACACTCCATTTATACAGCTGGATATTTTTACTGAAGCAATTCAGGTTAAGTACTTTTTCTCAGGGTTACAATGCCATTACCCCAGCTGGGATTCAAACTCACAACCTTTGAGTTGCATGAAGGTCACCGTGGACTAATCTGTCATCAGCGAGCAATTGTATAAAAACACAATTCTGAATTTAAGCAATTCAGTAGGGTATAGAATGAATTATGAATGCAGTTTAACCTCCAGGTGCTCTATGCTCTCTGATGCTCTTTCTCCTGTCACAAGTTTAGCAATGTCTATTCCTTCCACCCCCACAACATGCTCATTTTGCAGGGATTTTTCCATCTGTCGTTGTATTGGTGCTAATATTATTTCCTCAGTTGTACGGTGTACCATTGGCCATGTCTTTTACCCACATAAGGAAAGCGGTTAATATCATGCCATCTTTTATTTTAATTATCTGCTGTTCATTTTGTCATGCAAAATTAAAAAATTTTGTTTGTGTTGGTGTTGTTTTCCTTTGCCACAAAGCAGATTTATGAAACTGTACCTTATTGATCATTACCTCCATTTCCCGATCTGAAAATGTACATTTTATTTTTCTCATGGTTGCCTAGGTACTTGTGCCATGTTGCTCTGTATCCATTATTTAGTGCCTTGTAATCTGGACATGTAAGCATGCCATATTGTTTCAGACCCTTATTTATGGATGTATCCAACCAAATTGCGAATGAGGGTGTTTCATTTCTTGGATTGCATAATTAGATCCAGTCTTAGCAAATCAATCATTAATGTGTTGGTAAAGTGCTTCAATATAGTGAATGTTTTTGTGCTACTACACATTTCTGGTAAATTTAGCCCACAATGTATTATAACCCTGGTCATCTCAAAAATAAGCCACATTTCTCCCAACCGGCTTACAAATTTCTTAAGACTGCCAGGATTCTTTTGATCCTGAGCAAGGGCACAGACTCAACGTGACAACCTTTCCACTAGGATTTAATTCCAGGTTTTGACAAGAAGTGTAGATCCAAGCTGGGCAATTACAAATTATTTGCATAAGAAAAGAGCACTGCAGTGTCACTGGGTGAATTCTGGGATACTGAAGACATATTTCCAAGATACTCAAAAGGCACAATGATACTTGCCCATTGTAACCAACTTCATATGGATATTTTCACTATGCAGCATCAATAAATGACAGAGAAAACTGTTAAAAAAACTGATCATGATCAAATTTAATCTTTAGAACCTTAAATTTAAAATTAAACTGTGTAAATGACATTCACCAATTGTATTTATCATTATTTTAATACACCGTTTAATGTATATTCCACCGCTTCAGAATAAATAAAAATTAACATCCCCTGTATCTCGAAATAGTGCCGCATGTCTATGGTCCTAAACAAGTGGAGCGAATGTGACACGCGAATGTCGCTTGTACACATTGCTGTCAATCATCATCTTTGCTAAATTAGTGGAAATTACTTTATCAACAGAGATGATTGGGGTGGTGCAGTCAGGATAATTGCTTTGACGTAGCCTTAAAAAAAAGGCTAACAACCTCTTGTTGGAGAAGGACTGAAGTACATGCAAAAAATAAGTGGAAACAAACTGGTGGCCCTAGTCTTACACTGTCACAAGCAACCTGACATTACTGGGGTTTTTCTTTTTGCAGTTTAAGTCGTGAGTAGCGCTATACGGTGATTATCCTTACAATTTACAGTGTGTTGTGTAATGAATGCATTTCAGTACATACTACACATATACAAGTCAAGCATTATATAATAATTAAATAGTGATACCAATGTGTTTAGTAATATGTGATGGTAGTTTTTTTTTTTTGCATTTACAATCTTGAATCTTCACAGAACTATCATGAACAATATAAACAAGTGCAATACCAATTCATCCTGTAGTGGGCAGCATAAGAACTTCAGTCTCGGGGGAAAAAAATAATTTTAAATCTCAATTTAATGAACTAGGCTTTATATCATATTATTTGTTTTCTTTTTGTATAATATAACAATTAAAATTATATTATCAGTTTTTTATCAACCCATATCAAATGGGTCTTTCACAGTGAAAACAATCATTAGACATTTAGCCTATATGAGGCTAGCACTTTTAATCTCCAAGCCACACTGCCCCATCCCAGATCACTTTCTTTGTAAATCCTAAAGGATTATTGTGTTAAAATCTTGCAGGCAGCTCCAACAATGTGGATATAGATTTTGACAACATTACATTCCAGGAGCTTCAGCATTGCAATAGTTGCGTTCAGAATCTTTTTTCTGTTCATTCCTTTCTGCCATAAGCTCATTTATCTTAAACATAAGCTGCTGAATAGTTGCTGTTGACTCTGAATGGGGAGGCACTAAGTGATAAAATGGATTCTCAGGGCAGACATCTCCGGTTTGAGTAGCTGTGCTTCACAGCTTCGTAGACTTCATAGCTTCTTCTTGGTAGACAGGGGTGCCTCCTGGGTGCCTCCTGGGATTTTGGGCCCCCCCCCCCCCCGCTTTCCTATATTGGTGTCTTTCTTGCCTTCCTCCTCGCAAAATCATCCACTAGATCATCAGAATCTAGCTGTCTGACAAGGTCTGACTCTATTGGCATAAGTGACAATGAGCTGAGACGTGTTTGGCACAAGCTACTCCGCAGCTCATTTTGTATTCTGCCTAAAAGGCAAAATGTCCGCTCACCCTGGCAGTTTGTCACTGGCAAAGATAGAAAAATCCGAAGTGCCACGAAAACATTGGGGAACACTGATTGCAGCTGAAGTGCCTGCAGCGTCTCAAGCAATTTAGTCAGACATGAAAGACTTGAATTGGATGAGTTCGTTGACAAAGGTCTGATGGATATGCAGCGGAGAATGCATTTACCTTTTCCACCATGACATCACTGTTAGACACCTGATCTGACATAAACAGAACTCCAAAGAGACTGGTCAAACGCTTGTAAGCGTCCAAGCGATGTTCAAGGCATGCCACTATAGCTTATCAATGACCACATAAAATGTTTCTATTTTGAACTTCTCCCTCCTGTCAAGTGTCACACCTGGCTCTGAGCTCTCATCTGCAAATGTTTTGCATTTCCTCTTTCGCTGAAGATCATGCTTATATGACTGAGAGACACCTGTCACATATAAGGCTACCCTTTCAAAAGCCTCAAACTGGTCTCGCTGTCCCGCCACAAAATCCCTCAATGAAGACAAAAGCTGTGCTGCTACAGAGATGTCAATTTCACTTTTCTGTCGGTGCATGCTGGTATGATGTCCCAGAAATGTGCCATGAACACACATAGTCCAGCGGCCTCAATTCGAGTATCTCTTTTCTCATTATCATCATTGCACATACCACTGAAGGCCTCTATAATGTGGGTGTAATTTCACCACAGTGCCTTGGTTGACTCTGCCCGAGCACTCCACCGAGTACTGGACAGCAATTTTAATGTCAGTCTGACATCTGTCTTCCGAAAGACTTTCCCCCATCTGTGTGTTGATGAAGAGCAAAATGTGTACAGTGACTGCAACATGTTAAAAAACTCATCATCCTCTGGGCTACTGCCATCTAAGGTGTCAACACCAACTAAGTTAAGTGAATGTGCTGCGCAAGGCACATACTCTATCAGAGTTTTTTTTTTTACAGTGTTAGCCCATTGTATTTTCCTGACATGTTGCTTGCATTGTCATATAACTGACCTCTACAGTTTGAGAGGTCCAACCCAAGGTCCTCCACCATCAAAGTCACACAGTCTGCTAAACTTTTACCAATGTGGCTCTCAATTGGCTCAAAGCCCAGGAATCGCTCCACCTCATTCCTTCTGCTGTTAACAAATCGGAATATGAACGTCAATTGGTCCACATGTGACAGGTCTGGGGTGGAGTCAACAATTATTGAAAAATATTTGGCATCCCAAATCTCACCTGCTATTGTTTGGCGAGTTTTCTGACCCATGAGCTCAATGAGTTCTTCACATATTGTCGATGACAAATAGGACACTGTGCCTCTTCCTTTTCTGCCAAACTTTTAAATATGTTCAGCTAAGAATGGGTCAAATTGTCATAGCAATTCTAGGATGCCAAGGAAATTACCGTTATAGGTTGACCCAAACAGTTCATCATCTCCCCTAAACGCAAGTCCTATTTCACCCAAGCACTTGATCACTGCTACAACTCTTTTCAAAATGTCCCTCCAGTATTTACGTTCCCCATCAAGTTGCTGCATGAGATCTGCATCTATAGCTCTGCCCTTTGTCCGCTGGTGCAAGGCAAGCATGCATGATCTGTGTTCTGCATTCTTTCAGAGTGCTTCCAGTCACTACACCCCTGACTAAAGCCACAAGCTTGCTGGAGAACAGTTTGCATGCAAAACAGTACACACAACCTGTTGAGGGTGAGTACAGTAGCCACTGTCTAGAAACCTGCCCATTTGGCAATATATAGTTCAGAAGTTCATTGTTGAAACTTCTTGTCTTTCCACCAAGCGCTCTATCTCGGACTGAAGCTGGGTATTTTTCACTGCGGTTTTGGAAGGGGACTTTCAATAAGCACTGACTTAACAATGTCACTGGAAGTGCTTTGCCATAATGCAGGGTCAGTGACCTCATAGCACCAGGAATGGCTTAGTTGCTGATTTGATTCTTGTGAACTGCCCAACTGCTCCTGAGGTGGTTCTTGTATACCATTAGCTGTTGAGGGTTCGCCTTCAAAGGATGGCTTTGGGGGAGTGACAACATTTATTCCCACGGCCACAGCATCCCATGTTTTGAACTAATTGTAGTTTTGAACTAATAGCACTAATGTGGGCCACCTAACTAGTTATACAGTTGAGTTTTAGGCCGATAGCTACTAGCTGGCTTTTTACTGCAGCTAATTTGGTTGCAAGGGCAGCTAGCTGGCAAAAATGGCAGCTAGCTAACTAATTTCTGTTAATTTCTAATTTCTGTTATTTCTGTGGCCTGAGGCTTGGAGGCCCCCTGGCAGTCTGAGGCCCCGGTCCATAATCCAGGTATGTGTCAGGGCCCTTGGAATTGTCCTAGGATGTCTCCTGCTCACTTGCACTGTGTGTGTGCGCCTGTCTGTGTGCATGTTTGCATGTGTGTGTGTGTGTGTGTGTGTGCGAATGTATGTGCGTGCATGTGTGTGCATGTGTGTATAATGTGGAGGCATCAGACTGTAAGTGCAATGTTCCCTCTAGAATTCTAGCTATTCTTCTCTCTATGGCACTGCAAGGCATGCTGCACAATGAAGAAGCATAATGGGAGGAGCTGAAACTGCCCAAGACACTTTGATGTATTGTGTGCAAAGGGATGGATTTAAATGAGTTTATGCTAAATCAGTATTTCACAAACCCTGTTTTTTTCTCTTTATATGAAGTTGACCAAGGCTGTTATTAAATGTATCCTCATTAAACAGAAAACTATTTATTGCTTATATGCTGACTGCTAGGGGATATTAAATTGCCAGGCCCAATTGGTTACTCAGGCTTACAAATATGGCCTGCAGCAAAAGCATCTTGCCAAAAACAAGGGTTTATGAACCTTGGTTGTGTTTCATAAGTCACTGACCTTTTCTGTGAGTCTACATGATTTACTACAGTAAATTACAGTAATTACAGTGAGTCTTCACAAAAACAGCGGTTCAAATACGTGAGACTCGTGTGAAGGCACAGAGGTAGCACATTTCATGAGCATATTGAGTATTTTCATTTTTTGAAAAATTTGAATTGAACTTCACATTTGCTGCATAAGAAATCCTACCTCCTGAATCTCATCCAAAACCTGAACTACCGGAGCAGAACATGCCATTTCTTTCATGCCCATGTGTTAGCATAGCTGTGGGAAATGTTCAAATGAATAGGATGTAATTAGACTGCTGGCATGCAAGCCAGTTTCGTATTTTTCACGGTGTTAAATGCAAACATGATGCAAAGTGTGTCTTGGGCAGTCTGTAAAATGGTTTCAGGTCATGCAACGTGTGGTGTGAGAAAATTAGCTTAGCTGATATTTTCCTTCAGCTATGTATCCCATTACCTATCCCTGGTGTTATCCAGTGTGCCCCTAATACGCATCATGTCAGTTTTGATGCAATGTGGTGATAAAAATCCGGGTAAAAAAGTAATTCCCTCTCTTGGGGAAGGAAATTTGGAAGTAATCTTAAAATGACTGACAAGAAAAAAGTCTACAATAAAAGGCTGTAACATTCAATAATAATAATAATAATAATAATAATAATAATAATAGGCTAATAATATTAATTAATGTCATATTCCTGCACCAGCATTCCAATGAGCACATCCATGTTACTAACTAAAATATTCTGAACAGACATGCATTTTTATAGTATTTTGGCTAATAGAATAACTAATGTACTTAATCAAGCAATATATATATTTTTTAAATGTAGCAATGGCATTATGCCATCTGTGCACTAATGTGCAACAATGCAACTTCACATGTCTTGAATCTAAAGTAGAATTGTATTGCCAAAGCATCTTTATTTACTAAGGCACACATTTAACTTGACAGCAGTTAGTATAGTGGGATGCCAACTATATTTTAATAGTTTAGGCACAATATAAAACTACTGCTGCAATTCATTGATATACAGAGCATAAATCTCTCTGACAAATTGCTCTCTCAGATGTCAGGGTGCATACAACCGTTTGCATGGCTACAGTGAGGGGACTTCCAGAAGCATGAAGTGTGTCTTCACAACCAATTTGTGTGCTGATGAGTGTAAAACAGTATAATGATTGAACATGCTCAGTCTGAATAATTGGCCAAGTGAGAAGAAGCAGCTTTTAATGGTGGAGAGGAATCTATTTTCAGTGAAAAGGGTAGAGAATAAAAATCATGCAAAACAGCATATTTAATATATTATGAAACATATTGCAATGCCAAATATTTCAGCTTGGAAAATACAGAATTAATATATAAACAGATATGGACACATTTTTGGGGAAATTGTAAAATCTCTTACACATGGAGACCAGTTTTCAATAAATTGATCTACCTTTGGATAAAACATTTTTTCTATATATTAATTAATTTTAGGATTCTACCTGTATAATAGGCTCATAATATTCCTTAACCATTTAGTATTAATTCATTTATCTTTTTAAAATTTTTATATAGTTATATTTACACTGTATATTATATATATAGGCACTAAATGTCCTCAGTTGGATATAAACCAAGCATAGATACTTACTCTCTACACTGTTGAAAAAGCCTGGAAGTAGTGATAAAGTAAATTAGTGTTCGCTTCTCAAAAATGGCATAAAGACACAATCCATACAGAAAAGAAGCAACCAATTTACATGTAGCAATACTAAAATTAACATTTTTACTCGACACACAGCATGGCATAGCATGTCCACTAGTGCTCCTAGCACAGGTACGACATATAAAAATAAATGAGTAAAGATGGTAATGGTAAGAGAAAATAAATGTCTATAGCTACTTGCTCTCATCTCGGTATGTAGCAATACGTTTTCACAAATGTGGCCTTCTTCGGAAAGCAATATTATTTCAATGTGCACCATAAGTAGCCTAAATATTGTGCATACAAGGGACTATTGTGATGGCAACAAACACTGTTTAGGAAAGGTGACACCATTCAACCACAGCAAAACAGAAAAGCCTTTTTGAATACCCCAGTGTTTCGTTTTTAAGTAAATGAGTATAATGCCGGGAGATGTAGTCTGATATTTCCCTTCCAGCTTTTTCATTGCAAAAAATCTTGACAGATAACTATTATATTGTTGATTTCAACACAGTCCAAGCCTTTTCTGTACCAAACTTGTCAAGCCATTCTTATAACTTGAGGTTCACTTGCTTCATTGATATTGGCATATATTGCTCCTAGGTTTGTTGAGGGGGCCATATTGTTTGCTGTTACCTTTTGACACAACATGCATTTCAGAAAGAGAACCCTTGGGGTAGCAGTTGATGAGGTGGTGGATACTTTCATAGAGTCAGGAAGGAACAACTTGGTAACGGGAGCCAGGAGACACAGAGAGACAGGTGTGTGGTCACACATGAAAGAGTCCGGCGTCTGTATGGCAAATTTAGAGACGGGAGAAGCGCCGCGCAGGAACCAAGCAGTGCCACATTATTCTAAACAAGTGTGTCACACTGAATGCGCTAATGCTTTCCCACATTTCTCATGTAAAACTCAGGCTGTTTAGTGAAAATAACAGAAAACAGTGACTCATGGTCGAGTATTTGGGAGCAGCTGCTTAGACTATTAATTAAAGTGAATGAATTAAAAACAACCCTGGCTGGTTTTATTTTCCCCTGTGAATAACGGAAGCTTGGAAGGCATTTTAAAAAGACCAGGGGGACAAAAAAGGCTCTACAAGTTCTTAGTTCTTTTTGAAATTGAAAACCTATTCAGTTGTTTCAAGGCTTGGCAAGGAGCAGTTGAAAATGGAGGAAACTAGAGAGCCTGAATAATGATAACTCACTTTATGACCATTGCTTTGATGAGTCGTAGGTTTCGATATTAAGCGGAGAATAAAAATGGTCTGGGTTTAGTTTTTTACCTCAGGTATTACTTAATGTCGGCCTATTATCATGAACTCGTTGAATGACAAACGCTGTTTGGATTTGGATGCGTAACTGAATGGCGAAGCTTGTTTAACAGAGCACATTCCCATGGCAGCGAGTATGCTATCTGGCTAAAATGTTTGGCCTGAATTTAAAAAGCTAGCCTACTCTGAATGCTACTTTAAATGTTCACCCTACTTAACCTCATCATGAAATGAATTGGGTTCATTCTATTTTTAGATAGTCAAATAGTAAATACAAAGCTAACATGCAAGCCAGAACTAGCCTCCCTTGGATATTTGTAATGACATTAATCAGCATTTCATTTCCATAAAAGCAAGGAAGAAATGTTCCTTTCTAGATATAGTCTGTTTATTAGCAGTTACTGTATATCTGGCAAAAAATGCTCTGACCTACCATGATTGTTCAGTTAGAGGATACAAACTGTGGGTTCGACAGTGAAATCCCATGTGCAAACAATAGCTCCCACATGTGTCAGACCACTCCAAAACTGTAGCTGAAAACCATATACCAGTGCAGCAGAAAAAATAATTACTTCAAATATGAACTGTTGAATCCTGGCCATCATTAGCCCAGTGCAATGTGTGGACATGTCAGGACACAGGATTAAAATGGAATGCAAACACACTGACTTCAAAGGGTAATGGCACTGGTGGTGCAACATACTTTGATTGAAGTGAGCACATACATGCTACTAATTGGTCGGAGTAATGTGGGCATTGGCGAAAGAGTTTTAAAATGTGATTGGCTGGAGTAGGCTCAGTGAAAAAAAACCTATTTGTGGTCTCAAAAATTCACAAATGAATGCAAGCGAGTCATTGTCAAAGGAATGTCCATACATTGGTATATCTTATCAGAAAAAACATTGTGTGCCAAGAATATATATATATATATATATATATATACAGTGCATCCGGAAAGTATTCACAGCGCTTCACTTTTTATCAAGGGTCTGAGCTATCAAACGAGCCCCAAACCATCACTCTGTTGCCAGATATGGAGTAGATGTGGATGGATCACTGCAAGGGTTATTTCTCCGGACTCATTTTCCTATAGAACTCTATGGGGAAAAAAAGTCAGGAGAAACAACCCTTAAAGTGATCCATCCACATCTACTCCATATCTGGCAACAGAGTGATGGTTTGGGGCTCGTTTGATAGCTCAGACCCTTGATAAAAAGTGAAGCGCTGTGAATACTTTCCGGATGCACTGTATATATATATATATATATTCTTGGCACACAATGTTTTTTCTGATAAGATATACCAATGTATGGACATTCCTTTGACAACAGTGATGGTTTGGGGCTTGTTTGATAGCTCAGACCCTTGATAACTTACAGCCATTTAGCCAGCCATGTGTTCCATACTGTACCAGTGTAATTTACAGCTGAATCTAGTCTCACCCACCAATTTCCAGAGATCCATTCAAATGCAGAGAGGTTATAGTATCGCTTGTAACAGTACCGGAAAATAAGATATCGACAGTTTTTTGATGTTGATGGTCAGACTTCAGGAAGTAACACCATGTAAAGGATATGCGACCAAATATGAAATATGATACTTTAAAAATACGTTAAAGCAAAGGGTATGAATACTTATGTAAATGAGAAATTTTATTTTTTTATTTTTAATAAATTTGCAAAAATCTCAAAAAAACATTTTTCACATTGTCATTATGGGGTGTTGTGTGTAGAATTTTGAGGGAAAAAATGAATTTAATCAATTTTGGAATAAGGCTGTAACAGAACAAAATGTGGAAAAAGTGAAGCGCTGTGAATATTTTCCGGATGCACTGTATATATATTATAATTGGAAACATTTTTAGGACAGTGAGACAATGTTTGTTGTTTTGGCTCTGTACTGCATTTATTGATTTGAAATAAAACTGATATACATATACAGCATATACAATACAGTACATATAGTACATATACTGTATATATGTATATGTGTGTGTGTGTGTCTGGCTGTGTATGAGTGTAAAAGTAGTTTTAGTAAAAAATAATAATGTATCAAGGGGAATTCTTATAATTACAGCTATCCTCCAAGACCCAGGGGGACCTCAAGAGACAACCTAATTTCCAAAGAAAGAGAATGAACCTGTTAATGTTCACAGCATCCCCACTTTTAATTTCCCACAAAATCTGCTCCCTGAAAATTACTGGATCAGCTACAGTAGGTCAAGCTGCACTGCCAGAGTGACTATTGTCCTCGCACATGCTGTCATGGTCTGCCAAAGCAAGTTATCCGTCTTTTTCCTGCGACAGAGACAAAGCAGACAGCTTCCTTGCAAAGGGATGCAGTAACCTAGATCAGCAGTGCAAGTGTACACTACCCTCACCCCTCTCGGACAACTGTCTCTTGGGCTCTTGCTTCCTCATATGGATACGTGGGGAATGGCACAGACGCCATCAGGATCTATAAGAGCAGTCAAATTGAAATCCGCTTGCTTCACCACAGCGGTAAAGTGCTCTTGCCTCTGGCCCTGTTCCTGTGCCTATCCTGACCCTACCCCATGCCCTTGTTCCTCTGCCTAACCCTATCCCTATCTTTATCATAATGTCAGCGAAAAAATAAATATTTAAATAATTAAGAGCAGATGTTGGTGGGCGATGTTTAAGCAGTAGCCCTCGTTGTGTGCCCCAAATATGTGAATGCTTATGTCCTATTTGGACAGGGGTTCCCAACCTGCTCCTGGAGACCCCCTGTGTAAGCTGGTTTTCCTTCCAGCCATAATTGAAATTCCTGATGTATAACCACTTGTTATTAATTTGTGATGCCTAATGAGGGATGATTTACCCATTTAATGTCACATTAAGTTAGAAACAGATGTTTACAAAGAATATTCCATATTAATTTAAAGACTTTTCATCAGATCAAATCTCAGACAACTAGAGTTTTTACTTTCTGTAATGTGCTGTGGCAAATCATTACTTTTTAAAGAGATTACATATTGTAATGTGAACCGATCGGAACCACTCGCAGACACCAAAAGTAATGGGAATGAGGCTTTATTGCAATACAGGCAAGGCAGATTCGAAGTCAGTTCCAAGCAGGGGTCAGAGTCCAGCAATCAGGGCAATGTAGAATAGGCAAAAGCGAAGTCCAGGAAAGGCAGGGGTCAGAACCAGGGAATCCGTCAGAGCTGGGGAACAGGAGGGCGAAGGGCTGGAGCAGGGCTAGGACGGGGAAGTGCAGGCGGGCAGGAGAACTGGAGCAGGGCCGGACAGGAACAGGCAGGACAGACAGGAGAACAGGAACTGGACGGGTAAACACTGGACTAGAAACAGGAACGAGGAGCAGGCAGGAAAACCGCTGGAAAGTATGAGACAAGCACGGATGCAGGGCACAAGACGATCTGGCACAGAACAAAGAAACAGGGGAGACTATATGCCAGATTAACGAAGAGACAATGAGGAACAGGTGAGACGAAACACATGAGGAAACACAATTCAGGTGCGGGGAGCGGAGACACGAAATGGGAAGAAAGGGAAAACACGGAACAGACTACGAATACAGAAACTACATATAAACGGAAAAACCAGAAACGGACGAAGACGTAGAGGCACGGGATGTGACAACATATTTTATTTAATAATTGGATAGACCCTCACCTGAAATCACAAAGCCCTAACGGTTGAAAGGGAACTCACTGAAACTAAGGAACTATTCAAAAGGCATAGATTTTGATATGGTTTGATTGTTCTATCAATTGATATGGAAGTTCACTCTGTATGCTTTGCTACATTTTGAAAAACTCCTTTGGGAGACGTTTCCCGGGCGTGTCGAGGGGGCAGGGATGTTGATTCCAATGAAGCTGGAGTATGCCACTTCATCTTTCTTTCTTTTTTTTTTTAATATCGGAATGGTCATGCTTAGCTGATAGCAATCATAGAAAGAACTGTTTTGAAAGAAATCCAGCATCATACACTGTGTTTATACCCTCAAATTCTGCATTATAAAACCAGCGATTCGGCCGGAAATTTGTTTTCAAAACAAAGGGTCTTATGATGTAAACCAATCGAAGAGATAAGCCGGTTCACATCGCAAACCAATCAACAATGAGATTGAACTTGACAGTTCACTAGCTAGAAATCCCACCAACAATGGCGGGAGCTGGATTGGTTTAAAGACAGACTTGGAGCTCCCATATTCTACTGGACAGGTAGGTCAAAAGTTTCAACACTAATTTAGCTGGACTTTCTGCTTGCCAGCCAATTGTATTTAGCAGCCTACTTATAATGAATAGTAGCTAGGTTGCTATTATTCTTTCCTTGGAAGAAGGAAATATTTGCTAACATTATTAACATTGTCGTAGCCTATAGTTTGCGTTAGCTAGAACCAGCAACTCAGCTATATAACCATGCATGCCAGCTGTATAGCCAGATAATGCCTGTTTCAGACTAATGCAACACAAACTCATTGTGATGCAACAAATCTGGAACAACATAAAAGATTCAGTTGTATTACCTGGACTCTTGTAGCTGACATTTTTACTGTAACGTTAGCTATACCAGTCTGTAATCCTACAATCGTATCTAGATTAGAAACCTTGCACGTTCACAACGAGGTCTGTGGAAGCAGTGGGGTGGGGGGGGGGTGTGTGTCTTTGAAATGTTTTGACTACAAATGCAACGGATGAGGAAGCTTTGTACTCCAGCATTAAGTTGGTGGTGAGGTATTCTAGTGCACCAAGTTAAAGTATGCAGGCATAGCTGGCCACAGTGTGAAGAAAACATACAATGCTCTGTCACCATACCTTTAGATGTATAAGTCCCATTTCTATTTTTAAAAAGTTAATGTAACGTTTTAGTGCACTTGCATATACCCTAAACCATTTGCCGACGGTTTGCTGAAGGTTCAAAGGCAAATTAAATAGAAATGAGCTAAATCTACATTGTGATGAAGTGTTGCATACATTGGGGGGATCCAAGGACCAGGGAACCATAGTTTTAGGAAATGTTTAAGCTGTGTACATTCACAGTGTTCAGCATACTGT
This sequence comes from Synaphobranchus kaupii, assembly GCA_029718625.1. NCBI lineage: Eukaryota > Metazoa > Chordata > Actinopteri > Anguilliformes > Synaphobranchidae > Synaphobranchus > Synaphobranchus kaupii. Next base: position 95,622,211 of record CM056380.1, read on the forward strand.
TAGATAGAACCTTGTACATTCACAGTGTTCAGCATACTGTTAGATAGAACCTTGTACATTCACAGTGTTCAGCATACTATTAGATAGAACCTTGCACATTCACAGTGTTCAGCATACTGTTAGATAGAACCTTGTACATTCAGTGTTCAGCATACTGTTAGATAGAACCTTGTACATTCACATTGTTCAGCATACTATTAGATAGACCCTTTTGCACATGTTTAAGCTGTGTACATTAACAGTGTTCAGCATACTATTAGATAGAACCTTTTGCACAAACTGTAACAGTAATTGACTAATGTTTTGACTACTGACATCCTTAATAACAGCCTGACACCTTTTAGAAGATTTTTTTTTAACTTTAACATACAACAAAACCTCAAACCTAGGTTACCATCTCAGGAGATTTTTTTCAGGGAAAACCCCCTGACAGCCATGGCAGCAGTAAGACAATAGAGTGCAATTATTTGGAGAGTAACACCCAGTGGCACTGACAAATGTAGCTTTGTACTAGGCAGGAAACATTATGGTCACACATCAGGAGTGTTTCCTGTTTATCGCAGTTCAAATGAGAATAGATCTCTGGGGAACATGGCACATGTTAGATGTTCCATGAAATCTATGCTCTGAGATCAGAACGCTTTACATGTTTCAATTAATCCCCAGGGTTATAGACAGCATAATATGCTCATATGCTAACTACCATCTATGTGGCTGACCATTAAGTAGTCCACAGAAACTATATATTTTTTATACAGTATATACGTGTATATATATATATATACAGTGCCCTCCACTATTATTGCCACCCCTGGTAAAGATGAGTAAAAAGGGTTATAAAAAATTCACCGTTTGGTGAAGTAGCTTAATCTCACACTGAAAAAATAAGAAAAATCCAACCTTTAATTGAAGTAAATTTATTATGAGAAAAACAAATCCCTCATCAAGAAATGGTTATTTTTAACAAAACCTCGTGTGCCACAATTATTGGCATCCCTGCATTTATATATACACTACTCACAAAAAGTTAGGGATATTTGGCTTTCGGGTGAAATTTATGGAAAATGTAAGTTCACGCTACAGTGATATTATACGTATCATGAAAGTAGGGCATTTAAGTAGAAGCATGCAATGGTGATTTCCTCATCTCAAACAATTTATTGAAACAAAAGCCAACAACAGTGGTGGGTATACCACAACAAAAATGTCAATGTCTCAATAACTTGTCATGTGCCCTTGAGCATCAATTACAGCTTGACAACGACGTCTCATGCTGTTCACAAGTCGACTTATTGTCTGCTGAGGCATGGCATCCCACTCTTCTTGAAGGGCGGCCCTCAGGTCATTGAGGTTCTGGGGTACAGAGTTACGAGCCTCTACACGGTGAGTCAGCTGATCCCATAGGTTTTCTATGGGATTCAGGTCTGGAGAAAGTGCAGGCCACTCCATTTGAGGTACCCCAGTCTCCAGCAGCCTTTCCCTAATGATGCGACCTCGATGAGCTGGAGCATTGTTGTCCATGAAGATGAAATTAGGCCTGTGTTGTTCATGCAGGGGCACAATGACTGGATTAATGATGTTATTCAGGTAGTATGGGCTTGTCACTGTACCATTCACAAAGTGTAGGCCAGTTCTGTATTGACTAGACACACCTGCCCACACTGTAACACCGCCACCACCAAAGGGTCGTCTGGTGACAACAGTGGCTGATGCATAGCGCTCTCCTTGACGTCTCCAACATCGTTGGCGGCCATCATTTCTGCTCAACGTGAATCGACTTTCATCAGAGAACAGCACTGAGGCCCACTGGTCCCTCGTCCAGCATAAATGCTCCCTGGCCCATGCAAGACGATGACGCCTGTGCCTGGTGGTGTGGTCAGGTACCCTTGCAGGTCGTCTAGCACGCAGACCACGCTGATGTAAACGGTTTCGAATGGTCTGACGTGACACTTGGGTGCCTCTCACCTCCCTTAAATGTGCCTGGAGTTGAGTGACATTCATCATCCGGTTCCGCAGGGCACTGTTCACAATGAAGCGGTCATCAGTGTGGGATGTGGCCAAAGGACGTCCACTTCTATGCCTTTCTGTGACTCTTCCAGTCTCTCTGTATCTCTGTTGCAACCTGCTGATGACACTCTGTGACACTCTAAGCTCAGTGGCCACTTCCCTCTGAGAACATCCTGTTTGAAGCCTCGCAATGGCGAGGTACTGTTGATCAATTGTTAGGTGTCGTCTTGGTCTCATGATGTCAAAATGTGAACAGCATGATGAAGAGGACTGTTTAAATACCAATTCTAATTGAACCAGGAAATTTATTGGTCGATTCATGGATCAAACACCTGTTGTGAATTTTGCCGTTCAGCTCCTTGTTAGAGAACAGCAAGTTGTGCAAAAAGTACTGAAACATTGAATAGTTGGACATGTGCATTCAAAAGTTTAGAGAAGGTCAAATTAATTTCACCTGTAAAGGTTATAGTGCATTTTAGGTTCATCCTGAAATTTCACCCGAAAGCCGAATATCCCTAACTTTTTGTGAGTAGTGTATATATAATATTTGGTCACATATCCTTTGCATACCATGACTTCCTGATGTCTGTGACCCAAAAACATCAAAAGACTCTTGTTATCTTATTTTCTAGTACAAGTGATACTAGAATGTCTCTATATTTGAATGGATCTCTATGGAATACATGGTTGGTAAAATGGCTGTAAGTCATGAAGGGTCTGCGGTATCAAACGAGCCTCAAACCATCACTCTGCTGCCAGATATGCAGTAGATATGGATGGATCACTTTAAGGGTTGTTTCTCCGGACAAGTTTTCCTATTGAACTCTATGGAAAAATAAGTCAGGAGAATAAACCCTTCAAGTTATCCATCCATATCTACTGTATTTCTGGCAGCAAAGCGATGGTTTAAGGCTTGTTTGATACATCAGACCCTTGATGACTTATACCAATCGAATATATATGTATATATGTACTTGTGTGTGTGGCACTGGTGGTGCAACTGTATATACAGTGTGTGTGTGAGTGTGTGTGTGTGTGGTATGTGTGTGTGGTATAAAATGCTTATAACATGTACAAAATAATATATTATAACAAGCTGTATGTATCTACTAAGAGGCTCTGTAAACACCACAGTACCTCTGTCGGTAGTACAGATTGATGTGCTGACTTAATTGCTATAACACTGGCACCTCTGAGAATGTGTTATAATTATAGGAAGTATTATCATCACCATGTAGGGTATTAGTCCAAGTGTGAATGAGGTGCATATAAGCTAAATGGAAAAAATAATAAGAAAAATAATTAGCAACTACTGGAATGCATATAATTACATGAGCTGCAAGATGTGCACCCTGTGCACATGAAAAAAGTGTGTGCGATAAAACAGAATGACCCTAAAAGGCTTTACTGTCCTTATATTCTAAATTATCAGAAAAAAATTGGGGACCATTTGTTTTAACTCTGGCCCCACTGGGTCATAAATACACCCAGATTGGTGAAGTATAGTCGTTTATATTTTATAGTAATAGGTCATGTGGTAAAGGTTATGAGCAAGTAATCTCTGGTGAACAGTTGTTATGCTCTGCCCAGTTGGTAAACATAAAGTATTCCCTGGCTAGTCCTGGGGCTGTGGGAGCCATACATCTTTGGGACTGTAAAACAATCAGCCAGCGGTGAAAACTGCCGGCCATAAATTCTCAAGTGAGCTATAAAAACACATCAAATTAAGACATCCAAGATGGCTTCCTCTCACAGAGAGGCAGGAGAACACAGGAAGAAACCAAACAGTCCTTAATCACTGAAGAGGACAAGGGCCATCATGGTGCTCCATCAACTCATCACGGGGAGTCAAAGGCTGGCTGAGGGAATATTAACCCTGTCAGGAAGATAGCACTGCATTTCTCCACATGACTTAGAGTGTGGTCAGAATAGAGAGCGTCTTGGTGACAGATGACAGTATTAGGTGTCTCACTGGAAATATAGAGATTGTTGTGGTTTGGAATTCATTTTTAATGAAAATAGATGACTTCATTGTCCTTCAATTAGGATGTTTTTTTCTTCACACAGTTCACACAGGAAGGAGACAGCACAGGTTAATCACATAAAGCCTGGTGCAGTACAGTCAGTATCTGTGTGACTCAAGAGTACAGAGCAAGGGAGCAACATTAATAGACTGATGACCACTTTCTGTGTTACACTGTTGTGTGAAATTGTAAAACTATAAAAACTATGTTTTTCATTTTTCAATGACATTTATAAGAACTGGGAAAAATGCTTACTGAGCTGTTTATTTTTTGCTGCAAGTTCAACCTTTTCTCAATTATGTTTTGTAAACTGGCCTGGTTCAAAAAATCTAATCAAAATCCTTTTTATTGTGAAAACATTGTGTTTTGTTCCACATCAGTCTGATAGATTGAGTTCTGATAAGCAGAAAATGATTTATTTTTGCTAAGGGGAGCTATTTGGAAACATGAACATGTGTGGATTGGGACCTTAACAGTGGTTTGTTTATAGAATATTCAGGAGGATGTAACATCCGCCGTTTCCCTCCGGTCCACCTCCCTTTCGTTTCCTTCGTTATCCCATTCCTTATGTTTCATGTCGTGTTTTTCAGTTTACCCTGTTCGTCTCATTTCTGTTTGTGTTGCAGGCTGGACGTGGTCCACATTTAGTTCCTTGTTTTCTCCCCTTAGTGGTTAGCCTATCACTCTCCCTCTTGCACACATTCCGTACTCCCTTTCATTATTCAATTAGCCTTCTTACCTGTTCCCCTCTCTATTTAAGTTCCCCTGTTTCACAGCCTCTTCGCCAGTTCATTTTCTTAGCTCCGTTTTGAGATTTCTCTGTTTGTTTCCCTGCTTGCCATAACCTGTCCGTTTTGTTTCCTCGTTCCAGCCCGCCCAGCCTGCCTCCTGTTTTGCCCACTCCAGCCCTGTCTCCTCACCTGCCCCGCTTTAGTTCGCCAACCCCGTATCCAGCCTGTCACCTTCAGTTTTCCCTGTTTTCTTGCTTGCTACCTACCTTGCCTTGCCGAATAAATACACTCCCAGGTGGAGTTTCCATCGAGTCTGTTTCAGAGTCTTGCGTTTGGGTCCAGTCCAGTACTCAGCCATAACAGAGGAAAGTGAAAACACATTGTAGAGGAGGGAGATAAAACAGCATGATGCCCCATAGCCCCAACAGCTTGTGCAACAAGCATAGAGCTGTGATCTTAACCATCTATAGCAGAGTTCTGCAACTCCTGAAGGGTACAGGAGAGCTAAGGGGTCTGCTGGTTTCCATTGTTAGGCATAATTTTATTGACCAGTTAAAGCATCTAATTTATTTCATGGTCAACTCACCTCACCACACCTGGCAACCTGGTTCCAAATCTTGCAAATGCCTTTATGTAAAATACAATAACCTCTCTGCATTTGAATGGATCTCTATGGGAATTGGGGGTGGGACTAGATTTAGCTGTAAATTACACTGGAACAGTATGGAACACATGGTTGGCGAAATGGCTGTAAGTCATCAAGGGTCTGAGGTATCAAACAAGCCTCAAACCATCACTCTGCTGCCAGATATGCAGTAGATATGGATGGATCACTTTAAGGGTTGTTTCTCCTGACAAATTTTCCTATTGAACTCTATGGAAAAATAAGTCAGGAGAAGAAACCCTTTAAGTTATCCATCCATATCTACTGCATATCTGGCAGCAGAGTGATGGTTTAAGGCTTGTTTGTTACGTCAGACCGTTGACCCATGTGTTCCATACTGTTCCAGCATAATGTACAGCTAAATCTAGTTGTCATGCTGCAAGGTGAAGCACCATCCAATGAGTTTTGAGGCATTTGGTTGGATCTGAGCTGATAAGATTGGTTGGATTTGAGCTGATAAGATGTTTCTGTACACTTCAGAATTCATTCTGCTGCTGCCGTCAGCAGCCACATCATCAATGAAGACAAGTGAGCCAGTTCCAGTGGCAGCCATACATGCCCAAGCCATAACACCACCTCTACAATGTTTCACAGGTGAGGGGAGGTGCCTTTGATCACAAGCAGTTCCTTTCTTTCTCCACACTTAACTCTTTCCATGACTTTGGTACAGGTTAATACTCGACTCATTTGTCTATAAGATTTTGTTCATTCAAATCCAATGTGCTGGAGTACAACACTAAAAAAACTACAAAAATAGAGCTAAAACAACAAAAATTGGTGGAAATCCACTAAGAAAAAGACACTAGGCACAGGTCATGCTGCTTCTTTCACAACGGCTGGAACGCTTATCCGTGCCATATTAACACTAGGGTATTTCTGTCAGGACAACCCATGTATTTAATATATGAATGAATATACAATTATTTTGGTTTGGCGCTGAATGGATCTGCTCTATATACTTCTAGTATATGCACCAGCGGGCACTACCTTTCAATCAGGGAGCACGGCACATCTCCCCTACTAAACAGGTGATATACCAAAACCTCCTGTACATAGAAGCACAACAGGGGGAAGCTGGGGTGGTGGAGGGTGAGCAGCAATTTTTTAGAGCAAGCAACAGCAAAGAAAATTTGAGCAATGCACGCAAAAGCAGCATGGGAGGTCTTACTCTCACTTTTAAAAAGGGGCGCTCCATTAGTGAGGTGTGCATGTGATTGGTTGAGTATGAGAACATAGTGTTCGCTGAGGCTGACCATTGGTCTGAGTTTCCTGACAGAATTTTGGGTCTCCATATGAAGGCTTTATATAGCATACATAAAGCCTTCATAAACGTGACATAATGGCTTCATAAATCATACATAAGCAAATGCCATGCTTCATAAAGGGTGACATAACACCTTCTTATGCAACATGTTATGCCAAATGTGACATAACCAACAATGTCATCTGGCTAATGGCTAAACATTATACAGGGTGACATAAAACATGCTTATGCAGGATGCTAGGCTAACTGTGAAGCATTTGGCATAAGATGTTGCATAATAAAGTGTTATGTCACCCTTTATGAAGCATGGCATTTGCTTTTGTATGACTTATGAAGCCATAATGTCATGTTTATGAAGGCTTTATATATGCTATATAAAGCCTTCATATGGAGACTTTGTTTAAAGTGTGACCGAATTTTGCTTTGTGCACGTTTTTCATTGCGAAACATGTAATTTGATCGATCAGATCAGCCTCCAAAGATTTTTTTTCGAGTGAGCGTCACTAAGTTTTATCTTTTCTGCTGCATTAGTTTACTTTATCTGAAGCTGTGGTTCATCTCAGTTGTCTGAGCACACATTTTTTTTTTTAACTCAAAAACAGCAGGGTGTGCTACGAAGCAGGATTACCGAGTTAGCTGGATAACTGCATTTGGCAGGGTTCTCGGTTTTACTTGGTAATCTTGTTTTGTACTGTACCCCCCTGGGGCCTGTTCCAGAAAGCAGGATTACTGAGTTAGCTGGATAACTGCAATGAGTAAAACCCAGAACCCTGCCAAATTCAGTCCATGCTCCAGATTTTGGAGGGTTCCGGGTTTTACTCATTGCAGTTATCCAGCTAACTCAGTAATCCTGCTTTCTGGAACAGGCCCCAGTACAGGGGTACAGTACAAAACAGGATTACCGAGTAAAACTGAGAACCCTGCCAATGCAGTTTTCTGGAACAAGCCTTGTATTGGTGTCAAGGTATCTCAAGAAATTCACAAATCAGATGAAAGGCTGATTTTGCTTACACCTATTTTTGAAGTCGAGCAAGTGCTGATTCAATAACATTAATTTGAAACTTGACTGTAATTTTACAAATTATATATTGTAATTTGGCACACAAATAATGGTGCAGCTACAATAATGACTAAAAAAGTAACCATTGAGACAGTGTTAAGACATCTTAAAACATGACCTTCTCTAATATCTATATATGGGTAGCAAATCTGATTTCTGTATAGCTGATGTATGTGGTCATGTTTTTAAACTAGATTTTTATTATGCTGCATATCTGTTTATACATATACATTTGAGTGAGATTGCATTTTCCGAGTTTTTGCACTCAGTTGCATAAACAGACAAGAGCAAATGGTTCTAACCTATTTTGAGCGAAACAGTAGTTCAGGGCCAAGCGTGTGCCCATTTCCTTGTCAAGTACTGTAATTAAGCCTTTGCTTAAAAGCCAGAATAGATACAAGCAACTCTGAGAATGGCAGAATAATATCTAACTGATACTCATGATACCTGCAGAAAAAGAAATTCCAAAGTCACAGTACGGACAGTGCACTCATGAAAGTTTTTAATTTTATAAATGTCATACTTTTGTCTTCATCATGGCCTCTACTTGGTCCTACAGGTTCAATATGAGGACAATCTGCCCTTCCTCGACCAAGCGGCTGCACAGCTTCTCATCCACGCCCTCATAATCTCTCATCTGCCAAATGACTGAATTGTTCCTTGTAATTTAAACCAGCTTGCAGGGCATGTGACAAACAACTACGAACTAGATATCGCACCTGGGAGTCCAAAACCACTGCAAGGACTTTAAAGGGATAGTTCGGAATTTTGGACATAATGTCTCAATTACGACTTACCCATGATGTAGTTGATTGATGGAAACCATTTTCAGCTAATTCCATGCTGTCCCTTCTTTTGGACATACACACATTGCTAATGCTAGCGCAACTCTAAGGTAACCAGTAGCATCCACTACCAAATGCACTTAAACACTCCACAGTGCACCCAAAGCAAATAAAATACGACGACAGTCTATCTGGGGAGCGATACTTTACGTTACCTAAGAATGTATTGCTGGCACTGGTCAACTACAACAACAAAGAAGAGCAACAAGTTGCAATGGGCACGTTCGCTCCGCCGCCGTACTTCCACAGAGAATATTTAATATCGCTTTACAGAATATTTTCACATGTGCCTAAGACTTTTGCACAGTAGTGTAGGTCAGCACAAAGTAAAGGATTCAACGATAGTTTGACTTAAAAAATGATGGTATAAACACTCAAATAACCCAGATAGACTGTCATCGTATTTTATTTGCTTTGGGTGCACTGTGGAGTGTTTAAGTGTGTTTGCTAGTGGATGCTACCGGTTACCTTAGAGTTGCGCTAGCATTAGCAACGTGTGTATGTCCAAAAGGAGCTAGCTGTAGATTAGCCAGGGTATCTGCTTGTAGGCTATCTGCTGTACTCCACAGTTGCCGACACAATCTGGTTTGCCGCAAAGTTACATATTTGGTAGACAACAAGTCAGCTAAACACAAACATGCTACAGAATAACACAGCATATACAAGCAAGCACACTGGCTACCAATTTGCAGGAAAAGTTTGACCACTTCCATGACTTCCCAATCGTGGCAACTAGCTAGCTAAATTGAATAGATAGATCACGCATGCAATCATTTATTAGTTACCTGCTCGTCAGTTGTTTTCGGTGCATGAAGAAAAACAGGCAATGGCACAGCAGTCTCCTTCAGTAGAGGATGTCCCGACTGTCCTTTTTTGATTTTCACATAGTCATCCTCCGTGAAATGGTCACTACACACTTTTAACTTTTTTAGAGTCTCAATTGGTGTGTTGACATCCATGCGAGCAGCAAGAAGCCACAGCTGTTTTCTTTGTTGATCTTCCACTGGAAATCGGTGAAAAATTTGTGGTGCCCATTTTTTTGCATGATTTGAACAACCTTGAAATACACACCGAAATATCATCTTACCTGAATGTTAGCTAACAATACTACTAGTCTGATTCTTTCACATGCGCGATATTGTTGTTGGCCGGCACTACATACGGCGGCAGAGCTATACTTTACGTTACCTACTAACGTAAAGTATCCCTCCGCCACCGTACTTCCACTGAGAATTTAGGTGAGCACAAAGTAAAGGATTCAACGATAGTTTGACTTCAAAAATGATGGTATAATCACTGAAAATAACCCCGATAGACTCGTCGTATTGTATTTGCTTTGGGTGCACTGTGGAGTGTTTGTGTGTTTGGTAGTGGATGCTACCAGTTACCTTAGAGTTGCGCTAGCATTAGCAATGTGTGTATGTCCAAAAGAAGGGACAGCATGGAATTATCTGAAAATGGTTTCCATCAATCAACTACATCATGGGTAAGTCGTAATTGAGACATTATGTCCAAAATTCCGTACTATCCCTTTAACCCACCACAGGACCTCCACCTCCAGTTGCCTGCACACAACCGGTCGTCAACTGATTGAGATTAACATGAAAAATGTACTGGATCATGTTAGTCACCATGAATCCACACCATGAGCCAACCAGAGGAAGGTTGGCTCCACCTATGGAGTCTGGTTCCTCCCGTGGTGTCTTCTTGTAAGCTACCTCTAGGGTTTTCCATGCCTCTGTCGCCCTAGGCTTGCCTTGCGTAGGATTAGGTGTTTACTGTGTATTGTGGAAAATGTTTTGTAAAATGCTCTATATAAATAAATTTAGATTTGATTTTGTTTGTCGATAATACCCTGTAAGCACTGCCTAGAACCGATTCCCTTGTTGCTAAGTCGGTTACTAGGAAGCATTAGGGGAATGAAAGGCCTTGCCTAGCGTATAAATGTACTGGTTACGAAAGCAAGTTAAGAAACCAGACATATGAAAATGACTAACAGCACTAACACCCTGGAAATAACACTTTAAAATCTATACATTTCTCCCACATTCCCGCTATATCAGACGTTTACCTTTCTGTAAAGAGAATCATTCTGTCTTGCAGGCCATGTCAGCTGTGAATACTATATAGCTGTGAGTGTCCTCAGGTTCAATAAGAAACTGTTCCACTGTTCCAGGCAGACCGAGAGCCCTATTGCCCGTGGTGGAGGCAGAGACAAGATAATGTCTCTGTCTTTTTAATCATGATGGAAGCGTGCTATTAGAGAACTGACAGGCCTGTAATGCACAATGTGGGGACTTGTGTGGAATAAATTTGTTCACATGATTTTGGACTCAGTCGTGCATGGGCAGAAATGCTGTGGCATCCTAATGCTTTGCAAAATGAATGCTATACGAATCTTTGTATCTTTGCTTTCTCTCTCTCTCTCTCTGCTCATCTCATCTCAGACTTTTTCTTTAAAACCTAAGCCACAATTGTAAATGGACTCCTGCACCCAAAATAAAATGTTTGACGAAATAAAGACTAAAAACCAGGCTGTCACAGTACAAGCATGATGCAATAAGCCTGAAACGCTTTGTGTCTTTGCGATTGCAAGAGGATAATTAGCCTGCGCAGCACACGTGGAAGAAATGGTCTTGCTGCAAGATTCTGGAACATCTCTTCCTTTTTCCTTTGTTGCTTAGCATAGTGGCCTTGTTCCACAAGCTCATAAATGGTTGTTATGAAAGGGGAGAATGGGAGGGCATGTGTGAGTGTGTGTGTGTGTGTGTGTGTGGGGGGCGGGGGGTTAAAGGTGTGTGTGTGTGTGTGTGTGTGTGTGGGGCAGGGGGTTAAAGGTGTGTGTGTGTGTGTGTGTGTGTGTGTGTGTGTGTGTGTGTGGGGCGGGGGGTTAAAGGTGTGTGTGTGTGTGTGTGTGTGTGTGTGTGTGTGTGTGTGTGGGGCGGAGGGTTAAAGGTGTGTGTGTGTGTGTTGGGGGGGGGGGGGTTAGGGGTCAAGGTTATTGAGAGCATCGCGATTGAAGGTCACAGAGGGAAGCCTGAATGGAGAAGTCATGCTCCCCGTATGAGTTGCATTTAAGGGTCTATAGATTTTGCAGGTCTCTCTGATTGTAGATAATTACCTCGGTGATGTGAGAGAGAGAGCAGTGGGGGCAGCCTGGAGAGCCATTACCACTCACCCTGAAAAGAACAAAGAGACGGGGACTGGGTCAATAGTGCCCCCGTACGTGAATGATGATGACTGATTTTCACCTCTCCGAAGCGAGGGCAATCACTGAGAATGAGAAGAATGTCCCGCGGCTCACAGAAGCCTGTTCCGCTGAGCAGCACAAAAGGCACAGGCTGTAATCCCACTCCCTCTCCCAGTCTGACTTCAGGGCTGAAAAGCGGTAAAATCAGTGCATTTCACCTCACAGGTGTGCTCTTTTCATCTAACCAGGTTTATACAACTCTTACGCCAATGGAATACATTGAAAATGTTTTTTGTTTTATTTAAATAAAATATATTTTCAAGATACTGCAACAGCTGCAATATATGGGCAGTACACAGTTTATTACTACATTTCGATATTGCTGAATAGTTTGCACTGTTGTGTATGTGTGAAACATATTCACCATTGTATTTTCAAAAAGAGTCCACATATTGACAATTTATTGCAGTATATTCCATTTCCTGGAAGAATATCTGATTTTAGAGGCATGTCATGGATTGTGCAGTACTTAAAACAATAATACCTTTCCTTTTCTACCTGAAGCTGAACATTTCATGTTTCCTGAAACTGGACGTTATATTCCTGGGGTAGAAGACGTGATTTCACACTTCACATTTCCCATCATTCCCCTTTCAAAGGGAAAAACAATGTTACCAGACAATAACAGAGTTTCTGACAAGAAATATAATGATACAAGCTGACAGGTAGACAACAGTTATCAGTTGAAGTAAAAAAATACATTTAAAATATGTCTTACCTAACGAACAAAACAAGATGTGGCCAGTAGCTGCGGCAGGATTTACATCGTGGGTGGGCCAAGGTAATTTGTGAGTGGGCCAAGTTAATTAAGATTGAGAGAGTTTCAAATTCATTTAGTTTAAATTGGATAATACGCTGGTAAAGTAATAACGTTATTTTCATAAACAGAGTGCTCAGACATCCTTTACATTTGCCAAAAAAAGGCTATGAATGATCTGTCAAAAAACACAGATTAACCCATTTCCTGGTGAATTAGGCCTAAAAATTCATACAGATATTATGGCCTAATTTTTTAAACCAAAACAGTTAATGCATAGTCAGTTTTCCCCAATAACTTTCACATAACAACATTTCAGTGGACTTTTGTCATTTAGCCTATTGCTTTCTTGTATTCATTTACAGTGACTTACTGTAAATGTAATAAATTGTTTTATTACATGACGAAATAACCAATACACGTGATGGTCCTAATATTTACTTAAAACTAGACTAAATAAAAATAACACACAAACATGCTGCACCATTAGGCCTATATTTTCAGTCGATAATATTAGCTTTAGAACGTAGACAGCACAGCAGTGAATGCACGACAATACATTTCTCACAGAAAACATAGCTATGTTGTTTAGCCTACTTTTTTTTCTTAATTGCAGTTGTGATATAATGTACAAGAAGTGCTAGTGTGTTTTTAGCCTTTTTAGATCGCCGCATGACGCATCTACAAACCAACAGCACTAACCCTAAAAAAGTTGTTCTAACGTTACCTGTTCAATCGAATGGTTAAGCTGAAAAGTAACGTTTTGCTACTCACTCAATTGAAGGGCATTCGACGAGCAATCTCCTTCAAATTGAGAAAATATAGCCAGTCCTTCCAGTCTCTCCTGTCCTATGCCGCTCCTCAGGTAGTTCTTGAATAATTTAAATTTAGAAAATGCAGACTCAGTTGCGACTGTAACATTACATGCAATGTCGTATACAACAGCAGCGCAGTAGCCTACACACCTCACCGAAGGTAGACATTATCGGATGGTGTTCCATAGGCTAAGCATGCTGACCGTTTTGAGATAGTTGAGTCGCGGCTGCTTCGCCACTTTGGCAACTTCACTACCTTTTTCTCCTGGTCCGTTTTGTGTTTATAAGGCATTTTGATTCACTTAGTTGTCGCAAGGGCTCTTTCCTCACTAGCTAGCTGACCTTAAAATGTCACTGCCAAAACTAACAGTTAGGCTACGTAATTCTGCATCATCACATAATAAAAAATGGACACTTGACATTGGACAACGACGTACGCAGGTCCAGCAATCTCTGCATATTAGAAAATAACACTAATACCAAAGAAAATTACCACAAATGATTTAATTGAATAGATTACAATACGTTATCTGTAGAATAGGCATATAGGCCTAGTCCAAGTTTCACATGATGAGACTATTGTACAATGAAATTATAGTAGGCTAACCATGATAGAGATGAGTTTGCTTATTTAAGGATATATAAAGCAGACTCTCTTGATTAAGTTCTATGCTTGAAACGCAGAAGTATGTTTTCTCTGACGCTTAATGAGTGTCTTAAATTTTGATCGTGACATGGACCCAGCTAGAGGTTTGGTATTTACGTCATGCAGGTTTGCAAGACACACTGCGACTGTACTACTGGAGTAGGCTAATGCCCGCTGCAGGGGCTTCTTATCTGCTGTGTTCAGCTGTGATTGGCTCAGTCAGTGGATGCTACAGTTTTCTATAGGTCAACAAGTGTATTCCCTTATGGAAATGTAATATACTGCAGTATATAATTGCCTTTATCTCATAACGTGGCATGATAATGGGCCGCGTAGTGTTCCGAATTACGGACTTTTTTTTAATAATAAATTTTATTTTTGGATGGGCATTCCAAATGTGGGCGGGCCAAGGCCTGTCAGGCCCAATGCTGGCTCCGTCATTGGATGTGGCCCTGTCCTTGGATTTCTCTCAAAAGATTTGTTTTTCAGCAGGATGAACATTCAAATGAAGCTCTCACCAAAGCACATTTTCCTCTGTTGAAATTGCAGTACTTTTGACCTGACTGCACCTTTTCTATGGGGGTATTATCGTCTCAAAAATGAATAAATAAATGTAACTGGTTCACAAATAAATGCAACTGATCCACAAGTAAATGCAACTGATCCACAAATAAATTCAATTTCAAGTCCAGGAATCACCAGAAGAACAGCAGTGTATGTGTATTTTTATCATCGTTACAGTACCTATGTTCCTGAATGAGTTGTGTTTTATAAATTCTCATTCTTATTAATAAAGTGAGCAGGGCATGGTGTAGTTTTTTACTATACTATACTATTATTATTATTACTATTATTATTAGACTTTCTGATATTGAACGCCTTTAAAAATAAAAAACAGGGACTTTGTCAGACTCTTTGACATGAAATTTTGAAAAAATCTCTTATATAATGCATCTCTTAATCTTACAGTCTACAAGCCCGGAGTCCTTTCAGTGGCAGAATAATAAAGATGTGCTCCAGGCGAAGATTTTCAAAAGAAGTTGGGGAAAAAACAGATAGCATTCAGTCTTTAGCATTTAGTGCATTTCATAGTACAGTGAGTGCAGCCCCATATGAAGGGAAGCCACAGCCTTTTTAAAGTTACAGAAGGCTCCCAGTGTAGCCTGGGGAAAGGACACTGCAAGGAGAATAATAAACTGGTGATCCATGATGCCTTTATGCAAAGCTGCGGTTTTACCCTTATTTATTTATTTATTTGGTGAAATTTGACAGTAGTGTTTTTTGCTTTATGCATTTTTACAGTGTTCTTACCAAATACATTTTGATTGTAATGTAGGATTGTACATGCACCACGAACACGTAAAATCTGCCCTCCATCTTTCTTTTTCATTTTTTACATTGCAGTTTGCAGTGTTTCATACATGTCACTGCGACACAGATTTTATAAGCAGATAAGATGGGGATAATCAGGATCAAGCCTGGCATGATACCTGCTTTATGTCTAATCATCATAGGTTGTTCAATTGACCGAACGCTTTGAATAAAAACGGCATTTAATTATGACGATCAATTGTGGAACGTAATGGAGTTAATTACCTTTCAGTTCCAAATCAGCTGTATCCATCTTTAAAATGCTTCTTCAATCACCCTATAATTAGTACTGCTGTGATACATCAGCTTATCAATAAATGCTGCCAGTTTAAGATTTTACTGGTGAATTATGCCCAGATTTTAAATGGCACTCTGTTTTTTTTGCTAGCAATAATGGTATGCATCTGTAAACCATCACAAGATCCTTTACTTACTTTTTACTGAATAGATGAGGATTCAATCTGTAATAGTTTGCTCATCTGAAATATTAGAAGTTAGGTTCATTGACATTTTGGGATAGGAGCAATAAAGGAGACAGGAGTTTCAATAATATGCCTGTTTGCTTATAGCTATTTTCAGTATATAATTCTGAGTGTTTTTTTATATATATAAGAAATTAACAGTTGTTTATTGATACATTTTGTTTATTTGTTCAATTTCAAATATATGCAATGCATTTATAATGATTCACAGTGCTGTTGTAATTTTGTTGTATTTGAGAAAGACATTAGATTTTTTGTGCAATAAATGTTTAAACGTTTTTCGATTCTGTAACATCAAGCTCTTTAAATGTGGGGGAGGTGGGTTAAATAATCAAGAAGTAACCTGCACTGGATTTAGTTTTTCATTCTGTCCCACAGATCTGCACGACCTCAAGGCTTGCTGTATCTCCAATCCTGCATGCAAAGAGTCAAATCTCAGCCTATTTTTACAGAGCTGAGCATGAACGCTTAATGTGAATGCCACTGATGGTGTAGTGTGCCAGCAGTGCTCATAATTTGACCATTTTAGCCTTATTGTGGGTGAAAACAGAAATTAGACCCTTGAGGCTGTCACATCTTTCTGTGTATTCTGCACACAGACAGAATATCAACCCAAATGGCTTTTAAGAGTAGCATTCAATGTTCTCTCTCTGAAAATACCACAGCTCTGAAGCCTTGAGTATAATAAGGAGAAGGAAAAAAAGATAGAAGATAGTCTTCTCTTTGTTTCTGGTGCGCATGGGCAGCATTAAAATCACGAAAGCTTGATATTATGAATAATTATGAATTCCAGGCGGCATATATTTCAAGGTCATTAACAATTACCAAAAAAAAAAAACTGCTAATTTTATCACTGACGACTGAGATTGCTCAGTCATGGCTTGTGAAGAACTACTTTCCCCTGCTCTGCTCCATCCCCCATCACCTCCAGCCCTACCCCCCTCGCCCCTTCCCTCCGAAGACCACCACCTCCCCTCACCCAGTAGCACCTGGAAATTTCCTTCAGAAAGCATTCTATTATAGCTGCTAGTCCAGAGAAATGAAACGTCAAATACTCATTAGCATGAAAGCTGGTTGTTACCATATCTACACGCTTGGCTGCACGCTCTTCGGCTTAAGGCTCTACCACACAGCGAACGCTGTCGAAAGCTGCTGTGCTTTTGTTACAAAAAAAAAAAATTTTCAATCGATATAATTATCTGGAGCAAATATACTGTTCAATGGCTTACATTACCTCGGAGGTGAGCCTGTTTTGGGCATTAACAAAATGGCTGCACCGAGAGATACTGTATGTATTTTATTCTTTCATCATTCTGCCTTCTGGCCAGGCCATATCAAAACAGGGAGCCACAAACACATTCTTCCTAGGAAGATTGAGCATAGCATGAGGGGTTTTGCGTACTTTCTCGACATTTTATGATATTGTATTACAGAGGATTGTAGTTTCTACCGGTAGCATGTTTTCATTGAAATGCTTTACAAACGGATGGTGAGAAACATACTGAGATGTAGAAAAACAGTATTACAAAAAATACAAAATAAATCAACAATTTTGGGCAACACATAGCAAGATGTACAGACATAATAAGATTTTACCTTATACATTAACTTAGAAACAATAATAGAAATTGATTTAAAGAAAACAGAATTAAAGAAGACATAGTGATAACAGAGATTGCAATAGATGGTTTGGGGGGCATGAACAGGACAGAGAAACATTATCAAGTTACATGAGGTTATAACTGGTTATGAGGATGTGAGTTATTCATTGTATAGTACTC
Organism: Synaphobranchus kaupii; assembly: GCA_029718625.1. NCBI lineage: Eukaryota > Metazoa > Chordata > Actinopteri > Anguilliformes > Synaphobranchidae > Synaphobranchus > Synaphobranchus kaupii. The sequence continues at coordinate 95,639,908 of CM056380.1, forward strand.
ATAAACTGAAGAAAGGTTTGGGGCATCTGAGAGGGGGAAAGGCGCATGTGTGTGTGTGTGTGTGGGGGGGGGGGGGTTAGGGTTTACAAAGGGAGAGGGAAAAAATTAGTGAATAAAATTTATTAACAATAATCTACTAGGAGAACTTAAAGAAACAATGCCTTCTGAGTTTTTGTTTGTCCTACATACAGTATATAACAATAATATATATAACAATAATATAATACAACTAGTGAATGCATAGTGGGCCTTAAGGACAAAGATATGCTGAATGACCTTTATGGAAAAATTACCAAATCGCTGAACAGAGTACCATTATTGGGAATATGGATTCTAACTAATGTAATTCTGCTGATAATATTGACAGATGATAGTACATGTTATGTAGAATGTGTGTATTTGGATTGACAGGAAGCGTCAACTAAAATCAATTTCCTACGCACGCAGTCACACTTGCACCCACACACTCACACACCCTACACAAGGGCACACATACAGTGAGCACCATAATTTCTTGGACAGTGACACATTTTTTGTTATTTTTGTTCTGTACTCTAGCACTTTGAGTTTGAAAGGATACAATGACAATGAGGTTGAAGTGTAGACTGTCAGCTTTAATTTGAGGGACTAGATTTAGCTGTAAATTATGCTGGAACAGTATGGAATACATGGTTGGCGAAATGGCTGTAAGTCATCAAGGGTCTGAGGTATCAAATGAGCCTCTAACCATCACTCTGCTGCCAGATATGCAGTAGATATGGATGGATCACTTTAAGGGTTGTTTCTCCTGACAACTTTTGCTAATGAACTCTATGGAACAATAAGTCAGGAGAAACCCTTCAAGTTATCTATCCATATCTACTGCATATCTGCCAGCAGAGTGATGGTTTGAGACTTGTTTGATACATCAGACCCTTGATGACTTAGAGCCATCTAGCCAACCAGGTGTTACATACTGTTCCAGTGTAATTTACAGCTAAATCTAGTCCCACCCCCCCAATTCCCATAGAGATCCATTCAAATGCAGAGGTTATAGTATCGCTTTTAGGAGTACCAGAAAATAAGATATCAAGAGTGTTTTGATATTGTTGGTTCACAGACATCAGGAAGTCATGGCATGCAAAGGATATGCGACCAAATATTAAAAATTATTACTTTATTCTGCATTATTTTAAACTGTCCAATATTGGGGGGGGACTATGTACAAAAGGTTCTATAATTACTAAACGGTTCATCCCTGCTTGGGAAATGTACCTGCAACCTCTGAGTTACAAGTCGAGTTCCCTACCTGGTATGCTATGCCACCCATGTACATGTTGGGAGTAGTCAGATGGTGTTGATACGGAGGTCAGGCAGGGTAAGGTTGCACAAGTCCGAGACAGCAGCAGGCCCTGAAGAAGTAGCTGCGTGAAGCAGATGATGGGAAATTACCAAATCTTTCTGCTTGCTAAGAAGAAGCAGAAGGTGCTATCAACCGTGCAATTTTTTTCTGAGTGGTGTAGAGTGCTGTGTTCACCATAATTCCAATGCCCTTAGCAGTCTGGGAGGAGGTCAAGGTGATGAAGGTCATGGGAGACGCTGTGGTGCCAGGTGATACGTATATTTGCTGGGAGGTAATACATGTCTGATGGAGAGATCCAGCTTTAACTGATAGGTGTTAATAAAGGAGATGTCTCCTCATATGCCTGCCATCATTTTTGATGAGACCTTCTAGGAATCAGAAGGACAGAAAAACCTGAACTGAGTGCCATCAGCATATGAGTGGTATGGATATCAATTGGTGAAGGACTGAGCCAGGTGAGCCTGTTGTGAAAGGTTGGGTGCCTTAGATGGAATATCTACAGGAGACCTGGTATGAAAGGTCTGCCAAATGGCAGAAGAACCAGGGCTGGGTGGAATTATTATTTTCTTTTTGTAATTCAGTTAAAGGGGCAGTTCATCTAAAAATGTATTTTTGATATGTTTCTACACCCTACGTGTTATATATCCATCCAGGTAGTTTCGCTGAGAACTCACTAGTTTTGTAGATATTCATATTTTACCTTTTTAAGAAGTGAGGTGACACACAGGCCAAAACCCTTAGTTATCCATCAACATGTCGAAGAACAGAGAACACACAAATTAATTGAGACAAAAGGTTGTTGACCTTTATAAATCAGGCAAAAGCTATACAAAAATATTTTAATGTATGAAACTACTACATTTCGACCATTAGGGCAATAATTCCATCCATCCAATTCCATCCATCCATTATCCATCAATTCCATCCATCCATTATTCCTGGTCAGGGGGGGCTGGAGCCTATCCCAGCATGCATTGGGCGAGTGGCAGGAATGAACCCTGGACAGCTCAGAAAACCAACACAGGGCACACACCCCATTCACTCACACACTCCTACCTATGGGCAATTTAGAGTCTCCAATTAGCCTAACCTGCATGTCTTTGGACTGTGGGAGGAAACCGGAGTACTCGGAGAAAACCCACACGGACACAGGGAGAACACCATGCCGCCCCCTAGGGCAATAACTAAGACGTTTAAAGCAACTGGAGCTGTGATTAACCTGCCTGGAAGAGGACACAAAGGTAGTCTGCCCCCACACACAGTGAGGAGGGTGGGTCAAGAGGAAAAACTTTCTTCACAGATCTGAGTTGGAGAATTGCAGAAGTCGGTTGTATCCTGGGATCATCAAGTCTCCAAAAGTACAATTAGACACCACCTATATGCCAACAAGCTATTTAGGAAGCTTGCCAGAAGAAAGCGACTGCTGTCATCATACCACAAATGTAAGCGCCTGGAGTTTTCTAAATGTTATCGGAATTTATATCGGTTAGACGAGATTAAAATTGAGCTTTTTGGCAATAAAAAGTGGGTTTGGCATAATAAAAGGCACAGTTATGGAGAAAAGAGCCTTATCCCCATTGTTAAGTATGGTGATGGATCTGTGATGTTGTGAGGCTGTTTTTCCTCCAAAGGCCTGGACTCCATCAAATACCAGGAGTATAGACCAAAAACAGAGGGCTAAAAGTGGGTTATGGTCGGACAATGATCCAAAGCATACCCCATTGAAAACATGTGGGGTGAGCTGAGGAGGAGAGTCCACAAGTGAGGACCAAAGGACTCTGAAGGATCAAGAGAGTATGGAGTATGGAGGAATGGTCTCAAATCCCTTGCTGTGTGTTCTATAACCTCATCAAACCAAAGGGAGGATACACAGAGCACTAAATACAGGGATGCCAATAATTGTGACACATCTTCTTCAAAATGAAAATTATTTGGCATTAAATGTTTATTTTTACTCTGGTCAATGGTATTACAATTAAACTATATCATTTTCACATTTTTATGAGCATAGAAGGCATTTGATAAACAATAATCTGCATTTAATCATGCACTTTTTGCACATATTAATTGAGGCTGGCAGTATTCCAAGGACTTACAATATTAAAATGAATGTGTTTTCATGTCACTTTCAAAATTAGGAATATTTCCAAGTTCATGGATTTGTTAATGCAAGAGTGCATGTGGAGTATAAAAAAAAATCAGTAGGGTGCATCCATGCTGCACTTTGCCTGTTAGTGAATAGTAGCTACATAATGTATATAAGCTCTGTATCCAGTAGAAGAAAAATATATACTGTATCTTAGTGGATGCTCTGTGTGTTTAGCCAGCATCAAAGAAGTGTGTGGTCAGACTCTAGGAAGTGGCACAGCAGGGTTTAAAGGTGGCGGGCTTGGGGAGCCTATGGCCATAGTACCGGTGTTCAGATATCTGAGAATTGCTTCAAGCTGATGGCTTGAGATTGAGGTGTGGACGCTGGGAGTGTGCCACGCCCGGGCCAGCTGATGGGGTCAGTGGCTAAGGGTCCTCGCTGAGGACACCCTACTGCTGGTTCAAGCTGATTGCTTGAGATTGAAGGGTAGGTGTTGGGAGCACCACTCTGGGTCAGCATAGACACGCTGTGTGTTGTCTTGGTATGGTCTGTTGATAACGTACGTATGCATGGTGAGTGTGAAGTGGATCTGGTCATGCATGTGAGTGGCGGTGTCTGATAGTAGCAGGAATACTAAGAGACCACCATTTGAGTAGAACACATAATTCATCCGAGTAGTTTATAATGGTATTTAGAATAGAATTGTAGTATAGCTGATTTACCCACAGCTTACTCTGAACTATATTCAATGTTCATTACTAGGGATAGCTGCTACGTTATGGGAAGGATGTGCTTTGTCTTATCTGTTCTGTAGTTACTTCGATGACATTTCTGTATGCACTTATTGTATGTCGCTTTGGATAAAAGCGTCTGCTAAATGACTGTAATGTAATGTAATGAGTGTCAAATACTTGTTCCTGCTCTCATGAAACTTGAAGGTGGTACAATAAAGAAGGGAATCAGAGGCGAATGCAAGGTGTGAAATGCATGAGTGAGTTAGAGATGCTGTTAAAGTGTTCAAACACACGTTCCTGCACTTCTGACCAACTGCTTAATTCTAACTGAATCCACCTCTACCATACAACTGTGCTTCCCTCTGTATACTGTGTAACATAAATGTAGATGGATTAGGCTAAATAAATACTTAAGGTATATACAGCAGTAAAGTATAATCATAATAGGCGATGCTGTAATTAATCAGTGTAGCAAAATTATTCAAGTGGCTTGGCTGAAACACTCTTTGAGTTAAGGAGAGGAGCTGACAAAACGTCAGTGTTTGAGCTGGGTGAAGCTGAGGGCAGCATAGAGTGGGAAGGGCCTCTCCCGCGCATATTTTCAAGTCTGAGGCTTTGATGTTTTAGTATAAGCAATATGTCTCTTGAGTAGAGTGCACGTGGTGCTCAGAGTCTCTGTTTCTTGGCAAAGAATAGAATAATAACAAGACTAATATAGCTGAGGTTTCTGCATTCTTCCTAGTCCGCCTGTGTTGTACATAAGACACGGAGCCCCGAATAAATCGGCAGTAGCCGGTAATAATGGGAGAGTCAAATAAACCTCATTTTGGAGTAAAACACCTAAGCCCGTGTATAAGCACTCTTCCCCATCCCCAGAAAAGGGTGGCCTCATAAGGAAGGAAGCAGGAAACTTGTGTGTGAGTGAAAAGGGTGGCCTCATAAGGAAGGAAGCAGGAAACTTGTGTGTGAGTGAAAAGGGTGGCCACATAAGGAAGAAAGCAGGAAACTTGTGTGTGAGTGAGTGTGTGAGAGCACGGGGTCATAAATAAATTCAACGGAGCTTCATACGGACTATATACATACGGCCCTCCTGTGCATATTTTTGTACTAAGACAGAGGCCTACAGGTAGAGCAATGGCAGAGGGCGGGTCAGGTTCGTCAGAGGCTAAATTTGAGGGGATTAGGGGCAACGTAGATTCAAATATAGAGTTGTGGCGTTTCAGACTAGCACAAGATGTGAGATAAAGGTACATATTAGAGGCTATGGTGAAGGGCGATGTAGAACTATTTGTGCTCAGTCTGAGGATGTGTGGGCTAAGCATAAACATGATTGTGGGCTGGCTGAGCTGAGCTGAACTGATTGAGCTGATTGTGTTCCAGGGCCTGGCTGAGCTGAGACCAGAGCATGCAGTGTTTCCCATGCTAGACATTAGTAACAGGTTTTGGACAATATGTGTAGAGGAAGGGAGTCAAGATGCCTTTGCTTTTACAGTAGGCTCACAACAGTACGTGCGGACACGGTTACCGCAGGGATTCCATAACTCACCTACCATTTTCCACCAACCAATGGATAGGGTTTTGAGAGATGATACCATGTGTTTGAAATATGTTGAAGAACTGTTAATACCTTATACAAGTCCCCCACACACTAGAGTTGGCAGGGTTTAACCCTTATGGAAAAAGAATATACTGCAGTATATTGTAAATATATCAAAATTATCTTCACAATATATTTAAAATATACTACAGTATATTACATTTCCATATGGGAAGGCAAACCCCACAAAGGCACAGGTAGGCCTACCTGAGGTAAAATACCTGGGTTAAAACTTTGTTTTAACTGCTGCATATGTAGAGGCCTGAGTAACATGGAAAAGCCCTATCTAAAAGACGTGAAGAAAGCGGGTATACACAACCTTGGGAGTGATCCTGGACAGACAGTGGCCCAACAAGGTAAAGAAGAGCAAACCTGAGCGATCGCTTGCAGTGGCAGGGCAACAGCACAATAATCGGTGGACGGTGGTAGCATCACCCAGGGTTAGGGAGGGTTCAGTTGGCAGGGACCTGTGTCTCATCATTCCCCAGTGACCCCCACTTGTCAATCAGTCACTTGCAAGTCTGCCTATTAAGCTGCACTTCCTCCAACTCATCGCTGAGCAAGTCTAACTTGCGGGCTACGCAGCGGTAAGAAGTGACACTTGACATCACATGCTCAGGAAGAGAACACGTCCTGGTCCATGCTCTCTGAATCGATAGCCAAGTGTCCAGTTACGAGAGCTGATATACAACTTGGGCATTCCAAATTGGGAGAGAAAAGGGGAAAAAGCCAAAAGGAATGGTCTCATTCTCTGGGCAGGAGGGAGCGATGCTGATCCAAATCAGCAGGTTGCAGGCATGCAGGACAAAGGACTCTGTGGATGCAGCTTTGAGGAGACAAAGGACACCAGGAGACAAAGGAAGGGAAGGAAAGAGTGCTCTAGATTTGTGTCTATGCTGTTGTTAACAAAGACCTAATGGCAGGACTTACATAAGGGGAGAAGCAGCACTGATAAGCAGAAGAGCCGACAGTCACAACAAATAAAGAGATGAAAGGAGGCCAGCTACATGAGATACGAGAGGCAAATGAACCAGTTAACCGGACCCCCAAAAAGGGCATGGAAACCAAACAGACACTTATAACATTTAGAGCAAGTATAATTAGTTTCGTAAACTTGTAGTTGTAAAACTAAACTGTGGATTATTTAGTAATTTAATATAATTTCAAAGTAGGCTAAAATTGTGAACAGGAATATCTATCTGAGCGCCTTCTTTCATTGCTGACTGTTACATACTACTGCACGCTGACAAGAGAAAAACCAACTATTTTCAATGTTTTTAAAAATAGATACATTACTTTTTCGAAGAAATTCCCCTACAACTAATTGAATTGACATCTCTTGCCTGATAAGATGAGTATACACAACTAAGTTATTATTGCACAAATATGTGATAAATATAACCATTGAATGGATGTCTGTTCTGAAAGAGCTGCATGTAAAAATACTGATTCCATTCTGGGAGCTCTTTGTGACAATGCCTAATCTGTGGCTTTACAGCTGGCCCCAAGGGTAAGATATTACAAAAAAAACGCAATTTATTTTTCCATCATCAAAATGTAATTAAATCAAGTCATTCGTTTTCAAAATAAATTAATTTATAGTTCCTCAAAATATCTGATCCAATATCCTAGCTATTTGTTTTAAAAATGCCCAAGGCTCAATAGGTGAAACTTTTTGCATTTTAATGCAAACTAATGATCTCCCTTATATTTGTTCAGAGTAAGTGCTTATTAGCCTGAATCCTGATAGATCTATTATTATACCATAAAAAATGTCTCCACGCAAACTAGCAGCATGTCATCTCGTAATATGCGCTTTCATTTGGAAAACAATTTGTGGTGCCATTAGCAAAAGTAAATGGGCAATTTCTAAATTAAAGAGTCAGGAAGCAAATTCATATGTAATCTGTGCCGGATCTCCTCCTCTCTGGCTGATTCCATCCTTGGCTGGCAGAGAAGATCCATTCTTTTTAAAGGGCCAGCGTTTCCAAATTAATTTTAATTAGCAGTGCAACCATTGTTCACTTGAGTGAAAATTATTGGCAGAAAAAACATAGCTTATTATCAACAGTGACTGAATGACATTCAGGAAGCTTACATACAGTATGTATACACAGTACTCTTGCTACTGTAGAAACATTCTGTGTATTGACATTAACTGGAATTTCTTGACTGCTGTAGTGCTGTGTACTTGCAGAATCTGTATGTTTCATGTTTCGAGATCTAACCATATCCCCAAGGCAATGTAAATCTTTCATCCAAAAATTCTGCTTCCTCTTATTGTCGCATTTGACCAAATATGAAAATTGGCCACACTACAACACAAACCTTGTCATGCAAAGGTGGAAGACCACATTGGGATGCAGTTACAAAAACACTGTTAAGCAAGCCGAAGAAAAGTTTCTCAAACCCGAACACAATTGAAACTAGCGAGAATTTTGTTAATGGGCCGCATGGCCTCTGCTATATAATGGAGACTGTTCTGTTGCTGTCTTATCTATTGTTAAAATCTATAAACCCCCCTGTTGTGCTGTGGGCTTGGCTAAGGAGTCACACAGCAGATTACAGCTCTAGCTCAATACTGTACTCAAATCACTGTATGATGCTTGATTGCATTGTGCCTCAGAACACATGCACGGCAATCACATGGGATGACAGACAACTAAATAAATACGTATCCCAGATCGACATTTCCAGATATATTTAGCTGTTGTCTGTTTGCTAACTCGGAAAGAACATATTCCTATCTCTTTTGCTTTCCTTAATTTTTATTGAGGTTCTGTTGCTTTACGGAGTGGTGAAGTGAGGGCATGAGCTGCCATTTGAACTGTGCATCTTTATCTCTCAGTTCCCTCCAGTGTTCACAACAATTATACCTTTCCTTCACACTTCAGTTCTTATTTAGTTTGATTGTCCTTTCTTCTTGAGTGGTTTGTGGTTACTGCCCTCTCCTGTCATTCCCAAATACTGTGCACAGCTCTTCTCAGCTCAAAGTTAAAAAATAAAAACGGTTAAAGTCTAAATGTTTGAAAAGATGAATGACAATAATCATCAGCCTGTAGAACTGTCATCGGCCTGCACAATAGCCATCACAGTGAAGGAGCTATCTAACAGCTTGCAAGCTAAAATGGGGGATTACTGAATGCACAAAGAACATTTCAGGCATGAATAACCTGGAGACTATGTTGCCCTTTTTCTAAGGCAGCTTTAGGCAAGTAATAGCACTAACTAAGGTTTAGGCACATCCCCCTTTCAAACAAATGGATACAAGTGCTAGGTGCACTTTGAAAGGTCTTGAACAGAAATGTTTCATATAGATAGGCCTATAGTAAACCTGTTTGATCCAAACAGGAAAGTGTGTCAGGTTCACAATTATGAGTTTTTCTAACTTTCTTGTACAGGTTACATTTTACCCAGAAATGTCCAGATGTCCGAGCCAATCAGTGTTCACATTGCATTTTGCTGTACTTCAACACACAGGTAAGATAGGGAAAGAGATTAGGGAAAGTGATACTGGTCTTTAGGGAAAGGTGATAGTTGTTAACAAGCAAATTTAAGCCGCTTGAGTTTGCATGTCAAGTCGAATGCATACAAGAATGTGTGTTCATTTAGTCCAAAAAAAAAAAACCCCCAAGCATGTGGTGAAACTGGAACAGTTATCTGCTTGGCCCAGATGGGTCTATGTCACACATAGGCATGATACAGGGCCCCTGAGAAAAGAGCGAACCGGCTTTTTCACTCATCCCAGTCTTGCACAAGGCAAGCTGTGTGAGAGCGTCAGTGTGTAGCATTTTTGGTTTCGTTTATTTTCTGGTTTACTTTCATTTCACACATCCCCGACATTGTTTTATGTTTTTGCTTTGTACCTTTATCATTTCCATTACCATTTTTTTTCATTTAAATCCTTCAGACTTACTACAGCAGCCTAAAGACCGATGTTCCGCATTCTGACCGGGAGCGTGCAGGAGCGCACGTCTGTTCGTATTTTACAGATTTTACCGAATGTACGGCTTTACCGGTGTTGGTTTTTGTTTTTACAATTTTCGTTTTGAGTATATGTGTGTATTTGAGTTATGTTTGTATTTATCATTTTTAAACCACTTCAGATGTTTAAGTCATGGGTCTACCTGTGGGAATGGGTCAGTCCAGGTAAAGCGTGGGTTTTTTTTTCTTTCTTCCGCCTTCTTCTTCCATTTTCTCTTTGTGAGAAGGCAGCCTGCTGTGAGGCTGCTGTTTTGGTTAATGTTCATTTTTATTTCATTGGTGTTTTTTTCTTCTTATTTTGTTGCATTTGGAGATCTCTGTGGTAGCACTGTAAATAAGCTTCACTTCCGTTTGCACCAGACTACTGGCTTGTTGCCGCCACACCCTATCCAGTGGCACCATCATCCACACCCTATACAGTGGCACATCCCTACTCGGTGGCACCAACGGCTTCACCACAGCTCCATTTATCCAATGGCAGTACGACTGCCATATTTAGATTTTCCAGTTCATAAAATGTTTTTATTTTATTATAAAGGTGGTGTACATATACTACCAATGGTATCACATTTTCTGTTCAAGCCAAAGCAATAAAAAAGAATGTTTCTGCTCTTATTCTTAAAAAATAAATGAATATAAAGGGATAAAATCAACAGAGGAATAGGGAAAAACAAACTAGCAAACAATATTTTACAGTTCAAACCTTCCATCTGGCCTTTTCTAAACCATTCTGCTCCTTCACATGTTTTTTTTTCATGGTGTATATTTAATAAAATCAATGGGGTGCAGTGAGGGTCCAGCTGTGGTAAGTGGCTGCTACTCCAACACACCAACACATTTCCCAGAAGCATAAGTAATTAGCCTGTGATTGGCCAGGTGACAGAAGAGACACAAGAAGGTTTATTGAGGGAATATCAAGCCCTAGGCCTGGGAGCCAGCCCACATGTTTTACGAAGCTCCTACCAGGTCTGTTATTGCCCATTTGCTAATCTCAAATCATTGTAAACTGAAATATGTATCTTAAAATGAGTCTAGCACTCTGTTTTCCAGGGGAGGGGTAGGCACTCAAAAGGAAGGAGTGTTATGATTCATACAGTACGAAAGGGAGCAGTCAAACGAGTCATTCCTAGAGTTACTCTCTCGAGGTATGGCTAACACTCTTGGGGCCGACTAATTGAGCTCATCAAGGCTTGCCATTATGACAGTATAGAGTGCAGATTTCACTGTCAAGCCTACCCTTGAAAAGCCCAAATATCTCTGCTTCAATCACTAGCTACAGTTATTCCATGTGTTAATTACTGTCTGAAAATAAATTTTCTTGTGTCAATATAAAATGTATCAAACTAATTTCCACCTGTACCATCTTATTCTGCTGACAGAACTCAAGCTTGAAGAAGCTTTAGTAATCTACTTTATTAATCTCTTTACAAAATTGAAAAGCGTCACCCTTCCTGGGTCTCATTTTTGCTGAGACTAAAAAGATTAAGGAGGAAATCCACTAAAGCGTTCTCCTTTCATTTTGACCATAAAATGGGTGAGAACAACCTGAACTTTGGAATTTGAAACACTTGTATTGGGTAAAGGTTGCAACTAAGGTGGTGACACACCTACAGTATACTGACACAATATGCATTTCCATATGCATATACAATTATGGAGTGATCACCCAATAAACATGGAGGACATTGCATAAATTAGCTTAAGTAGTTATTCCAAAAATGCATCTCCCCCCAAGGAAATGTTGGCCTTGAGGTTTCTGTGAGATTCTAGCTGAACCGGTGCCCACTGTTTATCTGTATGGCTCATTGGAAGCCAATGAATCTCATTCTACTCCTGCTCATGCCCATTCCAGTTTCTGTCCTCAGCTGATAAAAGAGCTTAATACTCTTGGCTAAGAAAGGCTATCAAAACAAGAGGACAAAAAACGGAGCCCTGGGAGTCTTTTTTATAATATACAGTACAAAATTTTAACCAATCAATCAATCGGACACATTTTAATAACTATATCACCCCTACGGTCTCAGATGGAATCTGGACCGTGCCACTGCTGATTGAGTGGATTCAGCTGGTCATGCAGGTTCATCCTGCTGCAAAGCACTTTATTTATGTGTGCTACATACTTTGTTTCACCCCATTGATTCCGACCACCGAGGGACACTTAGTAATATGCTAGGGAAGCATGTCCATTATCTTGTAAGTTGAGTGATATATTAACATTGTTCTAGTATTTTCCAACAATTCTACAACTGCTAGTGGCAATTATATGGCTATTTTTCTTTTTGAGTAGTTTAATTTTTGGTGATGAATGTGCAGACGTCCTCCCTCATTGGTCAAAATTACAGCCAATTATAAAACGGGTAATTCTGACCACGCATTATGATTGGTTGAGAGGCGTTCAAAGCTGTGTCTATATTCGCGATATAGTACCCCTATGATGCAATAATACACCTGTTTACCTGGACGTTTAAATTAATATCACTCCGCAGGTCCGCAGCAAAAACTGATGCTGGGCTGGAGGCTAGAGAAATCCTGTCCATGAGTGGATATAAAATCAAAAGCTACTGGAAACCAAATCCACTGGAAAGAAAATTAACAGTGGAGTGACATTCTCACTGGAGAGCCATAGATTCAAACAGTTTAGGCTTACAGCTGATTCGCCCTTTAACTGTGACTATATTGACGATATAGTACTGCGTCTCGTACCTTATTGCTTAAATATACTGTACACTTCAAATCGTCGTAAGATTTATATTTGCATGAACCAATCAAATAGCTCTATGCAAATATAACAATTCAATGTCTATTCTTACAAGATCTAACGTTTCAATATATTAGGGGCGTAATGGTACACAAAAGTCACGGTTCGGTACGTACCTCGGTTTTGAAGTCACGCTTCGGTAACAGAGTGCATAATTGCTGCTTGTGAGTGAGGGGGTCCTGTGGCTCTGCTAAGCTGTGGGGGACATTTTCCTGGCATGGTTGGGGTCCACTTGTCCCTTAAGAGGGAAGGGTCACTGCAAATCAATACAAAGAGTGATCACCTTTATCCTATGATGAAACATTTCTATCCTGATGGGAGTGGTCTCTTCCAGGATGACAATATAACCACTATACGGGGGTCTTGTAGGATTGAGCATAGGGGTAGACTATTTCACAAAGCTGGGTAACTGCTTTTTAGTTCAGTCCATGTTCAAGATTTGGGAGGGTTCGGGTTTTACTCTATGGTTTTACTCCGTGTCGTTCTTTATCCAGCTGTTGCTGTTGGTGAGAGATGGTGATCGTAGCTTCGCAAGCAGCTTTCTGACCGATGTCCAGTGACTGACATGATCTCCCTCGACTCCAAGACAGATTTTGAGAGGAGGTGAACCGCTGTGCTTCGCAAGCTGTGGTTTGTGAAGCGTTGCGATAGACCCGTCTTGTTTTGACAAGCAGTCGACATGTACGTAAATGTCATTCACCAGTACTTTTATTTTGTTTTTGACAGTATCTTCATCTAAGTTCTAAGTATCTAAGTTGTCGCCCACAAAGAAATGGGCATCATACCAAGTCTTTGCGTCCATATCCCCACATACATCAAAGGAAACATTGAATGTGCCAACCATTTGAGATTTATTTGATTTCCAATCCGTTAATTTTCGCATGTTGATTTAGAACTGTAATGAGGCAAAGTACCCAGATAACCATGCATATACAAGCATAAAGCACAGCTGTCAACCGATCAGAATCGAGTATTTATCCAAGCCATGGTATAATGAGGCAAAGTACCTGGATGACCGTGCATATACAAGCATATAAAGCACGGCTGTCAACCAATCAGAATCTAATATTTGGCCAAGCCATGGTACACCGGATGACCGTGAATATACAAGCATATAATGCACGGCTGTCAACCAATAAAATCGAGTTTTTATCCAAGCCATGATATAAATTATATATATATATATCATACATATAATAAATGGCCAAAAGTTTGTGGATGCTAAAACAGCCTCCACTCTCCTGGGAAGGCTTTCCACTAGATGTTGGAACATTGCTGCATGGACTTGCTTCCATTCAGCCAAAAGAGCATTATTGGGCACTGATATTGGGCTTTTAGACCTGGCTCGCAGGCAGCTTTCCAATTGATCCCAAGGGTGTTCGATGGGGTTGAGGTCAGGGCACTGTGCAAGGCCAGTCAAGTTGTTTGACACCGATCAACAAACCATGTCTGTGTGGACCTTGCTTTGTGTATGGGGCCATTGTCATGCTGAAACAGGAAAGGGCTTTCGCCAAACTGTTGCCTCAAAGGTGGAAACAGAGAATCATCTAGAATGTCATTGTATGCTGTAGTGTTATGAATTTCCTTCACTAGAACTAAGGGGCCTAGTCCAAACGATGAAAAGCTCGGCCAGGGCCGTTATGCGTGCAGCAATTCTCTCCGAGCCCCTCCCCCCACCCGGAAGCAGCCGCCAATTGCTGCTCCCACAGGGCGACGGCCATGCTCGGATCTGGCAGGACCGGGGCGCGAACCCCGATCCTCGGAGCACAACTGCACCGACTGAAAGCAGAGTGATGGTTTAAGGCTTGTTTGATACGTGATACGTGATGACTTAGAGCCATTTAGTCAACCATGTGTTCCATACTGTTCCAGTGAAATTTACAGCTAAATCTAGTCCCACCCCCCAATTCCCATTCAAATGTCTCCACATGAGAACAATACAAAGTTTCTCCACAAAACAACACCATGGTTAATTTGCCTCCAATGTCTACTACAAACAACAAGATTGAGAATCCAAATAGACTATTAGATGAGACACAATGACCGGCGGTTTTGTACTGAAAAGCGCCGGAACCACTGTAACCGACCTCCCCGAATAGAGAACAGCAACAGTTCTCCACATGAGAATGACACAAAGTTCTCCACAAAACAAAACCTAAGTTTTCAATTAAATTGCCTCCAATGTCCTCTGCCTCTGGATCTCCTCTCAGTTGTCGCGAGTCTCCGTGTTTACACATACTTCTGGATATCACAACCGCATTATCAAGCGAGCACATCAGACAAAAGTAGTACAAAAACACAAGTAGCTTACACAAATAGCAGACCACACTACAGAAAAGTAGCCACAAACCCACAAGCAGCTTAATACCAAAATTATCCTTTTGGAAAGTTTGTCAACTATCTGCATAAACAAAGTGGCATACAAAAGACAGAAATATGCGCGCAGAAAGCAAAGTCAAGACCGGCTTTTAAAATTCCCTACATTATGGGAAGGATGTGCTTTGTCTTGTCTGTTCTGTAGTGATCTTGATGAAGTCTCTGTATGCACTTATTGTACGTCGCTTTGGATAAAAGCGTCTGCTATGCAATGCAATCTAATGCAATGTAATGTAATGTAAAATGGGGAACTATGCAGAAATACAACTAGCAAATGCGCACCCCTATAGCACGGCAACAACTACGACAAACTACAAAAGCCTATAGTAAGCGTTGCATACAACCTGAAACAAATGCCACAATACTACTAAAAAATGAGCTTCAGCACGGCAGCAAAGATGGCAACGTGCATGAAGTTAGCCAAAGGGAAAACGAAACCGTCAAAAGGAAAATTAACCACGGGCTAGAGAACGCCGTAAATACATATGCTCTAGGGAAATCCACAATAGATGTCGGTAATTTCCAAGCAAGAAGGAAACAGGTTAGCACACACAACAATCGGAAAGGTACACTTGTGAGGCAGCATAGGGACATAACATTAGTTCCACTATTATGGAAATAATTAAGAAGTTTAAAGCAACTGGAGAAGAAGAAAAATGTAGTTTTCCCCTGCGCACAGTGAGGAAGATGGTTTGAGAAGCAAAAATGTACCCAAGGATAACAGTTGGAGAATTGCAGAAGTTCCTTGCCCCCTGTGGTCACAAAGTCTCCAGAAGTACAATTAGATGCCACCTCTATGCCAACAAGCTATTTAGACGACTTGCCGGAAGAAAGCCTCGGCTGCCATCGTACCACAACTGTAAGCACCTGGACTTTTCGAAATGTTACCGGAGTTTAGATTGGAACCGGGTGTTACGGTCAGATGAGAAGAAGACTGAGCTTTTTGGCAATAAATACCAAAGGTGGGTTTGGCGTAAACAGAGGCGTAGTTATACAGGGCTTTTTTTCTTCCAAAGGCCCTGGGAACCTTGTTGGGAAACTTGGCATCATGGACTCCTGTTTCTGCCAGAAGGCTAAAAGTGGGTCGTGGTTGGATCTTCCAGCAGAAAAATGATCCAAAGCATAACTCAAAATATACAGAAAAATAGTTCACTGACCACAGAATCATGGTTTTGCACCCCATGAAACCCCGATTGAACCCCATTGAAAACCCGTGGGGTGAGATGAGCGAGGATCAAGGATGAGGAGAGATTCTGTATGGAGGAATGGTCTCAAATCTCTTGCTATGTGTTCTCCAACCTTATCAAACATTACAGGAGAAGACTCAGTACTATTATCTTCACAAAGGGAGGGGGCACAAAGGAATAATTACAGGGATGCCAATAACTGACCATGTTTACATTCACACCATATTCCAAATAACAATCTATATTCTGGTTATGGTCACATTACGATTTTTAAAAAATAACTGTAATTTTACATGAATCACAAGAATTAACGCATTCATGTTGACAGCCATTCATAAAATACATTGTCTTTTTGCCATCCATGTATTGTACGTTTAATTCTTTTAATACAGAAATTAAGAATTTTGTCTCCTCGTCGGTCCAGAATTGAGGGCTTCATGCTTGCCGCAGCATTATTACAGTGAACTAGCTGGCTGACTTCAACACCCAAGACATCTTGTGAATGTGCGCATTCGCAAGCTGTGCTTATTAGTTATGAATGGAATAAGGTGATTACATGCTTTTAATTTTCGGATTATGCCACATGTCTTAATGGGAATATGCCATATTCAGAATAAGGCCTTATTCTGGGCATTTAATCAGAATATGCTGTTTACATGACCCATATCTTCTTCTGGGAATTGTCTTATTCGGAATATTAGAATATGAGTGTGCATGTAAATGTAGTCATCGTGACTCACATCTTCTTCAAAATAAAAGTTATTTTGCATTAAAGATTTGTTTTTCATCTGATAAGTGGTATCACAATTAAACTATATAATCTCATTTTTCTGAGCATAGAAGACATTTCATAAACAATAAACTGAATTTAATCATGCACTTTTCACTTTTTGCTCATGTTAATTGAGGTTGGCAATAATTCTTGTAGGCACTATATACAGTATATGTTGACACATGATTTAAGTAATGCACATGCACCTTTATTTACTATCACAAATAACAAAATTACATTTTGTTATTTGTGTTCTATCCCCATCATGTCATTAAAAGTCATTGCACACATTCAGGCATGAAGATACATGTGCACATGCACACAGATACACACACACCATCAATATCCTTAAATAGTATATCTTCCTAGTGACGCACGATTGTTGCTGTTCTATCCTTCAGCAAGTTTTAATAACAAGATATCTGTAAAACACTGTGTTTGCATTTTACAATTCAATACACTGTCCATTTTCATATGTAGCATAGTATTGATATTTCAACAGCAAATGGAATCAATCAATATTGCGCTGAAAATGACACGCATTTATATTATGTATTCTGCACGATCACATTATATGCTATTTAAGATAGCATTTCCATTAGCAAGTTCCCTAACAGCAACAGCCAATAGGAGATCAAGATCAATAGTGTTTTTTGTTTGTTTTTTTCCTAAATTTCCGCTCTCCATGGTGACTGATAAATTAGCCTAGGATACAGCTAATTGGGTCGAAATGACATGTTGCAAATGACATGTTGCAACATCGTTGTCACCGTGTTCCCAAAATGGCTTTATTGGACACTGCCTGCCAAGCTTACTGAAATACAAAGTCAGTGAGAGTAATCAGTGCGGGTTATTGTATTGCATATAGTCATATGATTTTTTAGAGTCAAGGTTTGATTCCTGCCACACAAGAGACATGTAATCTCCTGCAATGAATGCTATTATAAGATACAAGCTTTTTCTTCCTTCTATAGCATAATTTGAGTGGCATATTGCAAAAAAAGAATACGATAATGACAGCCATTGTTATACTCCTCTTCTGCATTCTTATTTTAAAAAATAATTTAAAGTATACTTTATTTTCCAATGTCTAAGGAGAAGGTGGTATAAACAATCAAATCCACCCCGATAGTCTGTCATGGTATTTTATTTGCTTTGGGTGCACCGTGGAGTGTGTTTAAGTGCTTTTGGTAGTGGACACTAACTGATACCATTAGGTTGCGCTAGCATTAGCAATAGCTGGACGCCCCTACGAAGGACAGGATGGAATCAGCTGAAAATGGTCTCCATCAATTGACAAGGTCAATATATGCTTTTGCACAAACACTGCTGTACAAAATAGTCAAAGATTTGTTTTATGTATATGCCATCCTTTCAGACAAAATTAACTTCGATGGCCAGTTGGGGATGGCTTCTTGAACATTAAATTCATTAATAGCACATATTAATACAGAGATATGTGATGCACAAATGTTTTCCTTATTCCTTTGTCCTTCAGAATAGGTCGTCCTTCATGACAGTGGTGCTTATTTGTCCTGCAATTGTTTAAGACCATACATGGATATATTTTGTAATACTTAATGTTTCCCAATAGAGCTGCAACAGTAAAACACATGTCTCTTGGGACCCAGATGGCATTGTTATATAAAGGCACCACCTTCCCCTACCATGACCCGTGTGTGTGTGTGTGTGTGTGTGTGTGTGTGTGTGTGTGTTTTTCCCCCGGACTGCGGGCTAAGAAAGGTATCCACTCCGGGCCGTGATCATGGCTTCATCCCTCGATGGGTTTTGTCAGTTGTTGCCTGCGTGCATGTGCTGTTCAGCCCTCTGATGCTCTCGTCTCCCTTCAGTTCATTACGGAGCAGAGGAATACTGCACGTCAGGTGAAGAGCAAAGCAATGGCATCCGAGTTCAAGCCCAAGTGAAGGGCCTTGGGTGTTCCAGCGAGTCTTTCACCCTGCGACAATCACGCTTTTCACTTCAGCTGACGCGGCGGCGTGCATGACGTCTGCGCGAAATACATACGTACGTCCATGGCCCGCTCTGTGAGTGCCATTTTGTTTTTTAACGTGTGCGGTTTACCGTCAACTCTTTAAACGTCGCCCCCCTCCCGCCCTGGAATTCACTACGATGACGTCACGGCTCCTGGCCCACCCTGAAGGCCCTCAAGTTTCCGTTGCACATGCCGAGCGTGACATTAGCCATAAATCATTATGCTAATGTTTAATGCCACGCTGCTAAAGCTGGGGTTGTGCACAATTTTCTATCCGCACAGACGATAATAAAAAATAAAAAAAAGTACCAAAAGGGGCATTAGGACGAGCTTGTGCTGCGGGGCTGCAGTGATTCAGACCGCTGATGAAGCTGAGATACTTTCCATCCCCATCTGTCAGGAAAGCTCAGGGAGGCGCGGGGTGATGGGCGAGTGTACGGAGCTACAGCCTCTCCTAGAGCGAGAGAGGGGCAGTGTCAGCCACGCTAAATCAGGATTCGGCTGAGCGGCGTCTCTGAATTAGCAGGATGACTCGACTGCCAAGAGCAGGGACAGAATGGCCGGCCGCCTTTAGTGCCACACAGCTGAGGCTGAGCCCAGACCATGCATGCACCAGAATGCAAAGCACCCACAATTATGCCAGTTTAACATCCTCTAATGTCCAGCATTGTTTTATTTTTTATTTTCTGTGGGGGGCGGGGGTAATGTAGTTAATTTTTGTTGTGTTATTTGGGAGTCAAGGCGTGAAGAAGAACATGTTGAAATCCTGTACGCACCAGAGAAATACATCAACATCTGAAGTTGTCCTTGCCTCAAACGATTACAAAAGAACTTTGGTTCACTTCCACCACAAGTGCACTGGGTAATGTTTCACATAATTAAAACATGTACATACATGATACACACCATTACCTAAACTTGCTATTAAAGAGGGTAACCTGTTCGATAAACTGTATTCAATGCCTAAAGGCAAATCTGGGGACATTTTGAAGATCAGAAGAATAACAGCGTGTTCACTTATTCAGTGAAATAGATATTTACATTCTCAGTGATCCTGGCTTCATGTAGGAGATATTTAGCAGCACGCAGTTATTGCTTCTCGTTTTCTTCATGGACACGCAGATAGGAGGCAGAGCTATAATTTGTAAATCTGCTTTGTTGATCATCCTCAAAACAGTAATAATGTATTTTAAAATAAAATGGTTAAAGCTATAGACGAGACTTGGTGCCCTTGTAACATGTCAACAGCGGTAGTTTTTCTAAAAAAAAAAATTAATAAAAGGAATCCATGGTTTCCAGCATTATTTCGATTTTTTTAAATGCTCAAGCTTTTATTTTGTTTTAAATGGAACATGTAAAAGCTGTTTCTGGTTAGAAACAGCTGTTAAAGTGAAGCATGTATAGGATCTTGATTTTTAAATGTTTGAAGAATTAAAATAGAATATATAGTGATAGCGATACAGTTTTTAAATGATAATAGATGTAAAATATTCTCAAAGCAGCAGGGGACCTGTCAACGGGAGCATGCTGTCAGAGAGAGAGAGAGAGAGAGACCTAGGATATTGTCAATTCACAGAGCCCATTTTGGTGAGCTGATCCATGGGCTGGGCCACACGTCACTATCGCTTGGCTTCACTTTGCCGGGCCAATTCGGGAGCACCAAGCTGCACAGTAATCAGCGCAGAATGCAAATGAGCATGGAGGCAGAGTAACAGCTCACCCTCTTTCACAGGGCTTTGTCACAACAGCTTTGGCGAGAGGAGAAAGAAGGGATTGGGAATAGATTTATTTTGTGCTCGGTCGCCATGTCATGAGCTGAATTTTTTTTTTTTTTTTTTCCTTTTCTGTTTTTCTATGCCACTTGCTGTTCTACCGCAGTCAGATCAAATTTAATCTACATTGCATATGTCCTCATGAAAAGTACAGAAAAACATTTAGCACCGCTAGATACGTATACAGCATGTATAATGATGAGTTCACAGCAGCAAATGGCTTCTGCGCTTGATGTGTACTGCTGCAGCCATTCCTTATTTCTCACTGTACAGTAGTTTATTCTGAATTTCTCCTAACCTGAGGCCTAACACAATTATGCTTGACAATCAGTTCATTAATTCCAGATGCAAAGCTGCAGGAAGGCAGTTATTGTAATGTGGTTTCTTGCTGTTGGGCTGTTCCTCTTGGGAGACACAATGATGTTTGTTCTGCATGTGTTTAATTTGCCATTTCAGAAAGTCATAATGGCAGAATTAATGGGATTTAGATACAATTGGTTCATAATGCAGTTGCTGTTTGTGTTTAGTGACCATATTTCAACTGTGGAGACCTGCTTTTGCATGTTTTACAAAGTTAACTTGATGAACTGCATTTTGGAAGATTACTATATATGAGAATGCAGTTATGGAACAGTGGTTAGTGTAGAACATACAGTCTATTCTCATGTGTCAAATCTGTTGTTTTTAATTCATTTTATTAACAAATCACCTCGGTTTTTGTTGTTGCCCGCTGTTTTATGTTTTTGTTGTTTGCTTCGTTTTTAAATACACATTTAATTGGAAGAGATTAACTAATTTGGTAAGGAAAAGGTTGTTGTTCATTCACAAATAACTGCAGATAATAGACATTTCCTTCATTAGCTTGTCATTACGACTTTAAAGAGCTTTATAAGCAGCAGTACTGCTTTATGATAGTTGATGTGGTCAGTGGTCTTAACAACGGTCAGTATCACCATATAAGCCACAATTGCACATGGTTATGAATACTTAACAGAAAGCAGTAATATTAAACTGATAGCTATTAAACTTAATACAATTTTTAAAAACCCAGAAAGTGAAAAAGCCCATTCCGGTGTTAAAACATTTGTCAACATAAAAATAAAAACTATTATAATCTATGCATCTGTTCATACACCCTTGCTGTAATCAGTGTGCCAACAATATTATTTCCATCATTTAATTATTTCACTAATACTAAACACTATACACTCTCCTGCAAAATATACAGTATTTAACCACACTAAACAAGCACTGCATCCAAAGCCTTCCACCCCATGTTTCCTACATTCACTGAACCACACACACACACACACCCACACACACACACACACACACACACACACACACACACACACACACACACACACACACACACACACACACACACACACACAAAATCACTTGTGGAACAACTAACGCACTTTCAACTTGAAGTGCAGCCTCTGGCTCTGAACGGGAAGCAATATTAAACAAAACAATACCTAATACATAAGTACATGATGCCCAGAAAAAAGAAAAAAGAAAAAAAAAACATTAGCATGCTGTCTCACATTTACCTAGCAAGGCATTTTACCCAGAAACACTACACAAACACATCACAATCCTAAACACACTGTGAGTGCTGTGAGATACACAGGTACTGTCAGGAGTGTTTTCACACCAAAGAGAAGCAGCTTAATGGATCATCAGTTTAACTTCAGTGGATGAATTAATGAATGCATTCATTGTATGTTTATATTTCAGCCAGTCCAGGGTTAAGTTTTTATGATTACACATTATGCTCTTATGACTCATGCAAAACATATTTTTTCAGCTGCACCATTGGCAGGAGTAAAGACATAGTTACGTAGTCGTACTTCCAGAAAATTTCCGTGAAATCAGCAACCGGTTTACATGTACTGTTAACGGCTTCCAACACACTGATGTATTGCCATGTCAAAGGCTGTGGGTGTCCGTCACCTGATACTGCCAGGACACATCTGATAGCCAGAGCACAACATTTTTTTCAAATCTTCCAGTTTCAAGCCCAACAAAGTAGTTTAATCCTGTTGACTGACACAACAAAAAATGTAACATTCTTCAGGAGCATTTGTTTTCAACATTTCCACAATCCAAAAACAATGCTTTAGTACAGAAGGATTTAGTACAATACTATTAATTGAATGCAAAACTGACTCAAAACACTCAAAACAGACTCTGCTGTCTATAGTTTCCTGATTTCACAATTGCTGGTTATTGATGAGCACTACTGATATAATCCTACTTGGTAATTGAGTCAATTAGGCTAAATGGAGGCTTGATATAATCCTTTTTAAATCAGTTTTTCACAGAGCTGATCTATTCCATTGTTGGCATCAGTCAAATTCCCTCTTTGCTCCCATTGCTCCCATTGAGCCTACAGTTACATTACTATGCTCCCATTGAGCCTAGTTACATTTACTATGCTGCCATTGAGCATACAGTTACATTTACTATGCTCCCATTGAACCTACAATTACATTACTATGCTCCCATTGAGCCTACAGTTACATTTACTATGCTCCCATTGAGCCTAGTTACATTTACTATGCTGCCATTGAGCATACAGTTACATTTACTATGCTCCCATTGAGCCTACAGTTACATTACTATGCTCCCATTGAGCCTACAGTTACATTACTATGCTCCCATTGACCCTACAGTCACATTTACTATGCTCCCATTGAGCCTACAGTTACATTACTATGCTCCCATTGAGCCTACAGTTACATTACTATGCTCCCATTGAGCCTACAGTTACATTACTATGCTCCCATTGAGCCTACAATTACATTACTATGCTCCCATTGAGCCTACAATTACATTACTATGCTCCCATTGAGCCTACAGTTACATTACTATGCTCCCATTGAGCCTACAGTTACATTACTATGCTCCCATTGAGCCTACAGTTACATTACTATGCTCCCATTGAGCCTACAATTACATTACTATGCTCCCATTGAGCCTACAGTTACATTACTATGCTCCCATTGAGCCTACAGTTACATTACTATGCTCCCACTGAGCCTACATTTACATTACTATGCTCCCATTGAGCATACAATTACATTACTATGCTCCCATTGAGCCTACAGTTACATTACTATGCTCCCACTGAGCCTACATTTACATTACTATGCTCCCATTGATACTACAATTACATTACTATGCTCCCATTGATACTACAATTACATTACTATGCTCCCATTAAGCCTACAGTTACATTACTATGCTCCCATTGAGCCTAGTTACATTTACTATGCTCCCATTAAGCCTACAGTTACATTACTATGCTCCCATTGAGCCTACAGTTACATTACTATGCTCCCATTGAGCCTACAGTTACATTACTATGCTCCCATTGAGCCTACAGTTACATTACTATGCTCCCATTTAGCCTACAGTTACATTTACTATGCTCCCATTGAGCCTACAATTACATTACTATGCTCCCATTGAGCCTACAGTTACATTTACTATGCTCCCATTGAACCTACAATTACATTACTATGCTCCCATTGAGCCTACAGTTACATTTACTATGCTCCCATTGAACCTACATTTACATTACTATGCTCCCATTGAGCCTACAGTTACATTACTATGCTCCCATTGAGCCTACAGTTACATTACTATGCTCCCATTGAGCCTACAGTTACATTTACTATGCTCCCATTGAGCCTACAGTTACATTACTATGCTCCCATTGAGCCTACAGTTACATTACTATGCTCCCATTGACCCTACAGTCACATTTACTATGCTGCCATTGAGTCTACAGTTACATTACTATGCTCCCATTGAGCCTACAATTACATTACTATGCTCCCATTGAGCCTACAATTACATTACTATGCTCCCATTGAGCCTACAGTTACATTACTATGCTCCCATTGAGCCTACAGTTACATTACTATGCTCCCATTGAGCCTAGTTACATTTACTATGCTCCCATTGAGCCTACAATTACATTACTATGCTCCCATTGAGCCTACAGTTACATTACTATACTCCCATTGAGCCTACAGTTACATTTACTATGCTCCCATTGAGCCTACAGTTACATTACTATGCTCCCATTGAGCCTACAGTTACATTACTATGCTCCCATTGAGCCTACAGTTACATTACTATGCTCCCATCGAGCCTACAGTTACATTACTATGCTCCCATTGAGCCTACAGTTACATTACTATGCTCCCATTGAGCCTACAGTTACATTACTATGCTCCCATTGAGCCTACAGTTACATTACTATGCTCCCATTGAGCCTACAGTTACATTACTATGCTCCCATTGAGCCTAGTTACATTACTATGCTCCCATTGAGCCTACAGTTACATTACTATGCTCCCATTGAGCCTACAGTTACATTACTATGCTCCCATCGAGCCTACAATTACATTACTATGCTCCCATTGAGCCTACAGTTACATTACTATGCTCCCATTGAGCCTACAGTTACATTACTATGCTCCCACTGAGCCTACAGTTACATTACTATGCTCCCATTGAGCCTACAGTTACATTACTATGCTCCCATTGAGCCTACAGTTACATTACTATGCTCCCACTGAGCCTACAGTTACATTACTATGCTCCCATTGAGCCTACAGTTACATTACTATGCTCCCATTGAGCCTACAGTTACATTACTATTCTCCCATTTAGCCTAGTTACATTACTATGCTCCCATTGAGCCTACAGTTACATTACTATGCTCCCATTGAGCCTACAGTTACATTACTATGCTCCCATTTAGCCTAGTTACATTTACTATGCTCCCATTGAGCATACAGTTACATTTACTAAGCTCGCATTGAACCTACAATTACATTACTATGCTCCCATTGAGCCTACAGTTACATTACTATGCTCCCATTGAACCTACAATTACATTACTATGCTCCCATTGAGCCTACAGTTACATTACTATGCTCCCATTTAGCCTAGTTACATTTACTATGCTCCCATTGAGCCTACAGTTACATTACTATGCTCCCATTGATCCTACAATTACATTACTATGCTCCCATTGAGCCTACAGTTACATTACTATGCTCCCATTGATACTACAATTACATTACTATGCTCCCATTGATACTACAATTACATTACTATGCTCCCATTAAGCCTACAGTTACATTACTATGCTCCCATTGAGCCTAGTTACATTTACTATGCTCCCATTGAGCCTACAGTTACATTTACTATGCTCCCATTGAGCCTACAATTACATTACTATGCTCCCATTGAGCCTACAGTTACATTACTATGCTCCCATTGAGCCTACAGTTACATTACTATGCTCCCATTGAGCCTACAGTTACATTACTATGCTCCCATTGAGCCTACAGTTACATTACTATGCTCCCATTGAGCCTACAGTTACATTACTATGCTCCCATTGAGCATACAGTTACATTACTATGCTCCCATTGAGCCTACAGTTACATTACTATACTCCCATTGAGCCTACAGTTACATTACTATGCTCCCATTGAGCCTACAGTTACATTACTATGCTCCCATTTAGCCTACAGTTACATTACTATGCTCCCATTGAGCCTACAGTTACATTACTATGCTCCCATTTAGCCTACAGTTACATTTACTATGCTCCCATTGAGCATACAGTTACATTTACTATGCTCCCATTGAACCTACAATTACATTACTATGCTCCCATTGAGCCTACAGTTACATTTACTATGCTCCCATTGAACCTACAATTACATTACTATGCTCCCATTGAGCCTACAGTTACATTTACTATGCTCCCATTGAACCTACATTTACATTACTATGCTCCCATTGAGCATACAGTTACATTACTATGCTCCCATTGAGCCTACAGTTACATTACTATGCTCCCATTGAGCCTACAGTTACATTACTATACTCCCATTGAGCCTACAGTTACATTACTATACTCCCATTGAGCCTACAGTTACATTTACTATGCTCCCATTGAGCCTACAATTACATTACTATGCTCCCATTGAGCCTACAGTTACATTACTATGCTCCCATTGAACCTACAATTACATTACTATGCTCCCATTGAGCCTACAGTTACATTTACTATGCTCCCATTGAACCTACAATTACATTACTATGCTCCCATTGAGCCTACAGTTACATTTACTATGCTCCCATTGAACCTACAATTACATTACTATGCTCCCATTGAGCCTACAGTTACATTTACTATGCTCCCATTGAACCTACAATTACATTACTATGCTCCCATTGAGCCTACAGTTACATTTACTATGCTCCCATTGAACCTACAATTACATTACTATGCTCCCATTGAACCTACATTTACATTACTATGCTCCCATTGAGCATACAGTTACATTACTATGCTCCCATTGAGCCTACAATTACATTACTATGCTCCCATTGAGCCTACAGTTACATTTACTATGCTCCCATTGAGCCTACAGTTACATTACTATGCTCCCATTGAGCCTACAGTTACATTACTATGCTCCCATTGAGCCTACAGTTACATTACTATGCTCCCATTGAGCCTACAGTTACATTACTATGCTCCCATTGAGCCTACAGTTACATTACTATGCTCCCATTGAGCCTACAGTTACATTTACTATGCTCCCATTGAGCCTACAGTTACATTACTATGCTCCCATTGAGCCTACAGTTACATTACTATGCTCCCATTGAGCCTACAGTTACATTACTATGCTCCCATTGAGCCTACAGTTACATTTACTATGCTCCCATTGAGCCTACAGTTACATTACTATGCTCCCATTGAGCCTACAGTTACATTACTATGCTCCCATTGACCCTACAGTCACATTTACTATGCTGCCATTGAGTCTACAGTTACATTACTATGCTCCCATTGAGCCTACAATTACATTACTATGCTCCCATTGAGCCTACAATTACATTACTATGCTCCCATTGAGCCTACAATTACATTACTATGCTCCCATTGAGCCTACAGTTACATTACTATGCTCCCATTGAGCCTACAGTTACATTTACTATGCTCCCATTGAGCCTACAGTTACATTACTATGCTCCCACTGAGCCTACAGTTACATTACTATGCTCCCATTGAGCCTACAGTTACATTACTATGCTCCCATTGAGCCTACAGTTACATTACTATGCTCCCATTGAGCCTACAGTTACATTACTATGCTCCCATTTAGCCTAGTTACATTTACTATGCTCCCATTGAGCATACAGTTACATTTACTAAGCTCGCATTGAACCTACAATTACATTACTATGCTCCCATTGAGCCTACAGTTACATTTACTATGCTCCCATTGAACCTACAATTACATTACTATGCTCCCATTGAGCCTACAGTTACATTTACTATGCTCCCATTGAACCTACATTTACATTACTATGCTCCCATTGAGCCTACAGTTACATTACTATGCTCCCATTGAGCCTACAGTTACATTACTATGCTCCCATTGAGCCTACAGTTACATTACTATGCTCCCATTGAGCCTACAGTTACATTACTATGCTCCCATTGAGCCTACAGTTACATTACTATGCTCCCATTGAGCCTACAGTTACATTACTATGCTCCCACTGAGCCTACAGTTACATTACTATGCTCCCATTGAGCCTACAGTTACATTACTATGCTCCCATTGAGCCTACAGTTACATTTACTATGCTCCCATTGAGCCTACAGTTACATTACTATGCTCCCATTGAGCCTACAGTTACATTTACTATGCTCCCATTGAGCCTAGTTACATTTACTATGCTCCCATTGAGCCTACAGTTACATTACTATGCTCCCATTGAGCCTACAATTACATTACTATGCTCCCATTGAGCCTACAGTTACATTACTATGTTCCCATTGAGCCTACAGTTACATTTACTATGCTCCCATTGAGCATACAGTTACATTACTATGCTCCCATTGAGCCTACAATTACATTACTATGCTCCCATTGAGCCTACAGTTACATTACTATGCTCCCATTGAGCCTACAGTTACATTACTATGCTCCCATTGAGCCTACAGTTACATTACTATGCTCCCACTGAGCCTACAGTTACATTACTATGCTCCCATTGAGCCTACAGTTACATTACTATGCTCCCATTGAGCCTACAGTTACAATACTATGCTCCCATTGAGCCTACAGTTACATTACTATGCTCCCATCGAGCCTACAATTACATTACTATGCTCCCATTGAGCCTACAGTTACATTACTATGCTCCCATTGAGCCTACAGTTACATTACTATGCTCCCATTGAGCCTACAGTTACATTACTATGCTCCCACTGAGCCTACAGTTACATTACTATGCTCCCATTGAGCCTACAATTACATTACTATGCTCCCATTGAGCCTACAGTTACATTACTATGTTCCCATTGAGCCTACAGTTACATTTACTATGCTCCCATTGAGCCTACAGTTACATTTACTATGCTCCCATTGAGCCTACAGTTACATTACTATGCTCCCATTGAGCCTACAATTACATTACTATGCTCCCATTGAGCCTACAGTTACATTACTATACTCCCATTGAGCCTACAGTTACATTTACTATGCTCCCATTGAGCCTACAGTTACATTACTATGCTCCCATTGAGCCTACAGTTACATTTACTATGCTCCCATTGAGCCTACAGTTACATTACTATGCTCCCATTGAGCCTACAGTTACATTACTATGCTCCCATTGAGCCTACAGTTACATTACTATGCTCCCATTGACCCTACAGTCACATTTACTATGCTGCCATTGAGTCTACAGTTACATTACTATGCTCCCATTGAGCCTACAATTACATTACTATGCTCCCATTGAGCCTACAATTACATTACTATGCTCCCATTGAGCCTACAGTTACATTACTATGCTCCCATTGAGCCTACAGTTACATTACTATGCTCCCATTGAGCCTACAGTTACATTTACTATGCTCCCATTGAGCCTACAGTTACATTACTATGCTCCCACTGAGCCTACAGTTACATTACTATGCTCCCATTGAGCCTACAGTTACATTACTATGCTCCCATTGAGCCTACAGTTACATTACTATGCTCCCATTGAGCCTACAGTTACATTACTATGCTCCCATTTAGCCTAGTTACATTTACTATGCTCCCATTGAGCATACAGTTACATTTACTAAGCTCGCATTGAACCTACAATTACATTACTATGCTCCCATTGAGCCTACAGTTACATTTACTATGCTCCCATTGAACCTACAATTACATTACTATGCTCCCATTGAGCCTACAGTTACATTTACTATGCTCCCATTGAACCTACATTTACATTACTATGCTCCCATTGAGCCTACAGTTA
The DNA here is from genome assembly GCA_029718625.1 of Synaphobranchus kaupii. Taxonomy (NCBI): domain Eukaryota; kingdom Metazoa; phylum Chordata; class Actinopteri; order Anguilliformes; family Synaphobranchidae; genus Synaphobranchus; species Synaphobranchus kaupii. The sequence goes on from CM056380.1 coordinate 95,669,887, forward strand.
CATTACTATGCTCCCATTGAGCCTACAGTTACATTACTATGCTCCCATTGAGCCTACAGTTACATTACTATGCTCCCATTGAGCCTACAGTTACATTACTATGCTCCCATTGAGCCTACAATTACATTACTATGCTCCCATTGAGCCTACAGTTACATTACTATGCTCCCATTGAGCCTACAGTTACATTTACTATGCTCCCATTGAGCCTACAGTTACATTACTATGCTCCCATTGAGCCTACAGTTACATTTACTATGCTCCCATTGAGCCTAGTTACATTTACTATGCTGCCATTGAGTCTACATTTACATTACTATGCTCCCATTGAGCCTACAATTACATTACTATGCTCCCATTGAGCCTACAGTTACATTACTATGTTCCCATTGAGCCTACAGTTACATTTACTATGCTCCCATTGAGCCTACAGTTACATTACTATGCTCCCATTGAGCCTACAATTACATTACTATGCTCCAATTGAGCCTACAGTTACATTACTATGCTCCCATTGAGCCTACAGTTACATTACTATGCTCCCATTGAGCATACAGTTACATTACTATGCTCCCATTGAGCCTACAGTTACATTACTATGCTCCCATTGAGCCTACAGTTACATTACTATGCTCCCATTGAGCCTACAATTACATTACTATGCTCCCATTGAGCATACAGTTACATTACTATGCTCCCATTGAGCCTACAGTTACATTACTATGCTCCCATTGAGCCTACAGTTACATTACTATGCTCCCATTGAGCCTACAATTACATTACTATGCTCCCATTGAGCCTACAGTTACATTACTATGCTCCCATTGAGCCTACAGTTACATTACTATGCTCCCATTGAGCCTACAGTTACATTACTATGCTCCCACTGAGCCTACAGTTACATTACTATGCTCCCATTGAGCCTAGTTACATTACTATGCTCCCATTGAGCCTACAGTTACATTACTATGCTCCCATTGAGCCTACAGTTACAATACTATGCTCCCATTGAGCCTACAGTTACATTACTATGCTCCCATCGAGCCTACAATTACATTACTATGCTCCCATTGAGCCTACAGTTACATTACTATGCTCCCATTGAGCCTACAGTTACATTACTATGCTCCCATTGAGCCTACAGTTACATTACTATGCTCCCACTGAGCCTACAGTTACATTTACTATGCTCCCATTGAACCTACATTTACATTACTATGCTCCCATTGAGCCTACAGTTACAATACTATGCTCCCATTGAGCCTACAGTTACATTACTATGCTCCCATTGAGCCTACAATTACATTACTATGCTCCCATTGAGCCTACAGTTACATTACTATGTTCCCATTGAGCCTACAGTTACATTTACTATGCTCCCATTGAGCCTAGTTACATTTACTATGCTCCCATTGAGCCTACAATTACATTACTATGCTCCCATTGAGCCTACAGTTACATTACTATACTCCCATTGAGCCTACAGTTACATTACTATGCTCCCATTGAGCCTACAATTACATTACTATGCTCCCATTGAGCCTACAATTGCATTACTATGCTCCCATTGAGCCTACAGTTACATTACTATGCTCCCATTGAGCCTACAGTTACATTACTATGCTCCCATTGAGCCTACAGTTACATTACTATGCTCCCATTGAGCCTACAGTTACATTACTATGCTCCCATTGAGCCTACAGTTACATTACTATGCTCCCATTGAGCCTACAGTTACATTACTATGCTCCCATTGAGCCTACAGTTACATTACTATGCTCCCATTGAGCCTACAGTTACATTACTATGCTCCCATTGAGCCTACAGTTACATTACTATGCTCCCATTGAGCCTACAGTTACATTACTATGCTCCCATTGAGCCTACAGTTACATTACTATGCTCCCATTGAGCCTACAATTACATTACTACGCTCCCATTGAGCCTACAGTTACATTACTATACTCCCATTGAGCCTACAGTTACATTACTATGCTCCCATTGAGCCTACAGTTACATTACTATGCTCCCATTGAGCCTACAGTTACATTACTATGTTCCCATTGAGCCTACAGTTACATTACTATGCTCCCATTGAGCCTACAGTTACATTTACTATGCTCCCATTGAGCCTACAGTTACATTACTATGCTCCCATTGAGCATACAGTTACATTACTATGCTCCCATTGAGCCTACAGTTACATTACTATACTCCCATTGAGCCTACAGTTACATTACTATGCTCCCATTGAGCCTACAGTTACATTACTATGCTCCCATTGAGCCTACAGTTACATTTACTATGCTCCCATTGAGCCTACAATTACATTACTATGCTCCCATTGAGCCTACAGTTACATTTACTATGCTCCCATTGAGCCTACAGTTACATTACTATGCTCCCATTGAGCATACAGTTACATTACTACGCTCCCATTGAGCCTACAGTTACATTACTATGCTCCCATTGAGCCTACAGTTACATTACTATGCTCCCATTGAGCCTACAGTTACATTACTATGCTCCCATTGAGCCTACAGTTACATTACTATGCTCCCATTGAGCCTACAGTTACATTACTATGCTCCCATTGAGCCTACAGTTACATTACTATGCTCCCATTGAGCCTACAGTTACATTACTATGCTCCCATTGAGCCTACAATTACATTACTATGCTCCCATTGAGCCTACAGTTACATTACTATGCTCCCATTGAGCCTACAGTTACATTTACTATGCTCCCATTGAGCCTAGTTACATTTACTATGCTCCCATTGAGCCTACAGTTACATTTACTATGCTCCCATTGAGCCTACAGTTACATTACTATGCTCCCATTGAGCCTACAGTTACATTACTATGCTCCCATTGAGCCTACAGTTACATTACTATACTCCCATTGAGCCTACAGTTACATTACTATGCTCCCATTGAGCCTACAGTTACATTACTATGCTCCCATTGAGCCTACAGTTACATTACTATGCTCCCATCGAGCCTACAATTACATTACTATGCTCCCATTGAACCTACATTTACATTACTATACTCCCATTGAGCCTACAGTTACATTACTATGCTCCCATTGAGCCTACAGTTACATTACTATGCTCCCATTGAGCCTACAGTTACATTACTATGCTCCCATTGAGCCTACAGTTACATTACTATGCTCCCATTGAGCCTACAGTTACATTACTATGCTCCCATTGAGCCTACAGTTACATTACTATGCTCCCATTGAGCCTACAGTTACATTACTATGCTCCCATTGAGCCTACAGTTACATTACTATGCTCCCATTGAGCCTACAGTTACATTACTATGCTCCCATTGAGCCTACAGTTACATTACTATGCTCCCATCGAGCCTACAATTACATTACTATGCTCCCATTGAACCTACATTTACATTACTATACTCCCATTGAGCCTACAGTTACATTACTATGCTCCCATTGAGCCTACAGTTACATTACTATGCTCCCATTGAGCCTACAGTTACATTACTATGCTCCCATTGAGCCTACAATTACATTACTATGCTCCCATTGAGCCTACAGTTACATTACTATGCTCCCATTGAGCCTACAGTTACATTACTATGCTCCCATTGAGCCTACAGTTACATTACTATGCTCCCATTGAGCCTACAGTTACATTACTATGCTCCCATTGAGCCTACAGTTACATTACTATGCTCCCATTGAGCCTACAGTTACATTACTATGCTCCCATTGAGCCTACAATTACATTACTATGCTCCCATTGAGCCTACAATTACATTACTATGCTCCCATTGAGCCTACAGTTACATTACTATGCTCCCACTGAGCATGCAGTTACATTACTACGCTCCCATTGAGCCTACAATTACATTACTATGCTCCCATTGAGCCTACAGTTACATTACTATGCTCCCATTGAGCCTACAGTTACATTACTATGCTCCCATTGAGCCTACAGTTACATTTACTATGCTTCCATTGGGCCTACAGTTACATTACTATGCTTCCATTGGGCCTACAGTTACATTACTATGCTCCCATTGAGCCTACAATTACATTACTATGCTCCCATTGAGCCTACAGTTACATTACTATGCTCCCATTGGGTCTACATTTACTATGCTTCCATTGATCAGACATTTTAATTTTCCCAGTAAAGCGTTTACTGGGAATATTTCATTGCTCTGTAAGTCACCTAGTGATTAAGAGGCAAAGTGTTTTGGTCAATACCTTCACTGGTATGTGAGATTAGCAGGCCAGTAAAACTGAAATAAAAAATGTCAAGGACTTGTTATTATGGAAGTAACAATGATACAACATTTGTATACAAATTGTAAACATTTTTGGATGAAAAAAAACTTGCAAATGTATATGTATGCCCACCTAATGGATGGTATATGTGTTACTGTCAGGTTCAACATTGGGTCTAAGGCTTCCAATGAAGTACATTGAACTCCCTTGTAAGAATTGTCTTTGAAATGTACAACGATTAAAAGGTTTTAGTTGCAGATTTAACAACTAAGGTAATTAAAGGTTGTATCAGCGATTTTGGGTGGAAACATAAATGATCACATTCATCTGATTTTTCCTCACGATCCGCTAGCTGCCCGCCCCATAAGCAGGCCGTCAAAAAACCGCGTCTCTGTAGGCAGCCTATGCTCCGAGATCGTACACAAAAACAATGGTACTACCAACCACTCAAAACCAAAATAAACAGTATTCCAACCAATCACAATGATCTGCACAAACGTGACGTCACTTCTGAAGCGAAATCCCAAACAAACATACTTATGAATAATTATGTTATGTTTTAAAAAATAGTGTTCAAGCATCCAGAATTATAACCACGTTAATAACGTTTGTAAGAAACCAAACCGTTTGTAAATCCGTCAAGATTTCAGCGAGATAAGAGTATTAGCGTTTGTGCAGATCATTGTGATTGGTTGGAATACTGTTTATTTTGGTTTTGAGTGGTTGGTAGTACCATTTGTTTTTGTGTACGATCTCGGAGCATAGGCTGCCTACAGAGACGCGGTTTTTTGACGGCCTGCTTATGGGGCGGGCAGCTAGCGGATCGTGAGGAAAAATCAGATGAATGTGATCATTTATGTTTCCACCCAAAATCGCTGATACAACCTTTAAGGTAATTTTAGCAGATACATTCTGAATACAAGCAAGCAGGTCTGCAGTATTGACATAAATGAAGCACTTAAAATATCTCTTATTGGGGCTGAAATATAATTCGACAGTAATACAATTTCTGTAGTGCTTCAACCATCCAGGGCACACATACTTTCATGCTTGTTGCAGTTTTTAAATTTAACTTGAAAGTTAATTTGCAAAGGTTCATGGACTGCAGAGTTATGCCAGACACCATCAGAGATTTCTCATTTAGAAAACAAAAAAGGCTCAGCAGAGGAATGACATCAGCATAGAAGTGCTTAATGGGAACATCTGAAGCAGAGATGTGTGCGTTTTTCTCAAACATGCAGAATGTTGAAGTGGGTGCAGAGTGCAGACTGCAGACGCAGGGAAAGAGATGGTGACACATTCAGTTGGCTGCCCTGTCAACTACGCCTCAGTCATCTACTCTACACCTTGTCCTTTTGTTACACCCTCAATTTCCCCTCCCCATCTTAGGGGCATGAGTGGAGCAGGTTGGTACTAACATTTCCCTCCAAAAAAAAGTGTAAACATGGCTGTTATACTGCATAATGCAGTTTGGAAAGGAGAGATTTTCCGCCCCATAAGGAGTTACTTTTGTAATAAAGATTAAAGAAAATAGATATCATCCCATGGTGGAATTGTGGAGCTTTTTGCTCCTTAGTGTACCTTCTACTGTTAAGGAGCAGATATTAATAATGGAAATTATATAATTCTTAATTAAAATTGCATAATGTGCAATGCTAACAAAGTTGGTTCTTTTGTATTTCAGACAGAGAGTGTACTGTGTTGTGCACTTTATTTTACCGAAAATATTTTTGGATGGTTGGTTCAGTGCTTGTCTCGGATGACCATTATTCTCTGCATATACAAACAGTATGTAAAAAGAAAAGCTAAGTACAGTGGACAGGAATACCTTTTATGTGAATAAATAAGGGCCTAATTACCATGATAATGCAGGCAGTCAAATGTGAAGACAAATGTGGTAGGTGGTAGTATAGGCGTTTTGAAAATATAATTTTTATTGTATTTTTGCCTGGATGCAGAGCGTGCGGGCCTAATCGTTTGAATGTGGGTAACTGACTGACTGACTGACTGGTTGGTTGGCTGACAGGCTGGCTGCCTGATCCCCCAATGTTGAAAGCGCATTACTAGTTTACAAGTTGTAGCACCCGAAAATCATGAATGAACAACTGTGGATATGTTTAAAGGGTAAAAAAACACGCTGGTTTAGCTAGACCCCGCCCCTTTTCTAAATTTGAAGAATGCCAAAATCTGGGCATGATAAGGTAATAATATTGGGGCTGAGCTCCAGGTATCAAACCATGCCCCAGCAAAATTTTTTTTCCACTAGTAGCCAAAAGCTCAATTCTACTCTGGACAGCACTCACAGCGGCTGCTTCGTTTCTCTTTCTCGCTACCTCTCTCACTCACACACAAAACACGCTAGCTCAAGCTGGTGCCAAGCCCCCGTTTGAGCTTATAATGATGCGGCTAGCAAAAAGAAAATCACACGCTGTCCAAATAGTTACCCACGCCATGTAGGCTACTCATTTTTACCGTTTTAGCCGTCAGTGTGTACAGGATCGGTTGTCGAAACCTCCCTTTAGAATAATTTTGCTTGCGTCATAAATAACGTAGCCTAGAGTTCCATTGGTGGTACTCTCGAATTCCGTGGGAATTTCAAACATCTTCACAAAGTGAATTTGACAGTTGAACATTTGTGTTTATTTTATGATCATTATATTATTTTATCTCTATATTATGAATGCCGATCGTGGTTCAATTTGGAAAGAGTAGACGTATTTACACCACTTGATCGCGGCAAATGATCCATGTTGTTTATTTTGCCGTTTCTATTTCCTCACCGAGGGGAATACGTCACAGGAGGAAATTTCTGGCCAATCACAGATTGAACGTGCAGTACCTAACGTTTTACCACTAGAGACACTTTTGAGTTTATGCTTTTTTGCGCTGACTGCAGTAATTTGTCAAATTTTGTCATTTGGCTGAAATGTATAATCTTTCTCGTAGTCGTTATCGCCCAGTCAATATTGTTTCACCAGCGGGAGGGGGACTTCATTGGTATAGAAATTGTACTCACAACTTTTTACTTCAGGGAAGTTAGGCCAGATCGCTACACTCTCCAGAGGAAGACATCGCCCATGTTTTAAACTCAATCAATCTCAGTGGAGCAACAACTAACGAAAAGTAAGCCGGGTTCAAAGCAGATTATTGTTTTTACTGTGGCCCCAGCAAATAGCCCATGCGACCTGTCGAGTGGCGAATAAATAAATAAACACCAATTCAAAGCATTTAGCCTCCTGTTCATCGAACGGCATGTTGACAAGTTTTCTGCACAAAGGTACAAACAACGACATGCCTAAATTCTGCACAAAGTCCAAGATAACTGTTAATATTTATATACGTCTGAATTAACGTTCTGTAATGAACTCGGCGGATCGCAACTTCTAATTTATTATGTCAACTTCAACTCACCATATAGGCTAACAAAATGATTAATAAATGTATATTTTATGAACTAAACGAATGTGGTATCTAAACAAAAAAATCACAATTTATCACAATATAAACGGGAGCGAACTGGAGCTTGCGGAGTGGTAATGTCCTATTAGTGCTCATCACTCAATCAATTACATTACGTCCGCTTCCCCTCCGCGCTCCTGCGCCCATACTCTGACACACACACCTTTGAGAATCTAATGCACTCCATATCCGCCATGCCTTGTCAAATGTTCCCCACAGGCTGTATATGGGTCAGTTAACTTTTACTTGAATTTACAGAGTACGAAAAGTGCACGGAATACATAAAATAAATGCGTCTAACCCTTTCAAACAATGAAAGGCAGTAGATCATGTTTGGACTTTGTCAATAGGTCCTACAGAATAAATATGAAGCACAAAGGTTTATTCTTTGAGGTGAGAAATGGTACCACACATGTCCCATTTGTGAAATAGTAGAGGCCTAGATTAATCTATCATTAAATATCTGCCATGGTTTTTTAAATAAACATTTTCATAGTCATAATATTTCAATATAATATTGTTATAAAGCTGCACATTAAATGGTGCCCAATATAAAGCATGTGTGATTGCCATTGACTGCTTGTGGACAATGCAACAAGGCAATGTTTTTCATCTTCGATCCATGGCACTATATAGTCTTATACAGTACAATAAAGTCCTCTGGCGTTTGAGTACAGCTGTTTCCCCAGCTGTTAGCTACATCAGCCCCCGGCTCTGTCACCGTGATCGATGGCACACTTATGCAGCCATAACTTCACCATGTCACCCTCATTACCATACCCATACACACAAATCACAAAGGGGAATATCATGAAAATTAGTTGTCCAAAGAGGCAGGCTACAAATGATTTATTTAGCAATTCTGCCCACTGGGAGGATAGAGCAGACAATAGTGCACCACTTTGCATTTCTGAGATAGGATATGTTCATTGTTTAATCTTTATTTGTGCCTCAAAGACCATTTTAGATGTGTCGCCCATTAGCAACAGCTTAATCCACCTCCGCAGTGGAAGAAAAACATAGGTGTCTGCTTTTGGAAATGTGCAGAATCTGCTGCGGAAAATGATAAAAAAAGAAGAATTTCATCAATATTTCATCTTTTTTTCATCTTGTCATTCATTATTATTGCAGTATGAATGCAATGGTACATCTTTTTCATATAAATAATATTCAAGCTAAATAAAATAAAAATTTATTTCCCCAGCAATTTTCTTTTTCAGCTTATTGAAAATACAATCTCCCATTGCACAATTCTCTCCACTTCAAAACCATGCATTGCTGTCTGGGGAAAAATAAGCAGTGGGCAAAATAAAATAATAGATCACTGTCCTTCTTGTGTATAATGTTATAAAAATTGAGGTTCAGGGCAACCATGCGCACACGGCAGGAAACTGCGTATTGCACGCAGGCCATTTGAACTTGCAGAAGAAAAGGTAAAAGTAGAACACACATTCAAACCCTCATATCTTTGCATGAACAATTTATGATGCAGTTGAGAACTTGCCAATGCGATTGCGTAGACTTGCCCTTTAAAAATGTGTATGTACTGCTTCAGTGAGGCTAAAACTCCAACTTCATATCAAAGTTAAATAGTCAGAAAAAAAAATCTCAGTTTACCGAGCGTAGCGTGTCAGAGCATTATCTGTCTTAAAGGGATAGTTCAGTTTCTGGAGTTCTTTGATATTATTTCATTTTCGTGTACGCTTTAGATTGGCCAGTTTTGTGTGCAATGAAGGATATTGCAGATATTTAGAGAAGTTGCTGTTGAACGGCCAGGTTTACAATGGCAGGTTTAGGGCATGTTGACGGTTTGTGGTCTAAAGCACTCAGAGGTGTAAAATCCGGGTTCAGAAAGTAAAAGTCCTCCCCAGTATTTAGTTCCAATCACCTGGATTTGCTAATTAACACAATTATTCAGCCAGGAGGTAGAACTAATTAGTGAATTCAGCTGGCTGAGTTCAAGGGTGGACAAAATACATGGCAGGACTTTTACTTTCTGACCCCTGGATTTTACACCTCTGAAAGCAGTTTCTCAACCCTGGTTCTAGGGACCCACCGTGTATGCGGGTTTTTGTTCCTACCATAGTAACAAGCTCTGTATTGTAATGAGCTGCTAATTGTTCATAATTAGATACTGATTGTTCTTATTTAGACTGTTTACATATATTGGAAGACGTTTTACCATCTTAAAGCAACATTATGCCAGAAATAGCTATACATGCCCGAAAAAAAATACATCCCATATTCACATCCCAGCTATTTCAATCAGTCAGACCAACTTATGCTTTCATTTACCGTGCTGAGAGGATTATATGACAGGAACTTACAATTGAAAGGAAAGAGCCTAATTGACTCAATTACAAACTGACAAATGAAATCAGTTGGGTTCCATTTGCTGAGTGTGGAAACCTGAAACCATCAGTGTAAAATGAATGGAGTTTACTGACAGCAAACAGCCAAACCTGCATTGTGTTAACATAAGTTTTAACCACACAGTTATGGTAGAACTTAAATACATTTTCAACAACCTTACTCGATCAAGAGATTGGCTTTGACAAAAACCAGCATACAGTGTGGGTCCCAAGGACCAGGGTTAAGAAACACTGGTCTAAAGCTTGAAGTAGAAGTAACTCCAACCAGGGTTGAGAAACACTGGTCTAAAGCTTGAAGTAACTCCAAAGCAGCTTGGCAGTATGTTTTCATAGGCTGTACATGAACAGATTCATTTTACTGGTTTTCTCACAATTATAAACATAAATATCAGTATTGTATCATGCTGGTGTGTGTGTGTGTGTGTGTGGGGGGTCTGCCTTTTTCCATATGTACATGCAGTATATTGCATAAATCTGTCAGCAATTAAGTTGTGTCACCATTATTAGCCATGACCTTTTCAAAGTTCTCTTGTCAAATGGCAGCAGGGCGATGATGATGAAGCCTGACAGACATATTCGAGGGAGCCGTTACAGAGGCCTGTGGACCATATCGGACCCTGATGGTGTTTACTCTTATACCTATGCCATCATAACAGCAGGGGACTGCCTCCCTTCCATACAGAAATGCACTCATAAAAGAATGATTAAGTCCAAGCGCATGTAAGCACAAGCTTTTTATAAATACAAGCTTTTTTTTTATAGGGAAAGAGGCCTGCTAGATTGTAAAGTTCAGGTAAGGTGCTTTATTTTGTCTCACCATATAAAGTAGTGAGTTGGCCCCATATTTCAGAGAGAAAGATAAATCACAGTACCTGTACCCGTAGCTTCACTTTAGGTCTTGTGTTGTCAAAAGGACCCCAGGGACAATAGTGTCAGTATAGGTATCTCTCGTTTTCTCAAACACAAACTGAACGGGCACCTTTAACACTCACTGCCCTGGTTTGCCAACTTTTTCACCTTCTAGCGCCTTTACAGTATGAGTCACTCAATCTAATCTAATTCAGACGAAAAGACTGTCACTCGGTCTACAGTGACTGCAAATTCATGAGACTGTTATATCCTCTAGTCATAAACAAAACATGGGACAATATTTTTAGTTAAAATGAGGCTGAAAGGTTTCAGGTTTGGGCATACTACCTTCAGTGAAATGGTCATGCAGCATGAAGTGGCTTTCCTGAGAAGTTTCTCATCTTTAAAAGGGAAAGGCATGGGGTAAAAATAACAATGATCATCCAAGCGAACTCAGGAGAGCAGCTACAGGGGATGGCCAGTGTTATCTTGCCTTCTTCAGCGCTTCCAGAAATGAACCAGAGAAGGTTGACTGCCCCCTGGCAGCTTAGTATTAACTGAGCACAGGCAGAGGACATATAGATGTGAACAAAGGGCTTAATTCACCCTTTTACACCATGGAAGGCAGCTGTCACTTCAGCAGACCACATTACTTGACTAAAAGTTCTATTAAATGTATAATAAGGAATGTCTTTACCCTTCTACATCTCTGTTATGTTAACTCCCCAGGCAGGTTTAATTTAGGTTGCTGCAATAAACAGTTATTTTGTTTAATTTTTTAAACATTCATTTTGTATTTTATACTTGACTGAATAGTTGTCATTCTCAAAAGCAGGGTAGCAGCCTGCCTTGGCTGCAGCTGCTATATAGCTAATATCTTAATACCCAAAGCCATGTTGGCAGATTCCTTTCTGAGCCCTGCCTCACATGTATCGGTCTGTCCTTTGCCATTGTAGTGATACTCACCCTTATGCCGTTCTGAGCCCAAGTTTACAAATGTACACTGCAAACCAGATTTGGGACTAAGAAATGAAAGCTCCAAAGTTTGTGAGTCTAGTTGTATCCTCTAGCTCAGTCTCTGACTAACTATGTACAAACCCCAATTCCAAAAAAAGTTGGGACAGCATGTTAAATGCACATAAAAGCAGAAAGCAGTGATTTGTAAATAAAGATATTTCATGTTTTACCTTATCAACCTTATAAATACTTGTAAATATATAAACTCTAATTCCCAATTTGATGCCTGCAACACGTTCCTAAAACAGGGACAAGGGAAAAAAAAAAAAAAAAAAGACTGGGAAGTTCAAAAAACACCTGTTTGGAACATTCCACAGGTAATGCTATCATGACTGGGTATACAAGGATATCAAACTCTTGATATCTTGTTTTCAGGTACATGGTCAATAATTTGTATACCAAACGTGTCAAAGTAGTTCTTATGCCTCTCTCTCTCTCTCTGTTTATTGCTTATGAAATTTCTTCTATACTCAGAAAAATGAGAAAATGATATAGTTTAATTGTCATACAATTGATCAGAGGAAAAACAAATCTTTAATGCAAAATAATATTTATTTTGTGTGTCACAATTATTAGCATCCCTGAATTGACTACTACTGTGCATCCTCCCTTTGCCAAGATAACATAACAACAGAGTCTTCTCCTGTAATGTTTGATGAGGTTGAAGAACACATAACAAGGGATATGAAAGTTAGACCATTCCTCCATATAGAATCTCTTCAGATCCTTCAGTCCTTGGTTCTCAGGATGCAACCAACTTCTGCAATTCTCCAACTTTGATTCTTGGAGTAATTTTTGCCTCTCAAACCAACCTTCACACTGTGCGTAAGGGCAAACAATCCTTGCGTCCTCTTCCAGGCATGTTCATCACAGCTCCAGTTGCTTGAACCTTCTTAAATTATTACCCTAATGGAGGAATTAGGTAGTTTCAGAAATGAAGCTATTTTTCTATAGCCACTGCCTGATTTACGAACATCAACAACATTTTGTCTCATTTCATTTGTGTTTTCTCTGATCTTTTCCATGTTGATGAATGACTAAGGGGTTTTAGCCTGTGTTAACCCCAGTGAAACAGGAAGTTGCGCTTAGATGAGATGCTCTTAAATGTTTGATTGACACTACAGAATTTCTAGGCATGCAAGAGCTGGCATTCAGGGGGCGTAATGAAACAAAGAATTCTGCTAATAAGGGTATGACGCTTTATAATCTGACCATTTGCAAACATCGACTGTGTTCACCAGCATAAAACGATCCAGAATGATTTAATTTCTGCAATGGGCCCTTTTGACATAGCTCGATGATGTATATTTCCGCTTTAATTTAGCAGGGTAAACAAACAGCTGCCCTCTGTGTTGCAGTAGCTTAGGGTTATTTGCGGTTGCTATCTCATTGTTCCTTTAATACCGTTGGGTGACAGATTCTGGAATTTTGGCATGCTAGTTAATTCAGAATCCTCCAAACTATCTAGCTAGCTACTCTGGTCTTAGTTTGGTGTGGTCCATAACCCATGAAACTGAAAGCATTCTCAATGACATGGCTAAGACCACGGTTGAACAGCAAGTTTTGTATGTTTAGATGAATGACTACTTAATTCCCAAGATTTAAATAAAGAAGTCAAATGTGTTACATCTGTGGCAGATTAGGACTGTATCTTTACAACATAACAGCATTAAAATGACTGATAACATGGGCGTCATTAGGATATACCAAGGGATGCTGGTTTCCATACCTTAGCTTGTATCATGGTAAAATTTTGGAACTGTACATTAACTTTAATTACAGGATTGCGATAGTCCAAATAAATCACACTCACTTGTTCTAACTTTCATACTGATATTTACTTTTGTGTCAAAATCCATACAATATCTTTAAAAAATGTGTTCCTATAAGCATCTAACTATCCTGGCTGTATGTGGCTATATCGTAGCAAGCTTGCTAATGGACAGGTAACCACAAACAAATAGCATTAGTCAAGTGGCTAGCTAGCTCCACATCATACCTCTATTATAGTTATAACAAGACATACCATATCTAGCAAGTTAACCAATGGGAAAATCTTAGAACCCATTAGTCAAGTAAATTAATACAGCTCCAGCTTTCACCTGGGGGGTATACTACAAAGCAGGATTACGGAGTTAGCTGGATAACTACACTTACCAAAACCCGGAACCCTCCCAAATCTGGAACATGGACTGAAGTAAAAAGAGCTGTTCTGGATTTTACTCAGTGCAGTTATCCAGCTAACTTTTTAGTTGTTTTTGAGGGGTAAAGATACCACAGCTTATTTTATGTAGCCTATGTTTTGTGTCTTCAATAGGTTAATGTAAGCCATATCAATCCATCAGTTTCCCCATCTGAGTATGGGATTTGTGCGCTGGTTTTGCAAATCAATACAGGCACCTTTCAACTCCAAACTGAATTTAATACCACAAAACATGTTTCCCTACATCTACATTTTCAGAACCCAGAACACATTTTTTCTACTACAAAAACACGATATCTTGCATTAACTAACACATCGCCAGTAGCACTTGCTATGCTATCACACGTGTTGAATTCGTTATGGCGTGTTCTGCATACAACTGCACTAATTGACCCTCAAAAGCACTCTCTCCAGTTTTTTCGGTAATACATTTTTATTACTTATTATTATTTTCTTTACTTTTTCTTTACCAAAGCACCTAATTAGTTAACAGCCTGCAAAAGTAGCCTAGGCTACCTACCGCGACCTAGCATCACAAGCTAACACTTTTCTATATTACCTAGACTGGTGTGCTAGTGGAGTTAGCAACTTTAACTCCCAAACTGTTTGGTTTGGCTAGTTAACGTTAGTGAAACAGGCTGGTGTATTTTTAATTTGAGGTCTCCATTTTAGGTTGAACATATGTTAACATTTAAAGCATGTGGGTTACGAGTTACAGTTCAATGCGAGTTACAGGTTACAACCAGTCCATAATCAATCTGTCTTCATGCACCAGTGTGGGAAACTTGCTTTATAAAGTGCATTGTGCCATTTCCAGGCCTGTAAATCAATTCCTATTACAATGCTTGGTAGAGTAGTTAACCACCGCTGATGGTATTGATTTATACTCCTTTAAAGTGATTTACAAAAGTCTAGTGTTAGCTAGGGTGATCATATATTGACTAAAACATTTTTTAAAAAGAGGACAGGTTCAGGCGGGCATTATGAACATGATAGCCTAATGTTATTAGGCTAAGTTATTTGGTTTAGGCCTATATACGGTCTATGGAACGAGCAAAACCTAACCGGACATTTCTACGCCTGGACACATTTTCTTTCGGTCCCAAAATTAAGAATAAAATGTGCGATGAATAGAGCATATCTAGTCAACCTAGTGTTAGCGTCGAGTGTTGGTTTTCTCATTTAACAGACTATGGTGACAGTTTACTACCTCTCGAGCAGCGCTGGGGAAATTTATAATAAAAGTAGTCAAAATAACATCTGTGCGTATCTGTGATTGATTGACCGTCAATATAGTTGATGCCAATAGCGTTACCCTATGTTCGTCCATGTGCTGTGTGTCTAGCTTGCCTACCGAGCCCAGTTGGTATGCTAGCTAGCTAATCAAATTAGCTGAACATAAATCGAAGATAACTGAATGAACGTTAATTATATGGCGAGTTTCACACACTCAATGTGAATAAATAACAGTAAAATTGTGGACGAAAATGAAATGGTGTTACATTATAAAACATTAGCTACTTAAGGAAGTTTACCGCAAGTACGTTTTTTAATAGAAAATGGTGGGTTAAGGTCAAGGTCATAGGCTTCTCCACCCCAAACTGTCTATCATACTGTGCCCGGACCATGATGACCATATTCGGATGACCCTACTCCCTACTGTGTCACTTTGGCTCCACTGACTCAGCAGACTCAGTTTGTACAAACATGGTGGCGAAAAAGACTTTCGGAGCCTCAAAACGGTTTTTACGAGTCTGTGGGAAGGCAATGTGTGACGTAAAAGTGACTTTGTCCATATATTTTTACGGTCTATGGTCCATACCCACAAGAGGTAGATGGCGCTCCCTTCTTCTCTTGGCAAATTTATGAGACTACAAACATAAGCTACCACTCGCAATTGTAATTGTAATTGTAATCACTGCCTGTAATTGTCAGATATGTAGATGACCAGGATGCCATTAAGGAAGGTTTTTGGGTTTTTTTACATTAGTTTTACAGACATTTTTTGCTCTACAGCTCCAAGCTGTTTATATTAGTATTCATTTTCATATATTTTGTTTAAGATCTAAGTATCTTAACTTTACAAAGTCTTCTGAAAAATTAAACCTATTAAAACATTTGAATTTCTTGAATCTACAGAGTTTAATTCATTATTATACACACACAGTCAATTTTCTAATTATGTACATTAGTCATCTTGGAACTTTGTTGGTACTTAATTCAAGATCAGAGGTTTAATATTGGAACAATTTGGCAGCTTAGGAGTTGAATTTTGTTTGATCTTAACTAGCTTGATTAATTAGCCATATCTTTCATGGTTTTCACCAAGATGAACATTGTAAGTCTAATTTTTATCAACTTTTAGGGGTTATTTTAGGGGTGATTTTCACAAAAAGGTTCTATGGGGGGCCATACCTCCCTCTTTATCTGTGGGGGGGAGGTGCACACATACTTAGTGCACCAGCATATTTCTGTCCTCCCGTTTCCATCCATGCACATTACCAGAAGTAAACAAGCCTGGCTGTGAGGCAGGTGATAGCAGACGTCTGCACTGAATGAAAAAACAAAATAAAATCTAGTTTAATGCAGTCGTGGTTGGTGAGATAAAAATAGACGGGGTAGAAAACCCTTGAAAATCATCATTGGTCTCGACCCGTTTTCAATCATTTACCTTGATTAACAACACAGAAATTAATTAACAAAATACCACCTGATATAGCCGGTTCTCCGCAATTAGGCCATTTATTTATTTAGATACCATAGTATTGATTCTTTCGAAGAATATTATGCCTACGAACATGACAGTGATTTTCCTCCTATGACTGCTTGTAATATTTCAAATATGTACGTTAGTTTTTCCACCCCACCACACTGTCTTCTGCCATGTGTTTCATATTGTTATTTCACATTTGGAGTACATTTCACAAACTGTAGTGTAAGCGTTCATAGGTGGTTCAGTCATGTTTTATGTTTGACGCGCCATTTTGCTGTGATATGCCATTTGTAACAATCTATCGCACCTGAGAAAAAAGATGTGTGTGTGGCCATGTATATGTACGATGATGCACGCACGCACGCACACTATATATTACTCTTATGTCATTGCCCTCTCAGCCACTACATTCAATCCCAATCAAACATATATGGGATATTATGGATTGACACCTCAGACAGCATTTTCCACTTCGATTAACTAAGCATGAATTGATTGGCTTTCTCATGGAAGAGTGGTGACGTATTGTGCCTGCAGAATTCCAGAGGCCGGTAAGCAACAGCATATACTGGACATACTGACAGCACACTGGGGCTCAACGCCCATCAAAGTGACATTTTGTTCATATTTCTGTTCCCTACTTATAAAACCATCAATGTTTCTGTGACCATGCTGCCCATACCATGGTGTTAGAAGGCATTCAAATTTTTTGTGCATGGGTTACTAGGTATTCTTTTAAGCTTATTCTGGCTATCACCGGGACTATAATTTACCATCTCTTTATCATTGTGATATTGTACATTCAAATTGTCATTTGTGACAAAACAATAAAAATTTAAAAAAAGACACTAATACAGAACATAGTGTAATTAAGACTGCTACCTCTCTTAATATTAAGGTCAATGCTGAAAAATACCCAGATTTGAAGCTCTTTTAAGGCATGAACGTTACAATCCATTGGACTGGGGAAGTCATATGTATCCTACCCCACAATACTGCATTTGAAACCATCTACTATTATAACAACAGTTCTCCCATTGTAATGCAAAAAAGTAATTTATATTCAAGGCTTAATTGGTTGTTGCTACCTGCACATTAATGAACTGTTAAAAACAAGGCAATGATAAGCTGCCAATGTTGCAGAAATCCTTCAGAGGCTACATTTATGAGTCTGTAGAGATTTCCGAAGAGAAAAAATACTGTGAGAAGCAGAGATGCTACTGGAACCCACTGTCTCTAAAGCTAATGTGTAAGCATTGGCATGATCTTTACATGTGGTGAGTTGAGTTGTGTTCATAATAATAATAATAATAATTATTATTATCTAATTTATTTGTTGTCAGTTATGACTGCAGGGAAAGTATTGCAGGACACATGAAATTCATTAGAGCTGGATCAAAAAAAAAAGTAATTACTTTAATCCTTTTGATGGCAGTAAAAATGTCTGCAGATAAATTACATTAATTTACATTTTCAGTAGTATTCAGAAAAAAATCCTTCAAATATGTGTTTGACCCAGGTCTGGTGCATATCATTAAAGCTACAAGGATTATCGTGGCGAATAACAGAGGAAGACATTAAGATAAACAGTGCAATCTCACACAAGCGCATACGTAAATTCTTATCACTGGAAAAAAAATTCCTAGCGTCATAGTATAACAAAGTGACTAATTAAAGAGCAGTAAGTGTAATCATAAAAGCTATAGTTTACATTGCACAAGCATTCACTGTTCTTAATATTTATCTGTGACATTACATCAGGTCACGCTGCTGCTGACGGCAGTGGAGTGTATGTCTGTTCAAGTCATCATTTCCACCAGTCCAATTGGTGGCATCACCACGTAGATAGCACCAGGCTATTATCATGATCAGGGGTTTCCACCCCTGGTTTGGTCCCTGGTGGAAACCATGTGCAATGGTGTTTATTCCAGATGACCTCTTAATTAGTTTGGCTTTCATTGATTTTGGATTTAAATCACTTCACTGGTTAGGTGTTTTGGGTCTTTTGTTAAAGAAATATGGTCCAAGGTTCATGTGTTCATGAAAGATGCAAGTGGCTGAATTTATGTCTTGTCATTTCTTTTGGTCAATAAATAAATAATACCTGGAACAATCAATTAGATTCAAACAAGACAGCATATCCATTATAGCTAAATATGTCGAATCACCACCTTCAATTGTATCTCTTCAAGGTCTTAAAAGAGATGACAGTCCAGTCCTGTCAATCTATGATCAGTGCTTAATTACTAGCTTAATCAAATCTAATAAATGAGAGGCATTTGGAAGACGACCCCACAGAAAAGGCTTTCCCATAGGATTAGGGCTGAGAAACAGTTTACCAGATAACCATGAATATTAGCTTTACATTTCCCCAGAGAAATTACTTTGTGAAATGCCTGTAATGTACTTTACTGCAGATATATAGTGCAGATATAGAATGGGACACTGTATTTGTAATTTCTCTCAATGATATTTGGCTAAAATGATTTTCAACATATTGTCCATGGTGCTCAGACTGAAGGACCTCTTGTCCCCTCAGCAAAGAAATTCAAAGAGGCAAATGACAGCATTATATAAAATAAGCAGGAGTAGTGCCGCTTCACTGGATATTCCCCATCAGACGCTTTCCTATTTACTCACACAGCTCACATTATCCTGATTACTTGTCTCATCAGACCATATTAATCATATTGAAGTCAGTCTGAAGAACAAAGATTAAGCGGGGTTGGATTTGATTGCTCTGTATGGGATCGTTAACTCGGGGATGGGTGCCGTGGCAACGGCATCTCCTTTTCAAAGGCTGAGAGCCATACCTCATTCGCCTAGGAGCTGCTCCTCTGAGGGTCTGGAGAACTGATTTATATTTTTTGTACCTTAATGTCTCCCTTGTAAAGATAAATCATCGAAAAGTGGGTCATTTGGATGGAGCTTGTGATTTGCTCCACTGTGAAAGCATTCTTTTGTTTTTTAACCATAGAATGCTTAAAATGTGTATTTTTGTAAAGTCCTATTAAATATATATTTTTGTTAAGCGCAGGGATATTTTAGATATGAACATAGTATGTCAGGGACAACAGAATGAACCCCACTGTACTATTTATATGACTATAGCACGTTATTGGATGAACTTTGAATGTAAAAGGTTGTAAAATTGTATTAATGACACAATTTCACAGCATTTGTTTTCTATTATTCCAATGTTGAAATATTATTTCAAGATATCTTAGAGGATTTATAATGCAGGATATGAGGACCACAAGGTGCTGGAAGCGATAAAGACCAGACAGTCTTGGATGGGTTTAGTTTGCGCATGGCTTTGCGAGACTGAGACCAGAGAGGTGTACAGCAGCCAAAGACTGACACTATATGGACAGTGCTGGTATTGCCCTTGTCTGAGGATGTGCCTTTAGCCTCCAGACATGCAGCCTTTACAAACTGTTATGTCTGAAAAATGCTGTGAGAAAGTCATGTGCTGCTAGAGACGTTCTTGTGTGCATGTCTGCATGGCAGTAAAAACAGAGAAGGGGGGTGTGCGTGACATGAACGAGAATGTGTGTGCGCGCGAGAGAAAGAGAGGGAGATAGAGAAAGAGCACAGGTTAGGAAAGAAGGAGTGTGTACACATGATCATATACAGTATGTCTGAAAGGACATGATTGTGGATGCGTTGGTGCTGGTCCTCATATGTCCTGTTCGTGTGTGTGTGTGTGTGTGTTTGTGTGTGTGTGTGACTAGAGTGAAAGAGAGAATGCAATAATGATGGGGAAAAAGGGGCCTGTAGTGCAGCTTGTCTATATATGAGGTCATTTTTCAAACACCCTAATTAGTTCTTCTCAATTCCGATTGTGGCACAATGGGGAACCCATACCTCACGTACCCTATTAATGTTTTAACAACGTCATTTTACACTTTGTCTGCCATTTTTTGGTTCGCTTTGTTTTTTTGGGGGGAGGGGGAGGATCCCCCAGAAGCCTAATCATAGATGTGTGAAGGGATGTGTCCCTGCCTCCTCCTCCTCCTCCTCACTCCCTACATAATGCGGTAGCCCTAAAACCGCTCCGTGTCCAATCGCTGAAGGCAGGATGTTCCCGCATTATGTCGCTCCCAGATGTGCCTTTGGAATGGGCTGAGGTGTGGAGACTCTCTGAAGAGCATCACAGGGGTGTTTATTAAGGTTCCTGCCACCCCTCACTGTCTATAAAATCCCACCAATGTACTACAGGACTACGGAGAAATCTAACAAAACAGTGCAACTGGTCAATGATATAGTATTTTGAGGAGAAAAGTATATTAATTATAGTTGATTCTGAAGTCAAAAACACAAAATCAGTCCAATGGGCTTATCATAATACATAAATTGTATTTAATTAATATTGGCAGATGCTAATGTATCTAATTTTATGAATGAGGATTTAAGCTGTAAAATTTTACTAAATGATTGCACTAATTATTGGTAGGATTACAAACATCTATTCACTTTTCTCTTCTTCCCTCCCTCTCCCTCTCTCCTCTCAGTATCTTAAGTGGGTATCACCTTTTTTTTCCTTCTTTTTTTGGTATAATAATCACATTGGTGCTATCTTATTCTCCCACAGAAATGAGATGATTTTGCCGATGACTGATGATGTCACCGATGCTCCTTTCCAAGCTATGCAATATATTACACATGCTGCATTTCCTTTGGATGCCAATATACAGTAGAGATAAAGCCATCACACATATATTATATTCTAGAGCAGTCCGAAAACGAATGGTATGAACGAAACAAACACATATTTGATTTTTAGCGCCACCAGGTGTTTGAGGTACACATTTTCACTCACAACTACCATTTATCATTTTTAGCATTACCATCTCGATCATTTCTAGCATAATCGCGCTCATCATTTTTGCATTAACAATAAAAAAATATATATAATCAGTAAGAATCCATTTAGAATGCATTTCCATTTAAACCAGTGAATGATTATTTTGGTAAAAGCAGTATTCTTTTGTCTTTATACTGTGAAATCTACAAAGGAATATTTATGTAACTGTCATAGTTCTTTTTTTAAATTTATATATTTTTTTTTAAATGGCCTTGTCTTTCCTACTGAGGCACAACAGTCCTGACATTTTCCTTACACGCTCTCCCGAATCAGAGCTCCGAGAGGATGGAGCGAGTTGGAACGAAATCAGAACAGGCCCGTAAGTCATCTGCAAAATCAGACCGCCTGTTAATAAAATCAGACCAGCTCCAACTGATATCCGTCATTACGATTACGTGCTTTTTTTTTAACTCTATGTTTTATACCCCTTTGTCTTTATCTCTAGCAATATTATACTGCTCCCCACACTATTTGTACGATTAGTGTTTGAGACGTCACAGTCTGATCCCTGCTGTGATTGCTGTATCTCTAATAGGAAGCGATGTGCACCAGAAATAGCCATATTATTACTGTTCTCCGTTTTATATGGTGTCGCTGAAGGAGGTCGATGGAGAAAAAGATGGCGAAGAAATGCAATCAACTCTGTCACCATTCTCAGTCAGTGCACCAAATTCATTATCCTCTCTTCCAGCAGACAGATCTCTTCTGACACGGTGAAGTGCTTGTGCGATCCAGCCTAATACCCAAGGCCTTGCAGGAATTGCAGTGGAAATCTATAACAAAAATCTCGCACAAGGCTCCGCCGTTCCTTGCACGACATTTAGTGACAAATCCAAAGATAATTTTGCATGACTGACACTTTCAGCTGCCAAATCTAAGGCTGTGATTTTTCACGATACGTTTGATGTCTGCCCAAACGATACGTTTGAGTCTATTTGGTTTGATTTGAAGTCAGCAGCCTTACAAATGTATTGCTAGATTAATTTTCTGTCAATAAATGTGAACGGTGGGTTCATTCCTCCACGCTAATTCACATGATTTGTCATTCTTTCCCCCCATTTATGAAATGCATTCACCGTGTGATATTTGCTGATTTGGAATGTCTGAGCTATAATAAAATAATAATAATAATGATGGTAATTCAGCCATTTTCCATTCCAAAAGTGCTTTACAATTACGAAATAGCATTTTTAACTCGGTCTTATTTTTTGTCCTAACAGAGTAAAGCACGCACACCAACCATAATATTGCACGCAGTTATGTAAAAGCCAAGTGATAAAAAAATACATTCTCAGACCTGCATTTTATTGGGGTATTTATTGTGCTATGTACGAAAGGGTTTGTGAAAGAAGAGGAGAACGGCTCTTCTAGGTAGGTAGGGAGGGCTAGTGCCCTTTACAAAACCCTTCCTTAAATCCAATCTGAGTTTGACTGGCAGTCAGTGCAAAGATGTCAGATGAGGAGTGATGTGGTCAGATTTTTCGGTTTTAATGAGCACCCTGGGAGCAGTGTTGTGTATAAGCAGTAGCTTATTTAGTCATGCGGTTGGGAGGCTACCCAAGAGTGAACTGCCACAGTCAACACTAGAGGAAATAAAGGCACAGATGAGCTCCCAAGAGTCAGGCAGATTTTGTCACAGTAAGTCTAGAGGTGTTTTCAGGTGAAATAACAACACTGTTTTACCCCCTGTCTGTTACAGATGTAACAGACAGGGGGTGTAAAATAAATAAATAACTAAATAATGAATTCATGACTTTAAAATATGATTACGCACGCACGCACATATATCTCTCCCTCTGCAAAATACAGATCAATAAATCTAAATATCACCTGGATCTTTCAAAGATTTAATTCGAGCTCGCCTTCCCGTGCGCATTCATTCGTGACGGACAGGCATACGGATGCTTTTTTTTTTTTTTTTACGATTTCGCAAGGCCTCCCAGAGTGACTAACAATTCTTCATTACCCTGTGTATGTCAACGGATTTCCATAATCAGTGTGGCCTTAATGAACCGCTCGCGCGGCCTCTCTCATCATGAGCGCATTCTTGGAATTAAATTACGTGGTGTGTGCGTGATTGAGCGACTGAGATAACTGGATTGGTGAGAACAGTCCCACCGCACTTCCTCTGACCTGCTGAGACATTTCTTGCAGATATGAGTGGATGTGATTTTATTAGCTAAACAGTCTGGAACAGCAGTGGAAGCTGAGATCTGCACATCAAGATATCGGGTTTCTGTTCAAGGTGGGGCATTGGGGAAAGGCCGAGAGACGTTTGGTGCTTTAAATGTCACTGTAAACAAAGGAATAAATGACTGGAATTAATGGTAATGTTAGATTACCCTTGATAAAGACATCAGAAAAGCAAATGCTGTTTTATCATTTTAATGAGTTCAAAATAATTTAAAGTGGGAGGATTTCATACTTCTCTTTGATGGGATTATGCACAGACCAGAATTTTGTCTTATGCATTCTGAACTACATAGTATATTAACAAAGTTATTTTTTGGCAAGCCTCTGCACTTTATTACAAATTACAGACACACGTTTGCATATCACAAGTCCTTTTTTGGTGTTCATTGTCCAGGGGTCTTTGATAAATTGAAGAAGAGAGGGGAAATGAGACTGGGAATGCAATATGTTGCCATATAGTAAGTGTTCCATCTTCTATAGAACTTTAACCAGCAGTGCAGAGATCGTTTCAAATCAATCTCCACGATTTTCACAGTCATATAAAAGGCAGATGGGCTATGTCACTGCATGTGTAGCATCTATAAGGGCGATTTAAAAAAGCGACTTATTTCACCTTTTACTTTTACATAATGAGAGGTGGAGTATGTAAGATGTTTGCCCCATGTCAACAACTGTTACCATGTGATCATGTGAGGTTGTTTTAGCACAGAGTGTACATTCACATTGGGTGCTGTTGGGATTGACTGCATTTTCCTATGAGACAACCAACAATCCACATAAATGACAACAGGCTCACCTATAGCTACACCTACAGCTACAGAAGACTACACCGCTAGTCAAGCTGGGCATGTCTAGATCTGTATTTTCGGTGGATAATCCATCGTATCCTCAATAAAGAGAACTTGATGAGGAATTAAAGGCGATCAGTCTCAAACAATAGCTGTCCAACTTGTTTCTGCTGGATATGTATGGGGCTTATACTATTAAGTGTTGTGATGTCCTAAATTTCATAACCCCTGTGTTATGACGAGGGTGGATTCAATTTTATCCTGTGTGTTTATGATTCAGAGACAGTCTCGTCAGAAGGTTTTTTTATTTTTTTTTAGCAGAACAGGGCTTGGATGATTCAAATTTAAGAGGGGGAAAGCAGTGAACTCGACTGAGGGTGAGGGCTGTTGCTTCAAGCAGCGTGCGCCTCAAGAAAGGGGGGTGGGACAGAGAGAAAGAGAGGGAGTGAGAGAGAGATGATTATATAACATCTACACCTCCTCACATGTCAGGCTATGTGACTGCCAAAAGCCAGAGAGAGAGAGAGAGAGAGAGAGAGAGAGGGGATAGAGGGAGAGAAAGCGAGAGAATTATATGAAGAAATACAAGCTCTCATAATGGTTTTGATCACTTTAAATTGTGAAAACTGGCCCCATCTCAACAGCATAACTGCCCCGATAATTTTCCATGTCAGAATGGTTTTGTCCTGAATTGGGATATTAGTGTGCATGCTTGTCTTGTGCAAATCTAGTCCAAGAAATGGAATGTTTGAAAGGGTCACTAACAGGGATTAAGAAAAACATCCATTTGACATTTTATTTGGAATATTCATTCAATAAGGGTTACGTCTGTAAATGATACTGGTGAAACTGATATTGATACGATACTGGCGAAGCGTGACGTGTCATATCTTATGCTTGCCTGGTCGTACCGCAGGCACTGGGCGTGTACAACTGAGAAGAAGTAGCGAATGAACAGCCCTGCCAATCCTACAATTCTCCTGTCAAACGCCAGGCAGCGTGACAGCTAATTCTGAGACAGAGAGCATGTTTGTCACTAAAGAGAGATACTACTGCAGTCTATTATATTACATTTACAGTTTACATATAAAATATATAAATAAATAAAGTCAATATTTTGTTCTGAAATACATAGGCATGTTTTGAAGGCTGGCTCTGAGCAAATAACATATACTCAGGGAACAACATTAGTACAGAAATGTGAAAATGTGCCATTCTATCTGGAAAACCCTTTCATTAGTGAATATATTTAGGATATTATGTACTCTTATTATAATGGGTGTTTCTCAGTACTGATTTCTAAAAATCATGCTCCAAATTTTTCACATAGCCAAAATTAAATGGAATGTATTTTGGCACATCTCACTGTTCATGACAATGGCTCCTACTTTTAGACAAATTGTCCCAAATGTAATCCATTAGCCTCTGCGGTCAGTCCCTAAATTGAACAAAATAGCAATGGCCTCTTTGGAGCCAACCATATAGTTTGAAGATAACTTACATGGTGACACAGTACTACCAGCAGGTGTCAGGATTGGACTTACAATCGAGTAATTTATGTAGGACTCCACAAATCACTCTATCAGTAATTTAGCACTCACTGGGGCTTGCAGGCTTGCAGATTTACATTATTTGCCTAATTTACACTGAACAAATTCAAATAGAGAAAACATGAACCGAATCATGTCATCTTCAGGCCTTGAAATGGCTGGTTTGCCGTTTTTCACTGAATGTCAGACGGTATTCCAAATAAATATGAATTCCAACAGCATCAAAATTCAAGTCCCAACACTCTACACCTTTATCCACACCTAAAATATCAGTACAGTACAGTGGACAACACAGTGCAGAATTGTGGCGGTGCGTCTGTCCATGCATTTGTGGGTGCTTGTGTGTGTATACGGTAACAGTAAAACTACAAAGTCGTCTGAGTGGAAGCTGCTTGAAATCTCACACTAATCTAAATTGGTCTCTTTCCGGTTACATTTTCACTCTAACCATCGTGCAATCGCTGTGCTGTGTGCTGTTACTAACGGAGACGAGGGTTCCGTAACCATCGCTTGATTTGCGTGTTAATATTAATATTAATTGCACAACATATACAGATCCTTTCCAAAAAATTAGAATATCATGGAAAAGTTGTTTTTTTTCCATAATTCCATTCAAAAAGTGAAACTTTCATAGATTATAGATTCATTACACACAAAGTGAAATATTTCTAGCCTTTATTTGTTTCATTTTTCATAATTCTGGCTTACAGCTCCAGAAAACCTCCAAAACAGTATTTCAAGAAATTAGAATAGTGTGTCGAAAATCAGCATTTACTTCAGTTATTTCAGAGAATGAATGTTTTAATTAAGAAAACATTGGTGAATGCCAGAATGTTCATAAAAACATTTTAAAGAAAGTTAAGAACAAATTTGTTCATAAAATGGTTGGTGAATGAGGCCCATTGTTGGCTTGTATAGCTGAGTATGTTGTTGCTGTGTATTATCTATAGGGTTTTGTAGTTATGTAAATATGAATTCTCTTTTATTATATTTATTCTTGGTTTTGGTTTTGTGTAAATATTTATTTTATTACTTACCTGTTATTACTGTTTTGTTGCCAGATGCACTTAGTCCTTGTTGTAGGTGTTGATGTCTATGTTGGTGCACAATGCTATGGCGGAAAATAAAAGCTACAATTTGGTGAACTGCATATTGCCTCGCGCTCACGTGCCTTTTCATTGTAGACCTCCAGCTGCAATATGGGTCCAGCCTACACTCAGCACTGAAAAAGAAATGAAAGAGAAGTGATGCGCAGTTCTTTCCCCAGCACTACTGATCATCTTTACCGTATTAATACTCACATTCCAGTTCATGCTAAATAAATCGGCTGCAATGGACAGATTTAATTAGCATTCAAGGGTAGGTAAATAATTTATACTTGCTATGTTTTAGCCTGACTTGAGAGGTTCATAACGTTACAGCAATATGAGCTTGACCAGGCTGACACTCTGATGTGAGATAAGTCTAACTGGTAGAAGTGCTTTTCTTAAAAAAAAAAAAACAGACTAATCATCATCTTGTGTATAGGTCAACTCAATCACTGTCCTATGACATAAAGCTAAAATTTGCTGAAACAAATCAGACTAAAACTGTAACTTCCCTTTTCAGACACTTTTGGGTCAACAGTAACCAAGACTATTAAGAGTCTGGCCCAGTGAAAAGACCACCAACTCATTTACAATTATTTTTTCCAGCACTATAGTCTAACTAATGGCTATGCCATTGTTAGACTATCGAGTCTTGACTTGTAAAGAAAAATACTTGTTTCTCAATAAGTAACTTTTATTTGAATAATAACAATTATAAATAATAACAAAAATATGAGAATATTTAAACACACCTAAACAGTTAAGAGCTTTATCAAAACTAGACTCTAGAATAAACAGTTGAACATTTACCACGCTATTAACAATTTACACATTGGTTTTATGCCCTGACAATGGTCATTTACATTTTCAAATTCTTCTTTAAAAAGATGAGCGTGTTCACATTCTTTGAACAGTTAAGAGCTTTAACAAACTAATATCTGAAATAATAAACAGTTGAACATGTACCATGCTATTAACTATGTATACATTTTTTTCATGCCCTGACAACTGTCATTTGGGTTGTCATTTGAGTTGCCTGTGTCAATGTTTTTTTCCCAGTCAAATCTATTTCTTTGTGATGCCTGCGAATGTGTCCTGCCATATTTGACGTGTTGCCTGAGGTGGCGTATGGTACTCACGTGTAGCATAGCCGACAAACTGTCGTTTTTTTGTCAATGATGCGTTCATTGTTTATATAACTCACGGGGAAGGCAAAATGTTGCCACACCGGTGACTTGAGGGAAGCAGGAGGATTTTCCAGTTCTGTTTCTCCATCTCCGACTCCGGCAGTGGCCATGGTGTGTCAAAAAGTAATGCAGGCTACCAGTAAGCTAACGTTAACTATCAGCTGTGTCTTCTTTGAAATATCGTTGTTTTTTTTTCTTCGGACGCACGCCTGCGTGGACGAACAAAATGCAGTGGAAGGCGTCAAGTTTCGTTTTGTCGGAAACGCTTACATTAGAGATAGCCAAGTAGGCTACTTTTTTTTAACATTTTACCCATCACATGAAAGGCTAAGAAGAGCGCGCGGGGGGTGGGGGTGGAGAGAAAAAAAAAACTTGGAGAATCGCGAACCAGCTTGTGATTTTGAAGTTCGAAATCGAACGCTCATTTCGATTGATTTCCGATTTCGAATCGGTATCGTGACACCCCTAGTCTATATCGATTTTATATGTTTAATGTGAGTTACCGCACTAGAACTGCGCCTCCTGGTTCTTTTGTTTCCAGCTGTTTTCCAGACGCGTTGATCACATCACTGGTGCAAATCAAGCAAAGATTTTTAGATATGACAAGATAGGCAACTGGTGCTTTTCCCCATTGGAGGAAGTGATCAGACATGTGCAGTAGTGTTTTCAGTTAGCTTAGCAACTAAAGTTACATAACGTAGGCTTAGAGTGGCGCGCATCTGACCAGGACTAGCCAGATTTAAAGTTGGTTTTTGTTGGATAGTCAAAATTATAACGGGTTGTATGTAGTAGTACTGGGTCCTGACAACCTAGGCATATATAATCCAAAAAGAAAAGGGAGATTTTTGATTTTGTCTGTCTGATAATGATCCGTTTAGCTAAATGTTTTGTAAAAACTCAATTGACATTCAATGAACGCTTGTTGTCTAATAGCAAAATTACTTTCCCCACTTGTAATTACGACTCGTATTTCCGATAATTCCGACAGCACTTGAAGGCAGCATAATTCCAGCTGCAGGTCTATACTGTAGCCTATAATGGAAGGTTTGAAATTGATCAGATAACCCGATAGATAAAAGTCTGATATGACTAAAGGGATGCCATCCTCATTATTTTCAAGTTCTTCTGATTTCGGCGGTGTATAATTTAGCTATGAAAATCGGAAAAATTATACTAGTGCAGTCAAAAGTTTCCGAAATTGTACCTTCAGCCGCACCGCACTGTCGGCTACCCAAACTCACTACGCCCCTCAAAGCCTCAGTTCCCTCATACTATTGAAATCGTAGCATTCTCTGATTCAGGAGGAATAATTTCTAAAATAAGTGACTGAAAAAGCCTGGGTGTATTGTTCCTCAGTGCATAAGTGCAAAAGGACATGCATTGCACAGACTTCCAATTAAAGATTTGAACATGTGCAAGAAATGGCTAATAGCAATTAGAAATGAAAGATATAACATACATACATCTGCAACCGAATTGAAAAATCTCCAGGTTTGCAGTAAACATTTCTACCCACCTACAAAGACAACCTGGGGGAAACACTGCTAGGCTAAAAACTAAATGGCCTATTCAACATTCGACATACTGTACTAAAAAGTACAGTAGCCATATTAGTGTGTCAATAACAATTCCAGACCATTACAAAGCAAAGCTATGGAAAAAAGAATGTTTATGTCATAGGTTACCAGAGCTACATTTATTTTACTAATTTTGCATATTATAAACTAAACTGTAATCTATTCAATATAGCCCAAATTAATATTGCCTCCGCTTGATAATAGTAATTACTTACTCTAAAGAAAGCGCTCCGATTGGCCCAACCCCTCTTCGCCATCTCCTCCAGTTCCGGTTGGGTGTCCAGAACACTGTTTCTACTGTCCATGACCCGATAAGTCCCCCAAAGTCTGTGTGTGATGTGATGCAGACCTCGTCCTCATCCTCAGCACCAGCCATAGCCTCCAACATTGTCACCAAATAATGGTTCTCTTGGCAGCACTGACATTCAATTTCTTCGGGCATACAAGTGCACCACCACATACTGGTGGTTCTCGCAATGGCTTGGGGAAGTTCAGGTTCTCCCTCCATGCCTGTGGCAACGGCGGCATCGCCCTCTGCTCGTGCAGCCCACTTGGCTCTCCGTTGGGCTATTTGCTCGTCGCTGTACAGCGGTTCAAAAGGGTTCCACTGTACCTGCTCCTGGCAAAAAGCTATCATCAGAATCAGAGTCTCGCACGTCCTCAAAATGTGACATGCTAAATATTTGACGACACAAACAAAGCAAGGGTATAGTAAGTAAGTAATATATAAGTAAGGAATATACGATTTCAATATAATTATTCAATATTATGATTTTGACTAAACCAACTCAGATAACTCATGTTTTGTAAAAAGATAGGTGTCAACCTCTGGAGAGAGGTGCCCTTAATTTTACGCCCGCAAAACTGTATAAATTCACCAAAAACTGTATAGAACATTAAAATCATTAGCCACCAGTTATTTGTCTGATTCAAGTTTATTTAATATAGCCTATTCCTGTATATAGCTTCACATAATAATGACTGTCTAGTAACCATAGACTGTATAAAAATAGATAGTAACTAATTCAGCATGGTGTTCATTTTAAAATAGTTAGCGTCACTGAGACACCCCACCAGTGGCGTAAGGTAGTTACAACGGGCCCCAGTGCACGCTATTATGACAGGCCCTAGTGCACGCTAGTTACTAGTTATGAAGCACACACACACACCATTAGGCGTATATATATTTTACCAACAATGCGTTGGATTTTACAGTCGAATGAGTTACTTAGGCTATTGTATTGGGAAAGTCGAGAGGTCAAAGAGAACGCTATCAGAACCATCTAGCACTCTGACACGCGGTAACGTAAACGGACGGTCAATCAAATCAACTAATCAACCAACTATAGCTGGAATGTTTACACACTGTAACTATAGCTGTTAATGGGAAGGTATGTAGGTAAAAAAAAATTAAAAAATTTAAAAAAACATCAGCAAGCGAGTTGCTAGATAACTAGCCTACAAACTACTGTAAATGTGAATAGCTGACTAGAGCTAAGGTTAAGATTATTTTTGACATCGATAAACTGTTTCTGCAGTCAGTTTAACCAGTTCCTTGTTGCTGTCGGTTTCACAGAACGGAGATGCGTTCATCAAAAGATCTCCGTGATTGAAATGTCGGGAGAAATTGTTGCTGGCGATGTAAACTTTTAAGATATTACAGCACAGATCATTATGAACAGCTAACGTAAACCGTGCTTGACACCCGTTTGACGGCACGCGCGAAAGGGTTATCTAATGCTAGGAATACCCTACCTAGCATCTACTAGGCTATTAGCTAGCTGACCATAATTTATAGGCTGGCTATCCACCTGGTAGCGACCATAATTTACCCAACTTGTAGCCTAGTAAGCCTACCATAATATATGTATAACGTGTCTTGAAATTTATATCTAACAATAGCCTAACGTTACGATTATTTAGGACTACCGTTATATCTAGCTTGCTATCGTTACCTGCTGCATGGATGTTGCCACACCACTGAGGGCAGCGATGCTGATGCCAGCCGAACTGCTGCATTGCTGCTAGGGGGGGGGGGGGGGGGGGTCGTCCGTTGGCTGGCGACTGTTTATATTTAAAAAAATATTTTAAAAAATCTAATTTAGGGAGCTTTGCTACCTTCTCCTCCTGTTGTTTTCTCTCTTGTCTTTCCTTACTGCCGCCTTTATGTTTGAAAGGCATGACGACTGCTCACTCGGCTTGCAGACGTGCTCAGCTCGTCAGTCTTGACGTTCAGATTTTGCGCCTAAACTAACTAACGTTATCGTATCGTCTCGTCACATGATCAAATAGAGACTTGACATTGGACAACAACATACATATTACCCAGTAATCATCATTGCATATCTGTATATGACAAAAATACCAAAGAAAATAAGTTATTCATTTAATTGAATCTTTTTTTATAGTTTATTTATAGTTTTTATAGTTTATGTAGAATAAGCATATAATTTTGTTATAGATTGCTACAGACTATTTTACCAAAAAATAAATGAAAACCAAGATGGAGACGGGTTTACCTTTTC
The DNA here is from genome assembly GCA_029718625.1 of Synaphobranchus kaupii. Lineage (NCBI taxonomy): Eukaryota > Metazoa > Chordata > Actinopteri > Anguilliformes > Synaphobranchidae > Synaphobranchus > Synaphobranchus kaupii. The sequence goes on from CM056380.1 coordinate 95,702,538, forward strand.
GAGGGCATATATAGCAAATGGCACCGTTTTTAATTTAACATGAGTTCTTCTTTGAACACAGGCATGGTGGTGGTAATCTGAATCACTCACAAGGGCCCGTTCTCCGCCCAACATTGTTGGAGGCTCCGCTAGGGCCACCCACCCCACGGGCCCCAGTGCAATGGCTCTGACCTATGTTTACGCCCCTGGGGCCGGTTGCACCAACTATCCGTAAGTTCAAACGTAGGCTAGTTATAACGTAAGTGTTTACTAAAAGAAGGTTTACACATTACTAAATAAAAATGCGTTGCACCACACAAACTAGTTTGTACGTTGAGCTTAGTAGCTACTAAATATTTGCACCTACAGAGGAGGTGTAAATTGTGGTGTAACCATAACAAAATGAAAACATGGCCCGTTTAGAGCGTTTCGGAGGCTCTTACCGTTATTCCTACTAAACCGTTGTTTTGAAATCTTGTTGCCATTCGGTTGTTGCAAGCAAATATTAAAAAAATACACAAATGAACTGTAACCGTCTGTTCGTCTAATTGGCTACCTCCGCCGTTTCTTCAGCAAACACTGTAAAAATAGTTGACGCGTGGAAAACGTTCAGTTTGAAAACAAAAGTTCTTTATAGTTCAAAATAGAGGCAAACAGAACAGTCCCGTTATGTAACTTAGGCTAAGTTACTTTCCATATATTTTCAAAGCACATAATGGCTGTAACATAAAAAAAATTGGCTAAACAAACACTTGCATAACTGCCCTATCTGCAGACCAATACATCTCCTGTATTGAAAATCTGTGATGGAGCCATGTGCCATGTCATATAAATCTTTTTTTTTTTGTTTTTGCTTTGACAGAACAATTAAATTGCTTTACTCGTCTGCATACCAGGCGGCACAGGTATGCAAATGAGGCCATGAGTGGATAGCCTCTGCCTTAGACTCCAAACACAAAGATACAGTAAAGTGTGAATATGCTCTCCTATTTGTGTGCCAAGCTGGTTTGTGTCAATTTTAGCAGATCCCCAGCAGCATGCTAACGGGCAGAATTAGGGATGCAACCATATTCACAGTGCCCCCTGGGGCTAGGAGGCCCGTGGGAATAAATTCTATTGGAGTTTTAAGAAATGCTTTTCATAACATTTCAGAATAAAATAAACAGTTCAATAGAGCCACCTGGTATTTACATGTGCATTAGTGGTATTCACTCTTGGAGTTCTACACGGTAAGCAGATTCTCACTGTCTCTCAGTACTTAAATGAACAATTAACATAATCAATTAACAGTTGATTGCACATTAACTCAAGTCTTCTGGTTTTTGGGTCTGAACTGATTTCATATTTTAATGTGAAAACAAACACCAGCAGATTCCTACATGCTTGGAAGGCTTGTATGGAGATCATAAAAAAATGACCTGGATATAATTAGCAATCAAATGTCCATTCATCACACACAAATTACATAGGGAATATCAGGTGCCAATACACGTACATGACGTACTTGTCATGGAAATTAGCTTTCATCATTGCAGAGTTGATCCCTTGATTGCAATATACATATCTTCACTACTAGCAGTGCACTTCTTTGTTTGATTTTTCAAGGTGGTCATTGATTTGCATGGGTAAAGTTTCACACAGAACCCTTCCACTTCTGTAAATTAAATCAGATCAAAAATGTCTAAAAAAAAAAGAAAAAGAAAAAAAGCCAAGTTACTCACGCATAGCCTACATAGCGCTGTCTATAAGTCCTTAATTCCAACTGGCAAAAACTAGGCCTGCCTTTCAAAGTATTGATATCAAAATGTGGCCAAGTTACAACTAACAATATTGCCTATCGTAGCTCACACTAAATAAATTAGCTCTATTCCAAAGCAATGCTATCCAAACTTTCCTAAATTATTTAATGCAATTTGGCCCTGTGTTTCTTCATCTTTGGATGTGAAGAGATTGTGCCTTATGGAACAACATATGATTTCAATGACTGTTTTTAACAGTTGATGAATAATTACACTCCAGAAAGGATATGGTTGTACTTTGTTGGCAAGTTTACTTTAGAAAATGTACAGGTTTTAAAATGTTAACTGCTGCTACAGAATTCTTTACAATTCACAGACATTTATATCAAGAAACATCATGTACAATAGAGATAGGGGTGATGAATAAGTAAATGCAGATAAAAATTAGTTATATTTTTACCTAGAAAATAGTGTACATATAGCATTTTTACAAATGTATCCAGACATGTTTGTGGGTCAGATGGTGGAAAATGAGTAATACTACCTATTTTCTTAATATAATAGTATTTATGATATTTGCAAACAGAATTTTGTGAACACAAGGATATCTATGCTCTGTATGACCACACAGGTTTTGATATAAATCCAAATAAATAAATCAATAAATACATAATAATAATAATACATTTTATTCATTCTGTGCTTTTCATAGAACCAAAGCAGTGGATGCAGACAATTGTTCAAACATGCCCTATAGTGTAGTAATTTTTCTGTTTAATTTCTAAGTGCAACACATCTGAATCAGAGTATTTCCACTATAAATTATTTTCATTTTGCAGTTTGATGTGGCACATACAGTTTCATTGACCACATTCTCTTGAGATGGTAAGATGAAGAAACACAGGGCCAAGTTGCATTAAATAATTTCGGAAAGTTTGGACAGCATTGCTTTGGAATAGAGCTAGTTTATTTAGTGTGAGCTACGATAGGCAATATTGTTAGTTGTAACTTGGCCACATTTTGATATCAATACTTTGAAAGGCAGGCCTAGTTTTTGCAAGTTGGAATTAAGGACTTATAGACAGCGCTATGTAGGCTATGCGTGAGTAACTTGGCTTACTCGTAGATGTTTTTGATCTGATATCACTTATTTTTTATAGCTAACTAATGATGAATGATGCATGAAGATAAACACAGAGAGAGACATGCATTCCAAAGAAATGATGCAGACATTTGCGTAACCATAACGCCCTCTATTGACAAGAATCAGAACAGTTATCCTATTACAGACAGCACACAATTACATTAAAAGAGTTTGTACATGAGCAGTATTTAATGTGTAATGAAATACAATGAACAGCACCACCTGAGCTATGGCTCATGAAGAAGCTTGTAAATGAATGAACCAAGTCTATATGGAGACATGCATGCACAATGGGCTAGAGGCAAACACATTCTAGCTGAAAGACATACAGCCTAAATAGCTAGTACAGCCTAAATAGTTTGCATCAGTAAAATATGGAAATACAGTTTTAAAATATGGCTATTAGTATTCTATAGAAAATTAAATACATTTACCGTTAGGCTATTCAACACTGGATTGCCGGATGCCTAACTCCAACCTTCCATGTGTGGGCTACGAGCTAGCGAGCGAGCTACTGAGTTCATAAGCACAGCAGAATTCCTTCACATTTTTTTTTTCCTGTAGTGTAGAACGTTACCTGCGGGAAATGTTTTGGTACCGGACAGCCAGGTTTAGTTTAGTTTTCTGTAGTGCAATGAATGTAGGCTATAAGGCATGTTGATTCGCTTCGTAGTATCCTAGCTTGTATCTGCTTCCTGACTAGAACCAGACTGACATTTCTCTGGCAACAGTAACGTTGGCTAACAAGCTTAATTAGACAATGCATATTTCCCAGGAATCTTAGCCAGAAAGAAAACAATAGATACTACTAAGAAAGTACATACCAGAGATTATTCTTATTATTATTATTATAATTAAAAGTGTTTGCAGTAAGCTGCATTATCTGCAGAGTAGTGTAGACTAGAGACACATTCGGAGACTATTGTTTTTTTTTAAATTTTTTTTTTTTTAAGTGACTAAACATGAATCAGATATGTTTGGGGAATTGGCGGTTTATAAATCCGATCTCTTAAAGGATTGCGGCTTAAAGGAGGCTATCATCAATTATTAATGTAGGCTATTGTCATAAATTCTTAATTTTCCTAGTAGTTAATTTTATGGTGACATTGTGTTATGTGTGAAAAGGATAAAGTGAACAGAGCTGAAGTGAAGAAATTAATGAATAAATAAATGTTGGCTGAGGCAAGGGTACGTTGAGGTTCGGTTTCCACAGTCAGTCAGTCAGTCATGACCGCAAGAGCAGAGCGTAACACCCTCCCCAAACCAGACAAGAGCGAGCGTCCGGTTTGGGGAGGGTGTGATATAGTACAAGTGAAATACAAGTAAAACATTGAACAGTTAATATTGGAAACCTCTTTTGCCTTTGCAATAAAAATACGTGAATGTGTTAATGTGAAAATAATAACAGTCTAATAAATGAGAAGTACTTAACAGTTGTACATTGTTTTTGTGGAAAATAAGCTTGTGCCCTGCTGGGCTCCAACCCACAATCCTCGGTGTGAGAGACAGCAACTCTAACCATTAGGCCACAGTAGCTTCTTGGAAAGCATGAAGCCATTAGCTATATTAACATTAAAAAAACATTAGTATGAAGCATTTTTATTGGGCGATAAGCTTGATGAGCAGGTATACGGACCATATCCTCAAAGAATAATTCTCCCCATTGGATAACATCGCGACGGAGGCAGGCAGTTTGGCAGGAAAAATAGGAAGAAGAAGAAGCAGAAGAAGAAGCGGAAGAGGAAGGAGAAAAACGGCAAAATAACCCAAGTTTGGGGCTTTATTGTGTGGATGTGTGAAGTTGTATCTGAATGCTGTGTGGTTACATGAGGTCAGAACATACAGAAGTTAATGTTTTTAAGGGCTGAGAGTCTATGGTCATTGTGGTTACTTCTGTAGGAAACCCTGAAAAGTGCCAAACTCTCGGTGCTGTATAGGCATGGGGCATGCTCCGCCAAGCCGTAACTTGGCGGATGGCATACCTGCCATCCCAATTGGCTACATTTTCAAATGTCTATTTATGCATCCAAAATGATGTATATAAATATTAACATTTTTCTGACGCTTTAGGGCAGGTGTGGGCAAGGAGGGCTGTATTTGTGTCACGATTTTATACTATGTTCTGCTTTTATTTATTTAATTAGTTTAAGCATTTTCGTGACCTGACATCCTAGCTACATTTACTGATAAGTTCATGAATGACAGCTAGAGATTGTGTCTTCAAAGTGTTTGGTCCCTCTATGCATTTAACATTTACTGTGGTCTAATATACAGGTGAACCAGCATTAGTGTATACAGCTAATTAGCTCATTTAGCCAGGGTAATACACCGATTTCTCAGCAACGTCACAGTTGAGGTACGCACACACCACTGGGGCAGAATATTCAATATTGCAAATTAAACAAAATTCTCCCAGCTCCTTATCATTACTAACTACTAAACTTTCACTTTCATGGTGTGATCCATCCTTAATTTATACTGACATATTTATATTTTATATTTTATTTTGAAACTTCAGATAAGAAAAACTTGTATGACTAATTTCAGTTATCTGAAATCAAATAATTTCACCCTTCAATCAAACACTTTGTAAATATGATGTAGCCTAATTCTCGCTACCTAAACATGAAGACCTGAATTGAATCATTGTGAACTCTGTCAAAAGCCCAGGATTTGCTGCATCCATAACATTACAAAAGGTGGGGATTTGGTTTTGGTAGCCAGGTACAAAATCTCACACTATGAAAACACACAAAATAACATGATAAAAAAAACAAAAAACATTCATAAATACCAATTATACAGGACTCTGACAAATTGGCTTTTCCATGATCAGATGACTGGCACTTAGGAAGCAATCCCACTAGCTGGATGATGGGAAATGTAGTCTTGTAGAAGTAGCCATTTTATGCCCCCGCCTACTACAATGGTACAGCACGAAGGTACAGTAAATAGTGGAGGAAACACAAGTCTCAGAAGCGGGATGAAATTCCCAAAAGCACAGACTTCCCTCGCCAATACGCTGCATATACTGTATAACTACGAGAAAGAAGGGCTGGAGGTTGATTCACCTGCCAAATATGTATCAGAGTGAGTCCGCTGTGGGTTCCAAAGCCCGTTAGCACTTTTTACAATTACACATCACACATACAGAAGTACTTTTATTCAATAGGAACTTCAGCATAAGGCATGCCTATAATATGAGAGACACAGGGTACTTATTTCTGCAACCCAATCAGACAGGCTAAAATAGTGAGAATTCAGATATAACCTGTGTGCTAAGAGGACACAAGACTATGCAGACTGGGCAATGCATCCAGTGACATGTATCACATGTCACTGGAGGATGGGGGGATGTTGGTGTTTTTATTTATTTATTTTTGTTAGTTCTCTTTTTTATGCTATATTATTCAACTTGATGCCTGTTTACTCGAATTGCCCCCAAACTGTAGCTTGTACATGATATAATGTATTATGCCACAATAATTTTGTATGTCACTGTGGATAACAGCATTGTCTAAGTCAATATGGTGGTATACAATATAACAATGTTCTTGAGAGCTAAATAAAAGAAACCACTTTGAGGGAGGCTTTGGTCAGGTCACAAGTTTAACAGAGCATGACTGTTTAAACAGCAAGTGAATGCAGGTAAACAACGGGATTCGAGCCAAGACAGCTATTTAGATGGAGGTGCTGAATATCTGAAAGAGTTATCATCCTCATTAGTCTGCAGAAGCACAACAAATATGGTGCAAGTATCACAAGATCACGGGATCATACAAAGGTGAGAGTGAGATCTGGTAAGTCTATCTGTTTTTTCTCTTATTTACCAAACACCATGTACTACCAGTATCTCAATATAAATCAAAGCGTCCAGATGAAATCGTAAATGTTTTAACATGGACACGCTTAGTCTCCACTCCTATATTCGCAGCAAATGTCAGAAAACGCCCACAGCTAACCTAGCTAGATAGCGTACATATCCATGAAGGAATGTCGGAAACAATGGGCTACATTACAATGGCAACCATATCAAACATATTATTACAGTAGCAGACTACTCAATTATTTGTTGAGAAGATAGCTAACATTACGCCTATCAGCTTAGGTAAATTAGCAGCAGTCCAAGCTAGCATCTTAATGGTTGCAGCAGGTTCATCTGCCTGGCGATGGCCACCGATGTAGTCGGGGGAGGGAGAGGATGATGCCGGATAGGAAAAGGGGGTAGAGAGGGCACAACCCCAGCAACAAGTTTGAGGAATTTGGCCAGGCCAAATTGTTATAATTCTGAAAGCTGTCCGGTTTTGTGAAATGGTCGCTGGACAAGCGGGTGTTTGTGCTGAGCTTGCCATTGTAGCAATAACGTTAGCTTTCCAAAAACGCCACCCATTTCTTATGAATTTCAGCATCTTGAGGAAACCGAAAAAATGACACGTAGCATTACCCTCAACTTCATCCTCTGTTTGTGCATCCAGGGAGGGCACATACACAGGGTATCTGCGGCATGCTTGCAATGCAAATGGAGGCGATAATGACAACTAAGTTATAACTCTTAACTTAGCTCCAGGGCTAAAGTGGCCTTGCTAGCTAGACGGCTAGGTAGCACCACCACGAAGGGATAGAGAAGGTGGGAGAAATGAAATAGCGGGTTGAAGGAGGAGAGAGACTGGGAGAGAATTAAGATTAAGAACTGAAAAATAAAAAATAACTACAGCTAAGGATTACAAAACTATCAATAACGCAGACAAAGGTTCTCTATAGCAAACGATTGTTTTGCTCAGACTGAAATAGGCTGTTTAACGTTAGTGGGACAGAATAGTTTCACTTGCCTCTACGGGAGGAGATATGCAATGACATTAAAACATTTATTGGCCATTACGCCAGCTCCTTCATGATGTCATGAAGAACCTGTGGCCAATAGAACTGAGCCCAGTAATAATTTGAACTCCACCCATTTAATCCCCACATCAGAATAGATAGAAATGGATAGATGGATATAGATCGTGATTGCAATGAAATTGAAATCTCATACTGTTGCTGATACTTATTACATACCATAACAACCCCACATAATGTAGTCTGAAGCAAATTATGGATTTACCTTTACAGTCTCTAAGTAAGCAGTGGTGATAATTTATATATTTGTGTATGTTGAATATGTTGATAATATTTTTCATCTCAATATACTTGAGCATAAATATATTAATATACTGTAGTATAGAAATATATAGTATATAGTGTATTCCATTTCAGTAATGCTCTTTGTAACATTTGAGGAGACTGGAGGATCTAATGTATGTATCGCAGACCTGTAATTTCAAGTGTTATTTATACAGTTATACAAGTTTGGGTTTGCCACCATTACTGTTGTGGATTAGCAGCTATGCTACCTTACTTTTTCTCAGTGATTCTGCTCCCTGAAGGCATGTCTCTACAAAACTTCCCTTTCATATTATAACCGTGATGAATATATTTTAAAAATTTCATTCAAGTGTGCGGCTGTGTGCCCCAGGGTTTTTCCTTTTATTTGAGGAGAGAATTTCTCAATAACTACAAGCCCTTGTCCCCACTTAAACCAGATCATTCCCCACAATGTCCACACTTAATGCATTTTATCTGGAAATGCAGGAAAAGCCATTTCTACAACAGACCTGTGATGATATACAGTATCCACGACCGTCTTTTGAGGGGGGGGGGGGGAGACCGGTGCGACTGCCCCAGGCCCCGCCCTTCACAGGGCCCCGCGGTGAGAGGGGAAATTAATTAAAATAATAACATAATAACATTTATAAAATAGTATTTTTATCTAAAATAGCCTATATATATTTGTGAAGCACACCCAGACACACAGAACTATATTTAGCCTAAATGGCATTTTGGAAAGTTTGATGTTATGTAGGAAGTAGCAATAGGCTTAGGCTATGTCCCTGCACTGCACTATGTCCCTGCGGTGGCAAAATGCTCAAACAGAGACAAGTTCAAAAGGTACTAAAAATAGGCTACATCTCAGAAGCGGAAACAAGAAAAAGAAAAGAGATTCATTAAATTGGATAGATTCATAAAGAAAAATGTGGAGGAGGAGCAGGACAATGCCGCTGAAGCAGGTGTGCTGTTTTTCAACTCCCCTTCACGTGAAAGCGCTGATCAAGCTAACGTTACATGATATGCTATGAACGCTGTGTAAATCCTTCGTTCATAGTTATATGATAAATACAATTTAAGCCTATGACGGGTTAGCTATGATGTCATCGTGTCAACAGCTGGGCCCCGCGTAGGTTGCAATAGAGTCTTCCTGCAGAGATCAACCGTGAAGCCCCAGATCAACCGCCAGGCCCCTTGGGGCCTGAGCGTTGATCTGGAAGTTGCGTAACATTGACGTAGAGGAACGGAAACACCGAATGATACGGTGTTGCTTATTGCATTTAAGGTGTAACAACTCCGCTCTCATTTAAACTCTGAATAACAATGTGATATTAGATTACTGCGCTCATTTAAACTCAGAATAACACAGCGTGATATTATATTAGTTCTAACGTTACTTGTTACTAGTTGACATTGCAAGGTGGAACGGAAACTCTGAATACAATGTGATCGAATAGAAGAGAATCCCCAAAGGTGAATGATTGCCACTAGCAATGTACATACAATGGACAAAAAAAAGCGTAGTATAATATATAATCATTATTATTATTATTATTATACACACTAACATACTATGACAATGAATAGGTCTGCCAACCTACTCAATGATGGTGAATATCTTTATTTAGTGTACCGTGTGTGTACTGATTAAAGCATCTAATGGCCTTTGGTACAATAAATCAATTTCCCAATAAACTGCGCTGCTTGCTAAGAGTTCCATATAGGGGATGACTATAATCCTCTAATTTCTCTCAACTTCCTTAGAATGCGCTGCTGAAAAATAACCTCTAAACTGTCTAGACTAAAGCCAACCATTGACCCTGCTTTCTTAATTAGTTTGTTGATACAGTTGGCATATTCTCTTCGCACTTTTCTTAAAACAAGTTTACAAAGTGCTTCACAAAAAAAGTGAAATAAAACGAATGAAGGTAAAATACAGTACAATAAAATGCCTAAATACCATGGTTAATTAAAAGCTTGTCTAAAAAAATGAGTTTTAAGAAGGGATTTCAAAGAAATTACTGATGTAGCAAGCCTGAGCTCCTTGGGCAAGGCATTTCAAAGTTGAGGGGCCCTAATAGCAAAGGCCCGGTCACCCTTTGATTTTTGCTTAGATTTCGGAGTAACCAGAAGTTTCTTTCCCGAGGATCTCAGGTGTGTGTACGGGGATAAAAGGTCTGCAATATACACTTGAAAGGATCTCAGTTTTCTTAAGTAAAATAGCCTCTTTTGAGCTTTCTTAAGAGCAATGGTGGTATTCTCCTTCCATTGTAATTGTTGTCTATAACAACACCCAAATACTTATAAGATTCCACAGAATCAATGATGGATGTGTTGATTACTACAGGTGTCACCAACTCGCTTTTTCTAAAATCAATAATTAGCTCTTTAGTTTTGGAAGTATTGAATTCTAAAAAGTTAGCACTACACCATGAAACAAAGTGATCAATTTCCCTCAGGTACAGTGAATCATTCCCTTCAATAATTCCCTTCATGTACAACAGATCACCATAATCAAGTACCTTTTTACCGGTACTTGATTATGGTGATTTGTTGTACATGAATGCACCTGCCTATTACCTGTGCATGTTAGTTACTGCATATCACAGTGCCCTGAGATTTATAACAAACTGTAAAGCACTAACGCTAACTAATCATTGTACTCCAGGGCTGGCTGGCCTTTGCTGACATTGCGGAGGCTCAGTCATTGGTACCTGTTCATTTATAAAGCCATTCTAGGTAAACTCCCATCTTACATACGCTCTCTGATTGCACAGAGATCTGTCGGTAGTTATAGTCTGAGATCACATGATATGGTCTTGTTGTCTGTGCCAAGTGCAAGGACTGAACTGGGAAGGAAAGCTTTTATGTGCTCAGCTCCACATACTTGGAATAGCCTTCAAAATGACTTAAACTAAGGGAATTGGTCTCTCTGTCTGATTTTAAAGCTCTTATAAGTACAATGACAAATGATTCGGTTGGTACTTGTCGCTGTCTGTAGGTATTTTAATTTAATGAAATTTATTTTAACGGTTTTAATGCATATTTTCTGTTTCCTTGTTGCTTGTTGTGTTGTCTAACTTTTTATGCTGCTATTTTTGGCCAGGTCTCCCTTGTAAATGAGATCATCGATCTCAATGGGACTAACCTGGTAAAATAAGGGTTAAATAAATAAAATAAAATAAAAACGCAGGGGGTGGACAAAGTCTCGGAAACACCAGAAACTGAAAAAACTGTTTTTCATAAAACAGCTGCTATATGTCATATTTCTCTTACCTATATTTTCTACACTCTTTTATGACTGGCATGCCATGTATACATTTTAGTTTCTGTCTTTTTTTTATTAGCTTGATAATGAATCATAATTTGCCATTTATCATATTATCAAATAATACTAATTTGTCAATTAAATGCTGCTTTTGTGTGGGAACACTTTAGAGCTAATGTAGGACAAAAATTTAAAGCATTTTTGTCCATGACAACCAGAGATGTGCACCACTGCACAGCTGTGGGGAGTGAACACTGTTCAAAGTGAACAGCTGAATTAAATAGATCTGTACTACAGTAGAGGTACAGTACATTGTACTACATAGAGGGGTTCAATTCCAGTTGTCAGGGACCAAAATGTTTTCTGATTTCTTCTTATACATTTGTTGAAGTGCACTAATTTATTACTGATGTAACAGTAACTGACATGTAATTTATGATTTATTAGCATTTCATAAAAAATATAACTAACAGGCAATTATGGTTAATTGGCATAATTATAAAGAAAAACAAGTCATCATATAAAATGCACACATGGCATAAGATTCACAAAACAGCATAGATAATCAAGTTAGGAAAAGAGGTTGTGGAAGGTGTTTTATGTTTTCTGGAAAACTGGTGTTTCCGATATTTTGACCACCCCCTGTATATCCTACAATGGCATCTGAAGGGATCAGCTATTCTTTTGTTTTTTGTTTAAGTGGACAGTGATACAATTTGCAGCAGGTTGTGCATCTGTCAAGTTGCAAAGTTGAATTTCCCTGCAGAATGGAACAATGCATCTGTTAAAAAAAAAAAATAATTATAACAGTGTAAGTACAATAACATTTGAAATGGCTCTTTGTCGTGATTCACACAGATTGCTATGTCATCATATTTCATATTTAATATAGTACAATAACTTAAGACGTTCGTACAAGTAATCATTGCCAATAATAACATTGCATGTTGACTATCTGTAATTATATTAGTCACGTTTATATTCTTTATAGATAGCGTTGGGGATCCAAGGTTGCCATTGCTTGGGTGACTATTGACTGACCAGGCCAAAAGGATCCATTTATCACCCCCTCTTCCACAAAAAACATTGGTAGCTAGTAGTAAGCTAACGTTAAAAGACCAACTTGACAACAGAGAGCTAGTATCTAACTACAGTAGGGGGCACACGTTACATACATAACGTTAACGTTTCATTAGCAACACACATAAAACTGACGTTAATTGAAGTGCTAATGTTTGTAAAACAAACAATATATCGTATTGTATATAAAGTACGTCGTTACTTAGCCGCCATTAGACAAACACTAATGGCTAGAAAGCTAGCTACTACTTAACTTTAGCTTATGTTAGCTAGTTACGTTACACATCCATTATGATTCAAGACTTCTCACGAATGTAAACGTTTGCTGCGCTACAAATAAACATAGCAATGGAAAAAACAGCACACAAGTTAGTAACATTAGTGCTAATTTGCTAACGTGAGCTAGCTAGTATTAAGTTGTTGTCTGCTGCTTAACGTTAACGCTATTGGTTTCAACATTACATTGGCATCATTTACCTTGGTGGGAGTTGTCGGCTTGTTAAAATCCACTTATTACGAACAGAACAAATTTGCATCGACAAAAGAAGATGTGTTCGGCTCATTTGTTGTTTTCGCAAACAGAATGGGGAAGTAACGGAAAGGTCCTGACACGTGGGCGGAAGTGACGCCAGGGCACATGACGCAACTTCCAGATCAATGCTCAGGCCCCAAGGGGCCTGGCGGGTGATCTGGGGCAGGAAGACTCTTCTCGTAGGTTGACTTGCCCTGGGCCCCGCCCGCCCTTTGAGACTGCTCTGAGTATAACAGCACAACCTCGAGTTTTATATTGGGATGGCAGGTATGCCATCCGCCAAGTTACGGCTTGGCGGGGCATGCCCCATACCTATACAGCACCGAGAGTTTGGCACTTTTCAGGGTTTCCTACAGAAGTAACCACAATGACCACAGACTCTCAGCCCTTAAAAACATTAACTTCTGTATGTTCTGACCTCATGTAACCACACAGCATTCAGATAGAACTTCACACGTCCACACAATAAAGCCCCAAACTTGGGTTAATTCGCGGTTTTTCTCCTTCCTCTTCTTCTCATTCTTCTTCTTCTTTCCATTTTTCCTGCCTACCCAGAGACCCTCACTACCTGCCTGCCTCCGTACCCTCAAAGAATAATTCTCCCCATTGGATAACAACATCGCATACCTGCTCTCCCAAGCTTATCGCCCAATAAAAACACTTCAAACTAATGTGCACACATCACAGAATCACAGACAAAACCGCTATATGGCCTTGTGTATTCCGTGAAGCTACTGTGGCCTACTGGTTACAGTTGTTGCCTCTCACACATAGGGTTGGGGGTTTTGGACACACAGTTTAGTTTATTTTCGACAAAAACAATGTGCAACTGTTAAATACTTTTCATTTATTACACTGTTATTATTTTCACATTAACAAATGTATTTTTATTGCAAAGGCAAAAGACGTTTCCAATATTAACTGTTTCACTTGTATTTCACTTGTACTACAGCGAAATGGTGAAAGTCAGATGGACACTGACAAATGGCCTATAGCCTATATCACGTGACTGTACCCCTTTAGTCTTCTGGTTAGCGTCAAGCCTTAGTATGCGAGAGACGTGGGTTCGTACCCCGCCTGGTTGGTACTAAAGTGTAATTTCATTTTGGACTCAAACAGTGTGCACATGTTCTGGTTTTCTCATACAAGAATGTTTTTTTTAATTGCAAAGGCAAAGACACATTTACAATATTAACTGTAGCCTGTTAGTTAAACAATTCAGTCACTGGACACCACGGCAGTAATGCAATAGGCTAGCTAACGTTATGGGAACAGGTATCCCATGGCCATTTGTCAAGCAAAGAAAAAAGTTTCAACGCAGAATATCATCTGGTTAACATCGCGTTGTTGCAATAATGTGAAAAAATAATTCTATACTTAACTGTGCCATTGGCTACATGTTTTAATCTCACACAAATGCCGACAAAAAAATGTGTGTGTGTGGTTTGTCTGTAACTTTTTATGCTGCTATTTTTGGCCAGGTCTCCCTTGTAAATGAGATCATCAATCTCAATGGGACTAACCTGGTAAAATAAGGGTTAAATAAAAATAAAATAAACTGTGGAAACCAAACCTTCAACGCTCGCCTCTATGGAAGCATATCCGCGCCAAAATTCAAATGCAAATGCAAATCGCCAATTGCATTTGGTTTACATTCGATGTGCGCAAAAACCATGACATAATTCAAATGAAAATGCAAAAGGACACTTTGCGTTTTCATTTCCAAGTTAATGTACGTACTTTATCTGACAATTTGAAAATGTTAGTGCAAATCCATTTCACATTTAATTTTTCTCGCCCTCTACGACACAACCCTGCCATAATTTTAATGAAAATGAAAAACCACCTTTGCATTAGCAGTTTCTTGTTGCAATCGCATGATCCATGACAAAAAGAAAATAATTAAATTCGCCATTTAACATATCGTTTTCATGCTTTTGCGGCACAAAAGTGACATAATTCAAATGCAATGACATTGCATCTGTTTGCATTATCATTTCCGCGTGTTCACGCAAAAACCCTGCCAAAAATCCGAACTGAACATGCAAACTGTCAAAGCTGCCCATCAAGGCGGGGCCTCGAAGAAAGGGGCATTACGGGGGACTGTTCAAACGACTGAACATAATATGATTCAATGGTTGTCTGTGATTTCGGTCGTCAGGCAGTTACCAGGCTAGATAGCGACATGTCCTAGCCCCCTGTGTTTGGGGATTATAGGCTAAATGCTAAAAATTAGAAAGGAAACGAGGTTGCATAAACGTTACGATGAGCCTAGCCAGCCCGTTGTTTACTAACTTAAACTTCACAGCAGGGAGGACTTCCCGTAATCAATAGATTTCCGTTAACCGGTTTGCCTTAGACAGGGCTGTGATAAGCCAACATTGAGCTATTGCTTAGCCTATATTCCATGTCACTAAAATAAAAATAAGCAGGCTATCAATAAAATAAGTGCTTATGTCTCAAATTCTGTCTGAGTGGTAGACCTATTTAAATTAAAATGATTCTGTAGCCTATCTTAAAAGAATGAGCATAATGGCACTGTGCCAATACTGACATGGATTTTTTTATCATTATTATTTTGCAGCTGTGTAGATAGGCTACAGTCGGAACTCACTGTATTCGCACACCCTCTAAAAAGACCAGTTTAATCGTGTAAATGTCCATTTATTTTCATCTGTAGCCTAGGCTATGTTGCTTCATGACTAGGCTAAATATGGATTATTAGGCTACAATAGCCCAGTCTACAGGTAAAATGTCCTGTGAGTAGGGAGATCAGAGTCGGGGTTGTGCCCCGGAGTCGTTTTCCCAGTGTTTTCACCCAATAATAAAATAAGAGGAATTGCTGTGTCTAAGTTTTTACAAGTCTTTTACTGCCATCTGCTGGGTAAAGACATGAATTGCAGTCTACACAACATAGCCTACGCGGAATATGCCTACACAAGTTTTTTAAATTATATATTTGGATTTCTATCAAAACCTGTGTGGTCCTACAGAGCATAGATATCCTTGTGTTCACAAAATTCTGTTTGCAAATATCATAACTATTGGATACGTTCATAAAAATGCTATATGTACGCTATTTTATAGGTAAAAATATTCGCACACCCTCCAAAAAGACCAGTTTTTACGTTCTATCTCACGTAGCCTAGCCTATTTAAATTGAACAAATTAAAATGTTTTGTGTAGTAGGCTAGGCCACAACAGTAAAATCAGCGTGATAGAGGCTACCGCCGAATCTTACAGCATTGAGATCGGAACGTTATAATAAAATAAAACGATTATCGTGTAAATGTCAATTTATTTTCATCTGTAGCCTAGGCTATGTTGCTTCATGACTAGGCTAAATATGGATTATTAGGCTACAATAGCCCAGTCTACAGGTAAAATTTCCTGTGAGTAGGGAGATCAGAGTCGGGGTTGTGCCCCGGAGTCGTTTTCCCAGTGTTTTCACCCAATAATAAAATAAGAGGAATTGCTGTGTCTAAGTTTTTACAAGTCTTTTACTGCCATCTGCTGGGTAAAGACATGAATTGCAGTCTACACAACATAGCCTACGCGGAATATGCCTACACAAGTTTTTTTAATTATATATTTGGATTTCTATCAAAACCTGTGTGGTCCTACAGAGCATAGATATCCTTGTGTTCACAAAATTCTGTTTGCAAATATCATAGCTATTGGATACGTTCATAAAAATGCTATATGTACGCTATTTTATAGGTAAAAATATTCGCACACCCTCCAAAAAGACCAGTTTTTACGTTCTATCTCACGTAGCCTAGCCTATTTAAATTGAACAAATTAAAATGTTTTGTGTAGTAGGCTAGGCCACAACAGTAAAATCAGCGTGATAGAGGCTACCGCCGCATCTTACAGCATTGAGATCGGAACGTTATAATAAAATAAAACGATTATCGTGTAAATGTCAATTTATTTTCATCTGTAGCCTAGGCTATGTTGCTTCATGACTAGGCTAAATATGGATTATTAGGCTACAATAGCCCAGTCTACAGGTAAAATGTCCTGTGAGTAGGGAGATCAGAGTCGGGGTTGTGCCCCGGAGTCGTTTTCCCAGTGTTTTCACCCAATAATAAAATAAGAGGAATTGCTGTGTCTAAGTTTTTACAAGTCTTTTACTGCCATCTGCTGGGTAAAGACATGAATTGCAGTCTACACAACATAGCCTACGCGGAATATGCCTACACAAGTTTTTTAAATTATATATTTGGATTTCTATCAAAACCTGTGTGGTCCTACAGAGCATAGATATCCTTGTGTTCACAAAATTCTGTTTGCAAATATCATAACTATTGGATACGTTCATAAAAATGCTATATGTACGCTATTTTATAGGTAAAAATATTCGCACACCCTCCAAAAAGACCAGTTTTTACGTTCTATCTCACGTAGCCTAGCCTATTTAAATTGAACAAATTAAAATGTTTTGTGTAGTAGGCTAGGCCACAACAGTAAAATCAGCGTGATAGAGGCTACCGCCGAATCTTACAGCATTGAGATCGGAACGTTATAATAAAATAAAACGATTATCGTGTAAATGTCAATTTATTTTCATCTGTAGCCTAGGCTATGTTGCTTCATGACTAGGCTAAATATGGATTATTAGGCTACAATAGCCCAGTCTACAGGTAAAATTTCCTGTGAGTAGGGAGATCAGAGTCGGGGTTGTGCCCCGGAGTCGTTTTCCCAGTGTTTTCACCCAATAATAAAATAAGAGGAATTGCTGTGTCTAAGTTTTTACAAGTCTTTTACTGCCATCTGCTGGGTAAAGACATGAATTGCAGTCTACACAACATAGCCTACGCGGAATATGCCTACACAAGTTTTTTTAATTATATATTTGGATTTCTATCAAAACCTGTGTGGTCCTACAGAGCATAGATATCCTTGTGTTCACAAAATTCTGTTTGCAAATATCATAACTATTGGATACGTTCATAAAAATGCTATAAGTACGCTATTTTATAGGTAAAAATATTCGCACACCCTCCAAAAAGACCAGTTTTTACGTTCTATCTCACGTAGCCTAGCCTATTTAAATTGAACAAATTAAAATGTTTTGTGTAGTAGGCTAGGCCACAACAGTAAAATCAGCGTGATAGAGGCTACCGCCGCATCTTACAGCATTGAGATCGGAACGTTATAATAAAATAAAACTATAATCGAGTAAATGTTCATTTATTTTCATCTGTAGCCTAGGTTGCTTCATGACTAGGTTAAATATGTATTATTAGGCTACAATAGCCCAGTCTACAGGTAAAATTTCCCGTGAGTAGGGAGATCAGAGTCGGGGTTGTGCCCCGGAGTCGTTTTCCCAGTGTTTTCACCCAATAATAAAATAAGAGGAATTGCTGTGTCTAAGTTTTTACAAGTCTTTTACTGCCATCTGCTGGGTAAAGACATGAATTGCAGTCTACACAACATAGCCTACGCGGAATATGCCTACACAAGTTTTTTTAATTATATATTTGGATTTCTATCAAAACCTGTGTGGTCCTACAGAGCATAGATATCCTTGTGTTCACAAAATTCTGTTTGCAAATATCATAGCTATTGGATACGTTCATAAAAATGCTATATGTACGCTATTTTATAGGTAAAAATATTCGCACACCCTCCAAAAAGACCAGTTTTTACGTTCTATCTCACGTAGCCTAGCCTATTTAAATTGAACAAATTAAAATGTTTTGTGTAGTAGGCTAGGCCACAACAGTAAAATCAGCGTGATAGAGGCTACCGCCGCATCTTACAGCATTGAGATCGGAACGTTATAATAAAATAAAACGATTATCGTGTAAATGTCAATTTATTTTCATCTGTAGCCTAGGCTATGTTGCTTCATGACTAGGCTAAATATGGATTATTAGGCTACAATAGCCCAGTCTACAGGTAAAATCTCCTGTGAGTAGGGAGATCAGAGTCGGGGCTGTGCCCCGGAGTCGTTTTCCCAGTGTTTTCACCCAATAATAAAATAAGAGGAATTGCTGTGTCTAAGTTTTTACAAGTCTTTTACTGCCATCTGCTGGGTAAAGACATGAATTGCAGAGCCTACGCGGAATATGCCTACACAAGTTTTTTTAATTATATATTTGGATTTCTATCAAAACCTGTGTGGTCCTACAGAGCATAGATATCCTTGTGTTCACAAAATTCTGTTTGCAAATATCATAACTATTGGATACGTTCATAAAAATGCTATATGTACGCTATTTTATAGGTAAAAATATTCGCACACCCTCCAAAAAGACCAGTTTTTACGTTCTATCTCACGTAGCCTAGCCTATTTAAATTGAACAAATTAAAATGTTTTGTGTAGTAGGCTAGGCCACAACAGTAAAATCAGCGTGATAGAGGCTACCGCCGAATCTTACAGCATTGAGATCGGAACGTTATAATAAAATAAAACGATTATCGTGTAAATGTCAATTTATTTTCATCTGTAGCCTAGGCTATGTTGCTTCATGACTAGGCTAAATATGGATTATTAGGCGACAATAGCCCAGTCTACAGGTAAAATGTCCTGTGAGTAGGGAGATCAGAGTCGGGGTTGTGCCCCGGAGTCGTTTTCCCAGTGTTTTCACCCAATAATAAAATAAGAGGAATTGCTGTGTCTAAGTTTTTACAAGTCTTTTACTGCCATCTGCTGGGTAAAGACATGAATTGCAGTCTACACAACATAGCCTACGCGGAATATGCCTACACAAGTTTTTTTAATTATATATTTGGATTTCTATCAAAACCTGTGTGGTCCTACAGAGCATAGATATCCTTGTGTTCACAAAATTCTGTTTGCAAATATCATAACTATTGGATACGTTCATAAAAATGCTATAAGTACGCTATTTTATAGGTAAAAATATTCGCACACCCTCCAAAAAGACCAGTTTTTACGTTCTATCTCACGTAGCCTAGCCTATTTAAATTGAACAAATTAAAATGTTTTGTGTAGTAGGCTAGGCCACAACAGTAAAATCAGCGTGATAGAGGCTACCGCCGCATCTTACAGCATTGAGATCGGAACGTTATAATAAAATAAAACTATAATCGAGTAAATGTTCATTTATTTTCATCTGTAGCCTAGGTTGCTTCATGACTAGGTTAAATATGTATTATTAGGCTACAATAGCCCAGTCTACAGGTAAAATTTCCCGTGAGTAGGGAGATCAGAGTCGGGGTTGTGCCCCGGAGTCGTTTTCCCAGTGTTTTCACCCAATAATAAAATAAGAGGAATTGCTGTGTCTAAGTTTTTACAAGTCTTTTACTGCCATCTGCTGGGTAAAGACATGAATTGCAGTCTACACAACATAGCCTACGCGGAATATGCCTACACAAGTTTTTTTAATTATATATTTGGATTTCTATCAAAACCTGTGTGGTCCTACAGAGCATAGATATCCTTGTGTTCACAAAATTCTGTTTGCAAATATCATAGCTATTGGATACGTTCATAAAAATGCTATATGTACGCTATTTTATAGGTAAAAATATTCGCACACCCTCCAAAAAGACCAGTTTTTACGTTCTATCTCACGTAGCCTAGCCTATTTAAATTGAACAAATTAAAATGTTTTGTGTAGTAGGCTAGGCCACAACAGTAAAATCAGCGTGATAGAGGCTACCGCCGCATCTTACAGCATTGAGATCGGAACGTTATAATAAAATAAAACGATTATCGTGTAAATGTCAATTTATTTTCATCTGTAGCCTAGGCTATGTTGCTTCATGACTAGGCTAAATATGGATTATTAGGCTACAATAGCCCAGTCTACAGGTAAAATCTCCTGTGAGTAGGGAGATCAGAGTCGGGGCTGTGCCCCGGAGTCGTTTTCCCAGTGTTTTCACCCAATAATAAAATAAGAGGAATTGCTGTGTCTAAGTTTTTACAAGTCTTTTACTGCCATCTGCTGGGTAAAGACATGAATTGCAGAGCCTACGCGGAATATGCCTACACAAGTTTTTTTAATTATATATTTGGATTTCTATCAAAACCTGTGTGGTCCTACAGAGCATAGATATCCTTGTGTTCACAAAATTCTGTTTGCAAATATCATAACTATTGGATACGTTCATAAAAATGCTATATGTACGCTATTTTATAGGTAAAAATATTCGCACACCCTCCAAAAAGACCAGTTTTTACGTTCTATCTCACGTAGCCTAGCCTATTTAAATTGAACAAATTAAAATGTTTTGTGTAGTAGGCTAGGCCACAACAGTAAAATCAGCGTGATAGAGGCTACCGCCGAATCTTACAGCATTGAGATCGGAACGTTATAATAAAATAAAACGATTATCGTGTAAATGTCAATTTATTTTCATCTGTAGCCTAGGCTATGTTGCTTCATGACTAGGCTAAATATGGATTATTAGGCGACAATAGCCCAGTCTACAGGTAAAATGTCCTGTGAGTAGGGAGATCAGAGTCGGGGTTGTGCCCCGGAGTCGTTTTCCCAGTGTTTTCACCCAATAATAAAATAAGAGGAATTGCTGTGTCTAAGTTTTTACAAGTCTTTTACTGCCATCTGCTGGGTAAAGACATGAATTGCAGTCTACACAACATAGCCTACGCGGAATATGCCTACACAAGTTTTTTTAATTATATATTTGGATTTCTATCAAAACCTGTGTGGTCCTACAGAGCATAGATATCCTTGTGTTCACAAAATTCTGTTTGCAAATATCATAACTATTGGATACGTTCATAAAAATGCTATAAGTACGCTATTTTATAGGTAAAAATATTCGCACACCCTCCAAAAAGACCAGTTTTTACGTTCTATCTCACGTAGCCTAGCCTATTTAAATTGAACAAATTAAAATGTTTTGTGTAGTAGGCTAGGCCACAACAGTAAAATCAGCGTGATAGAGGCTACCGCCGCATCTTACAGCATTGAGATCGGAACGTTATAATAAAATAAAACTATAATCGAGTAAATGTTCATTTATTTTCATCTGTAGCCTAGGTTGCTTCATGACTAGGTTAAATATGTATTATTAGGCTACAATAGCCCAGTCTACAGGTAAAATTTCCCGTGAGTAGGGAGATCAGAGTCGGGGTTGTGCCCCGGAGTCGTTTTCCCAGTGTTTTCACCCAATAATAAAATAAGAGGAATTGCTGTGTCTAAGTTTTTACAAGTCTTTTACTTCCATCTGCTGGGTAAAGACATGAATTGCAGTCTACACAACATAGCCTACGCGGAATATGCCTACACAAGTTTTTTAAATTATATATTTGGATTTCTATAAAAACCTGTGTGGTCCTACAGAGCATAGATATCATTGTGTTCACAAAATTCTGTTTGCAAATATCATAACTATTGGATACGTTCATAAAAATGCTATATGTACGCTATTTTATAGGTAAAAATATTCGCACACCCTCCAAAAAGACCAGTTTTTACGTTCTATATCACGTAGCCTAGCCTATTTAAATTGAACAAATTAAAATGTTTTGTGTAGTAGGCTAGGCCACAACAGTAAAATCAGCGTGATAGAGGCTACCGCCGCATCTTACAGCATTGAGATCGGAACGTTATAATAAAATAAAACTATAATCGTGTAAATGTCCATTTATTTTCATCTGTAGCCTAGGCTATGTTGCTTCATGACTAGGCTAAATATGGATTATTAGGCTACAATAGCCCAGTCTACAGGTAAAATTTCCTGTGAGTAGGGAGATCAGAGTCGGGGTTGTGCCCCGGAGTCGTTTTCCCAGTGTTTTCACCCAATAATAAAATAAGAGGAATTGCTGTGTCTTTTAGTTTTTACAAGTCTTTTACTGCCATCTGCTGGGTAAAGACATGAATTGCAGTCTACACAACATAGCCTACGCGGAATATGCCTACACAAGTTTTTTAAATTATATATTTGGATTTCTATCAAAACCTGTGTGGTCCTACAGAGCATAGATATCCTTGTGTTCACAAAATTCTGTTTGCAAATATCATAACTATTGGATACGTTCATAAAAATGCTATATGTACGCTATTTTATAGGTTAAAATATTACTCATTTTTATCTGCATTTATTTATTCATCCCCCCTTTCTCTATTGTAAATGATGTTTCTTGATATAAATATCTGTTTGCACATTGTAATGAAATCTGTAGTAGCAGTTAACATTTTAAAACCTGTACATTTTCAAAAGTAAACTTGCCAACAAAGTATAACAATATCCTTTCTGGAATGTAATTATTCATCAACTGTTAAAAACATTAATTTAAATCATATGTTGTTCCATGAGGTACAATCTCTTCACATGCTAAGATGAAGAAACACAGGGCCAAGTTGCATGAAATAATTTAGGAAAGTCTGGATAGCATTGCTTTGGAATAGAGCTAGTATATTTAGTGTGAGCTACGATAGGCAATATTGTTAGTTGTAACTTGGCCACATTTTGATATCAATACTTTTAAAGGCAGGCCTAGTTTTTGCAAGTTGGAATTAAGGACTTATACACAGCGCTCTGTTGGCTATACGTGAGTAACTTGGCTTTTTTATTTTTTAAATACAACAGTTCTACTAGCCTATAAAATAGGCTATTAGTTACCTTTATCTTTATTGATTTTATCGACTTAATCAGCTAGAATTGAAATATTCTTCTGCGGCCCTTTGGCCATTATTGTTTTACCGTTGTCAAGCAAAAGTCTGTTTGATAGTTCTATTTGGACCATTGAGGCAGCGTGAACTGAGTCAGTGAACCGCGAGAACTGCACGCACATAAACACACAGTGTATAAATACATGTATAAGACAGATAATAGTTGCATGCAGTCCCATGTAGCTCTTCATCTTCTTGAAGCTACATGTATAGAAGAATGTATACAATTGAGATGCATATTACAGTACAGATCCACTTATTATTCCTGCTAATTAATGTGAACTAACATTGTTGTGCTGATAGATTTAGAGGACCACGATTGAAATATTTAGTTTGTTGTAGACTGTGTTGTTACTGCTGGAAGTGTAATACGTAGTAACTCTTAATAAATAAAATAAGGGAAACAAATGTTTGAATAAAAACAATATTTGTATTGTGGACATAAACCATCCACATTTTGTTTGTTTTCAGTTTGAGATTTTAGGAAATTATGGGTGCACTATGCCCCTGACAGAAGGCAATATGTTTTTAAAAACGAATGCTTTATTGTCTCCTGAATTGACAGAGAAGACAGAAAAAAGCATGGACAATTCAAAATTAGGAGAAAATATGGGCAAAAAATAATGACACAAGAAAGCAATAGTTCAGCAGTAATAGCAATGGTGGGAGTGGGGATACTCACAGTATAGACCAGATCTGTGCTGTCCATTGCAACATCCACAGTTCTTGAAAGTCGCTGACCTCTAATAGCAAAGACATCAAATAGCAAAATGTGGTCAAACAAACTACTGTTTTATGCTCACTCCATTAGTTTGGAAATCTAGATGGCCAGCTAATCATCCATTCATCTCAACTGAATATTTTCACAATGCTTCATTTGTACATTTGACCACTTATTCCACAATTCAGTTAATAAGCTTTCAAAACGTTGCCTGGTAAATGAGTTAGCACTTAGTGTATGATAAAACATTGGAGTGCACATTCAGAATATTACTATAATTTTCCATAAAATGCTATGAATCCTTTTTAGGGTGAGGTAATCCATTTTTTTATTATTCTTTATTTTGGCGTGTGCTGCTCGCGTCATCCAGTATCAGGATGCAGCCTCTCCAGGCAGATCATTAAAGGTGAGTCTGGCTATACTGGAAGGGAAAGGCAGAGGCCAGTTTGTGGGGTAGGATTATTTGTTGCTTGTGGAGCAGTTCCTATGATTAGATGACGGCTTAGTGGGTGACACCCCAGAGCGACTGTGACACTCCCTTGCCTGGCTCATTCATAAGTACATTTCAAAATTGAAAAAGAACTAACTCATTGAAAAATTAAAAAATTGAAAAATTAAAAAAGAGCTGTAACTCATAGAAGACTTTGGGGCAGATATACCAACCATGCATGAATCAGTCAAGTGGACAAGTAGTCATGTGATCATTGCCCTTGCATCTGTGCGAGTCATCCCACTGGGCTCTTTCTTTTAGGGTTCATTTGTAAATACTAATGACCTTTTCTCACAGAAAATTGGAACTGAATTTCAACTGCCAATTGGATACACATGCAGCCCAGAGTTTCCTTTAATAGTAATTGTATTAGCCATTCGGCAATATGGCTTGTGAATGAAATACGGGCTCTGTGTTGGAGGAACAATTAACATTTCTGGTACTCAGGTGTGCAATATCACAATACCTATATTTGTTCTTAATAATAGGATGTTGGGGTTTCTACCATATTAAGTAATAATAACAAAAATCAGAAGCTCACTTCCATATTAGAGCCATTCAGTAGGGAAATCTGTGGCTGCCTGTAAAATGTACAATACTGTCAGAATGACTCAGCCCCAAGCTTAGGGGTAATTGAGGATAGCATATTTCAATTTCCAATAGCTACAGGTGGAAAGCACTTCATCTATTGAAATGAGCTTCAGTTCATGATATGAAAGCGAGCTTGGGATTTGTTTTTTTGTCAAGAGCTTCCTTTGCAGGTCATTTGATAATCAACTTAACCAGCATGGTTGCCACACGGCTGAAGGAGGCTCTCATTTGGAAAACCCTTGACATGATTTGTATACAAGATAGAGGAGCGGACCCACATTGTTATTCTGCTGCTGGTTCCTATTTCTGTTATAAAAACATCAATAAATAATAAAGTTTAAAAAACAAAGCAGAAATACTCTTGCGGGATGGCGTTTACAGATCTGCTACAGTGCAGAGGTTACACACTGCAAAAACCAAATCTTAACAAGTATTTTAATGTTATATTTAGACTTTAGAATTTAATTTCTGTTACTTTTTTGCTAAATAAGACAAACTATCTGCCAGTGGGGTGAGATAGTTTTACTCATCTGAAGATTTGCCAGTGGGGTGAGATAATTTCACTTGTCAAGCAAAAAAGTAACTTAAAACAAGTGAATATTTTCCACTTTCGAGAAGAAAAAAAAGAAGAAGATTTTAAGTCTCATTACAAGACTAAAACCCTCGTTAGGACAGACAGTAGGTGCAAGCCCTGCACAATGAGCGATCGTGGTGCGAAACGTGTGGCGTGCGCTGCACCGCATCACCTTAATCATAATCACCATAATCACATTACAAAACACAATCCTTAGTCACTAATAAAGAAGCCAGATTCCTAGAACTAAAGCAATGACATATTTGCTTGCCAGTACGCATCCTCGTTGCAAGTATGAAATATGCGCTTTTGATGGGCAGATAAATAAAGATGTGTTATGTGCATCATTTTGTATTATCTATATGGCATGTCTTATTTCACAATGATGCTGAAATGTTTAGGGCCATTCCGTATTCCAACAGAAATGGCCTCACCAAAAATGTCATGCGGGAGGATTATTGATATATACGAAAATATTTTTTGATATATATATACACACATAACTGAAATACTTATGTTAGGAATATATGGTCATACCCCTGTCCTTTTTTAAGCCGTTGTACCTTCCGATCCATAAATGCTACTAGAGTTGTAGTACTCGAGACTGGTCTTGGTCTCGAGACCATATTTTCAAGGTCTCGACTTGGTCTTGTCACAAATTTTTTTTCAAGACCGGTCGAGACCAGGGGCATGTCCGGGGTGGGGGGGCATGTGGTGGCACCCGCCCCCACAGAAATTTGATTGGCCACCACGGAAAACTAGTTACAGATGACAAAATACGCTACTATTTGATATCATTGATTTATTGGTTTAGTGGACGGAATTTTTTTGCTACATCGCTAGATAAACGATTTAAATATTAATTTACCTCAAAGCGTAGGCCTGGCTGTAAATAACGTTAGGCTAACCACTTATTTTTTTCCTGTACCCCAAGTTGCATCACATACGTCACAAAGACCGACAGCCAGCTCACTCACCAGAGTATGTCTGCAGTTGAACACTGAACAGTAACAGTGCCATTATGTGGGTCTCACGAGTCGTTGTGTTACAATCGCAATAATATTTTGTAGCTCAACTGAAACTGCTACTGCAGGAGAAACACAGCCCCTCTCTTTGTCGGACGTTCACTCTCAGTGTGAGAAGGCGCGAACGTTATTGTTCAGTAAGTATTAACCTATATGAACCAGATTCTTATAAATATACATAATTAGGCCTCTATAATTTTCCATTTTCTTTTTCATCCCCACTGAACAACAGTCGTCCATGGATGGCTAAATTGTGTTGGAAACGCGTCTTGGACGCCTTTTCAACGGCATTTTGTGGCATTTCTCGCACTGGGTCAGATTACACCAAACTGTTTATCTATATGTCACGTTTTCGGTCAGACAAGGATGTTCGCCAAATTCAATAAACCTGTGATCTGCGTTAGGTTACCTGATCCTGAGGTAAAAGGTAACTAGCTAAGCAAACGTTACTTTACCCACGGTTTACCAATCATATCAAATGTAAGTAAATTTTACATGAACCTAATCATTATATTACTATATTATGACTATACCATTAACCTAATCGATATCCAAAGACAACGTTTAATCTGACCGCATTTGTTTTTATTTAAACGTTAAATTTAACGTTAAGTCTGAATGTTATAGATTCAAATTGCTTCGCAATGCTGAAGTTTCATTAAATTGAGAGTAATTCATTTTTCATTCTCGTCACTGGTGATTATTGATGTTGACTTTTTGTACGTAATCCATTGTGTTTGATTTTGGGTTGTCTCTCTTAAAATGTAATCAGTACTCATACCCTCAATGTTATAATCTATAAGAATCAGACTTCAACTTCGCTGCTTTTTGAAGAAATGTTTTTAAACAGGAAGTGTAGGCTACCACAATCTGAAAATGGGCTAAATTCTTAGTTTTACACAATCCATAGACTATTTTGTCATACTTGAATGAGCTACATGGTATTTTCTCTTATTGTTTCAAAAGGTTAGTTAACCAACATAGGGACTGCCACAGTCATAGCTGTACAAGTATAGCTCTGTAATTGAAATGGTACACAAGCAGGCACTTTAAGTATGCCAACCTGCATTTGCATATAGCAAAACCAACACAAATTATTGATCCTTTGTAGCAGTGCAGTGCCTACTAGCAAAGAAACCCACCTCCTGTAACTAGACTGCATTGACTTGCTCTGCTAAATGACTGCACCTGCTAAATAACACTATATACAGGTTTAGTGCACCTGCTAAAGTGAACTGCAACTCAAGTTTGACAATTATTTGAGAGCCGTAGGGAGATTGTGGAGGGGGTCCTGCAATATAAATAGTTTATTTTGTGTGATTGCAATATGATCAGTCTGTCCGTCTCTATATTTTTCCCTCCCTCTATTTCTCCCTTCCTCTCCCTCTGTATCTCTGCTTCCTTTTACCTCTGAATCCTATATTTTCTCTCTCTCCTGTATTTCCTCTATCAATCCCCTCTAGCATATTTACCCTCTGTCTAACTTCTGTTTATCCTGACCTCTATCCTCTCTCAAACCTCTGTCCTCTATATACTCTCTATATGTCACCTATCACTCTGTATGTAGCATGTATCTATCCATCAATCAGTGTGTGATATTCATATTGTAATTGGTTCTATTAGTAGTCTGCAATGTAATTTTAACAGTCAAGAGATTGTTATAAGATAATTTAACAAAATGAACATTTTACAGTATTGGAAAGAAATGACATTTGGTCTGGTCTCGGTCTTGGTCTCGCCACCTCAAAGTCTTGGTCTTGACTCGGACTCGATACGCTCTGGTCTTGGTCTTGACTCGGTCTCGGTTTAGGTGGTCTCGACTACAACACTACATGCTACATCTAGATATGACCAATAAACAAGATGCAATAAATGTGAAACTTGTCAGGATGTCCAGGTGCTTGTCCATCCTTGGGGAATGTACAATATGGAACATATGACAAGGATCTGCAAGTATGGCAAAGCAAAGTTAAGAGGGGAGAAAACCATCATAAATAACAAAATGGATGAGTAGTTTTCATTCAAGATGGAGCCAGACCATGCTGCAAACATGATCTCTTGTCACAAGAAGGGAGACAATAATCTTATAGCTACACACTCATACCAAAAACCTGGACCAGCCAAAACATAAAAAAGAACATGGTGTCCCCAGCTTCACATGCATCCTCACCTAGTGCAGAACAAAACAAATGAATGGTTGCAAAATAGATAAAGTGAATCATCATTATAAGATAATGCAAACTGTGGAAAAAAGGTACAGGAGTACTGCGATGAGCCAGGTAATGCCTGGATAAAAGGTTGCAGTATTAACCAGGTAAGTATCATGGCCATGTAACTGAGGTTTTTCTTGGAACAATGGCAAGCTATTCCACATCCATTAATCTGTTTCTATGAGGATCTGAGAATTTCTATGAGCCACTGTAATTTCAGATTTCATACACCATAACAATGAGGTAGTGTACTCCAAAGAGACTCATTAGTCGTCTTTGTGAAGTGATCCATTATCTACTTAAAGGAGGTAATCTATTTTGGATAGAGCAGTATTAAAGAACAGAGCTGAAAGAGATGTCACAATTGATGTCTCCACGGAGATGACTTTAGAACCCAAAGCTGAATGCGTTTATTTGTATCCTGTCATGAAGCAAAAATGCACGTGACAGTGTTGGAGAACAGCTGCAAAAGAAAGTCCAAGGGTGTAATGTCACTTTGCTTTCAAATTCACACAGAATGACCTGATATGCATATGTATAATCAGTGCCTAACCTGCGCCCAAATTTTTAATGGCACCCTTGCCTTTGCTCTGTCTCTTCTCCGTTATTACGAGGCACAGATTTGTCAAAAGTCTGATGAAATAGGCACAACCATTTCAAATGCATGCATTACCTTTTTTAATTTTACACAAAGCCTGTCACAACATGCCTAGCCTTTCCAAGCCTGAATGGTCCTTTGAAAGTCCTGTGTAGTCTTTTGAAACTGGCGCACCTGCTCAGCCTTTCAGAATTCTTCCCTGCCGTTTTAAAATCCTCATGGCGGAAATTCTCAATACGTATTTTTGCACGGCCATTTAAAAATATATCCTACCTCCAGAGCACCTTCCTTAAGAGCAAATGTTTTTGACAAAAAGGTCAAAATGAAGGCTAGAGCCAACCACACGTTTTAAAGTGGAGCCAACATACAGTGTACCATAGGTTAAGTGGGGTCTCGTTGGAAACAACCGGATTACAGAACTCCTATTTCATTAGTTCTGAAATGTTATAATAGTTTTAGCAAATGCTGAAGATCTGGAATGTTAAAGCGAACCATCTAATTACATGTACATTAATGTTTAAATGTTCTCAGCAAGCCTTCACTGTATATCTGTGATGCAGTGAATGCTTCTGCATGCACGTCTTCTACAAATCCCCTACAAAAGTGTAGAATTTCAATCCTTACCTGGATCGAACATGGCTAAAATTAGGCACTTCCTATCAGAAGGGGACGCAGAGAAATTGATCCATGCTTTTGTTACGTCTAGGCTAGATTACTGTAATGCCCTGCTATCTGGCTGTCCTTGCTAAATAATCTCCAGTTTGTGCAGAATGCAGCCGCTCGCATTTTAACTAGAACTAAGAAATATGAGCATATTACCCCAGTACTAGCATCGCTTCATTGGCTACCAATTAAGTATAGGATAGACTTCAAGGTTTTGCTTCTGACCTTTAAAGCTTTAAATGGACTTGCGCCAGTGTATATATGTAATCTGCTTTTATCATACAAGCCCACCCCCACCCCACCCCCCTGGACTGTCATCTAGCTGCTGCAAATTATATTATCATGGACATTGGCTGTTTTGACCATGCTGGTCTTTAAGCCCTAGACCCTGAGCCGACCAGAGGAGGATGGGTTCCCCCCTTGAGTCTGGTTCCTCCCAAGGTTTCTTCCTAGTTACACCAGGGAGTTTTTCCTTGCCACTGTTGCCTTTGGCTTGCTCTTGTGGGGGTTTAGGCTGGGTTTTTCTGTGAAGTGCATTGTGAAATGCACTATATAAATAAATATTGATTTGATTTGATTGCACATACATTGTCAGACAGGTACATTCAGTCTTTAAAATCACCACATTATATTTCCCTTTTTCCTGGCCTGCTGTTCTTCCAGTTTGCAGCCTGGTGAGCATGCGAGCAGAGGTAGAGGAAACAGCTAATTACCACGCCCACCTGTTATCAACAGTCACATTCTCTCACCTCAGATATGCTTCTGTCAAAGCTTGCAGAGACTGGCACACATTTGTCATTGATATGGAGTTTGAGTGGACAGCTTGAGATACAACTACAATTAGCTGAAAGGCTGGCTAGTAGAGATCCATTTACTTGACAGGCTTGTTTTTCAGTATTACACCATCATTTCTCACAGTGTCTCATTTTTCTCTCCCAGTGTACTCATCTTTATCTTTATCAACACCCATAGTAGGTGCACATATTTCAATCGGACAGGTTCGAGGCATCGCCTCTTGTGGCTAATCCTAGCACTAGACAAGGCTGCAGCTCAGGTATGAAATTAATGAAGTGTACAGAAAGAGCAAGATGGAACGCCACATGGACCAATGGAACGCCACATTTTTGTGGTGATTTTCATATAACAAATATTAACACGTCACATGACATATGCATGCACAAAAACCAGTTTGCACTGACAAGTTCATGAATAGTAATTTATCAAATTAAAATATTTTTTCTTGGAGGCTGGTTACAAATGATGTGTAACCAACCACCAAGCAAATGAATATGAATATCTGAATGTTCAGAGCAGAAATTCTGTGTAAGATTATTTTGTTTCTAGGGCATGACAAACCACAACAGCCTACTATAACGTAACAAAGTTCTAGGCTTCAGCAGACAATGTAGGCTAATGCCTACAGACTGCAGCATTAGTGGGACGCAGGTATTTAAAAACACAAAATTAATTTCAAGAGAGCATTGGAGCAGTACCAAAACTAACAAATGATGAAGACACGCATTATCTGGAGACCTTTGAGCCCATGGCAAGAACAAAAGCACAGGAAGCTTGTGTTACCATGGACAATATGGAGTGCAATAGCTACAGTACCAGTCAAAAGTTTGGACACACCTACAACTGAAAGTATGGAGCAGCAGGGATGACCAGGGATCAGATAAATAACTGATCTGAATGTGACTCAGGCTTCGTCTGGAAGAGTCATCAGAAAAAACGACGTGTGGCACCCTATTAATAAAGTGTCTGAGATCCTGAGCACAAATTAAGAGCCATCTCCAGGCCGGAGAGCGAGGCCCAGTGGCCCTCGAAGCATCACAGCACCGTTCAGGGCTGTACATAGATGTTTGGAAGGGCAGAGGCTCAAGCTGAAAAAATGGCACCCGCCTCTTCAAATTGCATTTCACCACAGACCTCCTGCACACACACGCACGTACACACGCACACACTTTGTGCTGACCTATATTCTCTGTGGAAGTACGCCGGCGGAGCGATACTTTACGTTACCTACGAATGTAGTGCCGGCACTGGTCGACTACAACAACAAAGAAGAGCAACAAGTTGCAATGGCCACGTTTGCTCCGCCACCGTACTTCCACAGAGAAAAATTCTGAACTATCCCTTTAACAATAAAAAACAAATAGCTGACTTTTTGGGGGACAGCCACCTGCCCTCTGGAGAAAGTTGCATCCCATGAGTAAAAACAAGATAAATCAAGAGGACAAAAGGGTCAGAGGCTCAGGCCTGCATGTGCCTGGTGCTGCTGAGGGCTGGAAATGGTACCTTAGGTTTTTTGTTTTTAAGCTAATTACTTTGGGGGTTTTTCCAACACAGTAGGTGGCATGCTTGTGCTCTGTATCTGTTTTAATCCATTTGGAGGGACCTCCTTTGCCATCAGAGTCAACAGTGTCAGTGAAAAGATCTATCAAGACAATCTATCACAATCTAGAACACCTCCATCTCATTTCCAGTGAATGAAGGTGCAACATCTGCAGGCTAAAATTCTACTTGATTTGTTTATGGGGACAAATCACAATTTGTTGTGATGCCTGGCGTCATTAACCTCATACAAGTATATGTATGAATGGATTAATAGTGGAAACCATTGGAATTATGCATCATATGTGTCATACGTATGTGCAAGTCTGATAACACTAACCCCACCCTTGAAAATAAATTATCAAGATTGGTATATTATCTGTCATCTAAATTTATAATATTCAAAACTTTCACAGAGACATACGTACCTTGCGGTACAGATAAGCTCCCACACAGTAAACAGTGTGGGGCAATGCCAACCACCTGGACACAAATACAGTCCATCAAATACAACAAAACAAGTTTAAGTGATGATTAATCTAGCAGGAAGGTAGAAGGACAGTGCACCACTGCTGTAGAGGGAGGGGTTTTGTATATCGCGACATATGTGCAAGCCTGATAGCACAGGTTGCATTAACAATGGTTAGTGATTATTCCTAGCGTTTTTGTAGTGTAGTATAATGGTTAAGGAACTGGCCTTGTAACTGAAAGGTTGCAGGTTTGATTCCCAGGTAGGACACTGCCGTTATACCCTTGAGCAAGGTACTTAACCTGAATTGCTTCAGTATATATCCAGCAGTATAAATGGATAATATGTAAAAACATGATTTAAAAAAAAAAAGTTGTGTAAGTCGCTCTGGATAAGAGCGTCTGTTAAATGCCTGTAATGTAATGTAATTGTATCACTCATCAGCTGCAGCGCAGGATATTCTTAACCTTGGAGAGCTGCATGGTGTGTCTCGGATTGTTTAGTTGCTGCTCCATTGAGTGATTAAGCAGCTGATTACACCGTTGCTTTACCTGGTTTCTGGGGTCTGAATTGGTTGCAAACAAACGTCAGCAGCCCCTGTGGCTCTCCAAGGGCAAAATTAAATGAATGCCACTGCCTGTCCTTGCCCTCCAGATCTAACCTTATTTTGCACAAACATAGTAAGTATTGATTGGTTGCAGGCATTGCAGAATGCAACCAAATGACAGATTATCTGGCAAGAAACACATCAGGGGGTATCCTGCACCTACTGTCTAATAGTGGCCTCTGGGATGCTCTTGACATACAGGCCTGTTATGTGGTGTGAAGACCACATATACTTACACATAGCACTCATAGCAGAGGGTGGAATACGATTTCCTAGAGAAATATGCCAGGCCAGATGACATCATTATTATGGTCCCGTTTAATTAAAAGTCTCATGAGGCATTTCCCATTGTCCTAATATGGGCATAGAGTATATGTCCGCACCAGTCACATCTCACACTTATAAACACTGACAAGGGAGTTAATTTAACCCCGAACTATTTACTGTGTAGTTCATTTGAAAAGTAAACCTTAAATAACCTTTTTCTACGCTGAATATGTTTTCATTATCTAACAACTTCCCACAAATGCACGTGTGTTACTGGTTTAAACAAATGTTTTAAACAAGTTTTAATACTGCCCGAATAATTTATTAGGTGTTAACATCGGTGATTTAATCATTGTTTGCGCCCAGAATGATAATGGCAATTTATTTCTTAAAAAACAAAAATGAGTCAACAGTTAGCTATTCAAAATGAGTCATACACTCTCAGAAATAAAGGTACAATGGCAGTACATTTTTCTTCTTTAAGGAACAAATTTCCCACATGTAGCCTACCTGGAAAATACAATAATGTCCTATTTGGGTATTAATCTAATTACAGTTTCATGTACCTATAGAGTACCACCCCAGTGACAAGCATTTTCACCTTTTTAGGCACTTTTCGTAGGCTACCTTTTTTCAAGAATGTGCAAAAATATTCAAAATATTAAAGTGCGCAGTTACCGATATAATAAGCCTACTATTTTCATGTACAATAAGCATTAGTATTAAAAGGCACCATGCCTGGCATTTCCATGATATTTTACTAGAAAACTGGAGCGTTTATGAGCTGTGGGTCGCTGTGAAAGTGGGTGTGATCACGTAGGCAAGCCTACGACATTTCGTAGCCTTGAAACTCAGTAACCAGTTTTTCGCATTGATGGTGACATAGCCTACTCGATGCTGCCTTGTCCGAATCGGATAGTCTTGACTCCCTCCCCGCTAGTTTCAAGAATGTAGTTTATCGTCAATTGATTTTGCTGGGATTCTTGCTGTTCATTCAACTGGAATAAATTGTGAGTAGGCTAATATCGCGTATAACTTGTGTCAAGCGCGCAATTAAGTATTTTTTGTTCAATGATATATTGAGAAATGCATTACTATTTGAGAGATGAATTGCGAGTTACAAATGTTGCTTGATTTATTAAAATTTCAAGTTAAACACAGGGTTTTGACAGAAACTTATATAAAGCGAATGCACTGTAAAATATAAATAAAATAGCTTTAGTGTTATAGTTATAGTGTCTTCAGACACTTAAGACGTATAGGCTAATGTTATAAACACTGAGTGCATGGCTTATTCAACAGGTGTTGGCGGTGTGGAAAACCTAGTATAGCCCATTCGTTTTACGCGATGCTTTTTCAAAGGATAGATAAATGACGCTATTTTAAAGATATAGCCTAGGTCATTTAACAATCGACCATAGGCTAATATATCTACAATGCAAAATAGACTAAATACAAGTGGTTCCGCTGTGGGAAAAAACATAAAAGCAATCTCTATTGTGTCTGATGTGTTATACCCTACTACTTGCATTTCCTTCGGCACAGAGCACTTCAATGTATAATGTATGACAGGATCTTGCTAAAGGACTCAATTTGGCAGACCCCTAAGAATGCTTTGAGCGGTATTTGCCTGATGTATTCAAGTTATTCTCTTTGATCTTACACTAGAGATTGGCCGCAGTGGATCTATAGATGTATCTGAATCTGGAAATTTAAATCTCTTTTAAAATGTGTTATAGTGAAAAACGCGTGTGTTTGTGATTGTATCATTTACCCTACCCTGTAAATATTTGCTCTTTAGTGCCTGTGGTTTCAGGTATAAACTTGGAAAGTGCATAGCCTACCCTCCACCAGTTAACAAACATTAAACCACAACGTAAATAAACTGTCTCGATTTACTTTTACAATGTTGTCGACAGAAGCTTGGTGAACCTTTCGCCTTTTTAAGTGAGGAAATAAAAACACAAATAACATTTACTGTTCATGTCACTTTGATCTGAGAGATGGGAATTACAGTTCACACTTAAGGGACATTTCAGTTCTGATTTTGGTTTCAAACATGGCAAAAGCCATGGAAGATTAGGCAACGGAATACTTCAAAATCCCAGTGGAATATCTTAACCATAGCCTGTGAGAGAACATTTTAAATTTCCAGGCAATGTGTGCATGCGTGTCTGTGCTTTTTAAAAACAATTAAACTGAAATGCCCTAAGCCTTCACTTCCATTGTGCAGAAATCACCTGTTACTATATTTTGCTGCAGCATTCAGCTTTGTTTGCCTGAGGTGGAACAGAAGTTGTTTGCTTTCATGGGAAATGTTTTTAAACTATTTAAAAATGGGAAGTTTTTAAATATTTAAAGATATTGCAAATGGCTGTAGGACATAGATGGAAATATGTGTTCCAAATTCAATCAGTCGCAAAAGACAATAAGAAATGTTAATTGAGTCCACGTTCAAAGTAAAAACAATTATTGTGAATGATGCTCTACAATAAATTTATAAGCAGAAACTGATCATTTAAAAATGTTGCTTTTTGGAAACTATAGCTTTGGACCACCAGCTGGTATCCATGAGCTTTTTTACATGGTGAGTCATGTCATTCTGGAGTACACTCATTTATTGTATTGATGGATTCTCTTTACTGGGTGGAAAAAACCGAGAACTGAATTGTTAGGGAAAAGAAAAAAATACATTATTTAGAAGCTTAAATATAGTGGGATATTGATTAAGTTATTTTATTTTTTATTATTAAATCTGATGAATCTCAACCTGATTAATTTTCATTATGGCACAATGAAATGTGATAGCTCTGGCTTAGTGGAAATACAGTGCATCCGGAAAGTATTCACAGCACTTTAAGGGTTGTTTCTCCTGACTTTTTCCCCCATAGAGTTCTATAGGAAAATTAGTCCGGAGAAATAACCCTTGCAGTGATCCATCCACATCTACTCCATATCTGGCAACAGAGTGATGGTTTGGGGCTCGTTTGATAGCTCAGACCCTTGATAACTTACAGCCATTTAGCCAGCCATGTGTTCCATACTGTACCAGTGTAATTTACAGCTGAATCTAGTCTCACCCCCCAATTTCCATAGAGATCCATTCAAATGCAGAGAGGTTATAGTATCGCTTGTAACAGTACCTGAAAATAAGATATCGACAGTTTTTTGATATTGAGAAATTTTCGTTTTTTATTTTTAATAAATTTGCAAAAATCTCAAAAAAACTTTTTTCACATTGTCATTATGGGGTGTTGTGTGTAGAATTTTGAGGGAAAAAAATTAATTTAATCAATTTTGGAATAAGGCTGTAACAGAACAAAATGTGGAAAAAGTGAAGCGCTGTGAATACTTTCCGGATGCACTGTATGTGTAGTAACAGAAAACAAAGACTTTAAACTGCAGGAATGTGTCTGATCTTTTGTTTGTTTGTTTTAATCATAAATGTAGCCATATCTCACACTTTATACTTTTCATTATTTATTGTCAGGTGTACAGAGTTGATACAGACATGTTCATGTATCATTTAGTATTTCTGAATACAACAGATTCAATTGTGAAGATATTTCTAATTAATCTTGAGAATTTACTCACAAAAACAGGTATCATCAAAATGGTTTTGGCACATCAAAACCAGTGCCTTTCATGAAATTGTGACTTTTGAATGTTTATTTTAGATCATAATCCATAACCAGTTACATATTTTCATGCTATTTTTCCAATTAGTTTTATGGCAAGTAGTATAACAGCAACAGTTACATTACATTACAATGACAATCACTTAGCGGACAATCTTATCCAGAGTGACGTGCAGCAGTGGAGAACACCGTTACTCTCAGGAATACAAAAATGTGGTATCACCAAGAAGGCACAGTGACTCACATATAATCAATAAGTGTAATGTAAACCTAGTAAACAACCATTTGTATTGTAACAAAAGAAGGGTACAGTTAGACAGATGCCGTATCTTCACATAACAAACACAGATGGTAAATTCTGTGTCCACATGAGAATACATAATGATGAGAGCAGGCCAATGAGCCCATGAGGATCCAACACTGCATCAAGGTGGACTTGAACACCTGAGGGTCTCTGTGTCCACTGCATGGCCTGGCAAGCTGTTTAGCTGTCGTGTAATTAAACATTTCCAAATATTCATAAAAATACGTTATTACCCAATGACTTATACATGATATTGGTATTTTTCAATCTGCATTTACATACATTTTTACTTAAATGCACAAGACCGTAGGTCAAGTTTCTGCTATGGCACTGCTTGCACAGTGCACACAACGCAAACTCTTTATAGTGGAACATCTGATTAAGGTAGCTGTTGGCTGGCACCATCCTTTTACTTAAAATCACATTCTTTTTTCTGATGTTTCTCTTTGATTTTGATTTTTGGATATGTATTAACAACTTTTTTGCAGTTTAATGACAATATTATGATGTGATTCTATTAATAACTTTGTTTTCCTGCGACTCTTTTAGAGGCAAAGAAAACATTTATCAGAAAAATAAACCTCAGTAAATCTGGTAAGAGCCTGTGGGAATAGCCTTTTATTTATTTTTATTTGTTTGTTTGTTTTCAGCAGCAGTGGACCAGGTCTTTACTCTTCCAAAACTTGTAAGTTGACATGGCTCACACATCAATTCATGAATATACTTTATTACATGTATACTGCAGCTATATTGGTCAAGTATAAAATCATAACAGATTAAAAGTTAGGATTCAAAAGTTATTAAAATTTGAAAACTGTTAAATGGCTTTAGAATAGAAAAAAAGTTACTCTCAGCTTCCTTCCTTAAAGTTGGATATAAATGACAGAAGTGTTTGAGTCTAAGCAGAATGAAATGTAAAATATATTTAAAGGTGCATTATGCAGGATTTTTGGCCTTGCTGTGGTCGTGTGTTTATAATCAAAGTAGTCCCCTCCTCTGTCCTAAACCCCGCCCACTCACTTCCATTGAGGGTAAAGAACACCCTTGAGCAAGCGAAATGCCAAAGACGTGAGGTGATCAGAGATATATTGAAAGTAACATTTTTAGCAACATGCAATGTTCTGGATGGTAACAGTAATTAGGCAGTGTTATAATGATCTTTACACTATAAGTGCATATCCTTATTGTAACGGTAGCTACTCCCTAATTCAGTTGCAGCGATCTTGTGGCATTTCACTTGCAGCTATCTTGTGTTTTTCCTTGTTCAGTATTTAGCTATTCTGAATATTAATTTAGTGTAATCTAGTGTAAACTGGGATGTAAAGACAGAATCGTGTGTGGAATGAGTCACATTAGGCCATATCTAAGGGCGGCAGTGTAGTATAATGGTTAAGGAACTGGCCTTGTAACCAAAAGGTTGCAGGTTCGATTCCCAGGTAGGACACTGCCATTGTACCCTTGAGCAAGGTACTTAACCTGAATCGCTTCAGTATATATCCAGCTGTATAAATGGATAACATGTAAAAAAATGCTAAAAAGTTGTGTAAGTCGCTCTGGATAAGAGCGTCTGCTAAATGCCTATAATGTAATGTAATGTAATATCGGGTTGCAGGTTCAATTCCCAGGTAGGACACTGCCATTGTACCCTTGAGCAAGGTACTTAACCTGAATCGCTTCAGTATATATCCAGCTGTATAAATGGATAACATGTAAAAAAATGCTAAAAAGTTGTGTAAGTCGCTCTGGATAAGAGCGTCTGCTAAATGCCTATAATGTAATGTAATGTAATATCTGGTCTATCATAGCTAATACCCTTGTTAAGTGAATGACTTTTCATGAAGTTAATTGTATACAAATATTACAAATATACAAATAGATACACAAGTTACCTGACTTCGGCCATCTAGCTACCTAACGTAGTGAACTAGATAGCTTGAGGTAACATTACTTACATAGACCCAACAGAAAACACGGCAACTCTGCGACAGTTTTCATCCCCTTGCTAAACTGCAGCTGTTGCCATTGAGGAAAAGCAAATCCTAGGTTGACTCTGCTTCTTGAATGTGC
The DNA here is from genome assembly GCA_029718625.1 of Synaphobranchus kaupii. NCBI lineage: Eukaryota > Metazoa > Chordata > Actinopteri > Anguilliformes > Synaphobranchidae > Synaphobranchus > Synaphobranchus kaupii. Next base: position 95,742,596 of record CM056380.1, read on the forward strand.
CCTATCAGCTTGTTGTTTGACTTCGCTGCTGGCTACTTGCACTTCTTCACCTCTGCCGTTGCAGTTAGCCAGCTGGCTATACAAACGCTCAGCTGAAACCTGATCCCTTCCCACAGGCTCTGTGGCCACACCCACCCCTCCGCACACAGAAAAGAGCTTCATGCCCAGAAACATCCTGAACACATCTTAAGAATAATAAATACAGGCAGAGGAGCATGGATTCTGCAAATGTGCGCAAAGACAGAGAATGCCAGTGCATCACAGATATGACTGAGCATGGTTATTTTATAATATTTTCAAGGTAAAAATTCTGCATAATGCACCTTTAATATACAGAAGACAAAATCATACCTTTTCTGTCTCCTGAATGGGAAAATTGTAAAATCTTTTTTTTTGAGGCATCATTATTCATCTACTAGTGAATGATCTACTAGTTTTCAGTTTATGTACTTTAGAACAAAGAATTGTGCATGCATATAAAATACACTTTGGGTTCACATAGTATTTCTGTAAAATCCACATAGCATGTTTTCTAACTGTAATACGTCTGCTTAAAAAACTTAGCGGCTCATGTCAATTGCTAGCTAGGTGTGCTAGCATTTCATATCTGTGAGTAATACCTGTGATCTGTCATCTCCATCTGAACCACAGTGAACATCATATCGAGGGCTTGGCGCAAAAGTGACATTTTCAGAATTTTACAGGAGAGCAAAAACAAACTTTTGATTGATTGTAATTATTTCATTAAAAACAACATATTTGGACCACCTATACTTTTATAAAGATAAGGTTTCGGTGAATTAGTATTTTAAAACATAATTGCAAAAAAAAAAAAAATTTTACAATGACATTTTTGCCAAAACATCACTTACGCCTTTTTTGCACCAAGATTTCATTACTTTCTATTTGTTCTTAAGGGCGTAAGTGACATTCAGAAAATATGTGATACTGGAGCAGAGACAGAGTAACAAGCCAAAATAAGTTAAATGTTTATTTTTGATTGTTATTAACAACATTGTATGTATAAACATATTCTAAATAGTTTTTTACTATTACTATTGTATTTCATCATATCAATTCAGTTAACCTGTGCTTCATTGCCTACAGCAATGCTATAGACTAGGGTTGCACGATATGGATCTTTATCACAATACTTTTTCATATCTGTTTCAACTTTCTGTCTACATGAATCCTAAAGAACTAGGCTCTGTGTTTTTCTGTATGTATTTAGACTGGAACAACTATATTGTTTGCACTGAAATTTCATTTGGCACCATATCATCGCGATAAATATCGATTTTATCACGATATACTGTATATTGACATCGATATAGATCTACAGGCCACAGTCACATCCCACAGGCCTATGTGAAGTTCTGCAGCTCTACTACAGACTTTAGTCTTTTCCAAGTAAAACCCGGAACAGCTCTTTTTACTTCCAGAATTGGCAGGGTTCCGGGTTTATAATCCTGCTTCGTAGTAGGCTATACCCCCCTGTCCTTGCTCCTACAATCCGGTTCTCTACATTGCAAATGTCTAATGTTACTAATTACCAGCTGCTAATTTACCTAAACTTATTAGCCAGCTACGAACCTGGGTCATTAGTTTTGTCATTAAGCGATAATCAACTAACTGAGATAGCGTCTGAGTTGTAGCCGACGAAACCAGCAGCTACATTGCCTGGATCATCCGGATCCCGAATCGCCATGTCTGCATTGTAGTATTCTCACCAGAAAATGAAAACAATCTCAGACGAGGTGATTCGGGGGTAACAATGTCCAGTATTGTCACCAAGTGTCACAGTGATATGGATGGATCACTTTAAGGGTTGTTTCTCCTGACTCATTTTCCTCTTGAACTCTATGGAAAAATAAGTCAGGAGAAACAACCCTTCAGGTGATCCATCCATATCTACTGCATATCTGGCAGCAGAGTGATGGTTTGAGGCTCATTTGATACCACAAACCCTTGATGACTCACAGCCAACATGGGTTCCATACTATTCCCATGTAATTTACAGCTTAATCTAGTCCCACCCCCCAATTCCCATAGAGATCCATTCAAATGCAGGGAGGTTATAGTATTGCTTGTAAGAGTACCTGAAAATAAGATATCAAGAGTCTTTTAATATTTTTTTAGACCCAGTCATGATAGCATCACCTGTTTACCTGTGGAATGTTCCAAACAGGTGTTTTTTTTACCTTCCCAGTCTTTTTTCTTGCCTCTGACCCAACCTTTTTGGAACGTGTTGCAGGCATCAAATTAGCGTAAAAATCAATAAAGTTGATAAGGTAAAACATTAAGGGCTCTATTTTCTGGCAAGCGCATGGCATGCGGTGAGCCATCATAATGGCGTAGCGTATGGTGCACTGGGTGTGGCTACTGAATTTCGCTATTTTCGGACCAGAGGCGAGGAGCGCTCAGCTCACAGCGCACTGCACAGGTTGAAAATGGGCTGGGTTATGCTGAATATTTATCAGTGGGTGTGCTTCAGCTGGATTAAACCATAGCTAATCAAATTACCTCATGGTTGTGACCATGTCAGGTTATCCTGCAACATGTGGTTCAGTGAAAAAGGATCGCAAAACACGCCCATGGTCGTGGTCAGGAGACCTCCCGCTTGCAGAACGAGTCCACCCACTGTCAATTTCCGACTATGGAATCCTAAATTTGACAAAAGTAACTAATAGCTTATCTGTATTGTGAAAAATAAAAAGCTTTTAATCATTTCCTTAGCCTCCAATCAGTTGATAAAATAAAAAAATGATAAATTATTTACTGGCACTTTTTACTTTTCAACTCCTCGCTTTCCCTATTTTCTCGGTCCTATCATGCGTTTATTTATCTATTTCCAATTTTCCCCATGCAACATATCCCATTTTCCTCATCACATTACATTACAATTATTTGGCAGACGCTTTTATCCAAAGCGACGTACAATAAGTGCATATAGAAGGTCATTGACACGACTACAAAGCAGATCCAACAAAGCACAACTTTCTCACAACGTAGGAGCTATCCCTAGTAATGGACATAGCACAGTCAGCTATACATTCTTAACTATAAAATGGAAAAAACAGAAGTTAAATAGAAAACAAGCAAAAAATACAGGAAGCAAGTACGATAGAATTGGCCCTATATAGGTAGTTTAGTCGAGGTGGAGTCTGAAAAAGTGCATTTTCAGACCACAACATCAAATTTATTAATGACTTTTGTCGCATTTAGGATTGTGCAGTGGAAGACGATAGGCTATCTATTTTGCATTGATTTAATTGAATGTAATTTGAGTTACGAGGTACGGTTTTATCGCTATACGTGCAATAAGAGTGAATGTATGCACCAAGTTTGTCATTCTTCTCATTACAGACGGGTGTAAGAAAGAATACAGTACCACTGGTACCACAGTCCAGTATAATAACAGCCATACACAATTAAAAACATAAATAAATATAGGGATTAGCCTAACGTAAAAAATAAAAAAGACAACGAACAATAAATGCAAAGTATACTTGGGGGATTTATTTCAAAATCAGATTGGACCGCATATGATCCACTAAACGGTTGATTGGTTTTTTAATAGGTTCCTGCACACACTGCTCAGGAAAGCCCCGAAATTAGCAACTCGCCATACACTGTGGTGCGATATGCGGCATAAATGTGGTTTCCCCTGGCGAGCAGCGGCGGCGCGAATCGCAGTCTAATCTTATCCCAAAATTCCATTCCGCTGCAAATTCCACTGGTACAGTATGGAACACATGGCTGGCTAAATGGCTGTAAGTTATCAAGGGTCTGAGCTATCAAACGAGCCCCAAACCATCACTCTGTTGCCAGATATGGAGTAGATGTGGATGGATCACTTTAAGGGTTGTTTCTCCTGACTTTTTTCCCCATAGAGTTCTATAGGAAAATGAGTCCGGAGAAATAACCCTTGCAGTGATCCATCCACATCTACTCCATATCTGGCAACAGAGTGATGGTTTGGGGCTCGTTTGATAGCTCAGACCCTTGATAACTTACAGCCATTTAGCCAGCCATGTGTTCCATACTGTACCAGTGTAATTTACAGCTGAATCTAGTCTCATCCCCCAATTTCCATAGAGATCCATTCAAATGCAGAGAGGTTATAGTATCGCTTGTAACAGTACCTGAAAATAAGATATCGACAGTTTTTTGATGTTGATGGTCACAGACTTCAGGAAGTAACAGCATGTAAAGGATATGCGACCAAATATGAAATATGATACTTTAAAAATACGTTAAAGCAAAGGGTATGAATACTTATGTAAATGAGAAATTTTATTTTTTTATTTTTAATAAATTTGCAAAAATCTCAAAAAAACCTTTTTCACATTGTCATTATGGGGTGTTGTGTGTAGAATTTTGAGGGAAAAATTAATTTAATCAATTTTGGAATAAGGCTGTAACAGAACAAAATGTGGAAAAAGTGAAGCGCTGTGAATACTTTCCGGATGCACTGTATATACCGAAAATGTCACGTCGCCAATGCGCCGGCTTGCCAAACCGCCATGCGCCAGCCGGAAAATAGAGCCCAAATATCTTTTCTTTGTACTGTTTCCAATTAAATTATGTAAAAGAGAATTTACAAATCACTGCTTTCTGCTTTTATGTGCATTTTACATACTGTCCCAACTTATTTGTAATTGGGGTTTGAACAATTGGGTAGGCTCCAAAAAATTACTTATGTAACACGAAAGTGAAATATCCCTTTAAAGTAACATGGTAACAGGGCTAAAGGCTAGCTAGCTATTAGTAGGCCTAGCTAACAGTTAGCAAGGGCTAATATGCATTTGGTCAATGTTATTTTCAGTGAAGAAAGGGCATAAGTGCAGTTGTATGAATTGTTCAGTGCACCAAGCTCAGTGCACTTATGCCTTTTTTGCGCCAAAGTCAATAGAAGGTTTTCACTTACGCCTTTATGCTTTCGACCTTTATTTTTAAAAAACTAAAAATAGGTGACCTTTTCCTTTTACCACTTCATAGAGCTCGTCAAGAGTTTTCAAATGATATATAAAACTAATTTTCGCCCAAGGTGTCACTTACGCCCCCTTTTGCACCAAGTCCTCGTTATATCCCTTAGAAGAGAATTGTTCCAAGAGAAAACCGTGCCTATGTGCAATGCAGAACTGGATTAGTTGATGCTGTGCAACATAAAACAGCTCTTGAATAAATGCAAAGGTTTTGGGACACTGACACAATTTTTGTTATTTTGGCTCTGTACTCCAGCATATTATATTTGCAACAAACAAAAGAGGAGGGGGGGGGGGGCGTCTATGTAAAAAACAATTTTGCTGTGGCAAAAACATATCTTGATATGGATGTACAGTTAGGTCCATAAGTATTTGGACAGTGACACAATTTTTGTTGTTTTGGCTCTGTACTCCAGCACATTGGATTTGAAATGGAACAGTGACTATGAGGTTAAAGTGCAGACTTTCAGCATTAATTTGAGGGTTTTTACGTCCATATCGGGTGAATGGTGTAGCAATTGAAGCAATTCAATTCAATTGAAAAAATTGAATTGAATTTTTATGCATAGTCCCCCCTTTTTAGGGGACCAAAAGTAATTTGACAAATTAACATAAACTTTAATAAAGTTATCATATTTGATATTTGGTTGCATGACTTCCTGATGTCTGTGACCCAACAACATCAAGACACTTGATATCTTATTTGCAGGTACTCTTACAAGTGATACTACAATCTCTCTTCATTTGAATGGATCTCTATGGGAATTTGGGGGTGGGACTAGATTAAGATGTAAATAACACAGGAATAGTATGGAACACATGGTTGGGTAAATGTCTGTAAGTCATCAAGGGTATGAGGTATCAAACTAGCCTCAAACCATCACTATGCTACCAGATATGCAGTAGATATGGATGGATCACTTTAAGGGTTGTTTCTCCTGACCTATTTTCTTATTGAACTACGGAAAAATGAGTCAGGAGAAACAACCCTTAAAGTGATCCATTCATATCTACTGTATATCTGGCAGCAGAGTGATGGTTTGAGGCTCGTTTGATACCTCAGGCCCTTGGTGACTCACAGCCATTTAACCAACCACGTGTTCCATACTATTCCCATGTAATTTACAGTTTAATCTAGTCCCACCCCCCAAATCCCAGAGATCCATTCAAATGCAGAGAGATTATAGTATTGCGTGTAAGAGTACCTGAAAATAAGAGATCAAGAGTCTTTTGATGTTGTTGGGTCACAGACATCAGGAAGTCATGACATGCAAAGGATATGCAACCAAATATTAAATATGATAACTTTATTAAAGTTCATGTTAATTTGTCCAATTACTTTTGCTCCCCTAAATTGGGGGGACTATGTATAAAAATGGCTACAATTGCTACACTGTTCACCCGATATGGACGTAAAAACCCTGAAATTAATGCTGAAAGTCTGCACTTTAACCTCATAGTCACTGTTCCATTTCCAATGTGCTGGAGTACAGAGCCAAAACAACAAAAATTGTGTCACTGTCCAAATACTTATGGACCTAACTGTACATCCATATCAAGATATGTTTTTGCCACAGCAAAATAGTTTTTTACATAGACGCCCCCCCCCCCCCCCCTTTTGTTTGTTGCAAATATAATATGCTGGAGTACAGAGCCAAAATAACAAAAATTGTGTCAGTGTCCCAAAACCTTTGCATTTATTCAAGAGCTGTTTTATGTTGCACAGCATCAACTAATCCAGTTCTGCATTGCACATAGGCACGGTTTTCTCTTGGAACAATTCTCTTCTAAGGGATATAACGAGGACTTGGTGCAAAAGGGGGCGTAAGTGACACCTTGGGCGAAAATGAGTTTTATATATCATTTGAAAGCTCTTGACGAGCTCTATGAAGTGGTAAAAGGAAAAGGTCACCTATTTTTAGTTTAAAAAAAATAAAGGTCGAAACCATAAAGGCGTAAGTGAAAACCTAACTGTGACCTAACTAAAAAAGTGAAGACCTAACTGTAAATATCCAGAAATTTAAGCTGACAGTCTGTACTCTAACCTCATATCCATTGTATATATCCATTGCAGGATGCAGAGGCGAATAACTACCCGATACGAAGGGTGGTTGTCTTGGCGGAGTGCGTTCAAACACACCATTTTGTCAGCCTTTAACTAAAATGTGTAAGCGACTGAAGACCTATACACTAAAATAAATTCTTATACAGTTCTGTGCTCCCAGAGGATGTTTCAGTGAGGAAACATAAGTGTAGCCTTTGCAGAAGTCTTCTCTCAGAATAAGAGACGTGTACAGCCTAAATCCACGTCTCCACATCTGCCACAGGCAGGTACACCCCTACACAAATCCAATCTTTACATTTACTTATCCATAACAACGCAAATTTTTTAGGACGAATAAAAGCCATGTTTATTCATGAAAAAAGAGGCTAAAAAACATCACAGGTAAGCGCGTAAGCATAATATTTCTGTTATTTCGTTAACCTATGTCCTTTTGAAGACAGTATTTAATTTTGCCGTATGTAGCCTATGCAATATGTCACGTTTAGCCTATTTGTTCAAACAGTTGAATGCATCCGGCAAATAACTCGAAAATAGTGGCTCTACAATCGCGGCAAGGAGTACAATTGCTGCAAGGAGTGAAAATAAGCGATTGGAATGAATCCAATGCATTTCGTTTTACAGAATTGTGTATCTTAACAAGGGGGATGGTTTTCCCAATTTCAGTTCACAAGGGGGACGGTGGCGTTCCCCCGCGTTTAACAACAATTCAAGCCCTGTATATAGTATATACATAACATAACCAATGCAGATGTGGGGGGCATTTTCCTGGCATGGTTTGGGTCCCACTTATCCCCTTAGAGGGAAGGGTTTTTCCTTTAATTGGTCCCCCGTCTGTGTACGTAGATCTATATATTTATAGATAATATATCAGATAATCTTGTAAACAATAAATTGACAACGATGTTAAGAAATATGTTCTTGAAACTGTTTTGTCATTTGAATGAATCCCACAGGTACTTTTGAGTAGAACACATTGGAGATGGAAATTAAATCATTAAACAGTCTGGCTCTCCAGTAGCGCAGTAGGTAGTCGCTTGCGTCTCTAACACTGAAGGTTCCATAGCAACAGAGCGGACTCATTTCTTAGGGACCGCTCAGTGTGACCCTACTCTTTTGCAGTAACCGTGGTTTCATTCATTTGCATAATTCTTAACATAATCTAATTGATTGCATTTATTCCTAAAACTACAAAGACACTGATACAATGATATACTCATTCATATACAATTTTCAAATTCATATGCAAATCTCACTTTTAAAGAGTAACTACACCCACTGTCTCAGCCTGTCTCTGCCTACTACACAATTTTGAAAAATACTTTGTGGGGTGAGCGAAGAGAGGGGTGGGGGCGGAGGAGCTGTGTCCATCGTCATTTGCATAAATTAACGTACATTGTACAAATGATTTCGTATAACTCGGATCAAACTGTCAAACTAGACATTGCACATCAATTCAGCAACTGCATGGCCTATTTCTCACCTCAAATATTTTCAGAAACATATTTTAGTGGTCTATTTAGGTGGAATAAGAGAATTGAACAGGACGCCACGTTGTTCCGGTTTAAAAACGTGGAGGCGAAACGAAAGTAACGTAGCGGGTCTAACCAATCAGGTGCCGGCTGTTTCCGTTGTGGGCGACAACAATTATCCATATGACGTAGAGGTACCTCCAAAGAAGTACTCTGACATCACGATTGGGGCGGGGGCAGTGCGGGGAGCAGAAAGGAAATTTCAACCATTAGGGGCAGCACAAAGACGCTTTTCTACCAGTTTCTTATGATATACAATATTATTTCAGAATTGTTGAAATAACGGAATGCATGAATAAGTTTCATTACAAGGTAGGCACACAAACACGTTTACAGCGGGGAAAAAAAGTGATCTTGAGTGTCGTTACCCTTTAAGAAAAAGAGAATGCTTCAACAACGTCACATATTCTCTATTATAGTCTCATTCTGTACACACTGATAGTTGTAAATAATGGATTGATAAAACATGGTAAATTACCTATGGTTACATATTTGTTAATGTTTTTAAAAATATTAAATATAGTCTAAATGTAAACTGTACCACTTATTATTCATGTATGTGAATTTTATTTAATATTCAACCATGGTTTCTGTGTTTTTATCAAAATGATGATCCAGACTGAAGGTCAGCTATAAGAACTTTGACAGTTGCCCTCTGTTCAAGGCCTTCATCTAAAACAGATACGACTCCTCAGGGGATTAACTGAAGGGCTAGATTTATTGCAGTTAACAGTCAATATTGTGTTTAATGTTTAGATGGTGACTTTCACCACAGCTTTCATACCGAACTGATTTTTAGCTGTAATCCATTTAAAGGGTTCTTAAGCCATTTGTGAGAATTTATCAGTAGTTAAAATGTGTATATGCAAACCAACTGGAACAGAACATCCCTGTAGAACATACAGTATATTCCTGTATGTCCAGCTGTAATTCCTAAACGGTTCAACAGATATGGATGTAAATACTCTCAAATTAAAGCCGTCAGTCTGCACTTCATTCACTTCTGTCATATTCATTGTGTTTCATTTCAAATCGAATGTCTTGGAGTACAGAGCCACAACTACAAAAATTGTGTCACTGTCCTAATACTTAGATTGCACTGTGTGTGTGTATATACAGTGCATCCGGAAAGTATTCTAGACTAGATTCAGCTGTAAATTACACTGGTACAGTATGGAACACATGGCTGGCTAAATGGCTGTAAGTTATCAAGGGTCTGAGCTATCAAACGAGCCCCAAACCATCACTCTGTTGCCAGATATGGAGTAGATGTGGATGGATCACTTTAAGGGTTGTTTCTCCTGACTTTTTTCCCCATAGAGTTCTATAGGAAAATGAGTCCGGAGAAATAACCCTTGCAGTGATCCATCCACATCTACTCCATATCTGGCAACAGAGTGATGGTTTGGGGCTCGTTTGATAGCTCAGACCCTTGATAACTTACAGCCATTTAGCCAGCCATGTGTTCCATACTGTACCAGTGTAATTTACAGCTGAATCTAGTCTCACCCCCCAATTTCCATAGAGATCCATTCAAATGCAGAGAGGTTATAGTATCGCTTGTAACAGTACCTGAAAATAAGATATCGACAGTTTTTTGATGTTGATGGTCACAGACTTCAGGAAGTAACAGCATGTAAAGGATATGCGACCAAATATGAAATATGATACTTTAAAAATACGTTAAAGCAAAGGGTATGAATACTTATGTAAATGAGAAATTTTATTTTTTTTATTTTTAATAAATTTGCAAAAATCTCAAAAAAACTTTTTCACATTGTCATTATGGGGTGTTGTGTGTAGAATTTTGAGGGAAAAAATGAATTTAATCAATTTTGGAATAAGGCTGTAACAGAACAAAATGTGGAAAAAGTGAAGCGCTGTGAATACTTTCCGGATGCACTGTGTAATATATATATATATATATATATATACACTGCCCGGCCAAAAACAAAGTCGCCATTGCACCCGTCATGCATAGTGCCCACTGTACAAGCTTCTGGAGGCAGTGTTATGATCTGGGGTTGCTTCAGTTGGTCAGGTCTAGGCTCAGCAACATTAAGCAGCAATAAAATGAAGTCAGCGAAGTACCTGAATGTACTGAATGACCAGGTTATCCCATCAATGGGCATATGCCAGGATGACAATGACAAGATTCATCGGGCTCAATTTGTGAAAGAGTGGTTCAGGGAGCATGAGGAATCATTTTCACACATGAATTAGCCACCAGAGTCCTGACCTTAACCCCATTGAAAGTCTTGGGGATGTGCTGGAGAACACTTTACGGAGTGGTTCGACTCTCCTGTCGTCAATACAAGATCTCAGCCAAAAACTTATGCTACTCTGGATGGAAAAAAATGTTGTGACATTGCATAAGGTTGTCGAAACAATGCCACAACAAATGCGCGCCGTAATCAAAGCTAAAGGCGGTCCAACGAAATATTAGAGTGTGCGACTTTTTTTTTGGCCGGGCAGTGTATATATATAGTATACAGGTATAGCTTTGTTATATGGGTACATGCAGAATACTGTGTCATTAAATTGTTGTGCTTCCTTTTTTTAAGGTATTTTTAGGAGGCCCCAAAAAAACAGGAAATCCATGACAGGATGCATTCCGCCATCCACAACTGACACCATGTGAAGGAGCCGTGGATTTCACAAATGGAGAGCTCACCCAAAGTTTTCTTTTTAGACGTTCTACGAAACGGCACTTCGAAGAACCCGGTCGCTCCTGAAGGGAGAACGTATCCCAATTCAACGGTCTCTTTCCAACGCCAAATAAACAGTACCCTCCTGGGACTGTTCCTTGGCACAGTGGTGCTGCTGACGGTGATCATGAACATCATGGTCCTTTACGCCGTGAAGAAGGAACGGACACTGCATACAGTGGGAAACCTCTACATCGTAAGTCTCTCTGTGGCAGACCTGATTATCGGGGCCACTGTGATGCCTCTTAACCTGGTCTACTTGCTAGAGGACGAGTGGAACCTTGGGCATATAGTTTGCAAATTTTGGCTGGTTATGGACTATGTTGCCAGCACCGCCTCCATTTTCAGTCTGTTCATCTTGTGCTTGGATCGGTATCGTTCTGTGCGCCAGCCCCTCAAGTACCTCAAATATCGGACCAGGGGCAAGGCTAGCATGATGATCTCAGGGGCCTGGTTCCTGTCCATAATGTGGATCATCCCAATTTTGGGCTGGCGGGCCTTCTCTGATAACAGCCCAAAACCAGAAATGGAAAACAAATGTGACACAGACTTCCAATTTGTCACGTGGTTCAAAGTTCTGACGGCTGTCCTGAATTTCTATGTCCCCTCGTTGCTGATGCTCTGGTTTTACAAACAGATTTACATGACCGTGAGGCAACATTACCAGCAAAGGGACGACGTCAACAAGACCATCCGTTTCTCTGACAAAAGTGGAATTTCTGATACCATAGCGAGGAAAGACAGCATTCTACCTGCTTTTACAAATGCTGAAGGCTCAGTAGATCAATACAGCGTAGAGCCACCATATTACCTAAAGCAAGCCATTGCAGAACAAATTCATGACACTTGGGCGGGAAAAAAAAGAAATGGAAGTTTCCATCAGGCTGCACTGTTCACTGTCACAAAACGTAAAACACCGGTGGAAGAGGAAGGAGAGTGCCCTCCATCTCCACAAGACGACCACCCAGGTCCTGATACCCCTCTGAAGCTGACATCCCTGCCCATTAGCTTCCTGCAGTCAGAAAACGACAATGTCCAAACAATGTTCGTGTCACTGAACGACTGCAACTCGTCAGTGTCGAACTCCGTAGCCGGCTTATGCGAGATAAAGCGCTTATCCGATGTTCAGAAGTACGCTTCGATTTTATGTAACGATGACTTCTCACATCCAGTGGCCTCCCCTTGGCCTCAAGGGACTGAGCCGAAGCTGGACTCGGCCAACGCGGTCACTCTGAAGCAGTCCTGGCAGAGGTTCTGCATGCAGTCCAAGCAGTGCATCCATAGCCTTCGCATACGGAAAGAGCGCAAAGCAGCCAAGCAGCTGGGTTTCATCATAGCTGCATTTATGGTCTGTTGGATCCCATATTTTGTCACCTTCATGGTGATGGCCTTCTGCAAGACCTGTGTTCATCACGACCTCCACATGTTCACCATCTGGCTGGGCTACTTCAACTCCACACTCAACCCTTTCATTTACCCGCTCTGCAACGACAATTTCAAACGGATTTTCAAACGCATACTTCACATTCACTTGTGAGGACCTCTCGGGCATGCAGCTGAACTTGCAGTAGAGAAGCTGTGTACCCTCCTGAATGTCAATCTCTGCGTTGTCATATTTCCATGCCTGTTGTGGTTGAAATATCTCATTGTACATGTTATCAAAATAAAACATGATACCTGCTTATAGCAGTAACATGCTTTGTAGGGTGTATATGTGTATATGCTAATGCATCTATTTTATCCATGTCGGCAGTGCTTGAAGTGGACAGGAATGGACCGGTACGCCATAGCAGTACTTCTACATTTTGTTCAGTAGCGGAAATTTTTCTAGCGTTCTGCTACATAAGCTGTACGTATGCAGTGTGTGTGTGTGTGTGTGTGCACCCATGAGAACGGATGCAACGGAACCTTTTTCAACATGTTAGCTTGACTCAAAAAAAAGTTACAGAACGGACCGTACTGGGGCAGTATTGCTCATATGAGTATCGGCACTTATTTTTTCCACTTCCAGTACTGCATCATCCCCAATCCCTAAGGGAATTTAAATTCCTTATTTTCTAAGGTATCCAGGATACATTACATCTTCAATGCATTGGTTCAGAAAAAAAATGTTATGATGGTATAAATTATAGACTCTCACAAATAATACACAGCATTTACTTTTGTATTCTATGTTCAATGTTTTTCATGACCTCGGATTTTTAAATACAGAAGAAACTAAATTTAAATTAAATACGTCCCTTATGATTAGTCTCTTTGAATGCCTAAAAGGGCAAATGACAAAACAAATTGATAAGAATACAGATCATATTCAAACTAATATCATACACATTTCATGAGTTGATTTTTTTTTTGGAAAAAACAGGCCTCCAAAGAATTTGCAACCTTCAAATGTCACTTAAGATTGGGCTGCTCTGACACATTAATTTACATCTCAATGCTTTTATATTTGAGACTCAATAGAGCTTTGTCATAGGTGGTGGTAAGAATAAAATCCGAAAATGAGCTTAGACCACAAACAATTGTCAACGCTTATTACATGTACTCATTTAAATACATTTTCACTCCCCCACCCACACACACAACACAAAGTGCTGTCCCCCAATGAAGAGTAATATTTCTTTATTCTAAAGTTGTTGTTCCTCAGAAACCCCAGAACTGTGGAACCTTTCAAGGACACAGGGGCGACAAACCCAGTTGAAAAACCTCCTACCCCTAGTTTCTATTTACTGATTACTCCACTCAGTGGGTTGTAACAGCACAGATGCTGTCGTTGTCGTTTCATCTTTGTGGAAAAGGGTGACGCTGTCAACAAACAGTTCTTATGTCGTCAGTGCTTTCGCAGAGGAGTTTTAATGAGAACGAAGAATTAATGAGTATACTCATCCCAACTTCAGATTTTTACTATTGGTTGAAACTTGAAAAAATGTCCAGAAACACATTGCAGATTTCCTGTGTATGTAATCCCACTTTAAACAGACTGCCGTGAATTCCAGTATAAACAAAAACAACATCAGGGTTCGCTCTCATGGGTGAGTAACCTAGAACATTTATTAACAGCCCCACTGTTGAATTTGGCTCCTCTTATGCGTAGTTCAACAGATAATTTATGGTGCAATATATCCGTTACTGACAAATATGGCCATGGAAAATAAGATTTTTGTGAGTCCATAACATTCCTATAAACATAGACCAGAGATTGTCAAACGTTGTCCTCCGCCTTTGCTTCCACAACTCGCTTCTCTTCTGTCTGGGCCACTCACATTATGATAGCGTAATGGCATTACATTATACTCCGTGAGCTAGTTATATTATTTTTATTATTACTAGTAATGATAATGATACATAATAATAATCGTAATAAAAATAATACATAAAATAAATCATGGAGTCATTTTTCTAGCTAGTATCCATACAGCTAGCTAGCCTAAAACCATAAAGCATGCTATAACAATCCTGAAGTTATTAGCCATGTAATAAAGCGTGTTAAGGAGTGGAATTATGGAGATACAAGATTAATTTCAAGATTAGTTCTTGAACCCAAGAAGAGGTGGGTGTTCATTCTGCATCAGAAGATGTAGATGATTTCTCTTTTTTCAGTTTAGATATAGTTATGTTCACCATTTTACTAAACTGCTACAACTGCAACCAATGTCCTTATCTATCCATGACTATATGGAAAAATAAATAAACTACACACATACAATATTATTAGCCACCTGCGATGCCCGTCACCTGTCCATGCGGCTGTTATTAGAGATACAATGAGAGACGAGAGCCGTACCACAGACGCTGGCTGTATTATCCTGATCACAGTGCTTGAAATGTGGCCCAACTTGAAAGTCCACATCGCATCTTGCGGAAAGAATCGACCACTTTGACACGCTCAGAGCAGACAATCGCAAAGGGGCAAAACGAACAGAATAGCGATTTCGTTGCATGGAAAATCATTTCGTGTAAGAGATAACTAGCTAGATGTCAGCTTGCCACCCTGGTCAGTGCTATAGTAACGTTACGTTAGTTACATGCCTCTCCCCGTTCTCATAGCGTTGTTGTTGTTCGATAATGCAGTTTGTATGTTGGAACTTCAGGCTTAGGCAGCTAGCAAGTTAGCAAACTGACTCGGCGTCAACATGAAAAGGAACGGTGCATATAGATTTTTGTCTGTTCTTTCGTGCCTCGTAGTCTGTGTATTCCTTTTTTTATTCTGGTTTTTTGTATTTTATTCAATGACGGTGGCACCGTAAAAACGCCAACTATAACGTTACTGCAACTTAGCCTGCTTGCCTGGTGTTAGAACAAAGCGCCTAGCTTCCTAGTTGTCTAACGTGGCAATGTATCAACTTATTTGGCTGCCATTGTTATTTAACATTGAGAATGCAATTGGTTATAATTTGACCATTTTTTATGAAATGTATGATTGAAACGTCCCTGGTCGTCATACAAGTAAACCAACTCTGGTTATGATAGTTCCGTAAGTTGGCTAGCGCTAGCTACTTGTGGTATCAGTTACCTTGTATTCCTAGTTAGCCACATAGCACCATTGCTGAAGCTGCGCTCCCGCCACGCTACTTCCAGAGATTTTCCTTCCTCAAGCCAGTCGCTCATCGCTGGGCGCGTGACAGCTATTTACGTCACAACGCACATCCCTACGTCGGACGTCATTGACAAACAGAGACACTCACCGAATCAGGAAACGAAGTCTTGCCTTGGTGAGTAAGTTACAGTAAATACACATGCCGAAGAATTCATGACAAGTTTTGGGTCATATAGCGCGTGTAGCCTCCCCGCAACTCGTCTCATGTATTTTGGTAGTGGCAGAGTGACCGTTATGCTGTTTATTATCACAAAGAATGCTTAATTTCTTATCGATCACTGCACGTTTTTCTTTAAAGCGATAGTTAAAATAGCTACTTACGCTTCCTACCTAACGTTAGCTACCTAGTAATGCAATACCTCTTGCTTCTGTTTTTGTAACCTCCTGTTATTGTTATTTACACCTCTGACACGTAAGAATTTGATTCTATGTTGATTGCTTGACAGCTACATTTTTCAAAATCAGATGACTTGTACACACGTGATATGGAGGAATAGTGGGAAGTGTAGTTGATGGCTATTATAGCTAGTACAAATACGGAAGCAAAATAAATATTTTTTATGTTGTGTCGTTCTTTAAACGTAGCATCGATCACCTCATTGGCAAACAAACAATTTCGGTTTAAGCAGGGCGTTCATATCGATGTAGCGTAGTCTTTTTAGTGCTTCGTTGTGAATGAGCGATATTCATACGGAAGTCATGTGACATTAGCAAGCTAATATTTGGTAATTTTCTTAAATCCGTACTTTGCTTGCATTTACTTATTCAGAGCGACTTAGAATGCAAACACAAGTGCAAAGATCAGGGATCGAAGTGCAATCATTCCATAGTGGGGAAGAGTATATAGTCCCAAGAGAGACAGCAAGCAAGCACCCTAATGAGTATTAAACTACATAGGAACAACAGCAAAGAACTGCAGCTCTGAAAACACAAGTAGTTAGGGCTGGTTAAAGTAGCACAGTAGTTGTAGTTTAAAGTTGTAATTTAATTTTGACATTAATGGTCAATGGTCATTAGGGCGTACCCATAGAAGGTGCATGTCCATTAGAAATTCTGCAATGATGTTTATCGGAGAGCTTACAGTCAGAAATAGGACGTGCACACTAAACCAAATAGTCGCTATTGCACTTGAGGCTGTAAGCCCATAAAGCATAAAGCTCATGATGTTTCCTCTGATCTCTGAAATCACACTGTATTCAGTCTAAAAAAGATGCAGAATACAGAAGTGTAGCAATGGCAAGGTGACATACTGATAAGTGCTATGATTGTTTATGCCAATGAAATGGGGGTAAATCACCTTGTCCTATGAAAGTTTATGAATTAATCTGTCGTCAACCACTCTTGACATAATTTGTAGCAAATGAGCAGTAGCTTGTCAGATATTACAAAGACTCCATGTCCTTTTACCCCTTTTCAAAATATACACGTTAATAAAACATGTCTTTATAGATTATAGATCTGTTGTTATAGAGTGTCTTTATAAATTCCTCAAGGTACATTTATTTAGCCTGTCATCCAGTGTCCTTGCAATAGCAACAGCAGTGCTGACCTGCTTGGCTGCCAATAGCAACAAACCAAGCATTTTGAAGCAGACCTCTCAGTGAAATTGGCTATTTTTAAACTACACTGATAACACAGTGGGGCGCTACGGGACCTGCATCAGTTAAAAAAAAAAAATAAATAAATCCGCTTTAATTTCACTTAGGGCTGCATTGGGCTTAAATTACAATGTTATTGTCTAATGAGTAGTTGACAAGTTGCCAAGGAGTATGCACTCCTTGTACTTGCTGTTTCTTGGACTATACTTTCCCTACACTATTTCCCTGCAGTATACCTTCCCTGTACTACAGTTTGATACCTCATCTTTGTGCTTTAACATGGAAGGCGATTCACGGTGTGCTCTCTTCTTCTGTTAGTTCCTGAAATTTAGGTGCTGTGCATTTTAGTCAAGCCAGAAGGTTTGTGCTCAATTACTAGATCAAAGCGGTGTTTAATAAATACGGTACTTGATGTAATTATAGCTTATCAGAGGATAGCTTAAAAATGGCCAACATGGAAAAAAACACTACACAGCATGGCAAATGGGGTCCAACTGAAGCCCTCTTCCTTCCAGATTTCTTTTTTAGAGGAAGTCAAGATGGCTACCGGGCACACAGAGAAGGATTCAACCAATCAGAAGTTGCAGTTTGCTCCATTCTGCAGTGCCCTAGAAGCAGGTTTCTGGCATCAGCTGACCCAGAAGAAACTAAATGACTACCGACTTGATGAGAGTCCAAGAAGTATCAAGGGTTATTTCTATAATGGTGAGTGAATAAATAATCCCCTATTTGAAATCAGTCATTTTTAAGGTTCAATAAAAGGTATGCACTTCATTGGTACAATATATGGTTGAGAATTATTTTCCCTTCCCAGTTTGTAATGGCTGTTGTGTCCCTTGCATTACTACGTTGCTATCCAAACCCACACACTAGGCCCACTGCAGCTGAAGCATATGCACTGTCCTCATGCACTTTTTCATGACCTTCAGTAAACCCAATACTTCAGAAGAGAGCTAGCCCTATCACCCTGTCAGAGGAGAGACTTTCTTTCACAAGGATGTCCGAACAAGGATGTCTAAATTCTTATGAGAACTATCCTCTGTCTCCACTCCTCCTTCCCTCTCATGTTTCCTTGTGGCCTAGTCAGAAGGAACTAAGGTAAGGAAACAAGGAAACTCTTTTTAAAAGACAGAGGGACATTCTACCTCACTTTAATATACTTGTTTTATGCAGGCAGGTAGAAAGCAGAGAAGGGTAACAGATAGAGAAGGGACCACAGCTTAGTACTGCCCATGCAGAGATAATTGCATATGGCTAAGAATCGACCAAACTGCAATGGTCATAAGGAAAATAACTGTTTGTTATATTGGTGACAAGGCTGTGAGCAAAGCAGAATATGATGAAAATGTTTTTTTGGCCAGAACTTTGATATAAGAAACTCTTTTTAACCCAGGGGATCCGGCTGGTCTTCCTACCCGCTTGACTTTGGAGTTCAGTGCATTTGATGCGTGAGTATGAAATATTTTGGGAAACAATTTGACAGGTTCACTAAGTGTGTGTGTGTGTGTGTGTGTGTGTGTGTGTGTGTGTGTGTGTGTGTGTGTGCTTTTCTAAGCTCTTTTCCTTATTTCCTTTTTCTCTTAGAGCCTCTCACTGTTTTGTCTTGGCTTTATCTCTGAAATCAGTTCTGACCCATAGCAAGTGCTTTGTGGATCCTATGTCACATCTTTTGAATACACCCCTCATGTTGTTCATTAAAGATCACATTGCACCTCTCCAAATATCCTGGCCAAATTAGCAATTTGACTCTCAATTAGGCTGTTTAATTATAACCCAATTAAATTGCCTTAATAAATTGTTGCCTCTCTAATGTTATTTCCGCGGATGTGTGCTGAGTGTTCTGCCAAAAATAGAGTCTGTGCATCACCCCTGAATGCTGGATCATTGATAGGGATGGGACCTGCCGTACATGTGCAATTTCATTTTCTTCACTATTATAATCATTGTTTTTATTGTATTTATACTTTGGTATCTTTTTAGCATTGAATTCTTATATGTGATTTGTTTAGCGGGTATGGCATATATGGCTAGAGAAAAATGTATTCCCGCCACTGATCCAATTGATCCATTCAGAACCGGGCCAACCCCAGCACGCTGCTGTACAGCTCTGGGAACACTCTACAACATGAACACTTTTGAAGCCTTCAAAACCTTTGATAAGAAACTACTTTTGGAAAAGGAAGCCAATGAGGTAAGGTGACCCACAACCATAAAATAACTTAAAGATGTCAACTGATTGGACTTATTTAATGTGTACTGTAGATAGATACCCAACTATCTACCCCTGTACAACTATAATAATACTCTTATATAATAATCACTAATAAAAAAATAAAAAAAACAATTTTTTCTTTTCTTCACTTTGTTTGTTTCACAGATATGGGAATCAGTGCAGTCTGAGACAGTTCTAGAAAACCCATCTCTCCTCACCAAATTTATTTTGCTGACTTTTGCAGTAAGTCCTGTAGTCTAGGCCAAGTACTGGACTCCACTTTGAATAGTTCCAATACAGTATTGTATGCTAATCTCTGTGTGTTTCTCTTCGCTTAGGATTTGAAGAAATATCGCTTCTATTACTGGTTCTGTTTCCCTGCCCTGTGCTTCGCAGAGGGGATTCAGGTTCTGCAGCCACCGGTCCCACTGGAGGAGAAGTTCTCTCAAAAACAGGTGGGTTTGTCTCATATTGAACCTGTGTGCAACTGGAGTGAGGAGTACCCAGCACTGCTTTGGTCTTGAAGATTCATCAGCTGTCATCTCTTATGGTCACTTGAACGTCCATCAAAGAAAGTCCTTCATCTTTTCAGATTGCGGCTTTGCAAGGTGCCTATGATGACCTTTGCAATGAAAGAGGAACAACGGCAATTCCTTACTTTCTAATGAAGTACACAGGGGAGGCTGTGTTGTTGTCTTCACTCCACAACTGGAATACATTCTTCAAAGGACAAAAGAAGGTACAGCACATAGGGAAGAGTAACTGGTGTAGTGTTTCTTAAACCAGTAAAACCACACCACTAATGAAATCCATGGTTAATCGTGGTACAAAGTAACGTTCATTACTAGGGATAGCTGCTACATTATGGGAAGGATGTGCTTTGTCTAGGACTGTTCTGTAGTGATCTTGATGATGTCTCTCTATGGACTTATTTTACGTCGCTTTGGATAAAAGCGTCTGCTAAATGAATGTAATGTAATGTAATGTGTAGCACAAGGGTCTGCTACTGATTAAGCACATTTCACCTTAACCGCATACTCATTTAATTTCAAATCCAATGTGATGGAGTACAGAGACAAAACAACAAAAATGGTGCTCACGCAATGCACTGTAGGTGTCCTACTTTATATAGACTGTAATCTTTTCTGATTGTGTTCCAGCACTTTAAAATAAGTGCATGCATGTGGTGTTACTTTTGAAGGTAACTGTGGGCGTCTATGACCCCTGCACTCTGTCTCAGCATCCTGGCTGGCCTCTGAGGAACCTGCTTGTGCTCATAGCCAGCAAATGGTATGTCCAAAACCTAAACATCATTCCATATAAACTACCTGCTGTGTATGACTAATTACAAATATATGACAAGGTATATCTTTATATTTAGAGAGTGTAAAATTTCTGAAAAATACACAAGTCCTGCTTTTCATGGTACAAAAGGAGTTTATATTTATAGTTATATTTTCCTATATGGTGTATAAACTTTAAGTTAATTGTATTATGTTGTAACATATTATAAATGTTATTTGTATGCATATAACGCACTTTCAGTTGTGTATTAAATACGTATTCTGGGCATTCTGTGACATGAAATGTTAATGCATCGTATTTTATAAGTGTACATGTATGGGAAATATGAATGTTTTGGTATGAGCGAATGTAACTCATATCAGATTTTCGGCACTAAAAATGATTCATTGCAATGCTAAATATTATTTCCAGTGGAGATGGATTCCAAAAAGAGAAGAATGTTAATAATTGCATTAAAAAAGATCCACTTTCAAGGCCTGTTATATTCAAATGTTTTGACGTACCATCAGAGGTTGCCAACAGAATAATAACATTTCACTAAAGAAGTCTGTTTGCTAAATGTTTGAATCTTCACCTCATGCTTACAATAAATAACTGAGGGCTTTCAGGACTAGCAGCGTTTAAAAAAGCTAACCATAAGTAAACTGTTTATATCAACTTTGAGTTCCTCTGTGTGGTCTTGTGTTTGGAAACCATAGTTATTTTTTACTTTTTAAAACCAGTGTTTGTTTCTTTTTGTTCATCCAATTTGGAATGACCAGTGGCCATGGTCCTTAGTCAGTTCAGGAAAGGGCAGACAAGCACTCTACCGAGGAGCGTACTGTCAGCTCCTGCTTTATTCACTCCGCAGTTCACCTTCTTAGGTGCATAGTCATTGCACTGGAGAAGTATGCTATGTGCGCAGCTGGTTCCAGACTGACCAGAGGAGGAGTTTTTGTTTGAGTTGATTGCAATCCTGCCACCCGAATCTTGGGTGAATTCTCTGGTTAGCTATTGCACTGCTGGCCATAGTTGGCACTGGCACGGTCAGGATTCAACACTATACCATGGGGCACATCACAAACTGAAGCCAGCGTTTTAGCAGGATGAGCCACCCGGTACTTCATTTCAATCTGTAGGGCACATAGTAAGACACTGTGGTGGAGCAGCAAAACTGCAGACTATGTTGGGCTGGCCCTCATCATGTGTGTGTCCATGTTTGTGTGTGTGTGTGTGTGTGTGTGTGTGTGTGTGTGTGTGTGTGTGTGTGTGTGTGTGTGTGTGTGTGTGTGTGTGTGTGTGTGTGTGTGTGTGTGTGTGTGTGTGTGTGTGTGTGTGTGTGTGTGTGTGTGTGTGTGTGTGAGTGAGTGTGTTTTTTTTGTGTGTATGTGTTTTTGTACCCATGTGTGTGTGTGCATGTGTTTTTTTTGTGTGTATGTGTGTTTGTGCACATGCACGTGTGTGTGTGTGTGTGTGTGTGTGTGTGTGCACATGCACATGCACGTGTGTGTGTGTGTGTGTGTGTGTGTGTGTGTGTGTGTGCACATGCACATGCACGTGTGTTTGTGTGTTGTACCAGGGGCTCGGTGCTGGATGCGGTGGAGGTTCTGTGTTTCAGGGATCAGACCCTGCAAGGAAAGCGCTCCATTCAGCACAGCATCGTTTTCCAGATCAAGCTCCCCGAGCTCTCCCTGAGCACAGGTACAGCGCTCCCCCTAACCTGTGATGTGTCCTCCCACAGGACAGCGCTCCCCCTAACCTGTGATGTGTCCTCCCACAGGACACCTCTGACCGCAAACACAGCGCTTTTTGTGTAGCCATTAGTGTGAGGACGTAGTCTGATAAAAAGGCTATTTAAATGGTAATATCAGAGCAGGCAGATGTCACTGGAGAGGTTTTGATCTGTGAAGTTCATTGTTGTTTCTATTGAAGCCACTGGGGCTTCTGTTTTGGCTCTACTGTTTCCCTCCCTTTTTTTCCCTTGTTCCCCTGTAATTTGGGGATTATATTCATAACTTTTTTGCAGTAGGTGTCCAGAATTAGGTTTGAAGGAGGATGAAACATGACCCAGTTGCCACTGGCACGGCCATTTTGTTTTAATTGTGAGTTTCTGCATTCGCTACTTTGTAATGAGTGTATTAAAGGATCGCTCTATATTTCTTCCCGTTGTCATCTCCACAGACACATGCAGTAGTTTTGAGGAACATATACAGTACATTTATGGCCTGTTTATAAATGTTCTTACCTGTAGCATGGGGAGCCTGAGAGCTGTGACATTTTGTGGTTTGGTTCAGCAGGATCATTGTAAGTGGAAGTCTTGTGTACTGTGTGTCCATTTGTAGGGTGTCCAAAGAGTGTGGGCTGGGAGAAGAACCAGAAGGGTGTAATGGGACCAAGAATGGTCAACCTCAGTGAATGCATGGACCCAAAGAGGTACAGGACTGCATGTGTTCAATCATACCTCTTCATATCTATGTTGACTGTACACCATACTCATTTCATATCCCTGTTTACCTATATATCATATTCCCATTTTCAAATCCCTGTCATTTCCATATCACATATTCCCATATTCCTATATTCCCATACTTGGTCCTTGGGTCTCCCTCTGTGTGCATTTTCTTCCATTCCAATCATAATTGGTATTCATGAAGTATAACAAGCTGTCATTGTTTTAATGAGACACTTTCAATGTCTAACGAGGGATCTTAGTGCCACGTTGTGTCAAATATAGATATTCATGTTACAAAGGATGGATACTCCACATTAGTTTAAGAAGTGTTAATCAGTCCAAGCAATTCTCAGTCATGCAGTGCTTTCTATTTTCTGCAAATAATTTATTTAGATTTGAATGGCTCTATTGACAGGCCTACATCTGAAATCAGTGAAGTCTTAAATGCTGAAAGTGCAGAAACTAAACGATTTGTGGAAAATGACAAGTTCAAAGACAGAGCAAATAGCAGTGAGCAGAACCTTAAATGTGTTTAAACCTGCTTGTATTTTAAACAAGAGATTTGTGGTAAGAAAAAACTGCATACAGAGGTGTGCCTCTGGACAAAGTTTGAAAATACCTGCTCTGTCATGTCTATATCCTATTCCAGTTAGAACCATGTCACATTCATTCCGAATCCATGTCCACATCCATATCTATTTATTTCTGCATTACCATACTGGTCCTTGGTAGTCTTTTTTTCTATTGTGGTTTTACTGTGGTGATGGCGGTGGCATGCTGTTAGCGTGTGTTATGACTGCTGTGTTATTGGTCACCTGGGCGTGTTTTGATTATGTATGTAAGCTGACGCTGCTGGAGCAATTATTCCGACGCTACCTTTATGAATTATTGAAGACGATTTCAATGAGAGGTGTTCATTTTGGGAGGGTTTATGACGCACTGTGTGCTCTATTGCTTGTGCAAGGCTAGCCGAGTCCTCGGTGGACCTGAACCTGAAGCTGATGCGTTGGAGGCTGGTTCCTTCCCTGGATCTGGAGAAGGTGGTCTCCACCAAGTGTCTGTTACTGGGAGCCGGAACCTTGGGCTGCAACGTTGCCCGGACCTTAATGGTAAGACGTGGACATTCTTCTTCTGTTCTGCGACTGCAGCAGGGAGCAGACTTGGGGCGAATATGTTTGAAACACTTTTGGCGCCTGCAAAATGTGACCCCTGGGAATTTTTAGTGAAACATGTTGCCAACAAAAATGTACTGAATGCTGTTAAAAATAGATGTTACTATTAAAAATAGTCTGTAATCTACAAGAATTTACTGCTTCTCCAAAAATGTGCGTGGAGAAAAAATAATTGGAAAGAAGCTTGGATCTGACATAGTGGTGGGCAGAGAGAACCTGACGAAGACCAGTTCTTCTAGCCATGACAATAAAAGCTTTTTACATTTTTTGTACCTGCAGACGGAATGCCTTGGTTTTTTGTTTTGGGGATCCATGCTTATATCCACGCCCTTACATGTTTTTTACATTGCTGCCAGTGGATATCTCTCGTATTTTTTTAATGTTACAAAAGTGATTTCAAAAAAGCGGGTTCCATTGAGTTAAACATGATAGTGCTTGATATGGTTGCCTTGCTTCAGTGCACCAGAAAGCTGTCGGTACTTACCTGGCCCCATGTCCTGCAGGGTTGGGGAGTGAGGCACATCACATTTGTGGACAACGCCAAGATCTCCTACTCAAACCCGGTGCGGCAGCCACTGTATGAGTTTGAAGACTGCCTGGGTGGGGGAAAGTCCAAGGCCCTTGCTGCAGTGGAGAGGCTGAAGAAGATCTTTCCTGGAGTGGTGAGGCCATTACTACTACACTGCTCATTCACTATCCAACACTGCTTTTGTATTGTATTAATGGATTTTTCTTTTTTCAAAAATGAATTAGCACAGGGAGTTGTTAGAAAAGTGGAGTGTTAGTATTATTGCTTTTTAATGACCCCTATTATTTTAATACTAAATGACAATAACTATAATAATCTTATGTTACTACATCACTGATTAGTCAAGTTTCACTGTATCAAGTATCCAATCTTCTCAGGAGCTTCTCAGGTACTCTAGAAAATCCAGTTTTAAAATGTCAAAGTCTAATATGATCCTTATTAATTACAGACACACAAACTTACACATCTAAAGACTCTTGGGTTGGAGTTATTAAATCCAGATGTATTATTTTAAAAATAAATGGCAATTTTGATCATCTGGAAGCTCTTTTTCAAATTTTAAAACTAAAACTTTTCCTTGTTATTATGGTTTCAAAGGCTGCTGGTGTCATCATATTAATCAAACTCCTCACTCTTACTATAACGCGCAAATGCCTTAGGGGGAACATTTTAATTGCAAGGATGTAGATTACCAAGGAAACGGATCCACTTGAGACAAGTTGGCAATAAGAAAATGCCAAACCTGCTCTTTGTCATTTATTCCATGGCAACAAGCTCCAGTAGCTTGCTGACGCTTTTCATTGTACATAAATACAATTCATATCTTAACTCTTTAGCAGGTTGATGTGTATCCATCTGTAAAACATGTCAACTGGCCACGACAAGGTCACATTGTTGATGAAGGTGGACTTGAGATCTTCACCACCTGCCAGATCTCTGAAAAGTTGTAAAGCGTTCTGCTTTTTGGACAGTCTGATGTTGAGGCAGCAGTGTAGCATAATGGTTAAAGAACTGGGCTTGTAGCTCAAATGCTTTGTGTTTGATTCCCAGCTGGGGCGCTCCTGTTGAACCCCTTAAACGGATAGTTCACCCATTTAAAAAAAAAATTATGTTGTTTTACTCACCCCCGAAATAGTATGTTAAGCTGTCCTGGTCTCGCCGTTGCAGCTAAATTATTGTAAATCCTGAATTTGAGCAATGGTAACAATTAACATCTTGCCATCTAGCCCCCAGGCTAACTTGCTGTAAATTATCCGCCTAAATACACTCAAATAAGGTTTAACAACAGCTTTACAAGTGTTGTTGTTGGAAACAAAAATGCACATATGATTACCGAGTGCACAAGGATGATATTTTCGCTCAAATTACAGTAGCTATATGATGTTGTTTCAGATTTCAGATGTCGGTGTTTACATTTAAATAAGAACATCCAGTAACTGAGTCAGTATCATTCCGCGTGAGAACAATGTAAACCATGACATCTAAAATCTGAAACGACATCATATACAGGCATTTGAGCGAAAATATCGTCCTTGTGCACTCGGTAATAATTTTTTTAAATGGGTGAACTATCCGTTTAACAAAATACTTAGCCTGAATTTCAAGCTGTATCCATGGATTGTATGTACAAATGCAATCCATGTTAGACAGTCGGTTGTATGCCGTAATGTAAATGTATGGTTTTGGGCAGTTGTGCCTTTTTTTGAGTGTGTGTGCGTGTGTGTGCATGTGTGTTTGCGCGTGGCAGTGTAGCATATAGAGTAACGCACTGGGCTTGTAACCCAACGGTTGCATGTTTGATTCCCAGGTAGGACAATGCCATTGTACCCTTGAGCAAGGTACTTAACCTGAATTGCTTCAGTATATATCCATCTGTATAAATGGATATTATGGTTAAAAAAATAATAATTGTGTGAGTCGCTCTGGATAAGACTGTCTGCTAAGTGGCACTAATGTAATGTAATGTAGTGTGTGCGTGCGTGTGCGCATCTGTGTTTTTGTGGGTGTATTTGTGTGCATGTATTTGTCAGGTCAATAAACACTGCCAGAGTGCAGCAGAGACAGTGACTCAGTGTTTGTGCTGGAGCACCCCGCACACAGACCCAGTTTGTGGCAGCGCTGTCCAAACTCATTCTTAGAGTCTGACAAGGAGAGTCTCAGCCTCCTGCTCCGCCCCCAGTGACTCCATCTCTCCGACTGCTTTGTCACCAGCCTTGCCGGCTCCTTCTCTCTCTGTCTCCTGCAATTGGCTTCACTGTCTGAGTTAGCAGCCATTTTGTCTCCTCGTGCCACAAGCTGCTGACCTCAATGTAGTATAATGGCTAGAGAACTGGGCTTGCAAACCTAAAGGATGCAGGTTTGATTCTCAGGTAGCAAAACTGCAAAAACGATAAGTAAATAAGTCAATCTTAACAAGCATTTTACTTATATTTAGACTTCAAATCTTAATTGTGTATTACATTTTTGCTAAGTAAGACAAAAAGATTGCCAATGAGGTGAGAGTTTTACTCATTTCGAGATTTGCCAATGGGGTGAGACAATTTAAAACAATAAAACAATATTTTCTACTTGAGAGAAGAAAAAAAAAGAGACTTTAAGTCTTATTACAAGACTAAAACACTTGTTAAGACGCATATTTTATTTGCAGTTAAGGCACTTAAACCTAAAATTGTGTCACTATATATCCAGCTGTGTAAACGGATTCTATGTAGAAATGCAAGAAAGTTGTGTATGTCGCTCTGGATAAGAGTGTCTGATAAATGGCTGTAACTCCCTCATTGTGAGTGTGAAGTTTTCAGTCTTCTGACACACTTGGTAAATTGAGTCCAAAGGCAATTAGTTCTTGTGCAGTCATCAGTGATTCTTATTCTGCGATTGCTATCAGTGGATAGTATTTCTGCTAAGGACACTCAGAACAGTGTCGGTGACATACTGATGCCAAAGGTGCATTCCCGTTTCTGTTTCTGTTTGCAATAGGTATAAAAGGCTTCTTGGTATTTTCCCAGCTTGCAACAGTTGGACATATACTGTACAACAGTTTTTTTTTTTTTACTAAAGCCAAAATGCTACATTGTGAGCAAAGCTGATATAATCAAAATAAGTAAAAAATAAGTAGCTGGCAGTTTGTGCATTGTGGAAAACAGAGTTTTCCATTGTCGGCGTGCAGTATTTTTACTGGCTGACTTAGACCACAGTTTGATGATGCAACTCGAGTAAGCGCACAACACGGCCAAATAGCATGCACAGTTCAGGAGTACAATAATGTGTCGTGTTTCTAGTTGCGGATACATGATATTTGAGCTATCTTATTTCAGATCAGCTTTCATAAGATATTTTTTGAGCAAGGTTCATGCCAACTTTCTTCTTCTCTGCTATATTAGTTTACATTTCAGGCTGCTCCTTACTGCCGAAGCAGAATTTTTAAAGCTCAAAAACGGGTCTTGGTGCCAAGATGTCTCCGAATGAACGGATAAAGTAAAAGGCTGATTTTATCTAAAACTGATATTTTAGAAGTTGAGCAATGGCTGATTAAGTAACATTTGCCTCTCA
This sequence comes from Synaphobranchus kaupii, assembly GCA_029718625.1. Taxonomy (NCBI): domain Eukaryota; kingdom Metazoa; phylum Chordata; class Actinopteri; order Anguilliformes; family Synaphobranchidae; genus Synaphobranchus; species Synaphobranchus kaupii. The sequence continues at coordinate 95,771,279 of CM056380.1, forward strand.
TTTCTCAAAGAATTCATTTTAATTTGGCACAGAAATAATGGTGCAGGATGAGATCAGTTAATGACCAAATGGACCTCTTCTATTTTTCTCGAAAAACCTACCATCTCAATTCATAGAATTGGGCCATTCCAAATTAAATTATCTTTTATTAAGTTAAATATTTGTCAATGCACAATGGCCTACTTAAATTATCGAAGAACACAAATTACAGGGGGCAGGTTCAATGTCATCTTTGTTGCCATTTAATTGGTTGATGATGGTGCAACTAGGGTAAATAAAATAGGGGTGGGACTTTTTTGTCCTCGTAAATGGAGTGTTGTATGTATGGTTACCACCTTTCAAATAGAAACCAGAGAGGAGATCCACAAATCACAAGGCATGTAGATGAAAAGAAATAAAACGAGTAGATAGTGATTGGCGGATACTTATTTCCAAGGCCCCTGCAGGGTAAGGTGACATCACATACGTCTTATCCATCATGTATTATCCCTGCATGGGACTAGAGCGAGACGTACAGTATGTCAGACTACGCACAAAGAAGCCTGCACACAAGAAAGCACTTCAATTGCACTTCTAGTCAAAGGCTTTGTGCAGGTTTCTGTACAGTGGAGAAATAATCATGTATTTATATAAGGGAAATCCAGAAAACCAATCTGAATTGCATATCGATTGCACGCAGTGAAATCCGTCTGGTGTAGATGGGCACCTGTTGCTTGGCTAAATTAAATGTCACGGCGCGTGCTGGCCTGGCTTTGGGCTGCTGCAGTGGCAGACCGTTTCTGCCCCTGTCTTCAGCTGGCCGCCTTCCAGTTATGATCAAATTAGCCCCCCGTCCTGTTCATTCCGTGGGCATTATTAATTCATATCATCGTCCGTTATCGATTTTTGCTGCCTGTCTCCATTAACAGGCACTGGGCTCTCCGTCTGCTCCGCCTGTGGTTGGCACCGCCAATTATCCGGCCCTGCCATGGGAGAGGGGGCCGGCGTTAATTGCTTACCCCCCCCCCCCCTTATCCCCGCGTTGCCCTTTCCAGCCCTCACAGTCCCAGGGCTCGATTAGTGCTCCGCCCCTTCTTCTCATCCCTGCATTTAGCTCACTGGCTCGGGCGCACGCCGTTTTCAATGACGCCATCGTCTTCTATCATTAACCGGCCTCTTATTAACAACAAGCAGGCTATTTTTCACTAAGACGGCTTCCGTCTGACATTGTCAGTCTTCAGTCTTGTCATTATTTGCCTCAGTCTCTGTACATCTGTCATCGTATTTATAGCAGTAACTGTCATTCTTTATTCTTGTCACTGTCTGTGTCTTTGTCACAATGTCGATCGCAGTCTCTGTAACTGTTAAGCTCGTCTCAGACTCACGGTGCCTGTTAACTGTCGCTCTTTGGATCAGTCGCGGTCTATTACAGTCTGTGTTACTGGTAGTCTGTCTCAGTCTCTGTTACTGTTGGATTGTCCCGGTCTCACAGTGCTGGTCCCTGTCTCCGCAGAGCGCCGAGGGTCACAACATGAGCATCCCCATGCCGGGGCACCCCGTCGACTTCTCGGAGGTGACGATGGCGCAGGCGCGACAGGACGTGGAGCAGCTGGAGGCGCTGGTCTCCGCCCACGACGTGGTCTTCCTGCTGATGGACACGCGGGAGAGCCGCTGGCTGCCCACCGTCATCGCGGCCAGCCAGAGGAAGGTCCGCAGCTCCGCATATAAACTCAATAACAATGCGCACCATTTTAAACCACTTTCTCACTGTACTGTATCACTGTACTGAGTGCCGTGCAATGGCGTGCATTTAAAAGAAAGCAAGGAAAACACAATCACAAATAGCAAGGGGAGGAGTTTAAACTGTATCAAATAGTAATGCTATGCTACTGAAATGCTACTCAGCATATTCGTGAAACATGATTTAAACCCTCTCTCACATTCAGCCTTAATCCAGCTTCCATCTCAGCTCAATATTACACGTTCTTATGTTCTCAGGATTCATAAATTGCCAGTGTCTTTAGCAGCGGAACCACACAGAGTACCGGAAATAAGGCTTTTAAGGGTTTGAGGAAAACGCTCCTGTGAATTAAACCAGATTTCTTCTGCTCAACACAGTGAATCTGTGTTATTCATTAGTTTTCTTGTCCGCTGAAACTGCAACCAGACCCTAGGTTTCCTCTACTCTTGTGTAGTTTTAGGGGAAAAAAAACCCTGAGATAATACACTGCCTGGCCAAAAAAAAAGTTGCACTCTAATATTTCGTTGGACCGCCTTTAGCTTTGATTACGGCGCGCATTCGTCGTGGCATTGTTTCGACAACCTTATGCAACGTCACAACGTTTATTTCCGTCCAGAGTTGCATTCATTTTTGGCCGAGATCCTGTATTGACGACGGGAGAGTCGAACCACTCCGTAAAGTCTTCTCCAGCACATCCCAAAGACTTTCAATGGGGTTAAGGTCAGGACTCTGGTTGCCAATTCATGTGTGAAAATGATTCCTCATCCTCCCTGAACCACTCTTTCACAATTTGAGCCCGATGAATCTTGGCATTGTCGTCCTGGAATATGCCCATTGATGGGATAACCTGGTCATTCAGTACATTCAGGTACTCAGCTAACTTAATTTTATTGCTGCATAACGTTGCTGAGCCTAGACCTGACCAATTGAAGCAACCCCAGATCATAACACTGCCTCCAGAGGCTTGTACAGTGGGCACTATGCATGACGGGTGCAACGGCGACTTTTTTTTTGGCCAGGCAGTGTATTATATGATTTAATCCTTTAGCTCACACCCTCATCCTGGGCCACCGTCATATACATATTTGTCCATTTATACGGCTAATCGAAACAGCTGAAGCGATTCAGGTTATATGTTTCTGTATATTATCCATAGGCTCAGGTTATATGTTTCTGTATATTATCCATAGGCTCAGGTTATATGTTTCTGTATATTATCCATAGGCTTAGAGAGAGTTGCGGTGGCCTTTTGCCTTGAATTGCGGAAAGTTTAAGCAAGGGTCAAATGTGGCTGCAGGAATTCATTTCTTGATTTTGATAGACTTGACAAGGAATGACCTCGCACTAGATCACACCTCAGAGGCCAGAATCATGTCATGTGTTGTGAAAACGACTTCACTTTTATAAATACCTGAGGGACATAGCCACGTCTTCGGGGTGAAGTCACAACAGAAGCCTGTAACTGTCCTCTATGTCACAGTGATGTCACGCCTGAACAGAAATTACTCAGAGGAGTGCTGTTTAAATGTACGTTTTACTCGGGAGCTTGTGTTTGCAGGCAACCTTTAACCTACTCGCGCTACAGGGTAGAACAAACTCGTTCTAGTCATAAGTAGCCTATGTTTTGTTTTTAATTGTTCTTAGAAATAGCCTGTCACTCCATACATTTCATTCAATTACCCCTCTTTTTGATCTATTCTTTTTCCATTCAGTTGCAATATTACAAGTGATGCAAGTGAAGCACAACTCCTTGGGCTGTATGATGAATTGTGAATGCTCACAGTGCCTCTACTTACACTGCAATCAGTTTGAAATCAGTTTGAAATCAGTTTAAGATGGCTGCCCTGTGATTAGAGCAATAATTGCGTCCTTGTCTGTTGCCCTTTTAGTCTCAAAGCATGGCTCCTTTCGCCCTCCGCCTTAATTCCCTCCCCACTCGGCTGCAGGTCGTCATCAACGCAGCGCTTGGATTTGACACCTTTGTTGTAATGAGGCACGGCCTGAAAAAGCCAAAGCACGTGGAGTCGGGAGGATCCTCCCCTTCCTCCGCCTCCTGCACCCCTGTTTCGGCCTCCACCTCCTCCTCCTCCTCTTCCTCCACGCCCGGTGGCCCCGCCCTGGTCCCAGGAGCCTCCCTGTTCTCAAACATCCCTGGACACCGGCTGGGATGCTACTTCTGTAACGACGTCGTCGCCCCGGGAGATGTGAGTGGATTTTGGCATCTCTGCACCTGAGAGACCCCCTTGTTCGGTGGTCTGGGTGAACGAAATGTCTACAAACAAAACAGAGAAACCTGTACATGCCTTTGAATGTGGATGGAGTATAAGGTATTTTTCATTAAATAATGGTATTGAAAGAGCATGTTAATGAACATACTGACTTCGTTAGTAGTCTGAGTCACAGAAAGTTCACCATAGTTCCCAGTTTCCTATGTCATATATGCGTAGAATATGGTCAAAGTTAAATTCAAGCTCCCTTGGTGAATATGTAAGGGTTTTTTTTTTTTTTTTTTGTACCACGATTATGAAATAAAGGCTATCCCATGCACTTCAAAAGAGAGAAGGTGCTCTCGGTATGGGACAGGCAGCGGATATCACAAAATAAAAAGTATAGCCCAGAGTAAACACTGGAGCCCTCGTTTTACAATAAAGCATGTTTATTAAATAAGTTTTGACTATTTCCTCAGAGTCAACAGGTGAACTGGACAAAGGGGCCGGTCCTCCTGTGTGTCGACGTGGCACGTCTACCTGACGTGTGCATAACAATGACTTGTATAAAAATTAAAAATAAAGATGCATACACTTAATCATAGAGATATACATACAGCATATGCATAGATGCATACATACGTACATATACAGTACATAGACATACAGTATGTACACGGCCTCCGGGGGGCGGGGTGGGTCATAATAGGCTTTAGAGGGGATATAAATGATAAATGACCGATCTAGATTATTGTGTTTCCTCAAACTCTGTATGCCTTATTCTAAGTTTAACAACTGGAGGTGACTCCTTGATTTGTTGATACGTCTTTGTTTATTATTGCCAGGAGTATTGCGAAATTGTCATGGTTACGTACACGCCGGTTAGGCATGTTTTCCCTTATTCTGTTTGCCTTATGTTGTGAAGCCTATTTGTGATGTCCCCCCCTCTCTTGGAGGAAGTGTGCCCCAAGACTTTAACGTGCTTCTTGATCCATTGTTTGCCTCCAGGTAGTGTCGTGCAATGGCATAGTCCATAATAAGTCTTATTTAATAAACATGCTTTATTTTAAGTGCTCAAGTGTTTACTCTGAGCAGTCTCTTTGAAGAGTCCAGGTATACTTTTTATTATAATTTAGTATAACAGTATCATTTATTTAAAATGTGTTTAATTTCAGATGTTTTTCTGAATATTGCAGACAGAGTAAAAGGTGTGGATATTGAGTGTGCTCTGAGATTTCCACTGAAATTGGGTTGAGCAGAGTCTGTCTTTCCCACAGTCTACCCGGGATCGAACCCTGGACCAGCAGTGCACCGTCAGCCGGCCTGGTCTGGCTATGATCGCTGGAGCGCTCGCTGTCGAGCTGATGATCTCCATCTTGCAGCACCCCGAAGGGTAAGCAGACGACCTGTGGATGTCTTTCCCTGTCACCCGCTATTTCCCCGACACTGCCATTGGCGTGTAGTGCCATTTTGAGCATTTTCCCCACAGGCCATTGGCTGTTACGGGAGTCATATATCTGAGTGCTGGCTACTCTGGGTCTTGCTTGTTGTTTACTTTCTTTATTTTGTAAGATGTGCTTCATTACAACCACATCCTGTCATGTTTGTAAAATGACAATACAGAGCATTGACCCTCAGTTTGTGCATTTTACAATGTCGCCAACCACTTATTTGTCACAGCTCACCACAAAGTCAGGTTAAAAGAAGAATCTGTAAAATCTTTAGTTTGAAAAAAAAGGAGAGACAGAGAGCTGGAAGTCTTCTCACTTCCACTTGGATTCTGTGTGTGTGTGTGTGTGTGTGTGTGTGTGTGTGTGTGTGTGTGTGTGTGTGTGTGTGTGTGTGTGTGTGTGTGTGTGTGTGTGTGTGTGTGTGTGTGTGTGTGTGTGTGTGTGTGTGTGTGTGTGTGTGTGTGTGTGTGTGTGTGTGTGTGTGTGTGCGCGCGCGTGCCTAAATAAAGTGCAGGGAAACAGGGTTCCTAATCACTGCGACGAATAGGGATGAAATGTCACTGAAGGACTCTTCAGGTGCATTAAGCTGTTGCAAAAGCTTAAGATGAACCGCCTACAAAGACAAGCCTGCAGCTCTTATGTGAAATGTCCCCCATTTGAGGGACATTTTGTACCATTGGCATATTTCTAGCTTTTCTCCCAAACCTGGGATACGTTGGAGAGTTTAAAAGGACTAGGTTTAAGAGGCTCGACTCATTTGAAACCTAAAATCTGACTAATGTATCATAAAGCCTAGCTATAACACTTTTCTGCCTGTGATTCTTCCAATTCTCTAAAATGTTTTGGACCTTCAAGGATAAAAACAATTACAGGAGAGAATTAGTTTCTTTTTTTTAAAGTGGCACAAATAGCACCTGCAAGCTTTCAGTTCAAAGAAGAAAAATTACCACCTGTACCTAACAGAAGGAAATTGAGTGTGTGGTTTAAAAAAGAAAATCTTCGTAATAATATGCATGGATTGACACTTTAAAAAAAAAAGTATCATGTTTTTGCAAGGAGCCCAGTAAATTCTGAAATTGTATTTGTTCATTAGGGCTAGTAATCGAGTATTATTACTTGTTTTATTTATCTAAACAAATTCCATTAGACTCTAAAAATAATTTTGATGCATGCGGGTTATCATTGTTGTATTAAATAAAATTCGCTAAAAGCAAGAGAACAGACAGGCTAATGCATGGATCCAGTGAGCTAATGGACTTGAGGTTGTATTAAATGGACTGCTAATAAGTGTTCAGAAATATCAGTGAGCGTTTAAACATAACAAATCTCACTGCTGAGAAAGTGTGGCACACAGAATGGACACATTGTATCAGACCTCCAGCTCTCCTGTTTAGAAATGGCATGCTTTACATTTGGAGGAAATTAAATTTTATTTTCACAAATTTGTACATATTCTGTCCTGTGGTTTAACAAACAATTCAAATGGAGGAAAAAAACACAATTGCACGGGCCGTTTAAAATCTCTTAGACACGGCAGTTGTTTTGCATTCTAATATCCGCTGGACGTTGCTCTTGAGGTCTCGGATCACACTGTCAGGAAGGACATAGATGTGCAGTGTAGAAATGTAATATAAAGAGCTGTTTAGCCTTGTTTCTCGCCAGGATCCATAACACCACGTGGGGTACTTCTTTCCCGGTGTTTCTTTGAAGGGGACCAAAAAAAGCCGTGTTTATGTAGTTTTGAAGGAGTGGAGGGAAGAAGGGGAACAGCACAGACGCGCGCATGAGTCGCCCGAGCCAAGCTGAAACGATGCGCCGTGTAGGGGCCAAATTCGGAGGGTGTGTCTCCTGGTGAAATCCACCCTGACGATGAGGCGCGCTGACAGGCTCTGTTTCTGTTCATTGGGAATGTTGTCTAAAGTGACCCTGTTTGTGACCACCCCCGCCCCCCCCCCCCCCACACCCACCACCCACCCCGTTCTTCCGCTCCAGAGGCTACGCCGTCGCCAGTAGCAGCGATGACAGAATGAATGAGCCTCCCACGTCGCTGGGCCTGGCGCCCCATCAGGTTAGTCATCGGGCGATTTCAAAAACTCACTACTTCAACCCTCTCTCCAATCAATGCATATTCCACTATCCTGGCTCATGATTATACTATTCTTACACACCCAATTTTTGAATGATTTTTTTCCTTTGTCTCTTGCTAGTAGGGAGTGATTTTCTGAAGGGGTTTGCTACCCAGGGTGCATAATGTCCCCAGCTTGACTCAGGCCTGCCCCGCAGGCAACTTCCTGTTTCCTGCGTCATCGACCGTGCACTTATATAATCTATTTAAAATTTTCTTGGCTCAGGGAAGCTAATGCTTCATCATTGGAGGAGCCGTTCTATAAAAATTCATTACGAGCCCTCGCTGTAGAATGCATTACTTACATTTACTTGGATTTATAAAAAGCACTAAGGCATTGTTATTAGTCTGAGGAAATGTACGGGGAACAGGCCGGTGTTCTGCCTAAATGCTAATGCTGAATGCTGTCTCTGTTTGCTGAGAGCAGCCTCATTGCCTCTGTATCCTCTAGCAATCTCTCCATAAAGTGCACATTTGCAATTTGAGTGGCAATCACTGTGAAGTGGTAATTGCAGTTTCTTTCTCTGTAGTTTGAGTCATACGCCTCACCCGTCGTGACGCAATGCCACAGTCCTTCCGTGGACATTTAAAGGGACTAAAATAATGAAAAGTAATTAATGAATTAATAATTTACCCATTCAAAGCAGCCCTAGCCCCGGGTTGCCGCAGTATTGGAGTAAGATTAATGCGGACGCAGCGGACCCTTTCGCGTGACCCTGTGGTGTTGTTTTGTTTTGACAGGATTCTTCAGGCCGGTTCAGGTGGAAAGCATTGTTCTTGTTTGTTTGGGCAGGACAGGGAAAATGTGGGAATGAGATCAGTAACCCTTATACCCTTATAAGGTATAAAGTATATACCCTTCCTTGGAAGGCTCCCCTTAATATGAGCTGCTCTTTTCCACATTTGTTTGGTCTGGTTTTGGGGGTAAAAAAAACTCACGCAGGCAGCACTCCAACTTTGGGGTCAATTCATGAAATTTCATGAAATTCAATCAATTAATTAAAAAAAAGTTGTTGTTGAACATTTTGAGTATTTTTCGAATTAATGAATTTAATTTCCTGAATTAAAAGGGAATTGTCCTGGCTAGCCGGCCTTGGTGGACGCATGCTGTAGATCAGACTGGAGGGGTTCAGCTCTGTCTCCCAGGGCGGAGCCTCAGGCCTGAGCCTATCACAACGCAGCTCATTACAGGGAGACTCTACAGCAGTTATGGGGTCACTGTGAGCTCTGCAGCCAGGAGTGAGCCACTCCGTTCCCTGCACCAAATTATCAGCATATTTCCAATGCCCGAGTCTATGCAAATAAATGCCATCTGTTGATTAATTGCCAATTGTGAGGCTTCAGGCATGTAATAAGATTAATCAGAAAATGTGTGAAAGGTTTTTATTCATTTATTATGTCGCACAGTTGTTTAAAATGACAGTTGCATCTGCGAGTTGGGCAGCCAAAGAATGGGCAGGATAAATGAACTGCCCCTGTGAAGAGGAATAGCACATTAAATCGCTCAACTTGGCTGTTGTCCTTGACGTTTCTCAGTTTTCCACTGTGTTCAGCTGACAAGTACATCGGTTTAGCCTTAATTGACATTTTATAAAAGGCTGATGACAAAATGGCTGTTGGTTCTGTTGGTGATGGTGCACATTCCCTTTGTTACTGTGCAGCAAAGAGGATGCAGCTGGGGGATGGCTTGTTCTATATAGTGAGTCTATACTTCCACCCTGTGGTTGGGAAGTGCCACTGCAGTCATGAACTCCCAGTCACTAGTCGGTGACTCCATTTCGTAACTAATTAAGTAATATTGCAGAATAGAGGGCTATTTGAAGCACCATACAGTCACCCTTTGTCTCGGGACTAACTTTGTGCCGCTTAATAATCGTATGCTAAGTTACAAACTTGTACTGAATGTTTCCAGTTGTCGCTCACCTTGGAGACGAGGGAAATTGTATCGCACGCTGTGCGAGTGCTGTGGGAGGAGTCGAGGCAGCTGTGACGCATGAACGGAGGAGTGCAGCACTCTGGGACTCGAGTTAGAGGACATTGCCGTGCAAGTGCGCACAGTGACTCCGAGGACATAGACATCCGGCGTCGCGATCCGCAGCGGATCGGAGCCAGAACGGACAGCAACGTTTGGCGTTTCCCGTTCCCTCCGTGTCTCGCGACGTCTCGCCCCGCCCAGCGCACACCTCTGTGCTGCTGTGCCTGCTTAACATCAGGTTATGTAAAGTTGCCGCGTGGCGTCGGAGCAGACTCTAGCGGGCACCTTTATTTTGCAGGCCTTGTGGCACATACCTCAGCGACGGCGTTGATTTGATTCCTATCCAATCTCGAGCAAATGGCTAGCTTGTAATTGCAGTGGCAAACTGGTGTCAGGTCAAAAATAGACCAGTGTTAGGTCAAAAAAGGACTGGTGTCACACAGGACACAGATCCGTGCCCTGTCTGCAAAACCAGACCTCCACTAAGGCCCTCTAAGCTATGATATAATCAGGCTACACAATCCAATGCAAATCAACAACCTTCTGTCTTGTATGCATTGTCTAAGTGTAATATAACAGTGGGTGTACATGCAGTTTGAACTGTTGGTTCTGATTTTTATTTGTGTCATATTTCTTTTAGTCTCTCTTCAGAATGGACATAAAAGACAGTACTGAGCTTGTACATTTTGAGTGCATTTACTGCCTTTATAAAAATAGAGTTTAGTATTGTGTTTAGTATTTAGTATTTCATTTAGTTTTGTGTTTAGTATTTTAGAATAGTGTTTAGTATTGTATATATGGAAATAAAATAAATTTACCTGGATATTTCACTTGTTTACATTGCCTCCTATGAAATTATCATTTGCCTTTTGATTAGAGTGAGCAGCTTAAAATAATGGGAGGAAAAGATGGAGTGAATTTATTTGGAACGGCTGATCTCCCCGAGATTCAATGTGCTTTAACACAGACGTCATGGGATTCTGTATCCCTGCTCATGTCAAAGGAAAGCATGGCAGATGGTTTAAACCAAGCTGACCTGCCCCTGAGGGGGCCTTAGCCAACAGCCACCAGGGGGCACTGTGGTCAAAGACATTTGTCTACTCACATGTTTATGTCACCCTCAGGAAGTGTGTTCAGATCATAATCTTTGTATTGTATTTGCGTTTGTTTACAGATCCGAGGATTTCTGTCAAGATTTGACAATGTTCTTCCTGCAAGTTTGGCTTTTGACAAATGCACTGCCTGTTCAACAATAGTAAGTCGTAGCTCGTGTCTTTTCCTATCCCCTTCAGTCCCTTGTATCTCACATTTTCTAAATGTAACATAATTGCAATTTATTTATTTTCTAGCATTGATTTGTATCCCTGAGTTTTGTTTTTGTCAGTCGCTGACTTACAATCAGTTTTTTTTTTTCATTTTAATCTTGATTGGCACTTCTTACAGTACATTTGAATAGTTACGATTCATTTAATAACATGTTATTTTTGTTTCTAATGTTGTTCCATAGTCTTGTTTTCCCTTTGACATATTCCCTGTGGGGTCTAGTAGATTTGTACAGGGCACAAATACCCCCAGCATCCCAGGAGACAAATTTGGGGGGAGGGGATGATGTATTTAAGTAAAAGGCCCATATGGTCTCAATCGCACCCCAGTTGGTTGTTCATGTCATTGTCACATGTGAGTAATTAACCCTGGATTGAATTGTTTTTTTTGTTTTGTTTTGTTTTTCTCTCCTGGGGCTTCAATGCTGTTGAAAAGTTCCCATCCCTTAAACCAGGGGGCCAACTCAATATCTTCCACACGTGTGGAAGCAGTCTCTCGTCCTGTCCTGTTACCATTGGTTCAAAAACGAGTGTGGCAGGACAGTCTCTGCTCCATGCTTGTTTCTGATTGGTCCAAAACTAGTGAAGCAGGACAGTCTCTACTTCATGCTTGTTTCTGATTGGTCAAAGTGCTGTGCTTTCGCCCTGAAGGCATGAGAACACACTACCAACTCTCACACATCAAACTCGCTGTCTTCTACCAAACGCTCGCTTTGTAGTTGTACAAAGGTCATAAAACTCCTCAGATCTAAAACTTTCAAAAGAACAGAGCGAGTAGCTTATTTAATTAAAACTTTACAACTAATATCGAGTTTCTTTTTTTATCAAAGACTTTTTTCCTCTCCACAAAAAAGGCATTTTCTTAAGTGCAGGCTTCAGCTACTGAAAACGGCAATAACAAGGTGTACTCAAAGAAAGAAAACAAGGCAGATTACCCATGGAAAAGATACAAAAGATCTCAACTCTCTGCTGAAAATGTCCTGTCAATTTAGCTGCTTTTCTCCCCCCCCCATAGCCCAGAAAATGAAATCTCGCAAACCAACGAAGCAGCACCTCTTAAAAATAAATGACCTTAGCCGCTCTGACGCTATCACAAACCATGACACAAAGCCTATGGCAGAAAGGTTCACAGTGGGCTGTTGGGTCTGTTTAAAGCCAGTTGCTTAGCTGACTATTTGAAAGCATTGTTTGCCACCAGATGCAGTGGCTTCAAAGGGATGATTTCAGGGCCGTGAAATTTTTTATCTTCGGTGAAAAAAAGCTTTCCAGTTTCTCTAAACAATTATGGAAGGGTCAGTTATGAAAAGCAGAGGGCGTACCACATCTAACTGTGAGAAGCTTATGTAAACCAGATGTGCACCCACCCCCCCCACCCCGTGTCACATGGTTGCTAGGATTTTATGGGCCGCATCAGTCAAAGCTTTGAATCATGGGATACATTTCTGGAAAACATAATGAAATTTCGTAAAGGTTCCATTGCTTCTGTTTCCATGTTGCTAGGAGAAGAGGCTTAGTTTATTGCAAGTATCACTGTTTTGACCTGTAAATACAACTGAACAACTCTGGCCTCATGTTACGAAATGGATATTATACGCTGAATTAAATAGGGGGAAAAAAAACTTTCTTTTCACAACTTGTACTGTAATGGAGGATGTCAGCGCTGGCTCTTTCTCCGTGTCTGTTTCTTGTAAAGCTGACGCCACCTCATCCTCAGAGTGCTCGGTGATTTTCAAACTCAGGGGCTGGGGAAACAGTCTCTGTTGGGAATGGCCAGAGAGAGCTGTGAATGGCTCCAGTGTAATTTTGGAGTGGGGGGTGGAGTGTCGGTGACAGAGATGGGTCTTCAGTCCCCCAGTCTCAAACCCTGTTAACATGTACCGGTGCCAAATGTCTGTCCCTTTTGTGTGTGTGTGTGTGTGTGTGTGTGTGTGTGTGTGTGTGAGAGAGAGAGAGAGAGAGTTGTGGGGCTTTATTCTACCTGTTGAGTTTATGAGGCTGGCGATGTGCTAAGCCAGTGCTCTTCTGCTTTTACTCCCGTCGCAGGTCCTGGATAACTACGAGCGCGAGGGGTTTCAGTTCCTATCCAAAGTCTTCAACTCCTCTCACTCTTTCCTGGAGGACCTGACGGGACTGACCCTCCTCCACCAGGAGACCCAGGCAGCTGAGGTAAGGCCACATCTGATTCGCTGTCTCTGCCCCCCCCCCCCCCCCCAGTGTTTAACCTGTGCAACATGCCATCTGCCAGCTGATGCGCCTCAGCTCGTCCAGACCTGGTGGCTGTCCTTTGGGGCCAGAACCTGGCAGACGCTATCTGTAGCCGAGTAATACAGGCACCGTGTGTCTGTCTGTGTCTGTGCCTGTGTTTTTGCGTATGTTTTGCATATGCGTGCATGATTGTTTGTGTGCGTGCGTGTGTGTGTGTGTGTGTGTGTGTCTATAGACTCATCGGCCACTATTTCAAATTAAATCAAATCAAATCAATATTTATTCATATAGTGCATTTATATAACTAGTTGTCACAATGCACTTCACAGCAAAACCCAGCCTAAACCCCCCCCACCAAAACTGGACGATTGAAGATTGGGAAAATGTCGCCTGGTCTGAATACTTTGGTCTACTGCAACATGCGGATGGTAGGGTCAGAATTTGGCGTAAACCGCTTGAATCTATGGGTCCATCCTGCCTTGTGTCAACGGCACAGGCTGGTGGTGGTGGTGTAATGGTGTGAGGAATGTATTTTCTTGGCAGACATTAGGCCCCTTAATACAGATAGACCATCATCTGAATCCTACAGTATACATAAGCATTGTTGCTGACCATGTGCATCCCTTTATGGCCACAATCTACCCTTTTCCCAATGGATACTTCCAGCAGGATAATGCAGCATGTTTCAAAGCACGCATCATCTCAAGCTGGTTTCACGAACATGACAGTTTACTCCAATGGCCTGCACAGTCACCAGATCTCAATCCAGTCGAGCACCTTTGGGATGAGGTTTAATGGGAGGTACACGGCATGAATGTTCGGCTGAAAAATCTGCAGGAACTGCATGACCGAATAAGCATGGACAGACTGTCAGCTTTAATTTGAGGGTATTTACATTCATATCGGGTGATCCGTGCGGGAATTACAATTTTTATACAAACCCCAAAGTGGGGACAGTGTGTAAAATGTAAATAAAAACAGAAAGCAATATATACGCTCATTCTAAATTTGATGCCTGCAACATGTCCCAAAAAAGTTGGGACAGGGGCATGTTTACCACTGTGTTGCATCACCTTTACTTTTAACAACACTCAGTAATCTTTTGGGAACTGAGGACACTAGTTGTTGTAGTTTTGAAAGCAGATTTTTTTCCCATTCTTGCTTGATATAAGACTTCAGCTGCTCAACAGTCCGGGGTCTCCACGGTCGTATTTTGCGCTTCATAATGCGCCACAAGTTTTCAGTGGGAGACAGGTCTGGACTGCAGGCAGGCCAGTCTAGCACCCGCTCTCTCTGACTATGAAGCCACGTTGTTGTAACACGTGCAGAATGTGGCTTGGCATTGTCTTGCTGAAATAAGCAGGGACGTCCCTGAAAAAGACGTTGTCTAGATGGCAGCATATGTCGCTCCAAAATGCATAATTATGTACCCTTCAGCGTTAATGATGCCTTCACAGATGCGCAAGTTACCCATGCCATGGGCACTAACACACCCCCATACCATGACAGACGCTGGCTTTTGAACCTTGCGTTGGTAACAATCGGGATGGTCCTTTTCCTCTTTGGCTCGTCGTGTTCTCCGGGCCATAGGGCCATTATTTCCAAAAACAATTTGAAAGGTGGACTTGTCAGACCACAGCACAAGTTTCCACTTTGCGTCAGTCCATCTCAGATGAGCTCGAGCCCAGAGAAGTTGGCGGCATTTCTGGATGTTGTTGATATATGGCTTACACTTTGCGTAGTAGAGTCTTAACTTGCATTTTTTAGATGCAGCGACAAACTGTGTTTACTGACAATGGTTTTCCGAAGTATTCCAGAGCCCATGTGGTTATATTCATTATAGAAGCATGTCGGTTTTTAATGCAGTGCTGTCGGAGGGATCAAAGGTCACAGGTATTCAATATTGGTTTTCGGCCTTGCCCTGTAGGCACAGAGATTTCTCCAGATTCTCTGAATGTTTTAATAATATTATGGACAGTAGATGGTGAAATCCCTAAATTCCTTGCAATCATGCGTTGAGAAACATTGTTATTAAACTGTTGGACTATTCGCTCACGCAGTTTTTTTGACAAAGTGGCGAACCTCGACCCATCCTTGCTCCTATTCACCTGTGAAATGTTCCAAACAGGTGTTTTTTGAACAGTCCACAACGTTCCCCGTCTTATGTTGCCCCTGTCCCAACTTTTTTGGAACGTGTTGTAGGCATCAAATTCGAATTAGCATACATTTACAAAAAGATTTTAGGCATTTGGTTGGATCTGAGCATATGTTTCTATACACTTCAGAATTAATCTTGCTGCTGCTGTCAGCAGTGACATCATTAATGAAGACAAGTGAGCCAGTTCCAGTGGGAGCCATACATGCCCAAGCCATAACACCACCTCTACCATGTAGAGGTCCAACCATGGAAGATCGAACCATGACCTGCTTTCAGCCTTCTCGCAGAAGCAGCCAAGTTTTGGTCTAATGTCCTGGTATTTGATGGAGTCTATGATGCCATGTATCCAAACAAGGTTTCTAGGGCCTTTGGAGCAAAAACAGCCACACAACATCACAGGTCCACCACCATACTTCACAGTGGGGATAAGGTTCTTTTCTGCGTAAATATGGCTTGTATTACATAACTATGCTATTACGCCAAACCCGCCTTTGGTATTTATGGCCAAAAAGCTCAATTTTCGTTTTGTCTGACCATAGCACCCGGTTTCAATTTAAATTCCGGTAACATTTAGCAAACTCCGACTGCTTACATTTGTGGTATGATGACAATAGAGGCTTTCTTCTGGCAAGCCTTCTACATAGCTTGTTAGCATAGAGGTGGTGTCTAGTTGTACTTTTTGAGACTTGGTGACACCAGGATGCAACCAACTAATGCAATTCAAAAACTGTGATCCATGGATAAATTTTTGCCTCTTGAACCATTTTGCCTCCTGACTGCGTGGGGGCAAACTACACCATCTATCAGGTAGGTTCATCACAGCTCTAGTTGCTTTAAACTTTTATTGCCCTAATGCTGGAAATAGATAGTTTCAGACATGAAGCCATTTTTCTATAGCCATTGCCTGAATAATGAAGGTCAACAACCTTTTGTCTCATTTAATTTGTGTGTTCTCTGATGTTCCCCATGTTGAGGATGACTAAGGGGGTTTGGCTTGTGTGTCACCTCATATTTATACCCCAGTGAAACAGAAAGTGACCACATAATAGTTCCTAAAGACTCAGATGTGCTTTAAAAAGTTAAATATGAATGGGAATATATTCTGTTAGGTTTTGTTTGTAACAATTTCTAGCGTTGCCAATAATGGTGACACATTGTTTTTGAGTATATATTTACCATGAAGAATAATTTTTAAAAATTTGTTTTAATAATTTAACCTAAATTAAAGATTAGATGTTTCTCAGATTTTGAGTGTAAGTTTATCTTGATAAACATTTTTTTATAACCCTTTTTATTCATATTTTCCAAGGTTGCCAGTAATTCTGGTGGACACTATATATATATATACACACACACTTGTGATATTTGGTATGACATTCTTCATTTGACCAACTCTAGATAACCATAAATTTCACACTGGGGCCTTGTCAAAGTGTAAATCTAATTAGAGTTAGAATACTGAACTCTCTGTGGGCTTTTCTTTTTGGTGTGACAGCTCATAATATGATATATAGGTTTTAGCTCACAGCCTTTGGTCATGTGGGGGAAAAAAGGATTCAGAAAGCCTGTTCCAACTTGCCTGACTTTTGTGTGTTCTTCTGAATGGTGAACATCTGGGAACCTGAGCTATAGCAGTGATTTTGTCCTTTGAACTCTGGGTTGGGTAGTCCCCAGAAATTCTCCAAACGAGCTCATTTGTTTGTATGGAAAACCTTGCCTTCCAACGCAGAATCTGTTCTGTAAGTGCAACAAATGGCAGTCTGTACCAGCTAAATGTATCGGAAATCAGAAAAGTGGGACTATATTTGACTGTCACAAACACACATAGGCTAAATGGCAACTCATCTTTTAAGAAAAGGACCATTCATATTATTTAAATTATTGTTGATTTATAAAGCTTTAGTGCTCAGTGACTAATGCTGTGACTAATAGTGTTGTGTGTGGAGAGGATGGTGTATTCTCCTCATCTGAGGGAGGGATTTTATGAAAAAATGCTTTCTTGGCTACATGACTAAAGAGTTGTACAGCAAGCGTCTAGAACGTGAGTAGTTCCTGTGAAGGTATGCTCACAAAAAAATGTCAACATTATTCAGTACTGCAATAAACCTCCACTTCCATTGAAAGTTTTTTTTTTTTTTTTTTTTCTCCAGTCTATTTGGAGAAAAATTATCCGTGGTACCAAATCTAACCCCTTTTATTTGCAATGCTTGGCCTGTGAGACTCACATCTGGGTTTCATTTGGGTTTTTTGGAACATTCAGTGTTTTCTGACAACAGTCGGAGGTTGGTATACAGCTTCATCAAGGCTCTCATATGACAAATATGGCTTGAGAGAGAGCTTGCAACTGTGGGAAAATCCCACGTCAGCACACAGCTCTCCCTCATAGTATTAGAGGATTCTAGGAATTGAATATTCTAGAGGGACAAAAAATGCTGAAGACCCACAGCCAAGTGAATCTCACTTTTACTTGTGTAAAACATTCAAAGTGAATATACTGGTAATGTTTCTTGGAAATGGTTGTGCGTTTAACTATAATTACTAAATGGAAATGATTAATCGTGGCTTCAGCATATTGCAACAAATGTCTATTTGCATAGATAATTGAAGGCTAGGCCTGGTGGCTGAGGGCAGAGAAGTCTTAAAGACATAGATACAAAGTAAACATGAGGGACTGGTAAACCCTGGAGATGTAAATAACAGGTTTATTGGGGATTTAGTGAATCTCCTATTCCTGTATTAGTATACATTAGGATGGAAAAAAGTATATTTATACTCCCAACTTTGCACTCACAATCCCATACATTGGATATATGATGTATGTCAAGCCGTTTGTGTTCCTCGTGCAGTCTGGCACTGAGTGTAACCTTATTTTCAGTTGTTTTAGGTGAGTTGGATCGTGGGTAATGTATTTTTTTAGCATGGCAGCAGAGGCCTTTGGGAGTTGGTTGTGATTGTGTGTGCTGGGCTCATGCTGCTGTATGAATAATCCCTTTGTGAGGATGGCTCTGAGGTGTGTGTACTGACATTGGCCCCAGTGGAAGAAAGAGCAGTCCAATGAGGTGTCCCATAGTGTCTTGGGAGTTAACCAGTCCCTAAACCCCAACTCCCCCAGTATATATTGGAATGTGTAGTTACTTTATGCTGTACTGTTGTAACTGAGTACAGCTTTGTGAAGGCTGAAGGCAGCGGTGGCGTTAAGTGCGGTAATTATGTGCCCGGTTTCTCCTCCAATCCTGCGTGGAGGTCTCATTCTGTGTTAATGGCGTAGCGCAGCCATGTCAGGTAGCTTTTTTATGCGTCTCTCGTTTCACGCCGTGGTCACAGGGGTGATGCCAGAGGGGGTCGGGACCGGGCCGAGAGCAGGTTCCCCACGGCCCGCTGGCGGCCGCGCCGGAGGAGAGCGGGAGGCGTGGCGTCCGCCACCTCTGCGCGGACGTGAAGAAACTGTTTTTCGTCCCCCTTGGATAGGAAGCCAGAGAGGCCCACGCATGGGGGGGCTGTGGTTCCGGGGGGGCGGCGCGGTCGCTCTGTTTGCGGCCGTAAACACAGCCCACGGCTGTGACTCACTCACTCTGCCTCTGAGAGGAACCTTTTCCCCCCTGAAAGTCACTGACGCTCACACACCTCTGTTTGGCCCGCGCTCAGGCCTGCGACTGTGTCACCAAACCTGCTCTTGGAAACTACTAGAGTTGTTTTTTGTTGTTGTTCTCACTTTTGAGGCAATTAAATAAGTTATGACCATTATATGTTCTTTATTCTTTTTCCCTTCTTTTTTTAATGTGATTCGGTCTGATCATTTTCCATCTTGGCAGCATTGTCTCCGCCAGCAAATCTATCACCCTCCTACGGACCTCATTCAGAGTGGAGTGAATGATTCCGTTATCTGCTCTGAAGACCACGGGTGAATAGCCAACAAAGATTTTCTGACACTCGGCACAAAAGGATCTCTGTTTGTGTCGGGTCTATTCTAGATTTGGTCCCTCCCACATCCAGTGTTTGTCCGCGTCACGAAGAAGGCCCCCGTTGTACGAGCCTCACGAGTAGAATACATTTCCCTTTGTTCCATTACTCGCTTTTCTATGAATCTTTCGAGTGTTCATATTTCACGGTAGTGCTGACTGATTGTAAAAAGCTGTGTTGAGCATGAAAAGAAATGGCAAAGAAATTAATTTCAGTCTGTGTTGAAAGAGTCGGGAAATGATGCGGCACAGTACGCGTGATGATAACGGGCCTTTCCATTTATAGGTCTGTGCATTAATATGTTTCCTGTAATATTGCCATGTTATCCTCGAGTTTTATTCTTTTACACGAAAAATACATTGACAAAAGCCAAATCCCCGTGCGCTATTCAAGGCTTACAATTGAAGGTTCAGATTTACCCAAAGTGCAGCTGAATTTGTGTCCCACTTTCACAAGATCCAGTTGGGCACAGTGGGGGAGGAGGAGAACTTGCATTTGGGCACTAAAATCAGTCTGAGCGGTGAGCGGTGCGTGCGTTTGAGGAGCCGGTGCCACGCTGATCGGCCCGGCCTCCTCCAGCATCCCGCCGCGAGACTGAGCCAACCGCTGTGCGACCTCATTAACGAGCCCATGGGTCTCTCACACAGAAAGCACACACGCGCTGAAAACCGTTCGGCTTTCTGCTGCGGCGAGGACAAGCTCAAAGAATGCCGTCACTCGCGAGAAGGCGGCCGGCCTTTACCGTCGCACAGGAAGTAACTTTCACAGATAACCTTTGAGCTGACTGCCGGCTTATCTTTCTGAAGAGGCATAAGGACATGGCTGTGATGGCTAACTTCAGAAAGAATAAAGAAATCATTACCTAGCCTTTGGTTTCATCCGTATATATTTTCATGAAACCCAAAACTAGATATTATTACAAACACACATTTACCTTTCACAATTTTCCACACGTCTTGTTTCAGCGGTAATTGCATAATTAAGCACAACAAAAGTTCCAATAATTTTGTGTCGCACGGCTTTACGATGTTCTGCGTTGCTCTCTTAGTGTGGTGCGTTAGTATAGTAAAGCCTGCGCAAAAGCGCAAAGATCTGAAAGCTTCCCGGCAGGATCGACGCAGAGCCCTCTGTTAAACTGGCCCTTTTACGCCTTCTGCTAATCATCAGCTGTTGTCATTTGCCTCTAATCTCCAGAGTAGGGGGGAAGAAATTGCACAACACGCTCGCAAATGACATGTTGATAAAGCTGCTTTTTTGTAATCAGGGCTGGGGAGCTTTATAATGCCTGTTTGGTACCAGGCGCACAGCTGTGAGTTAAATGGTCCCTGTAGGTGGTAGCGGCTGTGGCAGAAACACTAGTTGGTTGCTACCAGCTAAAGATTGTTCCCAGATGTAAGTCTAGTTTAAGGGGGAAAATAAAAGCATACGTTTTTTTGAACAATTTGCGTCTTTGGCGGATCTGTGCCGCATGTAGCTGGATGTAAAACGACACCGTGTGTGATTGCAACGGGAGAGATTGTATTGGATGTTCTGCAGTGCTTCATTAACCCAATCCATTTTTTACGACTTTGTAGCTGTAGAGCGTCCGCCGAAGGCTCCAGCGGTAACTCCCCCCCCCCCCCCCCCCCCTCACGTTGGATTCCTTCCCCCTCGTCTCCTCTGCCAAACTTTCATGGGGCCTGTCTGACTCATTGCGGAACCTCCGGGCCCTGATTCTGGCTCGCGCTCATCCCACACGCGGCGACACGTAGCCTGAACGTTCCCATCCGCGGGAGTGGCGGAACGTTCCGGGTGAAGCCTGGAGAAAGGCCTTAGCGCAATGGAAAGGCAGACATATCCACAGCCGCACGTGCCGTCGGGTACTTCTCTGCTGAGGCGTTTCTGGGTTAGCGACTCTAGCGTATCTGAGAACTTTCTCACTGAAGAAGGACGAAGTCGCAGCGAGTGTCGTACCTCACCTGTACACAGCGGCAGATTTTCCCGCTTCATTGCCTTCGCCACCGCTCTGGCCACAATCTGTTCTTCTCCAACAAATATGGAGTCCTTAATAACGCCCCAGGTATAATCCAATAGCGGAGAGTTGTGACCTGTCTCTGGTTGCGGCCTAGAGGAGACGCAGGGCCCGGCTGCCCTCGTCAGAGCCACGCTGCTGGCTTCTATATACGTGGCGCGGTTGCTGTGGCGCCGTGTAAGGTTTATACGCTCAGCCATGCTGTGCGGAGAGTATGGACAGTACATCCCATTACAGGTGGCCGACTGTCATACTCAGGAGCTGCAAACGGGGTACGCGCTCTTCTGCTCCGCTCCACTGGCCCCCGGCAGACCCGGCAGCAGGCCGGCTTCACTCCGCTAGAGCGCGGCGAAACAGGATTCAGACAGGGGGCCGAGCGTGCGGGGTGCGCCCTTACCCACGGGGGGAGCAGGTGGAGACCACGCCCGGGGAGACCACGCAGGGGCCGGAGTGAAACCTCGGTGTGCGTTCGCCCGTGAGACCGCCCGGGCTTTTTATGGGTTTCACCGTGCAGCTGGATCAGACCGGGCTCCTGGCACAGGACCCTGCTAATCTCCCCTGGATCCCTGCAGCTTTGCCACATGGAAGCAGGCCCGCAGCTCTTATCTCCCTCTAATTGTTCACCCGGCACATGGAACGGAAAGATAGGATCGTCCCCCTGTTTTTATTTCCCCCTCAAACAAAGGTGTGGCTTGCTTCTGCCACCGTTTTCCTCCCTAGCTTCCCCTCTTTCTTGCACAAAGAAACTTTAAAATGCAATGGTTTTCTCCCTTTCTCTACCAGTGTGGACAGTCCTAAAACAAAGAATAGTTTCTGGGGTTTTGTTTATTTTTGCTCGGTGTTTAGCTAAGGTCTTTATCTCTTTAAGAAGCATCGGCTTTGTATGTGTTTTAGGCTTTATAACATGATTAATGGAAATTTAAGCAAAGCATTTTATGATCTGTTGTATTTGTGCCAAATAAGGGATAAAGTCACATTAGATACATTATGAACAAATTTCAAATTTTCCAGCGACTGTTGATTAATCATGTCAACTAGCTATTTCAGCTCGATTACTCTCCCAAAGGGAATAGCGTGCTCAAAATAGACTCGGAGAACCTGCCTTTGTGGTGGTCTTAACAGTGGATCGGAATATTGGTACGTGGAGTCTGTAGTTAGGGGCCATGTCGTCTGAATTAGAAGCTCTTCTTGATCCAAGATAAAGATTAGGTTTTGTGAAGCTGCTTTTCCAGTGGTGTGCCTAAGTCTTTGGATCACCTCCAGGTTCCCTCATTAAAGTTTATGGATTTTAATGAGTGTTTTTCACAAAGCTCGATTTGCAGGGAGCTTTCAGGTATGACCAGTGCCGCGGCTACCGCGACCAGGGGCTGCCCGTCAGCCGGCAAGCAGGTGGCTTTGGGTATAAATCACACCTGTAATTAAAACCCGGGCAGGTTTCTACCTGCGACACCTTTTTTTGAGGGATTTTTCTTCTTCTCCTTCTCTTTGTTGTGTGCCTAAAATAGAGCCTAGAGCTTCGGAGGCACACTCGCAGGTAATACTGCCCTGCCACGCCTTACCTGTGTCTCACTTTACACACCTGCTGTGGAGCGATCCAGCACGCAGTCTCACTGTCGCACAAGTTCAGAGGACGTCCAGTAACAACAGTGCTCAAATAATACATTTATGGAATAATGACCATCAGTTTGTTTTTAGTCACTGGGTCACGAGGGTTCTCTATCTGAGAGTGAACACGATGCTGTAGAAGACCTGAATATTCTTCTTTGCAACAGGAATATGTATTTTTGTAATTGCTGTGCTCCAATTCTGACTCTTTAGAATAGGGAAGGTCAATGGGTGTTGCTGCACTGCACAATAGCGCAGGGAAAAGACCCCGGTCTGCAGTGACTTGTGGTTTGTCTGTGTCAGGTGTAGTTTTGTGTGAATGAAGAGCGGCTTGGGTATTTCTGAACGGCCTTTGTTTGTGATCTTGGATGGAACGTTCTGGACTGTGCTTATGGGGTCATTAAGGAGACGGGACAAAACCACCAGAGCTGCTTAAATGCAGACACCTGTAGCCTGTGAGGGGTGGGGGGGGGGGGGGGGGTTTCACCACGTTCTCTGTTCACTTCCTTCTAGCTGATTGTCAGCCCAGAGAATATGTGGTTCAGACTGTTTTTTTTTTATTTTTAACTGACCATCTCAACAGTGTGGCCTCACCCATCACGATTGACTGAAACGACAACAAAGATGGACTATGTTGCCTGATTGTGCAGTACTACACAAATGATTACTTGAAATCAGTTTCATGGTAGTCCAATCTTTGCTTTTGGTTTGTATTTTTGTGTTGTGTGTTCATGGTGAAACCCTGAAACCCTTCCCTATGAGGTTTTCACAGTGACTGCATCACTATTGTGATCCAAAGCCATTCAACAGGGACATTTTGAAAGGTCATTCCACAGAAAGGGGAAGTGTTTGTACTCTCGCACATTGGCTCACCGGTCACACTCAACTTTATTCTGCTTGGATCAAACTTATAATCAAAGTTATCTGCTGTATTACTGAACAAGGCTAATGATGCTCCGGTGCTGGTTTTGCACATGTGATATCCATTTGCCCGCAGTGAGAGCCTATTCATTTTCTTAATTGAACTCAGACAGATCTTTTTATCTGAAAAATTGGGTCGTTCCTATTTACCGTCACGGTTCGATTAGGCCACAGACTCCATTAATCTTCTTTTTGATTTGGGAAAGGAGTGGCATCAATCACATCTGCTTTGATGTTTCGAATGGCTGACTCTTCTCTTTCATTGCGCCGTTTTCCGTTTGATTGTCACACTGTCTATTACTTGCCATTTTGTCTATCTTGTCCCTGTTCCCTGTGTTTTCCTGTTTGTTTATTATAGTTTATAATAGTATTTGGAATGGTTTATAATAGCATAGTTTATAATAGTATTTGGAATGGTTTATAGTAGTATAGTTTATAATAGTATTTGGAATGAAAGTGTGGTGTTGCTGATTTGCCCACAGCTTACTGTGAACTACAGTCAACGTTCATTGCTAGGGATAGCTGCTACATTATGCAAAGGATGTGCTTTGCCTTGTCTGTTCTGTAATGATGATGATGTCTCTGTACGCACTTACTGTACGTCGCTTTGGATAAAAGCGTCTGCTAAATAAATGTAATGTAATGTAATGTTAAGGAAGTTGTTGATTTTTAAGAATTTAAATCCAGCTTTATATATACCTGGTTGGCATTTTACAGCAAGCAGTCTACCAGACATATTCAGGTCTACATGGCTTGCGAAGATGCTTACCTTTCTGTACAATAAGTGTAATAATACATGCAGTACTTTGATGCTCATTAGCCCTGGTGCTCGTACAGTATTTCATAATACATGACTATTTGATTTGTGTTCAGAGCCCTTTCAATAATAATTTGGCTAGTAAAGTTGAATGACAAATGTCTAAATGATCTAACTTTGGTTCCCAAACCAGTTTTCTTGCGACAGTTCCTTTTTGCCGCAATACTCACGTTGTGAGTGCATACAAGAATTGCGAGGCTCAAACTAATTTTACGATGAGTATGTGGGTTGGTCTAGTGTAGAAAGCTGACTTAGCAATGGGTATGTGGGTTGGTCTAGTGTAGAAAGCAGCTATCAGTGTAACAGAGCTCAAACCAAACTGGAGAGTCATGTAGCACGGAGAAAGTCTCTTTGCTACAAAAAGCTGAGTGGTGCTCGGCTAGATTGAGATATACAGAAAAAGACTCACAATGGAGTAATGCACTGTGTGATTGTTGGCTCAATGGCTCCAAGGTCTCCATTTTTAAAAGGGGCTTTGTCTGTTCTTGGGTCTAGCGGAATGCTTTCATAGTGCATTGATCCATTATGTGTATAAACAAAGGCCTCAGGTTTTTAAAATACAAATAACCTAAAAGTAATTTTACTTTACCATTAACATTACATTTAAATTAGCATTATCATTTCATTTTATTTATTTTTTTTGAGAGAGGAAATCAATGACATCTGTTACTGAAAAGATCTCTTTATTTACCTCTATCAAACAAGGGCCTTCAAAATGGACCTAAAACACAGCCAGTTCATATAGCCTATTTCAGTGATGAATCACTATTTGGAGGAGCAAGGTCAAACTCTAATATTGAAAACTAATTGCCTCCAAGGTGCAGATAAAATAGAGATGCCGATGTGTCAGTTAATTGCAACTTATGTGATTTGCATAATTATTGTAAATTTGGCTTATGCCTGGAAATCTGTTTTCAGCAGACTCATTACTGTGCAAACATGCCCTTTGGAAATGAAAAATTGGTGTTTAACCTTCTGGGGTTGACAATTGGCACATTTTGTGTAATATATGCACAGCATGTATGTAAGTGGGTATGTGTGCGTGTGTTTAAACATATCACCAAATGCTTTCAAGGTTAAATTTAAAAAAAGCAATAAAATAATATACTTAATAGACTTCAGCCCAGATTATTTGTATCAAAATGATGGTGCCAAGTTACAAGAAACAAATTGGTCCATGTTATACAGAAGCCAAAGAAGCACTATGCCTATCTGAATTATCTGAAGGTAATCATTGGCATGTTACTAAGTCTCTTTATTGTGTATCTTTAAGGCGTTGTATGTAATTTAGCAGTGACTCAAAAACCAGACAGAGATTTCCCCCCCCCATTTTCCCAAAGCACAAGTCACATATCCTCTTTGAACCTTGGAACGGTGCCAGTAAGTTGTTGTGGTGCTTTTCTGTGCATCTCTCTGTGAAGTTCAGTTTCTCTGTGTAGTTCAGAGTTAAAGATCAGGCTGTTTCGCATGGTCTTAAGTGGTCACTGACCTTGAGGAGTGCTATTTTTCGGTTAAATCCTCTTCTCACTGTACTGTAATCACAAACATTTTGAGAAAAAATTCTGTGTGTATCGCAAGCTCATATTATGTGTGTCCCTAACAATGGGTTTGGGCTTTGCAATTGGTTGTCAGTTTTTTTCTTTTCCACGTTAAAAAAACTTTTAAAAGTTTGAGCCGTTTTTGTTCATTTGGTAGGGAAGTAGAGCTGACACTGGAATATACAAGAACTCGAATGGTTTGGAAGTGTTTGTCTTGATATGGAGTGCAGGAAATGTGTCATACAGAGGGAAAGAGGGGAAGGAGAGAGCGAGCGGGAAAGAGGGATAGAGAAGGAGGGAGGGAAATACAAGCCAAGCCAAGCCAAGTCGAGCAACTCTATGTCCAGAGAAACAACAAACCACAGCTGTAGTTTGCTAGGCTACCACACCCAAGAGAGCCTGAATTTGTTTTCGTAGCTGGTATTTACGTGAATCTGCTGGAGAAGAAGCCGGGAGAGATCCTGTCTTTGGGGCGCCGTGATTTGCGTCCGCCACGTACAGACCCGCACGGCTCTGCTTTTTGCGTGAGGGTTTTTTTTATTTATTTTTTTCCCGTTTTTTGTAAAAAAAAAATTTAGTTTGTGCCGGAGCGGAGCAGGGGTGTGAGTCACGTTCCCTGGGGACTGGATGTGAAATTGGTTTGGAGGGGCGGGAGCTGGTGCAGATTAGCCGCTGAAGGCCGGGAGATGATGAGAAGCGGAGACGTGCCAGTAAATCGGGGGCCGCGGAGAAGGGGAAAACCCGTCTGGAAGACTTCCCTTTCGGGCTGGCCCCAGTGCCTTGAGCTCCCTCGCCGGTGAGCTGCCCTTTGTTTGTATTGCCTGGGCTTGTTCCGTAATGAAAATAAAACATCCCTGTGACCCTTCAGCTGGGACCCTCACTTTAACCCTGTTCCCACCACCAGCCCCCTCTCCCCTGCCGAGCATCAAACTGTGCCCGGGCCCCTTTATAAACTCTGCAGGTAGTCACTGGCTTCTTCTTACACACTACAAGTAGACACGCCAAAGTGTACCCTGTAGCCTTCTCATAAACACTGAAGATAGACCCTTTGGTTTGCTCATAAACACATGCAGTAGGTACTCTTTCATAAGCACTCAAATTACAGAATAGAATAGAATAGAACAACTTTATTTTTCCCAGGGGGAATTTCAGGTGATGTAGCCAGCATACAAGAAAGTAAACAAACAATTTACATAAATTACATTAAGAAATAAAATTGCATTTAGAGATTGCATTACTATTATTATTCTAGTAAAAACGTCCACACATAAATGAGAGAGAACTAAAACACTTAACACTAAGATATATTTTGGACTACGCTTAATCATAAAATCAAATTAAAATTAAACATTAAAATGAAGGTGTGCGGTTTCATTGATGAGGCAAACAGATGTTGGCACAAAGCTCTCCTTGTTTTAAAGGCTCCTCATAAAGTTGTTTCATGTTCCTTTATACACAATGTACAGAGTCTTCAGGAACGCAATAAGGGTACATTTTACCTTCTTCTGAAATGCTACATGTGTAGCCTCCTGTCAGGCAGTGCATTCAGGCAGCGTACTCAGGTGGGGCAGTGACATGCGAGAGTGGCAGAGTCCACGTGGGGTGGGGTTTCCAGAGACGGGACCCCTCACTTTGTGAGTCACAGTTGCAGAATGCCAGTTGTGCTCCTGTTGTATTCAACAAAAGGAGAAAATGACAAAGTGTCAACACCAGTAGCTGCATATAAGATTACGGGAACATAGGCCTCATTGTGTAGTACGACACCAGCCGTTACTGTCAAAACCCGAAAGGCGAAACGATTCTAGAGGAAGGAGACGTGCGTATCACAAAGCGAGATGCAACTTTGTGTGCGATTTTTACGGTACGAAGGCTGCTGGTGACTGTGTTCAGGGCTGAGGAAACGGCATCGGGGGAGGTGACGCGAGGCGTGGGCCAGCCTCTTCCTGCCATTCTTCTCTGTTTCCAGGTCTGTACAGGGTCCGCACCGAACACCGTGTACAGACCCCAGTTCAGCCTGTCCTCCCCTGAGACCCCGGGCCAGAGAACACGGGGAAAAGTCAAAACTGAGTCCAGAGGACTCTGGTGTAAAAGAGATCCTCTCTGGCCTTGTGGGGCTGGAGGGTGGGGGTAGGGGGCGGCTACTATTTTTGCTTTTGTTATGGACAAATATGGCAATACCCATTAGAACTGGAAGATACAGCGTGTGTTCATTCCATTATCGTTTACGAACAGTACTTATACTGCTGACGGGACTAGAACATCACTTATGCTGAAGAGCATGCACCGCTTTCACATAATGATTTAAAATGGCTTTCTGTGTTCATTAGGAGATTAAAATAGCTCAGAATTTCTGATTTATATTTGGTCGTTTAGATATAGCCATGTCTGTGTTTAAGTGATACACTCAAGGTTGAAACGTTTTTTTGTATTTACCCTTACAGAGATGGGATATACTGCAGTGTATTATAAATATGTTGTTTTTTAGAAAATATTATGTTATGTGCTGTATATTTCACAGCAATGTATATTTGAAGTTGTTGCAATATCTGAAAATGCTATAATATGTATTTGTGTCCATATATTGTGAATTGTTACAATGTATTTTCCGATCTCGGTAATATGTTTTATTTCAATATATTGTAGTATATTCCACTTCCGCAAGGGTAGGCACTAACCAGCGGGAGCGATGCAGAAGTGTAGGGGCTGAGGTTAGGCCTTGGAGGTGGCGGCCAGTGTATTTTCTGTCATTTTCCCCTCACCTGACACGTGCTGGGCTTTTCCAGGAAGCCAGGCAGCTGTAATTGTGTAGTAAGTTGTGAAGGCAGAATGACATCACAGCCTATAGTGTATATTGTGCTTTTATCGCATCTCTCTTGGAACACTATTAGTTTACATACAATCTTCCAGTGGTGGAATGCAAATGTTTGGGGCAGGGGAGCGCTGGGGCCAATCTTTAAAAAAGAATGGTCATTTCCGTTTTGAAAAACACTCTCGATACGTTGACTCACAGTTGGAGAAGCCCTGGGCTCACTCTCCGCTACAAAGCCTCCCTTTGTCGAACGTAAACTTATATATAGCCTGCCTGCTGCTTGGATTGACTTTAAAGAAACCTTCCAAATCTTTTGTGTGTGTTTTCATAAACCCCACGGTGATATGAGAAGAGAGGCAGAGAGCTTTGCGGAGAGAAATGTGCGGCTGCCCCTCCTGCTACTCAGGGGGGTTGGACATGACCACCATCCCCTGAGAGCAAAGTCCAGCTCCATACCGGCACGTCAGTGACCTCCGGGAGGTACCGGGAGAGGAGAGACAGTGTGACTCCCAGCAGTAGGAGGCATTGGCGACGCTGCAGTGTTCTTTCCCTGAGGTTTTCTTTGGGGTCCGCAGGTATTTACTAATACCACCCGGGTGTCCACCTTACTGGAAGAGCTTGGCATTGTGCAGAGAGGATTTGTTGTTGCCACCAAATAAAAAAAAATAAAAAAAGAAAGCTAATGTGCGGTGAAGCGGGCGGCTCACGGCAAAAAGCTTTTCATCTCACTTCAGACTCGCAGATTTGTGTTGGTCCCTTTTTAAGTCAAGAGGTAAATCACTCTGCCGGCCAAAAACATTAAACGCGTTTGTAATGAAAACCGGTAAGAGAATACTGTAACTTTTTATTAATTCATTGGTTAAGACATCTGCCAAAAAAGCTGCATAATTCACCCCCCCCTCCATGGCAGAGGTAGTTTTCCAGAGTGAAGTAATTGCGATTGAGGATGTTGATGGTGGAGGCTGCGGGGTGGGGGTGATTTGCATCAGATCAAGTGAAGACAGAGATGGTGACTCACACACTCTGCTGTGATTGGCTTTCCCTGGTTAGCCTCAGGTGACATTGCACATTGAGGGGTTTGGCAGGTGAGCATGTCTGCCGTGGGCTTACTGGAAGCAGTCCAGCCTTAGACGAACCACTGAAATAACACGTCATGCACATGCTGTGACACACGCATACTGATATACAGGTACATGCAAGATGGGCCACACACTCATCTCACATACAGCATGTGATTGTGAAAATAGATGAGTAAAAAAGATTTGCCAAGTGGGGCGGCACAGATGCACTGAATAGCCCTGTAAGAAGGTACCCAGTTTGAATCCCGGCCGAGGGCCTTTCTGTGTGGAGTTTGCATGTCCTCCCCGTGTTTGTGTGGGTTTCCTCCATGTACTCTAGTATTCTCCCACAGTCCAAAGACATGCAGGTTAGGTTAATTGGAGACTCTAAATTGCCTATAGGTTTGAGTGTGTGAGTGAATGGTGTGTGTCCTGCAATGGATTGGTGTCCAATGCATGCTGGGATAGGCTTCCCCCCCCCCATGACCCTGGCCAGGAATAAGTGGGTTAGATGATGGATGGGTGGATGGTTCGCCAAGTGTGTTATTTTAATATACTGTATATTTCCTCCTCAGTTTACCTTAGCTGAACGAGGGAACGTCATGGGTCCACGGCATTGTATGCGCTGTCAGAAGGCCCAAATAAACCTTTATCATCTGGACACTGTCATGCACGTTTGAATATTCAGCTGGGTGGAGCTTTGTATCTTTCGCCCAGTGTTGATGTGTGTGTGCATGTGTGTGCATGTGTGTGTGTGTGTGCATGTGTGTGTGCTAATGCTCTGTTTATCTTGCGAGAGGCCACGGAGCGCAGATTAAACCAGAGGAAGTGATCGCACCACAAATATTTACGAGAGTGCCATTCAGTCACAAGTGTCTTTTCCAGCTTGCAAATTAAAGACAGGGTCCAAAGGGATGAGCTCATCCTTTCTCTCTCTAGAGGATCTATTCTATTATCTGTGTTCAAATTTTCTAGCAATATTCTATTCTTAGCAGACAAATTACGATCATAAGGAAGTTATACCACTCTCATTGATACCCTTTTTTCTCATTCTTATTTTCATTCTTAGTCTTCTCATTCTCATTATTATTCTTGTGCACATTCTTATTCTTAGTAGTAGTAGTAGTAGTAGCAGTGTTGCTTCTATTGGGATTGTACTATGATAACAATTTCAGACTGCATATTGAAGTATAAGTGGCCTCCTTGTAGACCTGCCACAAGTGTAAAATTACAACCACCAACAGCAGCCCCTGTTCCTATTGGCTAAATGGTCCTTTCCAGTCTGCCTACTTGAGCCCTTTGACCCTCTGCAGTGTCGCCTCCACTCCTCTCTCCCTCCCTCACAGGAGATCATGTGGATAACACAGTACGGAGTGTATCAGCTCCCTGTGTGGTCTGCAATCCGGTGTCCTCATATGCATTACAGCCGTGCACACTGATAAAAGGCACGGACGCATTTGAAAAATGTTTTTTTTTTTTTTTTTTAAGTCTGTAAAACAGATGTCTTTCAGTTTAAAAGCTCCGGTTGGTGGTAAGCTATGATTGGATCTACAGGCTCTCTCTCTCTCTCGCGGCATATTTAAGTGGTTGAGGGGGCCCTCTCTATCAGCAGTTTAAATACTAATGTTTAACCACAGTAGATGGTGACAAATGTGCAGCTTTATGGGGGGGAAGGCATTGGAAAGCAGGGAGGGACGGCGGGTGTTGGCGGAGCTTTGAGGTGGATGACATCACTGCGAATAAGCCTGCACTATTAGGGTTTAACTAGATCAGCGACAGCCCTTGGTTTATCTCAGAGGGTAAATCCGCGAATATTTGACAGGCGGATTGTATTTGACATGAATTCAGATGTATGCGCATGTAGTAATATTAAAAGCAGATTTATTCTGTTTAAAATGCACTTTTGGTGTGCTATTAGCTGAACCGCTGGCAGCTCTGACAGTATGGAGACATAGATATGCCCTGCTCTCGTTTTCTCCTCTCTCTCACAGAGTTAAACCTGCTTCTCTACTCTCTGTGGAAGTTTACGTTGGTGACGTAGCCCCCCGCCCCCCCTCGTACCCGTATCCCTCTACGCGGCCACGTATCCCGCTAACACCTTGTTATCAACCGCAAAGAGATAGATCTGAGCACAGATCAAGCCGAGTGCAGCAGCCATGCGTTTACTGCAGAGGGGACGGCAATTTCATTGTGGGAAAGAAAGCCTGTAGGCTGGCCATGCCTCTTTGTTTTTTGGCCAGTGAGAAAAATAATTGTTTGCAGGTCCTTGTATGTGTTGTTTGTGCAGCCATGACTGCAATCTCCCAATATGTCTCTGAGCCCAGCGGATTAGGAGAGGGAACGCTGGAGTAGACGCAAGACCCGGCTTGCCCAATCCTGTCCTGACGTAAACCGGCACCGCGTAATAATCCAGTTGTTATCACTATTTATTTTTTACCCAGAAGGCAATAGGGTAAGGGAAAGGTTATTCATGCACTAATCAGATGAGGTATTTTTGAAATAGCTCCATTTTAAATATTGCATGCATGGTTGTCAGCTTATTATGCAAAATACAGGGCTTGTTTATTTGGTGCTGTGGGGATGTATTTGCCATGAATGCAAAGGTATACTATCTACCCAATCTCTTAATTCCTTTTGCGCCATACATTTGATTGAATTTCTTCACTCCCATTAAGCCAGCAGTTAATGATCGATTGACATGCTTGATTGCAAAAGGGAGGGAGGGGAGGGGAGGCGAGGGGAGGGGGCGGGGGGTGAGTAATTTGCAAGTTCAGTTGGTTTGAGGCTTCCAGCAGTACAATAATCTTGGCTTTTAAAAATCGGCTTAGGTGGGGATCCGTATTAAATGCTTTCAGAAAAAATTCCAGGCATCTGAATGAGAGTGTAGTAAATTTTTGGCTATAGATAGTGCTATTCAGGTTACATAAGTCTGCCTTTCCTTTCTCTCCCAACCTGCACACAAAGGATCACACACAGTCAAAGCCGCATTCATGGAGGCCGTCCAAAGAGGAGCCTCAGTTCTGCTTCCGAGCTGATCCATTTAAAAGCTTTTCCGCCTGCCCGTTTGAAGTTTATTAACAAGAACGGGAGGGCAATGAAAAACAGCTCTTTAATAATGTGCCCCCGCGTCCTGCTGCTGCAAGCTTTCTGTCCGCGTTCGCCTTGTGTAACATTGCGCTTTCTCCCCGTCCTCACCTGAAGGCCCGCTCACTAACATGACCGTGTGATTGTGAGCCTTATACTGGGAGAGAGAGAGGGAGAAAGAGAGGGAGGGAGAGAGAGCGAGAGAGGGAAAGATGGATAGGGAGAGAGAGAGACACAAGAGAGACAGAAGGTGCGTGAGAGAGAGAGCCCAGAACTATGCCACTGCTGTTGTGTGGAGAAGTGGGGTGTGGTCTGGAGAGCAGCAAAATAAAGTCCCAACTTTCACCTCCGGTTCTAGGGAGCTTGTGGAATGGCAGAGAGCTGGTCCGAGCCAAAACCTCAGCCCTCTTTAACAGTCCTGCAGTACGGTATCAAAGGGCTTTCTCGTTTCACGTCAAACCCAAGAGGTCGCGTATAAACGTCCCACCGGGGCAGTCCGCCACCTCTGCACGCTGTGCGGCGTGACATTGAAACTCCTCCAAATGAAGCACTTAGACGTCCCTGGGGAGGAGCCCTGTATTTTCTGTTGGCTGCTCAGCGACAGCCAGGGGGAGGAAGATGGTGGGTTACACCCTACATTTAATATTCCAGTGGGGGTGGATAGGAAAAAAGAGACACACACCCATACACACACACACACACACACACAATGAAAACACGAGAAACATACGTTCTGGAGAAGCAACTTATGGAATGGGATATAGTGAGAGTATGTTTTTGAACATAATGATATGATTCCTGAAAAAATTGCTACCTGAAGTCCAAGCATATCCCTAATGGAAAAAGAATATACTGCAGTATATTTTAAATATATCAAAATTATCGTCACAATATATTTAAAATATACTGCAGTATATTACATTTCCATAAGGGTATTCAGCAAAGACTTTAGGCTCCTTTTCTCATCCTGATAATTGATTGAAAGTGTAAATATGCCAATGTTTCAAGTCAAGAGCGGAAACAAACTTAGCCTTGCTGATTGTAACAACCTGTAGCCTTTTTAAGGTGTGATGAATTTTTTTTATAATCATATTTCGGATGCCTCTATAAATGCTTCTCTGCTAGTTTTAGACATTCCACGGTGTGTCTCTGTTTAAATAAAAAAAGAAATAAATTGCACATATTTGACAGAAGCCACAACCGCAGAAGCTCAGACACTGTTTAACAAGGGCAACACTTGATGACCACAGACTCGTAGGGCACAGTGACGCACCTCTGACTGTATGACAGAGTATGTGGCATCCACACTACCGGCAATATCATAATGCTTCCACTGCTGTTCACCCTGGTTGCTTGAAACACATTTGGTAAGAGTAGAACAAGCTACTTTACAGATGACAACTAGCCCGTTTGCCCAATCTGCCACTCTTGCATAGATACATCTATGGTGATTAGTGTGCATATGTCTTGTCAAATAAATGTAATAACGGTAAATGCAAATAAAACTTCCTCGTCCTCTGAGAAATCTGCTAGAGACGAGGATTAAACAGAGTGGTGTCAAATGTCAGCATGATTAGTTGGATCACAAAAAAAACAAAACAGATGTCAAACACAAACATAGAGGAAGATACAAAAGCTAAGAGACCAAGAGACCAAGCCTGAATCCTGCTAACATGCATTTGGTCCAGTGAGGGAAAAAAAAAACCCTTGTGTAGCCGACTCTTTCTGTGTGAGTGTACCGTCCTGAAATAGTTTAAAGACCCACGGACTAGGCTGTAATTAAAATAATGATATATGTGATTATAGTCTGACTGTCTCTTGAAAAACAAGGCAGGACCATTATGCCAAAACCACAGAGGATAAAAACCACTTTTTTGTTACTCTGTGACATACACTGCAACAGCTCCCAGTGACAGCATACCGCACAGCTCCTCCACAAGTCCATTTGCAAATGTATTTCAGTGTGTTTAACCAATGAACAAAGACGACGATGGTCTTAAGCTTCTGCATCTGACCCCAAAATAGTTCTGAATGTCTTTCGTTTGGATACTACTCTTGCCCACACGCCAAACTGTAATTAGCCAGGGCACATCGTCGCAGTTTTAGTGTAGCTGCTCATTCCCGAGCTCTCAGATTACAGCAAATGACACCAAAGGGTTGTGTGTGTGTGCACATGCGCGCATGTGCGTGTGTTTGGATGCGTGTGTGTGCGTGTGTGTCTGTGCGTGTGTGTGTGCCTGTATGTGTGTGTGTGTGTCTGTGCGTGTGTGTGTGCCTGTATGTGTGTGTGTGTGTATGTGTGGGTGCATGTGTGTGTGCGTGTGTGTGTGCGTGTGTGTGTGTGTGCGCGCCTGTATGTGTAAGCGTGCATGTGTTTGTGTGTGTATGTGTGCGTGTGTAGTATAATGGTTAAGGAACTGGCCTTGTAACTGAAAGGTTGCAGGTTCGATTCCCAGGTAGGACACTGTACCCTTGAGCAAGGTACTTGACCCGAATCGCTTCAGTATATATCCAGCTGTATAAATGGATAATATGTAAAAAATGCTAAAAAGTTGTGTAAGTCGCTCTGGATAAGAGCGTCTGCTAAATGCCTGTAATGTAATGGAATGTAATGTGTGTGCGCGTATGTGTATGTGTATGTGTGTATGTGTGTGTATCTGTATGCGTATGTGCGTGTGTATGTGTGTGTATGTGCGTGTGTGTGTATGTGTGTGTATGTGTGTGTGTGTGTGTGTGCGTGCCCCTCTGTGTCCTCATCTGAGGTATGTGAAATGTGTCTGAAGGAAGTGGGAATGTGTGGAATTTGTACACGTCAAAACAGTGCCGTTGTTTACGGAGAGGAGGTGGGGGGTTTTGGAGTGTGTGTGCGATGTCACACCCCCGTGTCACTTCCTGGGGAGGGGCCCCGGGACGGGAGTGGACACAGGAAGAGAGTGACGCCATCTGAGAGGAGCCTCCCTTTGAAGTGGAAACAAACGAGTCACACTCTCTTTTCTTTTCACGTGGGTCAGAGATGAGGGGATGAGGGGTTTATTTTTGCAGGCGAGGGAGGGGCTCTTAACCGTCCTGGGCACGGACATCAAAGTCAAAGAGAGCTGTTTACCAGCCAGGGCTTTGTAGTGCGTCCATGTTTGTTTGTTGTGTCCTTGCTTTGTAGGACTGCAGGTTTAGATTAGCATGTGATTAGACGTGGCAGTGCCCGGCCAACGGGATGGAGCAGGGGAAGGGCGGACTGCAGAAATGAAGCTCCCACATGTACACCTCCCTCACACCTGTCTGCTCCAGTTTATCACACAAACAGCCTCTGAAATTAACATGAATTTACAGTGCATTCGTACACGTCTATGTGGGCACAAACTGGTTATGCCAAATCAATGCTGATACCACTGGCAGTTCATATAATGTTATATTTTTAGAGGACGTACAAGTACACGTATATCACTTGGTAGAAATAAGCAAGCAATTGATGTCATATTTAATAGTACTAAAATGTGGATTTTTGTTTCACACATGGGTTGAGAAGGATGAATGAATACTGGTAGTTATCAGCTATTTTTACATATTGCTTTTGCTTATAAACTATTTCTGGTGTGTGTGTGTGTGTGTGTGTGTGTGTGTGTGTGTGTGTGTGTGTGTGTGTGTGTGTGTGTGTGTGTGTGTGTGTGTGTGTGTGTGTGTGTGTGTGTGTGTGTGTGTGTGTGTGTGTGTGTGTGTGTGTGTGTGTGTGTGTGTGTGTGTGTGTGCTTTTCGTTTATGTGCATGCGCACACCTGCTTGTGCTTATTTTATTAATTATTTTTTGTGCCTGGAACCAACTTAGGTCTGTGATGACGATACCGGCTTTACTCAAAAGGGCTTTGTCAGGAAGCCCTTCTACAAAATATACCAGATATTCCAACCCAGAAACCACCAACTGATTAAATCAGGCCAAGTTAGGCGTCTCTCAGGACCAGAGCAGAGCTGTGTGCCTTGCTTGTCTGGGCTCGTCAGCTGCAACATGGCCTAATAAACAACATATGTTTTTGATAGAGAGATGAAGAAGACCATGTGAGAGAGAAAAAGGGGATTTTGGCTAAAATACGCAAACAATGAAATAATGATATTGCCATGGAGGACCATTCTGGGAAGAGAGTGAAGCCTTTTTAAGGGAGCCTGTGTTTTTGAAATGACTTTTAGGAGGACAAAATGTGAATCATAGAAAGCACAGCTTAGATACGAGGTAGGATATAAACCAGTGCTAAATGTTGTTAGCATAGTAACACTTTACGGGCAACAAAAAGTAACAGCTGGAACCAGTATTGCAGAACTTAAGAGAATGTTGATTTATAGTCTATTTTTAGAGATGATACTCTACCAGTCTTTAAAACTTTCAAAGGTCTGTCCCAAGACTTTTGAGGTAGTGAGAAGCTCCAAATGTCTTAGGCCGTGTCCGAATCAGCACTCTTCCACACTGTTGAGTAGATAACAAAAACACCACGTGACATGGCAGCGCAAGGGTGGGGTGCAGGGTTGCCAGATCTTGCAAGACTTTCCAGCCAAATGGCGACTCAAATCTAGCCCAAAATATATTTTTAACCGAAACCAACGTATTTTAAATAGAAATCATATTTTTACTTGTGTTTCAAGTGCGTGCTTTGCGACTTCATTTTTACCTGTGACTACACTTTGAAAGTATCCCAATTTAGCTGTAAAACCGCGGACATGGCACCACTGGTGGGACGTCTTATGACCTGCTTACGGCACTTCCACAGTACGGTTGGAAAATAGTATGGCGGATATTTTTCACGGACTGCTAAACAGTGCACACTTCTACGAGTGCACTGTATGTAGGAGACAGGGCGCAGTAGATAGGGCTCTGATTCGGGGACAGCCCTCGGCTGAAGTGTGCTGTTTAATGTGCACTGTTTAGCAGTGGGAAAACATTTTCTGGCAGCCATTTTGACGTTATTCATGTCAAGCTTGAATGATGAAGACGCAGACTACCATCAAGAAAGAGATTTGTTGATGTGGGCTCAAAGTGTTTTAGACTGAAGGTTATATACTGCAAACTTTTTTTCTTTTTTTTTTTGCAGATCTGGGACATGAGTGATGATGAAAGCATCTGAGAACATGGACGCCGCAGAGATCTGAGAGGAATGCGTGCATTTGTGTGTGCCCTGGCGCAATGCTGAATGCCAAGCCAAGAGCACCCAACAGAGCAGCATCAGTCACTCAATCTGCCTGCCAGCTTTCTGGCTCTCCCAAACAGGCCTGCCCTTAATGCGCTAATGTATTCATGTATTCGCATATTAATGAATGTTTACATATCTTTTTAATGCAAATGGGAGGATAAATTAAAGATGCAGGTTATCATGTGTTCATAATTCATATATACATAGCCCCCATCCACATCATACTTAATGGTCTCTTGAGAAACAATTTTTTACCCATCCGTTTAATCTTGTTTGTCCACTTAACTATTAATTCTCAATGTATTTGGTGCGCGTCATGTTTAGGGTCCTGAATAAAAAAATAAAAAATAAAAATGTACATGAAAAAAACATTTTTTTTTTTTACTTGTGTTTCTTAACGGTTTAACTTTTAAGACCTTAAGTGTAAAGAGAAGAGAATCTTTAAGAGCTTCAGGACAACATCTGGGGCCCTGGAACAGACCCATGATGTTAATTCACGTTACACTACATCAGCAAACCAGACCATGGGGGACCAACAGCAGAAACATCACTTGCTGTTAGGAGACAATTGTGGATGTCTGGAGGAGGATGATGCAATACCACTGCAAGTCTGCATGAAACGATGCAGGTATTCTCATGTTCACAATGTCTGATGTATTCTGTAAAACTATTACTTAAGTTCAGTTTTCTCCATTTGAATGATCCTGAAACCTCATTGTAAAAGAAAAAAAAAAAAAAACTTCCATTACACACACACTGTATGGACAGCACTTCCTTACACTTGATAAGCCTTATTTTTACAGAGTGAGTGTCCACACCCAATTCCGTTTAAAGTCGTGTGGAATACTTATTCGTAAACATCAGGGTCTTGTGTTCCCAGTAAAGGGGTCATCTCTGTTTGGATGGGGGGGGGGGGGGGGGGGGGGAATAAGGAATCCAAGGCAGGACTGTGGTTTAAGAGCACTTTATTGTTCATTGAGGCTACTTTTAAGTACAAAAAAGGTGGCCTGCCAAAACCTTTTTATTTTCAGGAGAAACAAGGCCACAAAGGAGGGTATAATACAGATTGACAAACAGTTTAGGGGTTTCAGAAGTACACTGTTGATGCAGCTTCCAAGTGAAGGAACAATCTAAACGGTTTGTCTCAATATCAGTTTTTTTTTTTTTCTTCCCCGGATACACAGCCCTTCTTCCTCAGATCTACCGTTTAAACAACATTTTAGGATTTAAGTCCCAAATAGGCCAGATCAGTGTGGAGATGCCCATCTCAGATGAGTAATTCTCAAAGATGAGTACTTTTGTTCAATTGTCTCATAAGAGGCAAACTCAACAGAACAGCACGCTCAGTGTTCAATGCTGCACTGTAACTGCTCAGTAGCCTTCAGCAATAATAAACAAGTGGCTATTATGCTAACGTAGTGTTTTCATAGAATAACTGTGTTCCTGCACTTTTTTTTTTCTTCTTTTTTTTTAAAACC
Organism: Synaphobranchus kaupii; assembly: GCA_029718625.1. Classification (NCBI taxonomy): domain Eukaryota; kingdom Metazoa; phylum Chordata; class Actinopteri; order Anguilliformes; family Synaphobranchidae; genus Synaphobranchus; species Synaphobranchus kaupii. The sequence continues at coordinate 95,810,893 of CM056380.1, forward strand.
TTAAAACAGACAAATCTACAACAAAAAAAGATCAACTTTTTCTCAAAAAAAAAAAAATGCATGATTACAATAAAGGACAGGGAAAATTAAATAGCTACATATCATTAACAAATTAATTGTTCCTCAAAAAATACCTACGATTTTTTTTTCTCTGTACATTCGTTACGCACAGCGTAATGATGGTCTTATAGTTACCTATATAAAAAAGTATTTTTATTAAGTGATTTTCCTACAGTGTGTAGGGTATTGTATGCCGAAGCAGAAAGCGTGTTTCCTACCTAGTAAATTGGTAGTGAAATGTGTATACAATGACCTTGGGACATTACGCCCTTTTCCCCCCCTGCATTCATGCGTATTTGTGGAGGAAGTTACAATGGCCTATTACAAAAACTACTTATTTTCACGTGGTCAATTGTGCTTACAGATAAGTGAACATATCTGCAATGGATTCATTTTCTTTTTAAAGACTCATCGGGTTTTTTAAATCTCTTATTCGGATACTCATATCAAATGGCAGCTGTCTGGCAGCTAGCTTCTGCTTTTGAGAATCTATGTCATGGTATTAAGTTTTAATGAGTCCAGTGATTGAGCAGGGATGATGGAATGTATGGGCGTATGAGCTCTAATAAAGACTAGATTAAGATGAGCGGCGCTTCGTTCAGGCCTCTCCCATGTTTTGCCGCCGCTTAAATCTTACCTTGTTAGTAGCTACTGATATTGAGAAAGAAATGCAACACCTGTACAAAGTTCCCTATAGGAGGAATGTATGTTTCCTTGGTACAGGTTCATGAGTTTAAAAAAAAAAAAAAAAAAAAAAAAAAAAAAAAAAAAGTATCACAAGCTGCAGCAATCTGCTAAAAAAAAAAAACAGTTGTTAATAGATGAAAATATATCAAAATAAAAAACACGTCTTGACATTATTAGGGAGATAGTCGACCAGTCTACAGCTGCAAATGGTTACTTTATTCAGTCATGCAAAGAAAAGCTATAGCATCCTGTACCACGGATTATCATCGTATAAATCAAACTGTTTATATATAGAAGGCCTGTCCAGAGGCTGTTCTCTGTTGCTGGCTGCTACCATAGTGAATATCGAATAAAAAAAATAATGAGTACAACTGTACCAGCAGTAAGTATATCTAGGACTGTTACTGACAAAAATAAACTAAATCTTGAAGAAAGGCTAATAGTATTAAGATTGAAATGTCTACACATTAATAGATACCAGCTATTTAAAACATGCATCTGTAAGCACTATTTTACCCTTCAAACCTTTTCTAACTCTAGCAAACCACAGTGCTTGGGAAACTACAAAACAATTAAATGCCCATGAAAAATGACACAGTCCAGTTGTAAGCACCTACCATTGAAAAGAACTGACTGCCTGCAGGACAGACAGAGACCTTGAACCAGTAAGAGACACTTTCCCTTGCCCCAAGTCTTTCTTTGCCTTCTTGAATCGAGATAAACGTCACCTAACCATTGTTGTCAGCAGTTTTGCCCTCAAAATACAAGAAAAAAAACAAAACAAAAAAAAACGTTGTACGTTCGACGTGAAGTTGACACGCAACCTCAACCCATCATCGAGTAGTGCAATTCAGACCGGGCCTTCCTTTTCAAGTAAAAGCGTACAACACAGAGGAGAAATGTGGGGAGAAAGTGAAGTACAGTCTACAGGCAAGAACAGCAGAGAGAACACGGCTAGGGGAAAGCTCTGGAAGAATGGCTTATTCTTTTAAAGGGGGGGGGGGGGGCGACACACTTGCATCAGAGGTTTTCTTTGGTAATTGAGGCAGGTGGTTAGGATGCTAAGTGATACAACTCCTAATAAAATAGTTCCTGCTAGTTTTTTTTTTTAATATCATTTTGGGCATCTGATAATGCAAATGCCAAGCGAGTACGCAAAAGATACTTTAAAAACAAAAACAAAAAAAAAACAACAAATAATAAAAAGGGAATAAAAAGAAAGAAAAACCAAACGCTCATTCCCTCCCTCTATCTTTATGTACAACGGCTAATCGCTAGCACTGTTCCGAGCCGAGCCGAATCACGCACGGCGCCTGTGGGAGGGGCCTCTTCAGGAGACCAGGGAGGGGGAGTGATTGTGATTGACCATGTGGCTAGAGGGGGAAGGCTCGGGGCTGGTCGAGCCGCTGCCCTTGGCCTTGATCTGCAGCCAGGTCTCGCCCAGCGCCTTGGCGAAGTGGTCGTCCACCGAGCCCGTGATGGACACCGAGTTTGTCACAGGCTCCGGCTCCTTGTAGTTCTTCCCCAGGCTCCGGCGGAAGTGCTCCTCGATCACGGGGTCGCAGGCCGTGTTGGCTGCAGGAGAAAAGGGGGAAGGAACAGGGGAAGTCATTCTCATTGGGCTTCATATAGCTTTCGTTACTCAATTCATTAATATTCACTACGGTGGAATACTAATGAAATGTCCCGTACAGCATTGCTTGCTCAATTTGTTACCATTTATCCTAGAAGAATGCTAATGCAATGTATAGCACAGCATTCGTTACTCAATTCTTTATTATTCACCGGTAGGATGCCAATGGAATTTATTGTATGCCATTCGATACTCATTTATTCTTCACTGGTAGACTGCTAATGGAATTTATCATCTGGCATTCATGACTCACTTCTTTGCCATTCGCTGTGGTAGAAGGCCAATGGAATGCATCATACTCTATTTGTTCCCATTCACTACAGTAGAATGGTAATGAAATGTACGGAATTTGTAACTCAATTCTTTACTATTCACTATGGATGAATGCTCATGATCCCTGTTCATGAATGCTCAGGGCCACAGAGTAAAATAAATGTGGCAGTTAAAAAATAAAATCAAAGCCATTTACCATTTGCAAGCTGCAACAGTTAAAAAAAATTATCAAAACCATTTACTGGTTATAACAGTTTTTTGGTTATTTTATGTTGTCCAAGGCTTAGTACATTAAGCAGATAGTAGTAGACGGTAAAGTTTAATGCAACCTTACAATCTTTTACACCAAATTGATTTGAAAAAAATTCACACTGAAATAGTCATTGAACCACAGTGCTAAAACAAGGGAATTGGTTTATTTTTTTCCCTCCTTATATAACAAATCTGGGATATATTAGTGCGTTGTCCCTTGTGCTGGTGCAAGAGAACAGCGGCTTTGTGCCAGGGTCCCAGAGGAGAAATCAAACTGCTTTTCCCGTGACCTGCTGCTGACCTGTGCCTGGCCACAGGAGTGAGCAGGATCCTGCCATGCACTCATCACATGCCCGGGGGTCAGGAAGACACGCCCTGAGCTCCATCATTTCTTCATGTTTGGCACCATAAAGCACCAACGTCTTTTCTGTGTGCGACTGACTGCGTGTCTGACATATTAAGCTTCTCTGGACACGCACACATATTGCACGCGCTGTATTTGTGCATATTGCATTTTATAACATGTAAATTATGTTACAATGCTAAAGGTGAGCACTATTGAAGGAGGACTGAACTGTATTGGAAGAGGAGGACTGTGTTTGGCAGCGTGGGGTACGTGGTGAGGGATATTGAGGTGAGTTCCAGCCTAGCAGGCAAGTTGGAGGTGTGGGGTAGTGTTTGGCAGCGTGGGGTATGTGGTGAGGGATATTGAGGTGAGTTCCAGCCTAGCAGGCAGGTTGGAGGTGTGGGGTAGTGTTTGGCAGTATGGGGTACATGGTGAGGGATGTTGAGGTGAGTTCCAGCCTAGCAGGCAGGTTGGAGGTGTGGGGTAGTGTTTGGCAGTGTAGGGTACATGGTGAGGGATGTTGAGGTGAGTTCCAGCCTAGCAGGCACGTTGGAGGTGTGGGGTAGTGTTTGGCAGTGTAGGGTACATGGTGAGGGATGTTCAGGTGAGTTCCAGCCTAGCAGGCAGGTTGGAGGTGTGGGGTAGTGTTTGGCAGTGTAGGGTACATGGTGAGGGATGTTGAGGTGAGTTCCAGCCTAGCAGGCAGGTTGGAGGCGTGGGGTAGTGTTTGGCAGTGTAGGGTACATGGTGAGGGATGTTGAGGTGAGTTCCAGCCTAGCAGGCAGGTTGGAGGTGTGGGGTAGTGTTTGGCAGTGTAGGGTACATGGTGAGGGATGTTGAGGTGAGTTCCAGCCTAGCAGGCAGGTTGGAGGTGTGGGGTAGTGTTTGGCAGTGTGGGGTACATAGTGAGGGATGTTGAGCTGAGTTCTAGCCTGGCAGACAGGTTGGAGGTGTGGGGTAGTGTTTGGCAGTGTGGGGGTACATAGTGAGGGATGTTGAGCTGAGTTCTAGCCTGGCAGGCAGGTTGGAGGTGTGGGGTAGTGTTTGGCAGTGTGGGATAAATGGCAAAGGGACTTACTGTTGGAGGGTCTCCTGTAGTTGGCGGGCAGGCTGGAGGTGCGGGGTAGTGTTTGGCAGTGTGGGGTAAATGGCAAAGGGACTTACTGTTGGAGGGTCTCCTGTAGTTGGCGGGCAGGCTGGAGGTACAGCCGTTGTGGGACACAGGGCAGTGAGACAGGTTACAGTTGCGGTTGTTGGCAGAGGCACAGGTGATCACGGAGGGACGATTCTGAACACACAGGAACAGGCCGTCAACGCCACACAAAGTAAGGACTGCAAGCATGTGTGTGTGTGAGCTTCCTGACCATAACTTACTGAAAGAAAGTTCAGTGACTTAACATTTCTGAAAAATGAATTGAGTGGTGAATGGTGAGCGGGCTTGACCAAATCTAACAATGGAAATAATCCTCAATCACCTTTCAAATTTTTCTTTTGAAGTCCAAATATTTGTACGAGATTATAAAGTATATTAAAAGTCATGAGTAACATTCGATCAAAAGTCTCCTCATTTTTGATTGGCCAAGCAGCCGGCAGTAAGTAGCACTCTCACTAAAGGTCTGAACAAACATGCACTCAGACTTGCGGGTTATATAACAGGCGAGGCTCTAAGACTCTAGCGACTGCAGGCAGAAGCAGGCCCCTATCAAACAGGTTGTGTCATTACGGCTGCTGTGGCGTTACCTGCTGGCGCTCTATGGGGCCTAAGGCGGGGGAGATGGAGGCGGTGCGGGCGGCGTCCATGCTGTTTTTGGTCAGAGCAAGGGGCTGGTCCATGGCCAGGCTGGGCATGTGGGTGTAGAGGTGGTTGCCGTGGAGACCGATGGCAGGGGGCGGCGGCGCGCTCGACGGGGCTGCGGCTGCGATCCCGGGGGTCTTTGCGGTAGTCCCCGTTGGCAGGCTTGCCGCTGTGAGGGGGAAGGGGGCCGGGGGAAACAAGGGCCGCATTATTCGGCCGTGTCAAACTGTTAATGCCGAGCACAGCCTGCTCTGCTGACTGCGGGCCTGATAAGAACACTGTGCACCACTGATACACACGCTCAGCATATTTACCTCAGTAAATCTCCCACCTCTGTGTACACGTAAACCTAAATGGCAGAGTCGCCATTCACAAGCCAAGGGGATAATCTTTTTACAGCTGAATGGTCACGATTAAAGAAGCCTTTACGCTCTCAGCTCAGACTATTCTAAGGGGTCAGAATTTAGCTTGAATAATCTGTTACCTGTTAATTTGTCAGTTTGTCCAAAACTGGAGCTCGTTTAGAGTTTATGTACCTTTGTGTGTACTCTTTTTTTCTGTGTGCCATGTACGTATATGTACACACATGGCCATGGTTGGGTGTCAGGTATTTAGTACACACTGCGCTACCTGAGGATCTGCCCCACAAGTTCTCTCTTCACAGAAAAATAAGACAATTTGAACTGAATTTGCATGGCTGTGAGAGAAGTGGGCTGTGCATCAGAAAGGGAAGAGGCAGGCGCTCGCTGAGCGGTGCCGTTCCTCCCTTCCTGAAGGAGCCCCTGTTGCTAAATGTTCAGAGGCCCAGCAAGGGGCTCCTCCTGGCTGCTGAAAGCTTTCAGCTCTGCTCCAGAGGGCCAAAACATAATACCTTTCATTAGGCCTGTCGAGCTCAGAGAATACGGGGGGGAAAAAGGGAAAACAAACGCTGATGCCGATTCATTTACAATGAGCTCTACGTGCACCTCTACGGCCCGGTCCCAAAGCTGGAGACACACAAACACAGATACAAACGCACGCACTCGCACTCACAGCAGACAGACACTCACAATTTCACCTCCTTCGTACAGAAGCAAATCCACATACAAGCTACTCTCCTAAACCTATAAGCCAAATCCTTGATCTAGCTTCAATAATCAAATGTTCTCAAAATGCCGCACCATGATTATGCCTCTGCGTTATCCACGTTCAGATAAGCGAGGGCACGGAGACGGCTGGAGTGCAAAATGGAATGGGGGTTTTGGAGAATTGAGCCCCGCCGGCTTGAGTCCTTGAAATAGTCAGTTACTAGGCAACGGGACTGGCAAGGAAAGCATGCGCAGTGCACTGTTACGCGCACCGGAAACGTCTTTCAGCGAGTAACAAATGGGCAAGCGGAGAGAAAGGACCTGCTTTTACGCGAGGCCTGGGCGAGCACAGAGACCTGCAGGGACCGTTTCCTTCCTTCCTTCACCGTAACTCCTCTGTTATTCCAAACGCTGGCCCCATATCTGCCCATTCGCTCAGGACATTCAACTTTGGACTTCCTGTGGAGACGGGTGTAGTTCATCTGCTGGTAACTTGGCCAACAGGTTTTTTTTTTTCACAGCCACAACCACAGTTGCAAATAGGGGCAGCCAACAATTCCCAGGAAGATAATACCGCATTTTGAAAAAGCCAAAGGCAATAACCTCTTCAGGGCGATGTATTCTAGACCATTCCGCAGGTCAACCAATTCCCCTTTGCTCAATTTCCCTATGCAGGGTTTCACTCTGCTTCAAGTCCAATTCCAGTAACTACTGTATTCATTAAATAAAGGCTTTCAAACCCATTCTAAACATCCTCAGGAAACAGTCCGACACACACAAAGACCAAATAAAGATCCCAGTGAAACTCAATCAAGGTTCCTCACAATTTCAATATGGGATCAGAAAAGAAAGGCCTCTCTTGCAAGTAAAAAAAAAAAAAAACTTCAAAAAAATTACACACACCCACATACAAACACATCCCCACACCCACTCCTTACTTCTCTCTGATGTAAAGTAACTCTGAATTAATGAGCACCAGAGGCCAGTTTGAACAGGTTAACTCTGGGTAAGACAACAGCAATATTTTTCTTCCCCCCGCCCCCACCTCCACCACCCCAGGGCATGTTCTCTGCAGCTCTGGGCAAGCTGTAAAAGCACGCCGCAGAGAAGGCTGTTATCTCTGCAGTCAGTAACTGCCCCTACCTACCTTTACCCACAAACGGTGCCGGACTAGTTTTAAATCATCAGCAGACAAATATACCAGGCTTCCATCTGTTTTGATTAAATAAAAGGATAAGCAGGGGGGGAAAAAAAATGGTACTAACCTAACTTTAATCATAGCCAAATCGCATGAAGACAACCCAGCATCCTCCCACAAGAAAGCCGGGGGCCTCTGCAGCTTGGCAAGCTCTCTGGTGGAAAAAAAAAAAAAGAAAGAGGTTCTGGGCAGGTTGTATGCCCCTTCACAATAAAAGTATAGTACCATTATTCCCCTTTGTGCAGTTCAGCCGTGTTCCGCAGGGCTGCCAGCTGTAGCTACGGCGTCAGTGGATAGGACACAGTCACAATGCCAGTTGCTGGCACTACCGGGTCAAAGGAAGGGGCAAAGAAGGAGGAGGGAAACCACTGCCAGAGCTGGCATAGTACGTTCCGGAGCTCGGCTCACATTTATTTTTTTTTATTTTTTAAAACAAGGTTTGGTTATGCGCAGCGTGCAATTTGTGGCATCTTGAACATTTATTTAGGGTAATCTATTAAATTTAGAATGAGAAAGAACCCGCACTCAATGAACGACAAACATGATACTACTTGGTACGAGCGGAGAACGGCCGCTTTTTTTTTTTTTCTTTCTTCTTTTCTTAAACTCTAATACAGAGCTGCCCTCATGTTATATTCTCTCTGTCGACTTCAACCTCAAGTGAAAGTCCATATGCTGAGCCGTGAGAGCCGCTCGTAAAGCCGGGCGAACAGCTCTGGAAAGGTGAACTACAGGCTAAATGGTCAAAGGGTCCGTGCTGCTTTCATGGTTAGCCTGAGCTTTATTATTCTAAAAGATATACTAGATAAGTGGAGGGGGGGGGGGGGGGGGGGGGGGGGGGGAGCACCAGACCCTACAAAAACCAAGAGCTGCACATATCAGCAGACTGTTTGATCAGATTCTGTTACTGCATTGTGCCTAGCCACCCTAGTTGACTGCAGTTTCAAACATCAAATCTTGAGTCAGTTTTAACTTTTATATCGTTTTATTCGATTTTTTTATTTTTATTTCTTGCCTTGAAGTCACTGGAGCCTCACCCTGTAAGATTGAGGAAACATCTGGGAGAAATCAAGCAGTGGAAGAGAAGACCGCAGGATACAAACACAGCCTCACGCTGCAAGTCTCCTCCAAACCGCACACTGACTGATCCAGGTGGCTCGTCCGGGATCTTATGTATTCTGATTGTGATCAGACTGTATGCAAGGGTAACGTTTTACGACCATCAGTGTACATGTTCACAAAATGTAAATGTGCCAAAGACTGATGTGCCATACGGGGCAGTCACTGAGAACAGACCATCAGGAAACCCTCACTGTACTGCTGTTCCTTTGTGAGTCAGTGATTCCTAATACACCCAATGCCTTGTATAAAATCCAGGCATTCATTTGAGGGAACTTAAATAAGGACACAATTAAAGTTCCATTTCCTACACAGACAGGAGGAATACTAACAAAGCACATGTGCAGTGGTCATGATAATGACGTTTACATGGCCAGCTTCTCTGAAAATCCTAAAGTAAATAAACCAGTTTGGGATTAGATAAATTCCATTTTTCATAGTGCCAAATAAGTTATTCAGTTTTCTTGTTTTAAATGAACGGAGAGCTATGCATTTTTATTAATAAAGTACCAGAGTGGTTCTGGGTCACTTTGAAATGGTTTGTTAGATACGGACATGACATTCTAATATACATGATAATGTAATATAAAAGGCTACAGGCATGGAACCCTGTGTGTATTAATAGTGCATGTGTTGTCTTATCTACATTAAATTATCTTTACAAATCAATTCATTCAACGAAAAAAAAAAAAAGCTTGAAAAAACAGAAATGAATTCTAAGAACCCAAAACATCCAATAATGGAAACAAAACATGTAGGGAACTCTGAAGTAAAAACCAAAAAAAACGGAGCATTAACTGAGCATTTACAGCTGGAAGAGGGAGTAAAAGCCAAGGAGACCAGAGACCACAGACACACACAGACACACATACACAGACACACACACACACACACACACACAAACACACACACCCCACATGAAAGACTATCAGAGGTTTAACTGTATCACTGCGGACAGATCTGGAAAAGAACATGGTGAATTTCCTCAGGCCTGTCCACCTTGGCAGTGCTATGACTCCCTTCTGCATTTGACCCAGGGTGTGAGCCATGAGAAAGCACTGCTCTGTCGGTTCCCAGCTGAAAGCCCAAAAGACTCTTACAGCAGTGACTTCCCAGCTCCGAGAGAGACGGGGGGAGGACTTTTACGGCAGCGAGTTCCCCTGCTTGCAGAATATCTGGCACTCCTCTGGCGACGGGGGCGCCTGCAGGGGAGCGGGACTGGTGCAGAGGGACTCTTATGGCAGCGGGGGTGCCTGCAGGGGGATGGGCGGGGGGTGGGGGAGGACTCTTACGGCAGCGGGGGTGCCTGCAGGGGGACAGGCTGATGCAGGCTTCCAGGATAAGGAGGCCTTTGTTTTCAGCTCAACTGTGAAAATGAGAAAATGGCCCCGGCTTGACAAGAAGCCCACTCAGCAGCACAGGGCAGGCCTCAGCACCAGCTTTTATCACCAAACTGAGAGGGGGGAAATACGCCTCGCTACTGACAGGCCTTTAGAAAAACAATGCAGCATATCGTGCTGATCTCATATTCCTTTCCGTCTCTTTAGAACAAAGAGATATCCAGACTACGTAAGAAAACGTTCTACGTCCTGTTAGTACTGTAGCTCACTCTCCTTCCAGTCAGAAAAAGAACACTGCATGACTATTTCACTACCGTTTGAGTCGGCTTCCAACAAAAACTCCTACACATCTTGTGTGGTTAAACTCAATGGAGAACACAGCTTTAAACTCGACAGAGCACAGCTCTGTCCCCAGCTATGGTAAATGGGAGTTGGTATGAAGTGGAGTGAGCCACAGGTTGGGGAGTAGGTATAGGAGCAGGAGTAGAGTTGTTGTCCCCCCCCCCACCCCACCCCCATCCTCAGGCTGTCTGGGTTCGCCCTTCACCAGCGGAGAATCATAATAGAAACCTGATCTTCCGCCATCCGCTGTTCCAGCCTGAGGTGTCTGGTATCAGCTACCTGCTCCATACAGAAAACAATTAACAAAGAGAGAGCTACTCACCAGACTGGGCCTGAAACAGCTGTGGGCAAAAACCTCCCATCTACCTCTCCTTGATGAACAATACTTATACGATTTCTCCCATCTACCTCTCCTTGATGAACAATACTTTTACGATTTCTCAGAATGGAAGGATCAGAGAATCTGCCAGGGTAAACAGACTTAATTGCCATTTGGAATATTGGAAGATTAACATCTCCAGCTAAAGGGCTTTTGTTTGTATTTGGGTGTGAATCCTCAATGAGGCCATCGAGCAGAAACAGATTAGTCTTCTTGCCGTGTTTACCCAGCCAATCCCGTGTGGCTCCAAGGGCAGAGAAATTCGATGAAAACCCATAAGTCAACTCAGCCGGTTAAATGGATGTCAGTTACCAGTCACGATACAATTAGCCTTTGTCAGCCAAACGGTTTGCCCTAGGGCAATTCAAATGGGCCTAAATTTGCTTACTACTTCAGAATGGCTTTTCCCCCGTCCCACACTGTACGTAGGTGCGTGGGCACTGAATTTCACACAATATAGTATTTCAACCCCACTTCACGAGCCTGTCAGCAGTAATTTTTATTTCCCCCATAAATTAATGCTAATTCTAACCGCATGGCACAAGAACGGGCTTGCAAAAAAAAGGTTAATTTATGTCAACAGGGCAGAAGACACTAAGCACTTTCTTCACACATTGAGTGCCAGTGGGAGACTCCACAATGCAAAGACCTTACAGAGGGAGGAAGGAGAATTATGCTCCGATCAAAACTATTATTTATGTTAGTGCTGACTGTGCTGTTTAGATGCAGAGAACACCACGCCCCCCCCCCCCCCCACCCCACCATCCCCATCCCCATCCCCGGCCCCTTTGTTCCGAGTTTCATTTGGAACACACGGTGGAGTGACCCAGTTTTACATGCTGTGCCATTGTTCTGTTATTACTCTCTTCCTATTAACAGTGAAATATACCAGGTGCTACATCCTTATGTCCAGCCTTGGAAATTCTTCCAGTTTTGGCTTCATTTTCAAAAAGAAAACTTAAGATCAAAACTGACGTGCACTTAAGGTGGAGGAATAGGCCTACAATATTCCGTAGCGCGATTTATGGAATGAAAAATGGCGGCTGGTTCCAGCTAGCGCGGAACTGCTGGGGATCCACGTCCTGCGTCAGCCTGCAGCAGGCAGCTCCCAGCTCTGTGTGCCATCATTGTTTGGTCTGACTCCAGCACTTGGATCCTAATTTGTTACACACATTCCAAGGCCATGAACTGGATTGGGTGCTCTGCCTAACACCACCGTGAGTTATTTAACAATAAATAGCCATGTCTGTGGTCTCATGACCAAACGCAGGGAGCCTGAGCGGGGACAGGAATGCGCGGAATCCGTGGGGCCCTCTAACAGCCGCAGCGAGGGCACAGCCCGGCACCGCCGGCACAACATGTGCTGCGATCGCAGGCCTGGAATGCGTGGAATCCTGGGCCTCAGCTCCATGCCAACCATCAGCGCATTCCGCGCTATGAGAGCACCATCGGAAGGAGTGTAAAGAACGGTTCTTCATTTCCCGGTAGCAGCAGGGGCCCCCAGCCATTTTAATCACCCCCGCAGAGCGCACTGGGGACCCGCGGCAGGGCTACATAAATCAGGGTTCCGCTCATTCGTGAAGAACGCTCCCTACGGCAGAGTATCCCACAGCCTTTAAAAAAAAAAAAAAAAAAAGGCACACATTCCTGGACTTTTCTGGAACCCAATTCTTTAACAGCCGCACGGTCAAGGAAGGACAGGCAGTTGTACGTGTGTGTATTTATCGTCCTGTTGAGGAGAAAGCAAGGCGAGAATCAGACGCGGCGAACTTACAGCTGCGCCGCAAACAATCGGCTCATTTTGGCCACGTGCTCGTTGTCACAGTCGATGTCGTCGTCTGCCTGTTCGCCGCTGTGCTTCCTCTTGCTGGGGCTGATGGGTGGGGGGCCGGTCCGGTGGTTGGCGACCACGGACGACATGGACTGCATCCTGGGCTCGCCCCGGAGTGCAGCCTCGCCTGCGAACACAGAGGAAAGACGCCACTTCCTGTGAGAGTGCGTGGAGAGCAGCCACTTCCTGTCAGTGTGTGCAGAGTAGTAAGGCCACCCATTCGTTTGGGAACCTTCATTAAAACCTGCAGTTACTACATTTAACTGCACTCTCTTTATAAGGCACAGTTTTTTTTTTTTTTTTTATAGAGCAACTTTGACGCAAATCACAATTACTGCAGTCTGAACCTCACTTTGTTCTCCTTGTATATTCCTTCTTGAAATGGGCCTATAACACATGAGAATTATTAAGTGTAAAGATTAGGCTGTGAAAATACACCAACAAGCAGCAGCAAAAGAGTTTACGTTATTTACCCACGGTCCTAAAAGTCACAGAACATTTAATAGGTGATGGTATGCTTGTACATTTCACCAAAAAACAATTTCTAATTGTACTTATAGCCTACATTTTAGCCAGAGAATTAAATTTCACGGTGTCTACGAAATGGAAGATTAGGTACAGTAGCTTACAGTGCGTACTTTGAGGCACAGGAAAATTACAACTGGCACCAACAGTTCCTGGGAACTTTCCACTGGGAAAGCTTTAGCAAAAACTCAACATTTAGCCTTTAAAAGTGTTTATTCAGTAAAATATGAATGCTACTTCTCCTACAGTAAATATTGGTGTAACAAATGAGGGGTTTTTGACATTATTGCAGACCGCTATCCAAACAGTTATATTTTCCTCACTAAAATATTGCCACTCAGAAAGAGATAGGCTACACACTTTTAAAATTACATTCGCAAAAAGACGAATTGTAATTTCCTTCACCATTTCGCCGTCAGCCATAGCCGCCACAGCTGTTTTACATTTGAAGATGTTCTTCAAACATAAAACAAAAGGGCTTCAAGCAGCCAAACAACACGTTTTCTAAAAAAAAAAAAGAGCATTCAAACAAAACCGATTCACATAATGCCCTATATCTATCTTACAAAAACCAATCAATAAAATCAGCGAACAAAAACAAGCCCTACAAAGAGAGTTAACAGGGAGAAGCCTCCTAAACAAGCGTCCCATTTTCCTGACTAGCATGTCCCTGCTCGTCTGACCGCACTCCATGGCAACGGGGATGACATCATTGTTTTGGCAGGAGAGAGGGCTGGTAATAGAGAAGACCGTAGTCTGCCTGCTGCAGTGCACTTACCCCTCTGCTCAGAACCCGCAACACACGATAGCTTATCTACACCGGCTCAAGAATGGAGCGCTCAAATAGAGGTGCTATTGTGAATACTAGCTACTAATCTAGGACAGCTAATCTACTCCGGCCCATTGTCTTTACGCAATTTATTTCAGGTTTTCTGGTGACATATGAATGCACAACACCATTTCAAGGGCACATAAGGCTTCTCTTAAGAATCCAACCCCCCCCCCCCCCCCAAAAAAAAAAAAAAAAGACGTCAGCTGCTACAATGGATGTGAGAGTTCAACGGAATCAAACTTCCTTTCTCCACACTATCCCCCTCCCCACCCCCCCCCTGGTGTTACTGCCAGCAGGGCTGATCACCCCACGTTCAGAGCTACAAACGGAGCGAGTGAACAGATACACAGCCATTTCCAACAAACCCAGGAGCAGGGGAAAAAAATAATATGTTTCAGTAAGTTCATTTCAAATAAGGAGGAAATGCACTCTGCACACAAAATATACGCGGCAATTTCATTTTTCTTTCACGATAAGAGACATCTGGGAAATTAAAAACTCGCCTGGTGCCTCAGCATGCAAAATAGCCCTAAATTAAATGAGATGAGAAATGAAGAAATTAAATATTTAATTTCCAAACTTATTCCTATTACCGGGCCTCCTCTTTTTTTCCATCAGATATTCACATCTTAATTGTGGATTTGAACCTCTTCAGATGATTGATTTTGATTCTCGGCATTTAACACGTTTGCTCAAAGGACCCCCTTCATGAAATCAAAGCGCATTTCAAAGACTGCCACTGTTCCCAAATGGTCTGGGATCATACGTGGGCCTCCGCCCCCGCTAGTGCGGAAGCTTGCCTCTGGCCTCTCTCTCGCTCTCCTTAGATTCCTGGACTGCTTCACACTTTTCCCGCACACTGACTGACAGCCTGTTGTACTACGATAAAAACTCCACTGGCTCAGGACGCCGTGCGGCGCAGTGTTGTGAATGGCAGGGAGTGAAACGGAGCCAAACAACAGGATTCTTGTTCCGTGTCCAGGCCTTATGGTACAGTAACCTTTGTTAAGAAAAACTCTGAGCCATAAACATCTCTTATCTGTGTCGGGAGAGACGCATTAAACGTTTGATCTAATGAAAGGCAGTCATTAAGAGCAAGTGATCAAAGCAAGAGTCTTTCTTGGGACTTCAAACGTGAAGTCAGGATGAGATCAGGTTACGGAGGTGACCCCCCCCCCCGGCTCCTTCACAGATTTAAAAGCAGAGAATCAAGCAAGTCTTCTTCGCCAATGATATTTTTGGCAGCCAGTCAGCGCAACCTGAGCCGAGCTCCAGAAAAGCCTTTATTTTGAGACTCATGGAAGCCAGTCCAATTGAAAAGATAAGGGCAGGGGACTTCTGCCTTCCTCAACCAGCTCACTCATCCAGTGTAACCTCAAAATCGAATATTGAGTTCCCTTTCCTTTTCCCAGTTCCATTTCAGGCTTCAACTCTGAAACTTCTCCTCTGTCCAGTGTCCACACACTATATTCAGTTCTCTCTCTCTCTCTCTCTCACCCTCACTCACACACACTTTCTCTAAATGAGAGAAAAAAGACCAATGCCAGGTAGCAAAAGGTGGTGACACAAGTCTGGAGTCTGTTGGAGTTTCTTTTTCTTTTGACTTCTCTTTTGTTCAGCAGGAAAAGTGAGCTGCTGAGATCTAATCTGAGCTCTGCTCGATATGATGTCAACACTGACGGGCCACAGTACTGCACGCCAAATGTACCCAAGAGCTATCTGCAGGCTAAAGAAATACCCTGCAATGTCCGCTTCGGTGTCCAAGTAGCCCTGGCTGAAAGGAATCACTGTAGTTCATCTTGGCTGGTGTTAGCTTTTTAATTAGGCCATCTATAAAAATCTGTTTAAATCATTCAATAGAAAAAGGTCACACAGGGTGCTTTCAAAAATACCTTTTAGAAATGCCATTGCAGAGCGGAATTCACCTGTCTGGCATATGTGAAACCAAAAGAGTATAGAATAACAATTAATATTAAAGTGGTTGGCAGAAGTGTTTCATAGTTTGGGCAGGAAGTGTTCCCACTCCATGAGCTATAGGCTCTATAAACCACAGACCCTTCACTCCAAGCTAAAAGAAAACTGAGAAAGTACATCTGGTCAGCAGTAATACTTTCAGCATTTCCCTTAATAGTTATCTCATACAAACACCATTTTAACACAATCGTGTAAAATCTGAAACCTGAGAATTTGGTACGAGGTGAAAGTTTGACCTACAGATCACGTGCCAGTCCATACAGTGAATTATGCATTAAGTGGAAACCGAACGCAAACTGACTATTTCGTTGAATTCAGACTTATTTAGACCAACATTCCAGGGAATACATTCATTTCAAATAATTACCGCACAAACCCATAATTGTACATGCAGTCGACCGAACACTCCCCATTAATCCTCTCAGTATACAGCTGGAACTCAGCAGGGAATTATGGGGGAGCGATATCTGTGGTAACAGGAAGAGGAAGATTTAGGCTATTTGTATGTGTGGAAAAAAAGAAATGGGTAAACCTGGTAAAGCAATCATAAGAGTGATATGAACTGAAAGTAAAGCAGTGTGCCTTTGGCTGTTTGGGGGAGATAACAAGTATAAAGGTTCTATCGACAGCGATGCCCAGATCTGCAGAGACATTTTTTTGAAAGGATCAGCTAACTTCACGGTGAGCGGTTTCATAAGAGATGCGTAACAGCGAAAGAAATCATCTCGGCGCACAAATATGAGAGGTGCTCTTCGGAAATCCCATAGCTCCTGTGACGCCAGAAGAAGTTTGTGTCCCGCAGCAAACGGCCTGCGCCCAAATTCTGGGATGGTTGTATTTTCCACTCTTAAAACAAACTGGACCAATTTGCCACCTCAATCCAGGGAGTCAATCCAGGGAGTCAATACAGGGAGTCAACCCAGGGTACCTTGTGAGAAAGAGTCCGGCGCTGCTAAAACACTTACATCTCTGACGTTCCTGCATGCATAACTGAGGCCTCGGCTGAATGAAGGATAACGGAGGTGCTTCATTTTGACTCGCAATCAAACACAGGGGGTCACTTGTCTACATTAAGCACGTTTAGACGTGTTCAGCAGTCAGTTACCAACACCTGTGTTTGCACTGAAAGAAAGTCATGCTCGCATTTATTTGGCGGGTTAACGCTGAGGTCAAAAGCCCATTAAAGCCTGCGTTCCATTGCGCATTTAGTGTTCGCTGCTGGACAAACACAATTCTGAATCACTTCCTTTTGATGCTCAATGCCCACGTGCCCTAAAGCAATGTTTGCGTACATAAATGAATACATTGGTGCAAAAACAACAGACACTAAAGTAACTGTCCCTATGGCACAACCACAATCAGAATTTACAAAGGAACACAAGTCAACTCGACAGGTTGTGAGGTTTAATAACTTGTACATTGACTGCCCCGAGTGCCGTCAGATCTGTACACTTAACTAGCACAATATAACTAGGCCTATGCCTATAAGTTGTGTTTACAAAGTTTGCACATTCACTGGAAAGCGACCAAGACAGCCAGGAATTTGTGAGCTTCAAGTGTTACTCTCTCAATGATTTTCAAAAAAATCCTTGCAAGATTTAACTACTTAAGATCGCTCAGTCAGGATAACAAAATGACGCTCTCGCTTTCACATCTCAATCGAATAGCAGCACCTATATTCACACACACACACACACACACACACACACACACACACACACACACACACACACACACACACACACACACACACACACACACACACACACACACACACACACACGTATTTAAGGCGGTTCAATACTGCTTAACATACACCGGCCGTAGCACATTTAATCTGAGCCACATAATTCAGGGGCGTATCAAAAATAGAGCAAAGCACGTTGTGTTAAACTCATACAGGAATGGCTGCAATTGTATTTCTATCCCCCCTGTCACTGGGTCATGTGACTGGGTGGCAGGAGGAACATTCCGGCAGGGAGAACAGTGCTGGCAGGCCACGCCAGGCCTGACGTCCTCACTCAGGCAGCCAGACAACCCAAGCCTAACTGGCGAATGATCTCTGTTCGGTGCACATCCCCGAGAGCACCTCCACTGTGTCAGCCTTTCCACCACCTGCTCGCGTGCGCGTTCTTCCATCGATTTCACCGTGTGCCTTTGCTAGCTTATCTAAAGATGCAAAGGGATTCATGAACTGTAAAAGAGAAAAAACAGTTGTGCAACCGCTGAGACAAGGGCAAGAAGGCCGGGGGATGGGGAGCAAATGGTCTTAAAACTTAAGTGTATAAGCATAAATAATATTTATGTCCACGCCTGGATTTCTCTCAGAATATGAGCCTGTGCAGTAAAAACTAGCAGGAAGCCCGGAAACAGTTTTTTTTTCCCTAGCAATCCACCTCTTTAAAGCATGTAACATTTCTACAACCTTTAGCACGGCTTGGCTGGGCAAAGAACCTGTATCTTCAGCTGTAAGGGTGTGCTCCGAGCTACAACTACTCAGGAACACATCCACTAATATACCACAATAAAGAACCATCTGGACACAGGCAGATTACAGAGTAAAAATGCAGAATATTAGTATTTATAATAATACATTTTTTTAAAACAACGTGCTGTAGCCAACAGCTTTCAGCAAGAATCTAAGCGCTTCCAACAAAGTTGTTCTTGCCACTGGAAATGAACTCAAATCTTGGCAATTTCTTTGCATATGTTGGGCCCAAATACACCTTATCAAGTCTCTGCCAGATGCTCACAAAACACTGCGTGTGCACGGTTTTTACAGAAAATCTGTAGAGCAAACATTTTATGAATACCACACTAGTGGGAGGGACCAGTGATCTGGGTGTACACAAGGAGCTCTGGGGTATTATAATGCAATCCACTGAAATTTTCTAATGTTTAAACCCTTTTCCAAAATACCTACCAAATAACATGGGCTTCAATTCTCAGCTACCACAACACACAAAGCAATCTCATTGGGATTACGGCAGGCTGTCCACAGGAAGAGGAAATGGTAGGGATAAGGTAGCGAGGGAGACATGCTCGTCCTCATCAAACGGAATGCAAAAACGGAATGCGATAACATCAAATGCTGTGGAGGAGTGAGAAAATGGCTGAAAGTCACACTTTAAAAAAGGCTCACAGGGACAAAAATCAATCCCCCAACAGAGACCCTGGATCATCTGAAATAGCAAGCAATTTAATAAAATGGCTTTTTACACCAGATGGAAAAAGATTAATGTTAAGACTGAGTAGAGGAGGTCCAATACTTGGTCAGTGACAGCTGTAGGGTGTTCTTGGCCAGGTCGTTTATATAAATATTAAGTAGCTAATCAGTTATCGGGGGTTCCCTTCATACTGCCACATCAATAAAACAAAAACAGAGCTTGCGGATAAGCTACCTTCATATTCTACTGAGCAACACAGAATAATGGTGTGTTAATAAGCTATCTGACGGTACTTTTAAAACGTTATGGAAAAACACAAGTGTGAATGAAAAGGCCAGACTCTGGCGAGTGTCGACGCTGAATAAACTAACAATGTGAGAGCATAAGAAGCGAGGCTAATCCCAGCGGCTATTAAAAGATGAGCCAGAGAGACTCCAGCCTGAATGGTCCCAGAATGCTGACATTTTAAACTGACACAGTGCCTCTGTTCAAAGTGGCCTGCTGATACTCTGCATGCTCTGACTGACTGCACCACAGCTCCCGACCCCAACTTCAAATCCCCCAGCATGCTTACTAAGGAATTTCAACTGGGGAATACTGAGAGGGACCAGGTTTCCACCAGCCAGAGATCAAGCCTGTTTTAGTAATGAGAGAGGGAAACGGGGGAGGGGGAAAAAAGGTTTTAAAAAGACCGTCACTAGGCTCACAAACAACCTCCGAAACCGAAACACAGACTTGCAGTTCGGGCATCGGGCAAGATCTGCGGATACAAAATCAAGCCTACCGAAGAAAGTTATATTATACGTTTTAACTTTTTGCATCCTCAAACCCATAAGAGGAACATGGCGGTAAATGGCCACTTTCCTGAGTCTGGTGTGAATGCATGCGAGTGGGCCTAGCTCTTTGGAGAGGGTCACTAGTGTTTGTTTTCACAAAGCTGCTCTTCACAAAAGGAGTCCCTCTGCTTCTCATTTTCCACGCTAGGAGCCACATGCGCTGGGGTTCAGAATTCTGCCCGTATCGCCTTTCCGTCCCCTGACAAGTGACGGCTAACAACAGGAGGCTGGTACGGCCGGGTACAGAGCCCTTCAGTCAGGGCCCTGCAGGCACTGACATACTCCAGACCCTAGAAGCATTCATCAGATAACATGGCCCCTGGCGGTGCTTTTAATACCACAGCTATCTACAGCCCCCGCTGGCTGCTAAAACTGACCGTTCGCATTACAGCATGCAAAACTACATGGCACGTAGCAATGCGGGCCAATGCCTAACATAGGTCTCGTCTTTGGTTTGGTCACACATGGAACAAAGCTCACTCCTCCCACCCCCGCCTATAAACAGACACACACGAGCATGTACACGCACACACTGAAGAAACTTACTGTTGATAAACAACAGCAACGATCCCTATAGCGCCCCCAGAACTTTTATCAATTAAAAAAATATATATATCCCAACACTGACACGAGCATTGTAAAAATGAGCATATAGGACTACTCAAGCACAAAGTAGGCCTCACAATGCCTGTACAGTTCAGTGTGCAACCAGAAGGAGGCGCCATCTAATTATGCTACTCGTTAAACCATTTCCACTCAAGCAAATCTCCATCTGCAGATGGAACAGGAAGGAGTGCTTAAAATGGTAAATTGTTGTACACAACTGAGGGACATCGCTGACAACTTTGTTTTGATCGACTACAATTTCAACAAGAAGATCTAAGACAATGTCTTAGTCCAGCAAATTGCATTCACGTTCCAAATTCAATTCATTTACTAAACCCAAGCAACGTGGCCCGACGCAATAACGGTAAAAAGGGCTGTCACCTCAATAATCCCGTGAACAATATTGATATGCCAGACAAAGCACGGCACAAGAAACCATATGCGCCTCAGCAGGTGTAACTCCTCTTCAAATGGCCACTTAAGTGTTTCCAAAATTAGGAAAAGTCGGGCCTAACGGTCTGTGGTTGCAATAGAAAGCAAACGGCCTATTCTGTCAAATTTAACCAGATAGGCCTCCGTGTTGCGGCAAAGCAATTCCATTTCTCGGTTTTCATGTAGCCCCATAAAAATCGGCACCCTAAAAAACTTTTGCTCAAGACATTTGCATCGGCCATGTCACTGAAATACATCTTAACTGCCACGACCACAATGCATTCTGACCTCATAGGTTTAGCAGACTTTACCGAACAGTTTTGCCATTAGCCTATAGATTTTTTTACATTATTTTCTTAGTAACGACGCACCGTTATTGTCATTGTACAATTTTCATTAGCATAGCCTAAGTTACTACAGCCACCAACACTAGCATATCACACTTATCTTTCTGAACAATAAGCCCAGACAGCAATATCCGCCCCCAATCCAAACAGGGTCATCGGATGGGTTCCTTTTGTTGCCGAGAAGCGCCGTGGTTATACCATTTTTCACTTTTTTTCTTAGAATAGAATAACTTTTATTTTCCCGATAGGGAACTTCACTTGTAGCCACCAGCAACAACAAAAAAGACAGACAGTGGACGTAACGTTTAGCAGTAGTATCCTGTAGCTCATAACATGCCACGGCTCCCTCAGTGAGTTCACAAGTTAGCAAATGGAAACACAGCACAAGTTTCACTGGTCTACAATGTATCAAACAAAAAAAACGACATTTAGTTGAAAATGCAGCCGATCCAACAACTTCCCACTGTTAACTTACAACTAGCTATATGGGACCGGCTATTTACTTAGATCCTACGTCACTGGAATTATACGATAGGCTCATTATACCACATGTTGGTACACTCACAACAATGGCAGACAATAGTAATATGTAATACACGAAAAATTACCTAGAAGTAGGCTAGACTACAAGGGGAAACTTTGATCGGGTTTTATTTAGAAGAATAGCAAAATGATTTACCTTCGTAGCAAAGTATGCCAATGTTGTTGTTCATTTTGTCCAGGTACTGGTAGTTCAACAGGTCCATTTTCGTAAGAAGCATTTATTATTGGTTTAGCAAAAAGACCCGCTTGTTTGCTTCCAACCGAGGCAGAGTGAGAAATGGTGCGACCGGTCAGCTTTTCCCCACAGCTAAAGGCCCAGCCTTTAACTTTTTCTCAGAGCAAAACAAAATTGCAACCCCTCAAGGGTTGAGCCTTTAAAGTAAAGTATGGATCTAAAATAGTTCCCCGTAAAAGTTTCAAACTCTTCAGTAACTTAAAAGGGTTTCGAAACTACGTATTTTTGGGACAAAAGGGTCGCGCCAGTTCTCCTCACAGCCCGCTGTAAGTAGACTGCACTGCACTGACACGCAGGCTATGCTTGGTATGACTCGTATGTACACCCGTTTCCTCTATGTAGGGCTTCGGCCACTGGGCATGCGCGCTAAATCCCTCGAGCGCCTCAAATGTCAGGGATTTTTTGAGCACGAGATCAGCCTCCCAATGCATGGAGGGCTGGAGCGAACACGAGACATCAGAAAGGGGGGCAAACACAAGGAGGGGCCATGTCAAAATTCTACAGCCTTCGCTAAATAAAATACAAAGACGTCTATTCAGGGCTTTTCAATCCTGCTTACTAACAGATAGCCGCTTACAATGTACCAATGAACTGTCTTCCAACTAGTTCATATTACACATTAAATCCTAAACTTATTTTAGTTTCAGTGTTGTAATAAAGGGATAGCTCGCCTCGCATGTACAAATATTAATCCAAATAGCTATTTTTGTGTCGTTTTAATTTACCCTTTGAGCCAAATTTTCATAAAAGTTTTGATTTTTGCTAATAATAATAGATAGAAGAGAAATTTGACCTTTTAGACAAGCTATTGTGTATGTAATATTAACATATTGTAGGTATATTATTTGCAAGATATAAATAAAAATAATAAAGAAATAGTTTATTTGCAAAGCTAAAAGCCCAGTAATTGTATTACCAATGAAATAGGTCTTAATTTCCAAACACAAAAATGGTGCTACATGTAGCCTATACATCTCTTGATAACACAAATATGTAATGATTTCAATTCTAACTAGGATTCGTAAAATTATCAGAACAATTGTGTGAACTATTCTTTAAAGGTAATACAGTAAAACTTTACTTAGTCCTTAGCTCTTTATTTCAAGCATTCTTGACTTTATCCAAACAAAATTTATGCAATCTATTTCAAAGCAAATTCTATACCAAATGACACCAGAAGAGATGTGTCTATGCCAGAGTAAATAGTAGTTGTATTAACAATAACATTGGAATATAAAAATACAAAACATATTATTCTATGTAAAATTCAATAACCTAATCAGACAAAGGACTGCTGAACTGAATATGGTTTCTAATATATTCACAAGTTATATTGAAAATATGTTTGAAAATAAAGCTGAAAAACAATTGTTACAATGATAAGAGATAATTTAAGTAAAAATCACATTCATTGTTATGACAAAATGAAATTCTAAAAGCAGTCAAATGCAGAATTCAAATGTACACAGAAATTATCACTAGTTATGGATCCTAATAATTAAAATGCCTGAAAGTGAAGGTAACCATAAGAATATAATAAGGCAAGCATGCAATTTCATTGGCTATTATTGGCTGATTTAAAGCAATCAATTGCAATGAGAAATTGAGAAACGTATGTCTATAGTGATACTATACTGTCCTCTAGTGGTATAATCTAAAAGCTTTTATTGTCTATTAAGTGGCTTAAAACAATGCTCGTGCTACTATTCAAATATGAATGCGAGCACTCTATGTATCCTTGAAACACTGCAGTTGTTGATTTATCAAACTGACCTAATAGAAGGTCTTACAAATGATTACAACTGTAAACATTTCCAACTGGCTTATGCAAAAAAATAATAATAATTATGAAGTTGCAAGCAGCTATTTGGCATACTTTGCTATGAAGATAAATACTTGTTTGTTTTCTGTTTGTCCATTTCAATGCAGCAAGAGAGAAAGAATTAGAATCCTGTTCCTTCAGCCTTGTATTGACCTGTAGGTGCCAACAGGTTCTGTGTGAGGATTTGCATACAAAGGATAGATTTACCATTTCAAAACCTGGCACAAATATCACAAGTTGGCTGCAGAAGGAATCTCTGATTGACTAAGCACATGTCTGTTCCTGTCCTGAAAGCCGTTTTACCTACCCCAGTACCAAAAAACAGACTAGCACCAAACCAAACCCACTAGATCATGCCAGAATGCAAGCACCTCCAAAGGTACACCTTCAACCAACGTCTAAACAGGCAGGTTTTTATAAAAAACATCTGTCCGCCTCCATTTCTAACTTTATAGGAGAAGTTGTGTAAGCACAGCAATCATAAATCTCTTCCCTCCACTGAGTCCCTCTCAGTGACTCGCTTAGAAACAGAATTGTGTGAGTGTTATTGGCAGTCATGACATATAGGAAAACATCTCTTCGTTTTTCCACCGCACTGCAGTTTTCCCGCGGTGGGAATGGTACAGGTTCGCATGACAGCCAAACGATCATTTGAACTGTCCTTTGAGTTCTCACTGGAGAATCTAGAGGAGAAAGCTCCCACAGTCTTGCAAAACAAAAGAATTTCTACCAGGGTTCCTGAGTACATGTACAGCTGCCCATCCCAGCCCAGTCCATATGGTAGACACAAAGGGACTACAGAACAGGTAACTCAGAGGTTCCTCAGAGTCTGCATGAAAAGGTGCATACAAATAAAGAGTTAACTGGAACGGCTGACCTTTCCTCTAGTGAAGATTAGCCCCAACCACTTCTGAGACCACTAAGTTTGAAGCACTCACAAAGACCCCCCCACCCCCACCTAAAATTTGAAAGAATTTAAGTTAACCTCAGCTGGCAGGTCCTCTTTAAGTAACCCTTGAATATAAACTGTATGAGAGAGTAAATCTCTGATTTCAAGTTCAGCTGACATATGGTCTATGTCAACAGTACTTTTGCTATAGTAACAATGAAAGTAACCGGTAAATTCATAATTTTGAAAGGGGTCCCTTTTATTTATTATTCTCAAATGTCATAAGTAATCCAAGGGAAAGTATAAGGGAATTTGACATCTCAGATTAAATGAAAACAGTATTTCAGGTAAAAACGCATTGCAACTACTGGTCTAAAAGCTAGCACTAAATTAAGCTAAAGTGCAGCTCCCCATTATTCTGTTCTACAGTTTGGACCATGTTTCATGTAGCAGCTTGCTGAAAGCGCCACTCTGCTCATCCTACACACTTTCACACTGAAAAAAACAAGCTAGTCGAGCTGTTAGCTGCTCTTCTCACTCACAAAAGAAACACTCAACACATTTCTGTATCCAATTTATTTGTTCACTGGGTTAACAGCTTTATCTTCCAGGCAAAACTGTAGATACATACACACTGTATACAGAGCCCAAACCACAGCATTTGTGAGTGTAAAGTTATTTACATTATAACCAATATTCACAATCTTACTGATCACAAATAGAAAACAGAAAAACAAAATTGTCAGACCGGAGGGACGACTCACTTGAGGTGAATTTGGGCTGAGATAATAGGCAGAGATAATGAGCAGGGAGTGGCACTTATTTCAAATTCAAAACACAAAACATCAGTGTTTATTTACCTTTTGTCTCCTGGTTCATATTCTGTGACTCCACTCCCTTTAATCTGAACGTAAAAAAGCACTTCAATGCAACTTAAAGTTCAATTTATAACAGAGACTCCGGACATTTTGAGGGAATTATTGACAGGACATATTGTTCAGCTCAATACAAAGATGATGTGCTAATCCATTTGAAACTTCACTGTGCAAGTATTGGAAACCTTTATTCATTAACCTATATTTAAAAAGGTCTTCAATGCCTAAGTATAAATAATGCACTACCACTATCCATTAGTGTGTTAAAGTTCAAAATTAAAAATCACTGTAACTGTTTAAATTGTGTTGTAACTGGCACTTTGATGCCTGTTTATAGCAAGCCAAACAGATTTGATTTTAATGTAAAAAAATAAAAAATAAAATAAAATATAAAAAAAAATCAAGCTTAAAACATGTTCAAAATGCAAGCAGCCAACCTTCAGCTGACAATCCCAGCATTACTGCGTTGCCATGGTTGCAAGGCCCCTGCTGGCAGATCCACCCGCCTGGCCGTGCTACAACTAATAATGCAACTGGCGGAGCTTCACTGGCCCAGCAGTGGGGCCTGCACAAATACCGCAACCATCACACACATGCGCACACACACACACACATGCGCACTCATGAAGTGGTATAATTATAGAAAACATGTAAACACAGTCCCTCTCCTTCTCCATCTGTGGCAGTGCATGACTTTCTGGAAACCCTGTGAAGAGTTTGAGATATTTTTACAAAACAACTGACACCACAAACAACATCCCTAATATGCATACATAGGAGATGTGTTCGAGTGCATGTTTGGTATTGAAATACATTTCAAATTGTTCATTTTCTAATATAAGCTACGGAAGTCATCATAGATAAGTGTCTGCCAAAGAAATCATTACTAATAATATAGAGGTAGTATACAGCCTTCTAGTGTGTACAAACCTTCTATTGTAACACACCCCCCCCCCCCCATCACCACCCCCTTAAAAAAGGACAACTTTTGGGTGAAATCCCCTTTTCTAGTGATTTTCTAAAATATGAAACCCTAGTAACCTTCAGTAGACCACAGTATTCTAAACCTAATACAGGACAAAACTAAATAGTACAGCAAAGGGATTATTTAAACTAATTCCAGTTTTCAATTGACCTCTCTCATCACTGAGATTACAGCCCTCAGTCAAACTTCACTCTCACTTGCAAAAGAGATTAGAAGGGTCTATTCACACAGACCAAGCCCCTAAGCCCCACCCCTTCCCCTCTCCACCCCACCCAGCTCCCCCTCCTACCTCCGTTCAATGCTAAAGAAAATGGTTCTCATTGGTTTTAATGAGTCATTGTCTCATATTTCACACACTCTGTGGAATATCCAAGCCAAGTCTGAACACTGGCCCTATTCACTGAGCCGCTTAATCCATTGTCTTCAATTGTGGGTAGTTTAAGGAGACAACAAGAAC
This sequence comes from Synaphobranchus kaupii, assembly GCA_029718625.1. NCBI lineage: Eukaryota > Metazoa > Chordata > Actinopteri > Anguilliformes > Synaphobranchidae > Synaphobranchus > Synaphobranchus kaupii. The sequence goes on from CM056380.1 coordinate 95,837,740, forward strand.
CCACAAACACTGTATAATTGGGAAGGCTCAGTCAACGGTTGTGTGACCGGCCCCAATCGCCGGCGTGTGAACAGACCGCGCGCGGTTAAAGCACAAAAGTACAATACAGTGATTCACGGTAGACTCTGCTGGCGAGGGATCAGCAAAGATCACATTTTTCAGTATGAAGGCAAGGCAAGTACATGAACCTGCTGATAAGCCAGTGACAGGTGATTCTGCGCTTTATGGCAACACGCATTTATGGTACCGTTAGACAGCAAATGTGGATGACAGACAGGGAGGACCAGTACCAGAGTAATTGATTGTAAAAGTGTCATTAAAGCAGAGCAGGGGAAAGCAGGTTTGGCACTGCAGACACACACATGCTTTTAAAATATTACAAATCGTTTGAACAGATGAAGAAAATGGACAATAGCACTGCCTTGCTCAAAATTCTGACATTAGAGACCACGGAATCATGTTTTTGAAGCTGGGATATGAAGCAGCCCGTTTTACTGCTACTTAAGTGTCTCGAGGCAATATGATGAATAAAAACTTCTGTGTATAAAACATACAATAGTTCTGAATTTATTACCTACAGTTTTCATGCACCAGCTCCCTTTTTAAGGTAATTGGTTCTCTGATCATAGCCTAGATTGTCCTTGCAGTGTACCTTCCCCATTGGTAAATGGTTGCAAATTGAAGTTTCAAATCACTTGAAGAGTGGGAGGCACTGCAAACAGCAGTACTTATGGGGCAGACTTGCTATTTACTGGAGCCACACAGTACTAATAGCAGAAATGCAATTGCAGGCGGTTAGCACTCAGGAATTATAATGCATTGCTAAATTGTGATTCTAATAATAAAATGCAATTCTGTCTTAAGGAAATGTCAAAAAATGGCCACTTTGTTTACGGTACAGCTGACTGGATGTTGAGCAACAGCGCACCAAGGTGATTAATGATTATACAACAGTTCAGTACATTTCCACTGTAGGGAACAAGGATATGGTTTTGAATACAGCAGGATAAACAAAGCCTCACAGTCTGAGCACCCCATATAAATGTAGGATAATAGACAGGCTTCATATACACAAGACCAAGCTGTTCCACAGCATTAGGGGTTTAATGACGCCCGCTGCGTAAACGTTAACACACCGACAGCAAGGAACGGCCAACGGTTCAGTTTTACCATCACAGCATGCATAGAACATTGAGCCAAAAATGTGTCAGACGTCCTGACCTTTTTTTTTGGGGGGGGGGGGGGGGGTGGCCTGTTTAACAGTGAGGAGGAGTGAATAATAACTTCAGTGCCTGATCTGACCAAAGTCACCTTCAACTTGTGGTTCCGGTGGAAAAACACCACCCAGACAGTGCTGGTCTAGGCCATTTTCACTGGAACAAGTTTAGACAGCTGTCTCACCGGAGGCCAGTGAAGACGTGGACCCTTGAGGGTACCCTCCAAAGGGTCATATCCTGCTGGTGCCCCAATTCTCTGAGAGTGACTTCTTATGAAGTGGCAGCTCGGGGGGACGATGAGTGATTTTGCGGTCAATGACATTTCTGTCACCGGACGAGGTCCACAATCCATCAAACCAACACTGCTGGGGGATCCACCGAGCTGCTGCTCATTACTCAAGTCTTTCTTCAATTTTCTTTTTCATATTTTCGCTTTTATTTGAGTTTTCTATAAATGTGTAGGCCCACATATTTCCTGGGAATAGCAATTCATATACAGTGTGCCCATACACTGTCTCACACATACATTTGCTTACATTGGGCCTCACTAGTGTTTTCTACATCAGGTTCAGACAGGTCTGACATGTCTGTCTGCATCTGTTCAGAAGAATTGCACAGAAAGGTAAGTGTAATGATACAAATTTGCAGGCGGCTCGACTAAGGCGACAACGAACAGCTTAACGATCAAGGATAAGGGAAAACTGGTTATGATAGCCAAACAATAAAATAACCACAAGTAGGCACCTTCAAAGGGACTTATATCAACAGCATTTATTAAATTGAGAACATACTGCCTGCTTTAGAAAGCTGCTCTGCCCATGTTAACAAGCCAGGCCCTCTCTGAAGAAAACTTCTAGGCACAATAGGCTATTATACAAAAGCAGCATGTCGTCAATAAAATGATGTTGTAGTATTGTGTAAAAGCTGCATTTTGGTCAAAGTCAAATCACAGAAAATTGATTGTTTAGAAACCATACTTATGTATATTACCTGATTATTCTTAATTAAAATAATGTTTAAAATTATTCTCGGAATCATTTCCTGTGGCACAAGCAACCCGAGACTGTTCAAGGAAGCTTGCGCAATACAAAAACTAATTATGTTTATAATTGTGAGTAAATGCTATAAAATGAATCGGTTCATATGTACAGCCTGTGGAAACGTCACTGTACAATCTTCTTTGGAATGTTTTGCTTAGGTCCAGGAACCCCTAATGCCCTAAACCTGTCACTGTAAAGCTGGCAGGTTGTGAGAAGCTTGATATCAAAAATATCCTTTGTCTTACACAAAAGCTGTCTGGGCCAATCAAATACATACACTAAAACGGAAATATTATCAAAAACCCCCAGTGAACTATCCTGTTAAGGGTGAAATCTTACCTAAAAAGCTACTCTAGTCTCACAGAAGAGAGGTTATTTAACGTAAAAAACATAAAACTGAAGCTCCCAGGACATTTCTCTGAAATCAAGTGGAATGTGTAAAACAACATGGTATAGGCTAACATTCAAACACACAACACTTGACCAGAATATTGTACAAACTCCAATTCCAAAAAAGTTGGGACAGTAAATGTAAAATGCAGAAAGCAGTGATTTGTAAATTCTCTTTTATATACACTACTCACAAAAAGTTAGGGATATTTGGCTTTCGGGTGAAATTTATGGAAAATGTAAGTTCACGCTACAGTGATATTATACGTATCATGAAAGTAGGGCATTTAAGTAGAAGCATGCAATGGTGATTTCCTCATCTCAAACAATTTATTGAAACAAAAGCCAACAACAGTGGTGGGTATACCACAACAAAAATGTCAATGTCTCAATAACTTGTCATGTGCCCTTGAGCATCAATTACAGCTTGACAACGACGTCTCATGCTGTTCACAAGTCGACTTATTGTCTGCTGAGGCATGGCATCCCACTCTTCTTGAAGGGCGGCCCTCAGGTCATGAGGTTCTGGGGTACAGAGTTACGAGCCTCTACACGGTGAGTCAGCTGATCCCATAGGTTTTCTATGGGATTCAGGTCTGGAGAAAGTGCAGGCCACTCCATTTGAGGTACCCCAGTCTCCAGCAGCCTTTCCCTAATGATGCGACCTCGATGAGCTGGAGCATTGTCGTCCATGAAGATGAAATTAGGCCTGTGTTGTTCATGCAGGGGCACAATGACTGGATTAATGATGTTATTCAGGTAGTATGGGCTTGTCATTGTACCATTCACAAAGTGTAGGGCAGTTCTGTATTGACTAGACACACCTGCCCACACTGTAACACCGCCACCACCAAAGGGTCGTCTGGTGACAACAGTGGCTGATGCATAGCGCTCTCCTTGATGTCTCCAACATCGTTGGCGGCCATCATTTCTGCTCAACGTGAATCGACTTTCATCACAGAACAGCACTGAGGCCCACTGGTCCCTCGTCCAGCGTAAATGCTCCCTGGCCCATGCAAGACGATGACGCCTGTGCCTGGTGGTGTGGTCAGGTACCCTTGCAGGTCGTCTAGCACGCAGACCACGCTGATGTAAACGGTTTCGAATGGTCTGACGTGACACTTGGGTGCCTCTCACCTCCCTTAAATGTGCCTGGAGTTGAGTGGCATTCATCATCCGGTTCCGCAGGGCACTGTTCACAATGAAGCGGTCATCAGTGTGGGATGTGGCCAAAGGACGTCCACTTCTATGCCTTTCTGTGACTCTTCCAGTCTCTCTGTATCTCTGTTGCAACCTGCTGATGACACTCTGTGACACTCTAAGCTCAGTGGCCACTTCCCTCTGAGAACATCCTGTTTGAAGCCTCGCAATGGCGAGGTACTGTTGATCAATTGTTAGGTGTCGTCTTGGTCTCATGATGTCAAAATGTAAACAGCATGATGAAGAGGACTGTTTAAATACCAATTCTAATTGAACCAGGAAATTTATTGGTCGATTCATGGATCAAACACCTGTTGTGAATTTTACCGTTCAGCTCCTTGTTAGAGAACAGCAAGTTGTGCAAAAAGTACTGAAACATTGAATAGTTGGACATGTGCATTCAAAAGTTTAGAGAAGGTCAAATTAATTTCACCTGTAAAGGTTATAGTGCATTTTAGGTTCATCCTGAAATTTCACCCGAAAGCCGAATATCCCTAACTTTTTGTGAGTAGTGTATATTTAATTGAAAACAGTACAAAGAAAAGACAGTTAATGTTTTACCTCATCAAATGTTTGTAAATATATGCTAATTCTGAATATGATGCCTGCAATACGTACCTGTTTGGAATATTCCACAGGCAAACAGGTGATGCTATCATGACTGGGTATAAAAGGATATCTCATGATATCTTATTTTCAGGTACTCTGACAAGCGATACTATAACCCCTCTGCATTGGAATGGATCTCTGGGAACTGGGGGCTGGGACTAGATCAAGCTGTAAATTACACGGGAATAGTATGGAACCCATGGTTGGCTAAATTACTGCAAGTCATCAAGGGTCTGAGGTATCAAACGAGCCTCAAACCATCACTCTGCTGCCAGATATGTAGTAGATATGGGTGGATCACTTTAAGGGTTGTTTCTCCTGACTCATTTTCCGATTGAACTCTATGGAAAAATTAGTCAGGAGAAACAACCCTTCAAAAATCAATAAAGTTTATAAGGTAAAACATTAAATATCTTTTCTTTCTACTGTTTTCAATTAAATATATGTAAATGAGAATTTACAAATCACTGCTTTCTGCTTTTATGTACATTCTACATCCTGTCCCAACGTTTATGGAATTGGGGTTTGTATTTAACATACAGGATATTAATATGTTCCTTTAATAGGCATTCTGAATATGCTGAATATGATGGGGCGGCAGTGTAGTATAATGGTTAAGGAACTGGCCTTGTAACCGAAAGGATCGATTCCCAGGTAGGACACTGCCGTTGTACCCTTGAGCAAGGTACTTAACCTGAATTGCTTCAGTATATATCCAGCTGTATAAATGGATAATATGTAAAACATGATTTTAAAAAAAAGTTGTGTAAGTCGCTCTGGATAAGAGCGTCTGCTAAATGCCTATAATGTATAATGTAATGTAATGCCCATATAAAATTCCACACCCAGCTGGCATTACATAGAAATATTACGTAATTGCAGTCACTGGACACCAGCAGCCAATTTGTCTGTTTAAAGGAGGACTCAGTATGAAAGATAATGGCTCAAAAAGGTGAGAATACGTTAGGCAGCTCTTTGCTCTGTGGGTCCCCCTTGTTCTCTTTGTTTTGGGAAAGTAATGCGATACTTCCTGCTGGGAGACAGGACCCCAGTGCGAGTGCAACAGGAGGCAGAGGACGGAGCCACTAGTGGGCGAAACCAGAGCAGGAAGAGTTCTGTTCCACTGCACGTGATACTCCAAACAAACTCCCCTGGATCCTGCTGCACGGCACTCCTAAACAAAGGCCAACGTGTCTCCTGTTCCACATGCCCCCCCCCAACCCGCCTCTTTCCCATAATTCCACAGACACCCTCGCTGTCTAATAAGACGCTTGGTGTTCCGAAGATTGCATTCCTGACGGTTCACAAGCAACAGAGCTCACGGTATCCCAGATACAGTGAGACAGCTGCAGTTTGCCCTCTCTGACCTCCCCCCCTCCACCTCCCCCCAACTTCACTCTCTGGGGTACCGATATGAGCCTCAGTACTCTCTGTTCCCAATTCAGACCCCCCTCCTCCCCAATCTGCCCTTTAAGATGTCTGCCCACCCAAAAGGGAGCTGTGGGTGGGGCGCAGCTACCCGTTCTAAACTCTGATCCAGGATATAAGTCAAGGTGCATTCCTGGCCAGCAGCCAAGGCAGGCTTGAACTTTTGTGAAGATTTACAAGCCATGTCAGTTAACACAGATCGTATCCTGGTTAAGTCGAAAACTGCCAGTACTACTTCTGCGTAAACAAAATATGTGTACAGGGTATGCGATGATGCTGACATAGGGAAACTCCATTCCATTACACACAACAAGGCTGAGGTGTGAGGATACAGCTATTGGAGAGGACTGGTGTTCACAGCCATAAATTTTAAAAGGAAAGGCACACTAACAGAGGCTGTTCATGTTACCGTCTTTCCAGCTCATAAAACTATTCCTATCATAAACCAAAACAATTCCTTCAAAATCCCAGAGGCACTCATCTCGGAAAAGGATGACAAAAAGTTAAGTGTTTCAGATTAATGACTACTGCAGTCCTGACACAGTAGTCATTTGCTAACCAAGAAAACAGGCCATTTTCTTGGTTTAGAAACTGACTGCAACAAATCGTGTTCCATGCTGCCGTTTTAATGCAAATCCGTTTCATTTGCATGTTGCCAGAACTTGCCACATGCATTGCAATGGCTGCACATATAATATGGAGTCACATTACAGTAGTTAGTAGGACTTGGCACAGAACAAAAAGAACTTACTTTGCCAGGCCAAAGCACGCAATGCAGTGGAGCTCTCAATACACTGCATTAGATATCAGGCTTTTAAATATTTGGTCAAGTCCAGGTCCATTTCTAGACTGCTTTGATTAGGGGGGCATCAAGAGATGTTGGTGGAGCCCAATAATACCAAATCATTATCTAATCTTATATGGAAACAAGTATATTAAAGATGAGCTAGGCTATATTCATTCATCAGTTCAGTCTGTGTTATTTTCTATTTACATTTGAAACTAAGATACTGTAATTGGCTCCTCAACCACCCCCCCGCCCCCTATCAGAGGACAGCTTTATCAATGCCAAATTAAATCAAATTATTATAGAATTTAGATAGAATTTTAGTGTTTTGATCAAGTTTATTTTCTCATATTTACCACCCCTACTTAGAGGACATAGGCCTACAATCTTATCACTAACTATATTACAACACTTTCTTTTCAACATTTAAGTTTTTTAAGAGCAGATGTAATGGCCTTCTCATGAGCAAGAATAAGCAGGTTTTTCTTTTGCTTGTGCAACATGGTGTAGGAGGGGGTTAAGGCATGAGATAACGTGGAGAGATCATTTTCGCACTCTGCAGATGAAACTCCAATAATATCCAATTTTGAAACAGTCACCCGCACATTGCAATAACTTTGGCTGTGTTTATCCCACAGAAATCTATAACCTACTTTTGCCCTGTGTCTCTAGGTTTATTGTATATGTATGATTAGTCAGTAGCTCTAATATTGACGGTGCTACGGGCGTCAATGTCCGACATCATATTATCAGATTTTATTTTTTCTGGACTTGGCTTTGGGGTGGGGCGGGCGGGGGGGGGGGGATAGGCGGAGCATTTGGGGAACCAGCCCCGGTCAAGTCCCTTGGGAGCCGTTACTTCCATCCAATCCATTCCCATTTGCAATATTCTGAACTAAATTACATTACATTTTAGTGATAACATGCATGACACTTAGGGCCTGATTTACTAAGCCCTTTAACGGGTGCAAAAAACCTTTAGCACATGCAAAGCTAATAACACAACCAGTGATTGGTGCAAAACAAATAGCATGTCCAATCAATTGTCGTATTATTGGTTTTGCTTGTGCTAAAAAGGTTTTGCACACACTAAAAGGTCTTAGTAAATCAGGCTCTCAATGTGCAGCCTCCCTCATTATGAACATACAATAAGAGCACCAGTACAGAGCACACATGCTCACAGCCTGTTGTTGCCATATTTTGAAGGAGGCTGATGTAAAATGTAATGAATGAGAAATGCGTAGTATTCCTAAATAAAGTGGCCCACACACAGACCCAAAGAAGGACGCGATTGGAAGGGGAGAAAAAAACATTCCAAACTAAATATGAACAATATCTGTGGGTGAAGCCACAGTGGTGACTGGTTTAAAGGAAGGTAATTAAACACTGGAAGTGATCATTAGTGTCTGGGCTAACTTTAAACCGTGCTCACATATAAATTAGAGACTGCCTTCAGTTTCTAAAGAAGGGAACTGCCAAGGTGCAAATTATCCTTTTATTTGTATAAGTTGCATTTAAAAGGGGTCAGTGTGATTTTTGACACAATTTCCTTATAGTGCAGTTTTTGGCTAAATAAAACATGGGCCAAATACGATGGACTATCTGTTATCAGAGTGCTTTACTGATGCAGGATTATTTTCTTAGTTTTAATTTATTTTTTTATTAATTTGGAAATAATACATTCATCAGTTAAACTAAATGGCATGTTAATAAACCACAATTTAAATAAACACTGCAGCGCCAAAGGGAAATAAAAGTTAACCTCTGCAGTTTCCTCATGCTAAACCTCATCACAGCCGGTGATTAGGATCACTGCTAATAGCAGTTTTCTCCTGCTCCCGCAGCTGTGAATCACACATGTTCAGACATCACAAAGACACAAGAGCACACCTTAAACAACATGGGCCTGGTTTACTAGGACCTTTAGCATGTGAAAAACCTTTTAGCAAAACGCACAAAACTAACAACACAGCCAATGATTGGTCATGGTATTTGTTTTTCGCCAATCAATGGTCATGTTGTTAGTTTTGCGTGCGCTAAAAGGTTTTGCACAAACACGCTAAAGGTCTCTCACACCAAAGCAAAAAAGCATTTTCAGGATTTGGAGCACATCACTGGGCTATCGATTCAAGGGTTAACATGCTGGGTTAAGCCAGCGAAATGGCTACATTGTATCCGCTAGCCAAATGGCTACCAAACTAATTTTATTGGCAGAAAGAAAAAAGAAAAATGGAACACGTACAGAAGTGAACTTGCGGACCCGGGTCTTGTGTGAATAGCGACGACCCGGGACTTACCCGTGACCATAGAGTGGTGTAAATGGGTCAAACAAGGGTCAAACAAGGGTCAAACCCGTGTTCAATATTCCCGGGTCATTCCCGGGTTTTGTGTGCGAAAGGGTTACTATTAGTAAATGAGGCCCCATGTCGTTTATGTAGGTATGCCCATGTCCTCCACAGAAGCGAAGTAATAATTGTTCTGTCTCGCATGTCAGTCGGTCGTAGCCTTGGGCAGAGCTCTATCAGCTGGCTGTAGCCTTGGGTACAGTTCGACAATGAGTCTGACGTGGTGCTAAAGCACGCTTTGTGCACCTTGCATCTCCTCTGTCTGTCAGCAGACATTCGAAACCTCATTGGAGAGATGCAGCTGACAGTAAACCCAGCTGTCAGCAAGATTAAATGAAAACATCAGCCCATCCTGCAACAAAACACAGCTTTCAAAACCAGAGGGGAAAAAAAATCTTGGTCTGCCCTTATTATTTGGAGTGCCCCTCAGCTCTGCAGTGTTAATAGAGGATGTCAAGCAGTGCCCTACAGGGTGCGAAGTGTATGTCCTTTCTTTGGGGAGTGGGCACGCAGCACAGAAAGCCCCAAACATTCTGCAGGGCAGGGGGCAGTTACACAAGTTTTAAAAAAACACTGTCGTTCTGAGAGCTCGTATAGAATCTCAGTCCATAAGCTAGCACGTATACCAGGCACAACTGCTCCATTTGAGACCTTATACAATACAGACTGTATTCAGCACTTTAAAACGAAGGATGCACAATAAATTGTAATTTACACAACAGATAGTTACTTAATATGTTACCACGAAATGTCTGAGTTGCTACTATGGAGCTTAAAAAAAGTTAACTACTGACTATTTCAAATACAACCTTTTCAAAATGAGCAGTTACAGTTTTTTGCTTTTGTGTGCTTAATAACGGTCTGTTCCAACACTATCAAATGTCACAATAAAATGAGCTTGCAACACTTTTGAATTTCAACACTAATTCCAAGACTTTTTTCCTGTGGTTTAACTGATATGTTTTGTATACGTACACGACGTGCAGGCAGACAGAAGAATGAATGAAACTCCTTCTTGCTCACAGACACTCACATAGATGAAATCTTTTGGGGTATATTTTAGTTGACCACAACTTAAATCTACAAGAAGATATTTGGGTGTAAAAATAATGGCTATACTGTGTTTTTATCCTCCTGTCTTTATCACTTATATGTGCGTATATATGAAAAATGATAAACATAAATCTAGAACAAACAGATACAGTCGAGACTCAGGTCTAAGCATTAAAAGTTTAATTACATGGACATTGTTAGTGATCTACTGTTAACAGCTTTTATGTCATTCAAACCACATTGTAATACAATAGGTTTCTTCTCTGTATTTCCGAATTTCCACAGTTCATGGAAAAATACTGCAGGCCTTTAATGCGTAACCATACACTGAACCCAGGCCCCTATCAGATTTCAGTTTACAATGCAGACAGTGGGAGGGTTCAGCAATGCCCATTTCTCTTTTTGTCAATTTCTATATAACTGAAACGCGAGAGAAAGGCAGCTTTGACATGAGTGTTTGAGGAGGGCCAACATTTAACTTATTCTAGCCTGGAGACATTTTGTGTTGGCTACTTCCTTGAGTGAGGATGGAAGGGTTAATATGCTTATCGTTTCTGGAACGGCTTTAACCCCCGAAAGATGCTTTTGTTACTGGGAAGGAAGGCCACCTATTTAACTGTCAAACAAACATTCAAATATCATGGCTAGTGCTGAAGAGCTCAAAATCCACAAATATAGGGATTCTTCCCTTCAGACTGAGGTAAGACCCCATGGAAAGTAGAATAAATTAGCTCCTAGACCCCCAAGATAACAGAGAGTTGGCCTGGCCCATTCAGAGCCTCTTGGATGGCTGTTCAATATGAAGAGTTCTGAAGAACTAAAATTTAACTAAAACTGCATAAGTATAATGCACTGCATTATAAATAAATAACTAAATACTACCAGGATAGTAGCTATCAGCTTGTTTTCTGGGACAGCTTAAGTAATTCAAAATCATTGAACGTGTACATCCAGTATCTAAACAAGATAATAGGCTGTACCTGAGGGGGTTGTTCATTTTTAACTGTAACCCAGATGAACAGCCCTTTAAATGCTGAACAACACTCAAATAAAGCCCGCTACAAACAATACCACACAAAACACAACCAAAAGCCGCTGTCCAGTCAGCTCTCCCTCCCTACATACCCTGACCTTTGCCCCCTTGCCCTGTGGGGAACAGTGTCACCGTGCCCACAGTGACCCCTGACCTACAGAGGACCTGCTCTGTGAATGCAGCTGTGGACCCTGTCAGCTGATGTCTTGTGGAGATTGTGATTTGGCGATTTATATACTGCACTGTAGTTTGTACTTATCGACTTAATTCTCAATAAGATGCCCTGTATTAATACATCTGAGGAAATATTTTTATTCAAATGGAAACAGATCCAGCCCCACACACACACACTTAATTTCCACTCCAGCTATTGGCTGGCAATGACATCACTTTATTGTTGCTTTTCTTAGAAAAGCCCAGGGACCTTGAGATTCACTGATAAGCTACGCAATGAAAGGACATGGCATTGGTGTACGGGCACGCACGCACGCACACACGCACGCACGCACGCACGCACGCACGCACACACACAAAATGAAGAAAGCTTTCTGGCCAGTGCTACCTAACATCCACACACAAACATACAAACACACACACACACACACAATGAAGCAAGCTTTATGGCCAGTGCCCCCCAATACCCACACACACACAAACACAAAGCTGAAAAGAAGGGCAGAGAACAAAAGAGAAGCCCCCTATTGAATTTTTCATCCCAATAATGAAGAGCACAGCACATATCCATGGAGAGTCCAGTCTATTGGGGAAGAATAGGGGCAGTTCTGCTCCTTCTCCATGCATCAGGCTGGGTGTTCATGACTCAACACGTTCATCACAACGGGAGCAGTCTGAAACGTGCTTCATCAATGGCACGCTCAGGGCCAAGGCAAACAAAAGGCACTGAGCTTTTCAACAAAAGCTCAGGAGAAAACGGCACTCTTTAAATCCATATTAACTGTGCATTTCATAAGGTACACAGCAAGGGAGGGGGCAAGGATATGGCCTGACAACAAGTCCGTTTTTAATTTTACGAGAAAGACTTCCCAGGATATCACTTAATCTGTTTGTATATTGCCCTTACGCCCCTTTCAAAATCCCCGTCTCTCTCCAACCTTTCACTTTGACTCAAGGGAACTGCTGTGAACCAATTAAATTTGTTTAGCAATTAACTTTCAAAAACCATGATTTGCAAATGAAATAAAATTCACGAGGCGGTCAAACAGTCTGTGAAGCCGTAAACGGCACCTTCAACGAAAACGGGGTTAGCAATGTGCCTGCAGGTGCAAATAAAATTAAAAATAAAACGCTTCACCCTCGAGACATTCCTCACCTACAACACTACACACCTGGGAAATGATATTCTAATTGTGTAAAAACCTTGCCGCCGGGGCTCAGACTGTATGTAGACAAGGAAAGAGTGTGACAGAGAAACACTTGTGACACAACAGGCAACCATGCCACAGCAGCAAGTAACTACCTCAGAAAAGGGAGCTATAACACAGTGACAAAAGAGCTCATGAGTGATACCGGCAGCCACTCCTACTCTCCCAGGCAGGTTTGGCCATCTGGTACGCCACAAGGACAGCAAACGCAAAGAGTTAATCTTTCCTGAGGTGGAAACTATCCTCTTTCAATAACTCAGGTCAGCATCCTGTTTGACGTTTACACAGCAGAAGCCATACTGGAAGGCCCAAAACAAAGGCAGAACTGAAATAATGACAGCTCAGAGAGGTTTCTCATTAACCATCCCCCTGGTGGTGTGCAATTTCTCGGTGATACCTAGATCCTCAAATGTCTTCTCTCTTTAAAGTACAGCTCCATACATAGAACTGGAGAGGAGGGGGAAAAAAAATAAAATAAGGGGGGGTGGGGGGGGGGGGGGGGGTGCTCAGGAATGTTAAAGTCAGTATCACAGAAGAGGATAATATCTTGCAGCAGTTCACACCCAGAGGGAAAAGAAAGAAGTCATTCAAACAGGCTAATCTAATTGGACTCCTTTTCCCCTTTTCAGGCTTGGAGGGCTGGTAGCCTGTTGGGTTTTCATCCCCACTCCAGCACCACCTGATCCAGCTCATCCCTGCAGTGACTGAGACCTATTCAACCATTCATCTCACTGCTCAAGTTGTTTGTTTTTTTAACTTTCAGCTGTGAAATATATGACCTGCTGGGTTTGGGAGCGAGGTAACTGGCTCGCGGTAGCTCTGCATAACTGCCTTTAGTCTATCTAACACGCAAGTTGCACCGCAGCCCTCTCTGGCGCTGCGAGGAAACCGAGTCCTCGGTGGTTCCATACGGAAAGCTCTCCATCGGATCTGAGAGACTCACCGTTCACGGTGGCCCCGTCAGCAGCAAACGAGGCTAAAGTAGTAGGCCCAAGAGCCTGCTTCGCGCGCTTCACTAGCACGGGCCATTCTGAACGTTTGTCATAAACGCAAACGAGCGGGCGGAGTTTCTGGGCGAGCGGCGCGGGCACGGCATTGTGGAAACAGGTCGGGGTGTATTGTGTTTGAAACAAAGAGGCCAGCGCAACCCAAAACAGTGACATCAGCGCCGCTCAAAAACAAAAACACAGCAGGAGAGAGGCCACAAGGCTCCCCCAGTCCTCTTTCACCAAAGATGTACGAAGGAGAAGGAAGTCCCTCTCAAACATTCAATAAGAACACGCAGCGCGCAAAGCAAAATGAAAACATCCTGTAGGACCCTACATTAAACTAACTTACATCCTACAGGACATACTTGCGTACAAGGGGAAATGTTCCAGAAAAAAAAAAATAGTAATAACTTGCATAATGCCTATGAATTTTTCCTGATTAAAATGTCACAACTGATTTTAAATTTATAAAAACAGATTATGTTAAAAGCTTCCTGGAATAACTCAACTGGTATTAGAAAATGTATCAGAGGAAAAGGGCATAATCGGATGCACACTGCCAAGCCGTGCCAAGTTTATGGCCTGACTTATAAATGCAGGTTGGGTCCACTCCAAACATATACATCTCCAAAATATGGGAATATCTGGGTTCCTTATTTTGGAAAATATGTGAATAATATAGGAATATGACATAATATATATAAGATATAAACTTGTTTTTCATAGAATTTTGATAAAACCGTCCATACGGATTCCTACACACATTGTACTCATAACAATATTTCTCTGAAAAATACAAACAACTTGTGTGACACAAGCCATTACTTTACAATACCTTACAAAAGTCTGCCAACAAAAAAAATTAATTCATTTCATGAACCCTGCTAGGTATGCTATCAAAATGTGCACTGAAAATATAAAACATCAGTAGAACAGAGATCCTCTCGGGAGCCAATGTCTTTAACAGTGAAATAAATTAGCCTTAAAGCAGCAGTTCAATTCTGGAAGCTCACATGGTAATTCATATGGTAATTATTTATCCCTGCGACTGTCCACAGAATCGGGCTAAATTGCTGTATGGTCTATTCTTAGCAGGCCTTTTCTACAGATGGGACTTTTGCAAGACGGTGTGGATGTGACAGACAAGAATTCTCATTTCTGTGCTGGCAAAGAATTGCAGGGTTTGGTTGGATGAGGAGGGGCTGATTAGCAGTAATGGCAACCCATTTCAGCATGGCTTCTGCCCCAGTCCTCAGAGGGCTGAAGCATTTCAGCTCCAGAAAACAGGCTGGCCACATGGGGTGTAGATGACAAAGGAAAAGACTGGGGAACCCCGGACTGTTTCACTGAGAAACTGAATGCCCTTAAAAATGTGCCATTCAACCCCAGGAAACGTTTGGCTGGATGTACCAAGGAAATCCTGATGTGCAGGGCAGTATTGCAATGTTTTACCCTGAGATTCATTGCTTTTACATCAAGCCAATTAAATGCAACAGAAATCCAAGAAGAAAGGAAAATATCTTATAGTGACAATAACAACTCAGCTATATTGAAAAGAAGCCAACTCAATGCTACCCACAACAATGTCATAACACTAGGATGCATAATCACTTACAAAGCACAATGATCCATATTTTTACATTATAAGACTGCATATGGCCCATAATGGGACACTGTGCCAAAACATGTTTGAGGTTCTGGTTAAACAAGAAGCCAATAATTCTTGAATATACAGCAGTGCATAAACCATTATGTTCATGCACAGGGGATATTACTTAAGGCAACTAAACTGAAGGTGTGGTCACTAAAACATCCTGCTAATCTGTCGAGACGGTAAGAAACTACCACCCAGCAATCTAAATTTAAACAGTAACGTGTTCACTTTACAACCTAATTTCACTGTGATGTCATCACAAAATATTTTGCTCAAGCACGCCACGCACACACTTTGTTTACTTCCTTAAGTATTACTGTTACTCCTACAAATAGTCATCTTAGAATTTCCACACACAGAGGCACATAGCGCAGACGCGCGCACACACACACACACACACACACACACACACACACACACACACACACACACACACACACACACACACACACACACACACACACACACACACACACACACATTAAAATGGTCATGTGTCTGACCTCGGATACTTTAAAACTTACGTTTCTCGTCGTCTGCATGTACTAGAGATGCTGCTCTTGATAGAACATCCAAAGGTGTTTCCATTCTTGGCAGGATCCTGTAAGTAAAATGACATTTTTCAAAGTGCTGCCAGTCACAGGAGGAGAGTTACGTTGGATTAGATAAGGAAGTGTTCTCTGTGATTTAAAACTGAAGCATGGCTAGCAACAGCCGTAAGATTCAATTCAGTTACTCAAGCATATGCAATACAACTGACGTGAAAAAGTGAATATTTGTACTCTTTATTTTATACGAAATACAATAATGTCTTCAGACAAAAATTACGGTGCCGTGTCAAAAAATGTTTTCGAATCGCTGAAGGAAGTTTAGCTTTAAGGAATAGTTTCTCTCCGTTTCGCTTCCCACACTCGACATTCCTGGGATACCAATAGGCTACTACATTTCTGGAGGCAAATGACTTAAAATCGGCACTAGATCTTTTCACGTGGTTGAAATGAAACGAAAATGTAATGAGGCAAAATGACTACCCGTATAGGCTAAAAACTTGGGCACAGCGAACTCATTATCTCGCTAAGAGGATTCGTCTTGCCGACAAATGTAGCTAGCTCTCCTGTGACAACTCTGAAATGGTCGTTAACCTATTATTTAAAGTAAGTGTGGTTAATTGTAACTTCGAAAATAATCTTTTATACCGTTTCTAACACCATTCAAGGATACCACTATGCTGCAACAAAACAAATTGATAAGCGTTGTCACGTGTTTTGACTACAATTGCAACCTATCACGCTAACAACAAAACATCATTTCACAACTAGTTACGGAATTTTATGAACACATGTTGCTATAGTATAAACTTGACTAGGCTACACTCGTGGGTCAGTAGTCAGTACAGAGCAAGTTAGGCTACTGACGAACATAGACCTGAACCACCTCGAGAAGTTGTAGATTTTTTTTGCTTTAAATTTAGAACTATTGTGCAAGTTCGGTAACGATAGCAACCTTTACGCTGATTGTAACGATCCCCGCTTTAACAGTTTGTTTGCATACTACTGACTATAAATCTACATTGCATTGTTAGTTGTAGTCTGTACCGTCTTTCTATGCAAGCCTGTTGCAATCAGGATAGCAGCTAAGTTGGCTAACTAGCTAACGTTACATACCACCTTGTAGCGCCACTGTGGATTCTTGTATATTGCCGATGATTTGAGGATTGGGGAGCGAGTCCAGAGCAATCTCGAATCACGAAGAAAGCAATTCACAGGCTGTGTATCCCAGAGTAGGCTACAGGCTATGGCTAGGCGCATTTACTGACTTGGGAACTTGCAGTGAACAAGCAGGAAAGGAAGAATGTGAGGAATGATGGAATTCTCTTCCTAGCAGGTGGTGAAAGTGAAGAATTCTCATTGGTTTAGGCTACGAAATGAGATCAGCATACATTATGCTAATGAGTATCTGACATCACATCCTCTGCAGGTAGTAGAAAATAAGGAAGTAGTTCAAAGTCGTTCAACGCGAAGCATGGATCAGCAATGTCTTGAAGTGGCCGTTGCCAATGGCCCCAATGCAAGAGCGCAGAATTATGGGTTTACTCAGACGGGCAGTGAGTTTACTTATTTCACATGTAATAATTTAACTTAACAATCCATCCTCAACCTTGGGCAGCAACTTCTGACATGCTATTAAATTCCCAGCTCAGAACAGTGGAGTAAAATCCCAAAAATGTATGGATTATTCTTTAACAAGATGAACACCTACTTAATTTCTTCTGCAATTTTTTGGTCTTAAATATATTCCATTAAGAAATGCATCCAGTAGACAGGATTTGGGGATATTCTTTGCCTATTAGGGAAGAGAAAGCTAATGTTGGTGGCTGAATTCTTTCAGGAAGAATGGAACATACCAGAACGTGACTCTCATATTTTTGGAGGAATACATTTTTTTCCACACATGCCTTGTTGCCAGACTCTCCAGGAAGCATGAAGCATACAATTTTTTTTTTTAAATCTTAGGAAAAGTTGTGGAAATGCAATTAACCTGAAAGTACTTCAGGCCCAAGTGACATCTTTGCACAGATGTGCAATGTTACTGAAATAACATACACATAGGTTTAAAAAGGAGGAATTTAATTGCTTATTTATACAGCAGTTTGTTCAAGCGGACACAGTGGCTCAAACATCACGACGACTTCCTTCTCCAGCTTTTCCACAACTTTTTCGCACTGTATGATACTGTTTTCATCAGCCCTGAAGGGAGCAAAAAATAAAATTGATTACTCGTATTACTCCTTGCCATTATAGCCTTTCCCAAGATGGCTATCAAAGAAGCAGGTCCTGTAAATACTTAAAACCTAAAAACATTTCATTGCATTCATTTAGCACTTATCCAGAGTGACTTAGAATGTGAGCGAACATCAGTATATCTACAAACCCCAATTTCAAAAAAGTTGGGACAGTATGTAAAATGCACATAAAAGCAGAAAGCAGTGATTTGTAACTTCTCCTTTACATATATTTAATTGAAAACAGTACAAAAAAAAAGATATTTAATGTTTTATCAATATCTACTGCATATCTGGGGGCAGAGTGATGGTTTGAGGCTTGTTTGATACCTCAGACCCTTGATGACTTAGAGCCATTTAGCCAACCATGTGATCCATACTATTCCCGTGCAATTTACAGCTTAATCTAGTCCAACCCCCCAATTCCCATAGAGATCCATTCAAATGCAGAGAGGTTATAGTATCGCTTGTAAGAGTGCCTGAAAATAAGATATCAAGAGTATTTTGATATCCTTTTATACCCAGTCATGATAGCATCACCAGTTTACCTGTGGAATTTTTTTGAACTTCCCAGTCTTTTTTTTGCCGTCCCAACTTTTTTGGAACGTGTTGTAGGCATCAAATTCGCAATTAGCGTAGGTTTACAAAAATCAATAAAGTTGATAAGGTAAAAGTAAAAAAATATATATTTTCTTTGTACTGTTTTCAATTAAATATATGTAAAAGAGAATTTACAAATCACTGCTTTCTGCTTTTATGTGCATTTTACATACTGTCCAAACTTTTTTGGAATTGGGGTTTGCACCAGAGTAATACAATAAATAGTGCCAGATCTTGCTAATAAGAGTTCCAGACCAGCACGTATCATCTAATGGGTTTGTGGCAATTCTTTTATTTACCGTTATATGTGCATTAAAAATAAAACATTAGACAAAAGACATGCAAATTACACAGATTTACTGTGCAAAGGTCTCTTACCAGCAGTGGCAATGCCTTTGGCACTCTGTGTTATGCTCGAAGATTTTACTATTGATGATATTCCTTAAGGGGGAAAAAAAATAAATAAATATGAAAGCAAGTACTAAAAAAACCTTCAAAAAGTATTTCTACCACTATAATATACTGTGGTTCTCTCCACTGTTACAGCCGGTAGTACAGATTTTTTACTTTCCTACTGTATATACAGCTCTGGAAAAAATTAAGAGACCACTGCAAAATTATCAGTTGTCTCTGTTATTTTGGTTCTGTACTCTAGCACTTTCCATTTGAAAGGATACAATGACAATGAGGTTGAAGTGCAGACTGTCCGCTTTAATTTGAGGGTATTTTCACCCATATCGAACCGTTTAGAAATTATAGAACCTTTTGTACATAGCCCCCCCCCCCCCCCATTTTTGGGCATCAAAAATATTGGATAGTTTAACATAATGTAGAATAAAGTAATCATATTTCATATTTGGTGGCATATCCTTTGCATGCCATGACTTCCTGATGTCTGGTACTCTTACAAACGATACTAGAATGTCTCGGCATTTGAATGGATATCTATGGGAATTTGGGGGTGGGACTAGATTTAGCTGTAAATTATGCTGGAACAGTATAGAATACATGGTTGGTAAAATGGCTGTAGGTCAGCAAGGGTCTGAGGTATCAAACGAGCCTCAAACCATCACTCTGCTGCCAGATATGCAGTATATATGGATGGATCACTTTAAGGGTGGTTTCTCCTGACAAATTTTCATATTGAACTCTATGGGAAAAATAAATCAGGAGAAGAAACCCTTCAAGTTATCCATCCATATCTACTGTATTTCTGGCAGCATAGTGATGGTTTAAGGCTTGTTTAATATGTCAGACCCTTGATGACTTAGAGCCATTTAGCCAACCATGTGTTCCATACTGTTCCAGTGTAATTTACAGCTAAATCTAGTCCCACCCCCCAATTCCCACAGAGATCCATTAAAATGCAGAGAACTTATAGTATCGTTTGTAGGAGTACCAGAAAATAAGATATCAAGAGTCGTTTGATATTGTTGGGTCACAGACATCAGGAAGTCATGGCATGCAAAGGATATGCGAATATTAAAAAAGATTACTTTATTCTACATTATGTTACTGTCCAATATTTTTTGATTCCCAAAAATGGGGGGGATTATGTTCTATAATTTCTAAATGGTTCATCCGATATGGATGAAAATACCCTCAAATTAAAGCTGACAGACTGCACTTCATTGTATCCTTTCAAACTCAAAGTGCTAGAGTACAGAACCAAAATAACAACGAGACAACTGATAATTTTGCAGTGGCTGAGGGGATTTGATTGAGGCTTATAAATGAAAGGGATTAACAAAGTAATCTACAAATTCTATATATTTTTGGTTCTGTCACTAAAACAAGGGGAGCATAGAACTTAGAAAATGTCAGTTTTGCGTGAATAACCAGGTATTTATTTTATGCAGAATCATCTGTGTGGGGAAGATCTTCCCAGGCCATGTAGTAGATGCAGGGACGTGTGATAATGTCAACACTGATCCAGAGGTAGTCCAAATGAGGGATCATCTTACAATAACAAGATAGGCCCCTATGCAATGTGCACGTGCCAAGTAAACAAAATATGAAAAGTATTTTCACACCTGTCTTGCACAGTAAGTGTTTTCACACCTCTGTCTTGCACAGTAAGTATTTTCACACCTCCTCACAGTAGTCCAAGTGTTTTCATAAATCTCTCAAGCCAAGTCTGCCATTTCCTCAACGTATGCTGGGTGCGGTTTCTTGTGTGACAGGATTTTGCCCTAGCAAGTCAAGTAAGTACTGCCTGTTCCAAGTGCACATTTATATCAAGTTTAAACATCTCAATCTGAAAATTATATTTTGAAAGGAGATACACACCAAAAAAAACTGCAGATTAGCTGTGATTCAGTACTTGTAATAATTGTAGAATTGTCAGCGGCTACGGGATAATTCTTTATATTCAGAGTTTGATTGATCGCCCATATGAGGCATATATGAACTGTAAACACTTCAAGGCCTTGCACAGACATGTGCAGAGTAGACCATGCGTGACTCGTGGCTGCAGGGCCAGGATGTCTCACCTTGCTGCACAACCAATCCACAGTCAGGGTCCTGGGCCACCTGAAGCAGGATCTCCTCCACGTCACGGTTCTTCCCCGGCGGGTCGACCAGGCGGGTGATCCGCTGCTGGAGCGTCCGCGGAAGAGCCATCAGCTGGGTGAACTGCCCCTCGGGACTTTTGTCGACCTGGAACAGAGAGCACGGGCGCTTCCTGGTGAGCGAGCGGCCACGAGTTCCCCCGTATCGGATTCTCTCTCGCTGGTTGGCGGAGCGAAGAAAAGAGCATGCACAGGCATCTCAACTAATAAAAACCATCCAGCTAATTTAAATGAAAGCACTCGCAACTGATCTTTGTCAACTTAAAAAAAGGAATGTACGAACTGACATGAACACGTATGGACAGAAAGGAGAGCTGCCTGCTTCTCCCCTGCAAGAGCAGCCATGAAAGGAAGCAAGACACATAGAGAATAGAGGTCATGACAGTAACACCTTATGAATCAAATAGTCATAATTCAAAGATAATTTAATGGAAGGATAAGATAAACGTGCAGCCAAGTTACTCAAGTCAAGTCAGATGAGCCCCCTTCAGCGAAGACAGGGGTGAGTCGGATCAGGAGCACAAAGACGCAAAATCTGACCCTGAGCTAAGAGAGGAGCGTCTGAGCCTCCCGCCCAGCTGCGCCTTTGTCTCACCATGTAAAACAGTCAGTTAGCTACACACAGCATGTAAAACAGCCAGTTAGCTACACACACCATGTAAAACAGCCAGTTAGCTACACACTAGGGCTGGGCGATATATCGCAACGATAATTATCGATTGCAATAACGGCCGTTGCCAGCATGTGGGGTATTGCCTTTTTTTCGTCTTTTTTTCTTTAATTATACCTGATGCGGTAGTGATCTAAACTTCAAAACCCATGTGAAATTCTTCCGGGGAAAAAAACGTCATCACTGTCTACTGCGCGTTGATAAGACGGACAATCACAGAAAGGCGTTGCACCCACAGAACTATATGGTTGCACCTTTCATGCGATTGAAAAAACACATCACATGATCACGTGAAAGCTGTATGACCTTGCTGCTGGTTGGCTGTCTTATCAACACTCAATAGATATCAGCGGTGATGTTTTTTTCCGGAAGCATTTCACGCGGCCTCTGAAGTTTGGATGTTTACTGCCGTATATTGGGTATACTTAAAGAAAAAAAGACGAAAAGAAAGGCGCCCCACACGGTGGCAACGTCCGTTATTGCATTCGATAATTATCAATGTTGTATATCGCCCAGCCCTACTACACACACCATGTAAAACAGCCAGTTAGCTACACGCACCATGTAAAACAGCCAGTTAGCTACACGCACCATGTAAAACAGCCAGTTAGCTACACACACCATGTAAAACAGCCAGTTAGCTACACGCACCATGTAAAACAGCCAGTTAGCTACACGCACCACATGAAACAGCCAGTTAGCTACACACACACCATGTAGAACAGCCATTTAGCTACACACACCATGTAGAACAGCCATTTAGCTACACACACACACACCATGTAAAACAGCCAGTTAGCTACACAAACCATGTAGAACAGCCATTTAGCTACACACACACACACACCATGTAAAACAGCCAGCTAGCTACACACATACACACACACCATGTAAAACAGCCAGCTAGCTACACACACACACCATGTAAAACAGCCAGTTAGCTACACACACACACACACACACACACACACCATGTAAAACAGCCAGCTAGCTACACACACACACACACACACACACACACACACACACCATGTAAAACAGCCAGTTAGCCACACACACACACACACACACACACACACACACACACACACACACACACACACACACACACACACACACACACACACACACACACACACACACACACACACACACACACACACACACACACACACACACCATGTAAAACAGCCAGTTAGCTACACATATCCCTTCCTAGCTGCAGGTTCACCATCAAGGTGAGGAGGAGCAGACTGCCAATGCAATTACAGCTACTTCAGATCTGCTGACATCAAATCAGCAGACCAGGCGCTCGGTCTCTACGCCCCCACCCCCGTCTGGTACATGTTCATAAATGCCAGACACTTTGGCCCTTCTCCCTCTCACCAGCTTGAGAAAGGGGGAAACGCACTGCCATGAGGTGCAAAGCTTACCTCCAGCTTCCCCTGCTGTGGCTTGTACACCACCTGTGGGCATTCCTGCAGGATGTGGCTGTAGAGGATCCGGAATTGCGGCAAGTTGTCCTTGACAATGTTTAAAACTTTGGACTTATCTTCACCGATTACCATCCTGAAATCCCCTGGAACCAAGACAGGAGGCCACTTCACAAACACACTCAGAGCAGCTGTGCGGACCTGTCTCAGGCAATGGCTGCTGAATCACAAGTATGGAACTAGATCAGGGTCAAAAGTTGAAAAAAATTCAAAACAAAGAAACTGAAAAGGAAGTTCAAAAGCAAAACACCATGAAACCAAAAAAGAAATTGTATGAAAATAGAATTCAAACAATCTTGCAAATAAGTCATTTGCTTTCGAGTTTTGTTTGAACACATATCTTATTTTCAGCTTTGGAATCTTACTTACTCACTTACAATGCCCCCCCCCCTTCAAATCTTTTTTGGTTTTTTTCCAACCAATTTTTGGCCTTGCTTTGGCATGGGGTGGGGTTTAGAAGAGAGTGGCGTGATATCCCTTGAATGGCAGTTAGTTTATGCCATGTGAACCACAGCAAACACTAAATAGGCTATTGACATGGTACTTTGCCAACACATACTTTTTATGATAACTTAGTCAAGCCGGAAAATCTGCACACCCCTTTCACCTTCTCCACGTTTTATTACGTTACAGACATATTCTACAATAGATTGAGTTCATTTTTTGTCTCGAAATTCTACACAAAATAGCCCATAATGACAAAGTGAAAACAGGTTTTTAGACATTTGTGCTAATTTATTAAAAATCTAAATGTAAAATATCATATGTACACAAGTGTGCACACCCTTTGATATGACACCCAAAAGTGAGCTGAGGTGCATTTTGTTTCCACTGATACTGCTTGTGATGTTTCTACAACTTAATTGGAGTCCACCTGTGATAAATTCAATTGATTGGACATGATTGGGGATTGCCAACACCTGCCTATATAAGGTCCCACAGTTGACAGTGCATGTCAGAGCAAACTCCAAGCCATGGGGTCAAAGGAATTATCTGCAGACCTCAGAAACAGGATTGTGTCAAGGCATAGATCTGGAGAAGGGTACGGAAAAATCTCTGCAGCTTTACAGGTCCCAAAGAGCACAGTGGCCACCATCATTCGTAAATGGAAGAAGTTTGGAACCACCAAGAATCTTCCTAGACCTGGCCACCTGGCCAAACTGAGCAATCGGGGAAGACGGGCCTTGGCCAGGGAGGTGAGCAGGAACCCGAGGGTCACTCTGACAGAGCTCCAGCGTATCCTTGTGGAGATGGGAGAACCTTTCAGAAGATCAACCATCCAGGCAGCACTCCACCAATCAGGCCTTTATGGTAGTGGCCAGACGGAAGCCCCTCCTTAGTAAAAGGCACATCACAGCCCGCTTGGAGTTTGCCAAAAAGGCACCGAGAGGACTCTCAAACCATGAGAATCAAGATTATCTGGTCTGATGAAACCAAAATTGAACTTTTTGGCCTGAATACCAAGCGTCACATCTGGAGGAAACCAGGCACCGCTCATCACCTGGCTAATACCATCCCTACAGTGAAGCATGGCGGTGGCAGCATCATGATGTGGGGATGTTTTTCAGCAGCGGGAACGGGGCAACTAGTCCTGATAGAGGGAAAGATGAATGCAGCTAAGTACACCGAGATCCTTGAAGAAAACCTGCTCCAGAGCGCTCTGGACCTCAGACTGGGGTGAAGATTTACCTTCCAACATGACAACGACCCGAAGCACACAGCCAAGAGAACAAAGGAGTGGCTTCGGAGAAAGTCTGTGCATGTCCTTGAGTGGCCCAGCCAGAGCCCAGACCTGAATCCAATTGAACATCTGTGGAAAGAGCTGAAAATGGCTGTGTACCGAAGCTCCCCATCCAACCTGACGGAGCTTGCAAGGATATGCCAAGAGGAATGGGCAAAAATGTCCAGAAACAAGTGTGCCAAGCTCGTAGCTTCTTTCCCAAGCCGCCTTGAAGCTGTAATCGCTGCCAAAGGTGCAGCAACCAAGTATTAGGCTAAGGGTGTGTACAGATATGTAACCAATAAATAACCTATTTTTGTCAGTAAAATAAAATTGCATATTTTCTAAAAACCTGTTTTCACTTTGTCATTATTGGCTATTGTGTGTAGATGTTTGAGGCAAAAAATGAACTCAATCTATTGTAGTATAAGTCTGTAACGTAATAAAACGTGGAGAAGGTGAAAGGGGTGTGCAGACTTTCCGGCTTGACTGTATAGTATGTTATCGTCATATGTAATTATAACTACGTTTATGTGCAGTTAGCCAACTTGGACAGTTAGCCATGTAGCTAAACTAATAGCAAAACAAAGAGTATAATGGTACTAAACCCTGTAGGCTTTGAATAGCAGAGTAATGTGGCTAGCTAGCTGTAGCCAAAGCACATTGTACCTTGAAATCTCCGGTATATATGTCTCAATACGAAACACCCATTTCAGAGCAACAACCAAAAACAAGCCCCCATTAGTTCTATTTTTGTGTGATGTTAAAATATTTCTAGTGTGGTCTTAAAAGTTCCAATAAATAACTTATGAAGCCTTGCACATGGTAAACAACGTATGGCAGTACAGACATGCACAATCTAACAGACTGGCTAATCAGGAATGACCCCAGGGATGTGATGTTTAGGGCAGTCACCAGAGTAGGAGAGTCCGGCGATCTGGACAAAGAGGTCTTCCTCAGAGAAGCTCTCAGGAAGCATGAGGAAGGAAGCTGTGACCGCACTTTTCAGGTTGCCCACAAGGGCAGTACGAAGCTTCCCATCCTCGCTCTGAAGCAGGATCTTGACCTAAAACATATATGCCCAACTGCAATTTTATCAGTTTACCTTATATATTTTACTTAATAAAATTTCAAAAAACATAAACATCATTTACAAATGAAAGAATTGGAAACATGGAAAGGCACTGAAAAGTAAACAATCGTAATATGCCGAGAGATTGTACTTATATTATTCAGCTATAAAACAAAACAAGGACCACACAAAACAAATGTTGTCAAATACATTTATTATTTTGAATTATAAATATTGTATAAATGTACTTGGCAACATTGCTTTTGTACACATATAGAACACCTGAAACCTGAACACCATACTTTTGTAAACAAAAAGTAGAAATAATCAGTGGCATGTGAAAGAGTAGCTTTCACAGAAAAGAAACAAAAAATAAACAGTGCCCTCATTTGGTATTTTTCTGTAATTGCATAAACATTCCTACTTCCTTAATATGTGCAGGAAATTTCCTTGTGTTATATGAATTTACTCAGGCAGCCAGGATCAAACTTGACAACTTGAGCAAACATTACAATGTCTAGTGCAAAACTGCTGTAAAGACAGGACAAAAGGTGTGGGCTGTACCCCAAGAATATATGCATTTCTAAACTCCTTTACCGGTTTGTGAAGTCTGCCAGCCACATACATGGTCTTCCAGTGCAATAAGTCGTCAATCAGGGAATCTGTGCTGATGACACCATACTTAATAATCTGCCATGTGACAGAAAAAATTGTTTACGTTATTGCGTAATTATTCATGGCACTAAATGAATAACCCAACTGCTAATGTGTTTTACCTTTCCATTGCTTGGAACTAAAGTGTTGTAGTAAATTCCAGCTCCGTGATCATTCTGAATATTGCTAATCTGTTTCGGCCCAAGGTACTTAAGGAAAGAGTAATGTTTCCGATTTTGCAAAAGATTCATTGTGTGCCAAGTGACTGGGTCATCCACAGCAATCACGAAGTCCAGCATGTTTTTCTGAAACAAAAATACTATCAGTTATCTTATTATTTAAGGTCAGCTTCACTGGGTATTGTCAGATGTAACGTAAAACAACGTATCTTGGAAATCAGGTATGGGGTCACATTAACACTTCCCTTTTAGCCAATGTGAAAAACGTAACTAGGGCTGTGCTGCACTGGTAGTGGGTTGCTGTTAAGTTGCCCAAAAGATAACCCAATTGGTCTGCATCTAAAGTTAACTAGTTTAGTATATTCAACGATAGCAATTTCAAGCGAGTTATACAATAGTTCGCTTGCAAGTTAGCAAGCGCTTTCTTACCCCCATTTGACCTTGGGTAGTTCCAGATTGTTTGAAAACACCAGATCCATAAGCAAACGCAAGGCTTATGTCCTGAGGAAATTGTGAAACAATCCTTCGGTAAAATACACTTGTGTTCTGTAGGGCTGGGAGCGACATGGCAACACCACATATCACAACTGTAAGCAATTAAATAGCTGGCTAACTAGTAGTAGGCTACTACTACTTCAAGACGTGTATGGTTGCATGTTCCGTTAAATAATTGTTAGCCTGGACGCTCTAGTTAGCTAGCAAATACCCAATTATTGCTGTTCTCAGATCGCCATATTACAACGTAAACTAGTTAGGACAAGATATACAGCAAGACATTCGCTTTATGCTATAGTCGCAACATTCTGGTGTGCAGGAGAAGCAGAGCTAACGTAGCTAGCTAGTGAATACGAACAAAAATATATATCGACTTGGTTCGGTTCAGTTAGACTTTGATTATATACCTACGCCATCTAGCGACCAGGAGGATAATCCAATCCAATATTAAACAAGTCGATTGCAATGTATGTTAGTTTGGGGAGGAAGGGGTTACAGTATATATTATGTTTATTTCTTTTCAAATTAGTCTCAGTCAGTTACATGGCTTAATTTCTTAAACCTACTCCTACTTTGGATTTCCATTACAATTGCACTTATTTGTTCCAACATTTTCCACTTTTGGACAATCCTCATGATAATGTATTCTCTTATTCTTCTTCAATGTTTGTTAATACAATCAGCCTCTTGCCTAATCCTGCTTCTGCTCTCCAATGTCTTCTTCAGAACCCCAGATCCCCATACGTGCTTTTAATGCCTACTTTGTGTAGCTATTGTAAACCTGTGCCTCCATATCTTTTAAAAAGTATTCTCCTTCATTAGATGCCATCTAAATTCCCTAAATTACACAATTACCAGGCATAAACAGCATATAATGTATTGTCATAAAAGCATTCAAGTGTCCTTATATGAGATGTCAAATTATATTTGACTTGTGAAATGGCATTTTTTAAAATGTATTCTTTATGGGACTCCATGGCTACTGCCCTTCTGTGTTGGCCTCTTGGTAGCCATGATAATACCCACAGCGGCTAATATTCCTGCCAGAGTCTGTGAATATAAATTTCAGTGCATTCTGTAACTTTAATTGCCTTTGGGCGCTGCACAAAAGACATTTCACACCATCCTGAGTTTCTTTTGGATAATGCTTCTGCCGCACTCTGGGTGGTCTGGGTGCAATTCGGGCTTCTTCAACATGCCTCTTTTACTGCACTGGAAAAAGAACAAAGAATCCAGGTTCAGCCAGGCGTAAAATAAAGTAAGTTAATCCAGGACAGTATTTTAAATGGAGGGCTTTGCAGAGCGCTGCAATTGGCCGCACCATGTAATTCCCCTGAATAGAAAAACAAACGAGACTGTAGGCAGTATGGAGTAAGGCTGGCTATGCTTGGGTGGAGGAGCAGGAAACTACAACACTTGTAGTTTGGAGCTGGGACATGAGCTACATGTGAGCTCTCCATAGCAGAGCACCTCCTTGCTAGTGTTTTACCTATGTATACTCTTCAAAAAAAGAAAAATATTTGTTCCCATATGCATAATTATAATAATGCATGGCATTTATATAGCGCCTTTCTAGATACTCAAAGCGCTTTACAATGATGAGGGGGAAACTCGCCTCTACCACCACCAATTATATATGTATATATCAGTCATATCCTCCCTATTAAAGTTTTTTCTACACCTATGTATACTCTCTTTTATTGATGAGTATATGATAACAGAAGAGATAGATAAACTTTATTAATCCCCAAGGAGGAAAGACATCCATTGACAACATCAATTCAATAGGGAGATGTGTAAAGAACAGAACTTTACGCAATATCAGCAATTGTGATGTCATTATATTATGGATCTATATGAGACATGAAGCTAATAAGTAACATATGATTGAATTTCATATCATAACAATATATTACCATTGTTTGCAATGGATTGTTAAACCGGGTGAGGTTTGTTGAACCTGAATGTGTGGAACATGCAATACATAATATAAGGAAATATAAAAAATAAAAAATAAATGCGTTTTCATTTTACCGTGAACACACTAGGACTCCTTCATGGACATCTAGGTGCCTCCTAAACCAAGTTTGTAACCACCATTATAGAATATACCTTTGTTCCATAGAAAAGCTGTATCTGGGTGCAACCTCAGGGAACCTTGGGGGGGAAAAAATAAACGCCAGAACCACAAGAGGATGCTGCTGTCTTGCCACATGAGCAAACGGTCTGTGTCATTTGTCCAATGCCATACGCCCACACAACCACACATATGGCCCACCCTCTCTTTCTTTTTCTCTCTCGCTTTCTCTCTCTCTCTCTCTCTCTGTTGCTGTCATTCTCTGCATCTCCCCCTTCTCTCTCCCGATCTCTCCCTTCTTCTCTTTTTCTCTACCATCTACTATCCAATTTTTAGATGACTGTTGCTTGCTGCCTTGTACTCAAGGCTGTTGTTGTGAGCCACTCAAACAATGTCCACTCATAAAAGTAAATATGAGCTATGACATTAACGGCCATTGTCACTAGAAACGAGGTTCCACAGCGAACACAACACATTTGCATAATGAAATAGGATATTAAAAAGCAGATTATCCTTGTGCTTGTAATTTGGAGCTGCATTTTCAGTCATTGGCTTCTATAATACATTTTATTTTCAGTCATCGGCTTCTATGATACATTTTATCTTTTGGGGGGAAAAATCAGACACAAAACAAATAGCATCGTTCTTTAAGAGCAGATTATTGACATGGTTGATTATAAAACAAGGTAGATGTTGTTCTAATGCCCTATTGAATTAACAATCCTTAATAATCAATTCTACTCTGGCAGAGCTTTCTCTGCAGAGAGCATAGCGCCAACAAAAACCTTGTTAGATAGGACATAGATATGTGACACAGAGGAGCTTACTGTGGGCTGCACTGATTAAATCACAGCGTAGTGTATTTATGATATATGCAAGGATTCTGTGTCTCCTTGATAGAATTAGCACAGGCATATGTAGCAGAGTAAGGTAGGGGAACACTATGGACAGTCAGAGGTAAAACATGTTGGCCTAAAACATGTTCTGTCTGTCCTTATTAAGCACAGAAAAGGAAATGCTGACAAATGTAATGAATGTCTGTAAAATACATGTCTAAATCAGAACAAGACTGGCTTGAAACATTCATTATTTTAAAATATTTGAAAGTAAAATTAGATTTGTTTTTACACTCATTTACTGGATCATGTCAACAGACCGCACAACATTTGTTTATTTGTGCAATAGATTGTAGCTTTATCCAGTAAATGGGAGATGCATATTAAGAACATCGTAAACATGCCAAAATTATTTCAAGTGAAATAATTAACTGGTTAAAGCAAAACTTTAACCAGTGCTTCTGACACTGCAGAATTGAAATGACCTGCAATTCAGAGATTTACCAAAAGGTCAATACTCATATTACTCAAGATCCCTGTGTAAAATGAGGAACATTCTCTCTGTCAGCTAAATTAAATTGAAATATGGAACTGTAAAAGGTGATATGCTACATACAGTCAAGCCAGAAAGTCTCCCCACCCCTTTCACCTTCTCCACGTTTTATTACGTTACAGACTTATAATACAATAGATTGAGTTCATTTTTTGCCTCAAACATCTACACACAATAGCCAATAATGACGAAGTGAAAACAGGTTTTTAGAAAATATGCAATTTTATTTTACTGACAAAAATAGGTTATTTAGGGGTTACATATCTGTACACACCCTTAGCCTAATACTTGGTTGCTGCACCTTTGGCAGCGATTACAGCTTCAAGGCATCTTGGGAAAGAAGCTACCAGCTTGGCACACTTGTTTCTGGACATTTTTGCCCATTCCTCTTGGCATATCCTTGCAAGCTCCGTCAGGTTGGATGGGGAGCGTCGGTACACAGCCATTTTCAGCTCTTTCCACAGATGTTCAATTGGATTCAGGTCTGGGCTCTGGCTGGGCCACTCAAGGACATGCACAGACTTTCTCCAAAGCCACTCCTTTGTTCTCTTGGCTGTGTGCTTCGGGTCGTTGTCATGTTGGAAGGTAAACCTTCGCCCCAGTCTGAGGTCCAGAGCGCTCTGGAGCAGGTTTTCTTCAAGGATCTCAGTGTACTTAGCTGCATTCATCTTTCCCTCTATCAGGACTAGTCGCCCCGTTCCTGCTGCTGAAAAACATCCCCACATCATGATGCTGCCACCGCCATGCTTCACTGTAGGGATGGTATTAGCCAGGTGATGAGCGTTGCCTGGTTTCCTCCAGACGTGACGCTTGGTATTCAGGCCAAAAAGTTCCATTTTGGTTTCATCAGACCAGAGAATCTTGATTCTCATGGTTTGAGAGTCCTCTAGGTGCCTTTTGGCAAACTCCAAGCGGGCTGTGATGTGCCTTTTACTAAGGAGGGGCTTCCGTCTGGCCACTACCATAAAGGCCTGATTGGTGGAGTGCTGCCTGGATGGTTGATCTTCTGAAAGGTTCTCCCATCTCCACAAGGATACGCTGGAGCTCTGTCAGAGTAACCCTTGGGTACCTGCTCACCTCCCTGGCCAAGGCCCGTCTTCCCCGATTGCTCAGTTTGGCTGGGCGGCCAGGTCTAGGAAGATTCTTGGTGGTTCCAAACTTCTTCCATTCACGAATGATGGTGGCCACTGTGCTCTTTGGGACCTGTAAAGCTGCAGAGATTTTTCCGTACCCTTCTCCAGATCTATGCCTTGACACAATCCTGTTTCTGAGGTCTGCAGATAATTCCTTTGACCCCATGGCTTGGATTTTGCTCTGACATGCACTGTCAACTGTGGGACCTTATATAGGCAGGTGTTAGCAATCCCCAATCATGTCCAATCAATTGAATTTATCACAGGTGGACTCCAATTAAGTTGTAGAAACATCTCAAGCAGTATCAGTGGAAACAAAATGCACCTCAGCTCACTTTTGGGTGTCATATCAAAGGGTGTGCACACTTGTGTACATATGATATTTTACATTTAGATTTTTTATAAATTAGCACAAATGTCTAAAAACCTGTTTTCACTTTGTCATTATGGGCTATTTTGTGTAGAATTTTGAGACAAAAGATGAACTCAATCTACTGTAGAATATGTCTGTAAAGTAATAAAACGTGGAGAAGGTGAAAGGGGTGGGGAGACTTTCCGGCTTGACTGTACCTACAGTATACAGCACTGAGCGATTGGGGCTTCTCACAGTTATAACATTTACTGTACTTGACTGATTAACTGAATAATATAACAGACAGATATACTCTTTCCCCTTGAAGTCACATTACAAATCTATATAATGGCATGGCAACTTGAAATACAAGAGGTTTAAGGTGTGAAACCAACCATTCTTTTAAGAAAACATGAAAATCTAGTGATAAAACAAGAATTAAGCATTGTCTGCATGCCATTTCTTATAAGGAATTAGAAGGAGAAATATTTACAATTGCGATTTTCACACATTAATATTCATAAATTCTGTTTTTTTTTTCACGTGGAGGATTGTGAATAATTCAGTCTTCTCAGCATAATCCACAGGGGATTTCTAAGCAGTGAAATGTGTTACGTGTAGCTTTGATTGATCAGAGATTAAGCAGTTGAAGAAATAGAGCAGAATAGTGTAAAATGGTGGTTGAAGAGAATGGGGGAAACAGCCATTATACATGAAACACGTGACTTACACATCAATTATATGAGCTGCATTACTTTGGTGCTTGGTGGATTGCACACATTTTATAATTTTACTGGATGCACTCCCCGTGCCAGTTGTACTCATCGGCTTCATATTGCATGTAAATTCTCTAGAAGCTCCATGAAAGATGGGAATGCATACGCCCTCAAGCTTTTTGCACCAGGCCTTTTTAAAATTCTACTCATGACACATTCTTAACACAACAAGACTCCCATAATCCTTAGGTCTAGAATACAGAGCCGACGACCCTCCTACCTCCTAACTCCCAAATGCTGCTGCCACTACAGCCCTGAAATGACCAAAGGGGATGAATCATTTCAGTCTTCAGTGAATCATGTGGTTCTTGATGCTCCTGCCTGTAATTTTATGGCAGCGCCAGGGATATTTATTAAAGCTGACAAGAGCTGCCACTGGAAGAATGGGACACGTTCCAGTGTTCTACCGAGATAGCTCTTTAGCTGCTCCAATCGAAGATCTGGTCCTATGCTCTGTTATTAAATCACAATGCCGGTGAGTCTCAGGGCTCTGGCCGCTGTTGCCATGGTGATGCAGTCGCTGTTGGTTACTCACAATATGGGAAAAACGTGAAAGGCAGGTGGGAAAGGAACAGCAGTCGCCGCTAATGATATCTTTATCGTAATAAGCACACAAAACATTCGACACAGAATGCTGCCGTGCTGCATCAAATTGAGGACAAGCAGTCAAACATTTGTTCATGTTGTGTACAAAAAAATGGGGGATACAAGAGATTTTCACTTGCATTATGCACTTAACATATTCCTAAAACATTCATACACAACAGTGAATGGCACTGGTAGCTAATCCATTTGCAATGGAAATTAATTCACCAATGTTCGGGTGTTGCATTTCAGTGCATTAGAGATGAAATGTCAACAGAACTGGCATAAATCCACTGTGGATATATTTGGAAATCTGTTTCCACTGTATATCATTTCATAAACTGCACTGTTTATTTGTCAGTTTCCACTAAGTATTAGATATTCCAGTTCTATTCACAAATCACACAAAATAGTGCCTGTATTAGTTTATTTACCTCAGTTAGCATCAGAGACACCCTTGTTAGGCAGAGGTGGAAAATCCAGGTTCAGAAAGTAAAAGTAGCTCAGATGCATAGAAATAAAGTATTTTGCCTTCTGTGAATATAAATCTGTGCTTAATCTGCTGAGTACATTTTCTAGCCCACAAGCTCCTATCGCAGAATTTATAATTTGTTTTCTTAAACTTTGCACACGCTTGAGTAATGCCTCCTTTTGAACAATGACTAATAATCTCATACAGAGTGTATCCTCACTCTGAATATTCATTGTCCCTGTTCCTGAATCTTTTGACATCACAGACAAATAAAAAATGAGTCAGCAGCAGTCTTGAAGCACCTAATTAAGA
This sequence comes from Synaphobranchus kaupii, assembly GCA_029718625.1. NCBI lineage: Eukaryota > Metazoa > Chordata > Actinopteri > Anguilliformes > Synaphobranchidae > Synaphobranchus > Synaphobranchus kaupii. Next base: position 95,872,198 of record CM056380.1, read on the forward strand.
CTCTGACATTTACCGGATTCCAATGCTACAACCTGTCCTTTTCCACAGTCTCAGAATATTCAGTGCTGTTCCTTATTCCACCACACTCTAGTGAACTGCATCCAATTCCAGGACTCTTCTTCTCATATTTTCCTTTATGGAATTCTTCTGATATATACCTTAATAGAATTATAAGTCATCAGTGATGGTCTGCTAAGATTCCTAGTTATTACATGCCATAATAATCAAAGCACAAATTCCATCTGTCTCACGCAAAATGTTTACACTCACCAAACTCATGTTCAAAGGCAAGTAACAAATGATTTACAGCTTTTCAAAGGAGTTTGCTGGAATCATTATGCCATTTCCAGAAGATTCATTTTAGTGTAAACTTCCAATGAATCACACTATCATGAATGGATGTTCAAGCCACTGAGGTGTGGTTTTAGCTAATCATAATTGTTTACACCTGGCATGCATTCACTTTTTTAAGTCAGAAAATGGACATTTTTAAGCTGTGCCAGCCTTGAGAGGAGATTCAGAGGAGCCACTCTGTTCAGCTGCACTAGGGACATCCTTTTCCTGATGTAATAGTGCACTGAACATTTGACCATCTTGAATATTTTATCTGAAATATTTTCTGGTCTTTGTCAAAGTTGAGAAAAACAACAGTGTATAAGAAAAAAAGTGGAATGTTTAGAAGATTTGATAATTTATTTAGAAAATTCAGACAGCCAGTCGGATTTGTTTTCCATCAACCCCATTTTGTTCATTTGGGTTTTTAAAAAAAAGACTTAAAAACAGTGTAAAGCTAAGGCTATAGAGGAGTTTCATGTTTCAGTTAACACAGTAATTGAACTGAGATTAGCCTATGGTGAAGGAATTTTATTAGCTTTGTTTCATTACACTAAATTAATGGCTGTGACTGTTGGAGATATAATGTTGGAACTCCTGCTGCAGCTCAAATGCTCTGACAGTAAGATTCCCATTCACTCCTTTAAGCTACATTGTCCATGTACATGTAGTTGTTTACCCTGTTCACTATGGCTGATTATATAAGTGTTTTAAGGGTAAAATCACAGCTTATATTTTACCCAGAAACCAAGTATGTATTGGACCACAGCAACTCGCCAGTTTTTTGAAAACCTGTGCTACAACAGTACAGTAGCAGCGGGACCATTTACCAACTATTTTGCCTTCTCTTAACAACTTAACAAATTTTCCTCATCTCAGCTGCCTTGCCCAGTGGACCGCCATAGTGCCGATTTGAAACTCACTGACAGGCCGACAGCTGTAGCCTACCTATGGCTGGCCACTAGCGCACCATTGTATGCTGGCACGCTGGGTACAAGCAAAAGTCCCAGTCTCAATTCTACAGCAATATGACTGTGTTTTATCTGCATTGTTCAATTGTGCCAGAAAGAACATGACAACAAAATAACATTCATATATTCAAGATATGCTTGGTTAATTATTTTCATTTCGGAAACGTCTAGAAATTTTTGAACAATTCAACATTGTTACATCTCATTGCCCTGGTTTGATCTGAGTTATGCATTGATGGAGAATTGATACAATTTTAGACTTAGTGTCAATTATAAAGACAGCAGTGAAGAATTGTACATGCCGAGGAACCAGCATTTACATCATTAGGCTTCCTAACTCGGTTTGATGTTGTTTATTGCCTGTGGTCCATGAAATCACAAAAGAACCGTGGAAAGAACTATATAGCAATATGTGACCACCCTTTACTTTGTGAGTCATGATGTTCTGTGGGCATGTTGCATCTGGGTTGTCAGATCTTGCAAAGAGGTTCATAATAGGATATCAGTTAGATCCCTACACAACTATTTACAATTGTTTGGGTTACACCACATGTACTCTTTTTAAAGATGATTTTTCTACCAAACTTATAAATACTGTAGGTCCATACACTGGCATCTCTTTGACATGTGCATTCAGATATTCTTGCCCATATGGTCCGGAGGCCATATTACATATGACAAAAACATACTCAGCCAAAGCAATTGCACGTAGGTGTAGAAGGCGATAAACCCCATATGAACATAGTGCAAGGTAGATTTGTGTCACATAAGTTTCAGAAGTCACATTCAATTTCAGAATGTAACATCACGTTTCTAAGTGTAACTGGCAATGGGCCATATGAGTGTGATACTAATGTAATCCCATTCCCATTAGCGATAGTGTTTACCAAAATCTGACAGAAATAAAGTTTGAAACTTATGGCAGTTATGTCCTTGTCGGGGAAGCGAGGATTAAGTAAAAATGCGTTAATATTCTGAATCCAGCAGTTCCAGCGCTCAATGCCCTCGTTAAATTGCCCAGCACTCTGAATACTGAACACAAGCGGTATCCCGTGCTGAAACCCCTCACTCAACTGTACATTTAATTATATTTAATGGGTTTAATTTATTAATTATTATTAAAAATGACAATCAATTAAATCGCCGAATTCGTTGATAGGTAAGTCGAACTGTAACCTGGTGGATCAACCGACAAGTCAAAACAAAGTCTAAATCAGGTCTTAAGATTGAGTAGTTTTATTACAGGAAAAGGTCAATTGGAATAATGAGTTGTAATCATACATTTATTGATGAACGTAGGCTCACTGCTTATAATTTACAAAACGAAAAGACATTTATACATTAAATTGGAATTACCAGAAAAGAGAGAGAGATCGATAGAACTTGCCAGAATAATCCAATTTCAGCACAGGATGAATAAAAGAAATGCCAGCTATAAAACTCAGAGAAACCTTTCTGTTTGTAGACTCCAGGAATTCTGCAGCGCTCCACTCAAAGAACTTTCACACTCCACAGCCGCCAACTTAGTTCGCCGACAAAACAATAAAAGCCCCAGTAAGAAAAAGCAAGTTCCTCCTTCGGCTTCACCATAAATACCTTTCTCTCCAAGCATTGAGGACCTGTGCCCTGATTGCGTGATGTGAGGTAAAGTTTGGAAGGAGTTGGGTAGGGGATCAGATTCCTTTATGACCAGGACGGCTCTTTCAATAGCTGACAAATTCACTTATTAATTAGTGTGCACTTATGTTGCTCAAAACAGGGCTAAGCACCATGAAATTATTATTGAAATATTCAGGGTTTTAGCCTCTTCTTAACAAGTTCTAACAAACATGATTATAGTGGGCTACAGAATGATTCAGTTGAGCCAGTAGGCGAAATATTACATTTCAGGCTAAATATTACATCCATGTAACAAGATTCATAGTAACACTTGAATCTCCACTTTAATCTGGATATCTCTTTAAAAATATATATTTCAAACTGGCATGTTTAACAAGTATTACCTATATTGACATTAAGATTTTCAATTGATGATTTCAATTGAATGTAAAAGATTGGCATTCAAACTTAAAATGGAAAAGAAACCATGTGACCGTGTGTTATTCTCTGGCCACGCTGGGCTTTGACCTCAGGAATACTTTTGTGTCCTGGTCTTTCTCCTCAACAGGGGGAAAGATATCCTCTTGCAAATGGAGGTTTTGACTTCTTTGTTTTCCCATTAAACAGTGCAAACTATATGAGACCAACCCCAACTTGTTTATCAATGCCAAGATACTAGTACCAGTACCACCAAATTCAAAGAGTTTGTTTCATCAGAGTGATGTATGATGCAGAACTTCTGTATTGCTGCACATTTAAGTTTATATCAAAAAAAGATTGCTATTGTCAACTTTTCATGTTTTCTCAATCACTCATGCAAGCAACTATCCCAGTATTCAGTGTAACTGCAGATATCCCCACATTTCATCCTGGAAAAACACAGGGTCCTTTTTCATTGCTATTTGGCCCTTTAACTGAATCAATTAAAATGGGGAATCATAGTTAACTCACTCAAACTAAAACCAGTTTTGCAGCTGAGTGTGATGCAGTTGCGATGAGGATCAGCACCTCCAAGTCTGTGGCTATTGTCCTCTCTCGGGTAAATGTGGTTTGTCCTCTTCAGGTGAGGGGAGAACAACTGCCCCAAGTGGAAGAGTTCAAGTATCACATCCACGAGTGAGGGTAAAAGGGATCAGGAGATTGACCGCAATTTAGGTGCAGCGGCTGCAGTAATGCAAGCGTTGTATCGGATATAATAATAATAATAATAATATAATATATAATAATACCTTGCATTTATATAGCGCCTTTCACGACACTCAAAGCGCTTACAGTGACGAGGGGGAAACTCACCTCTACCACCACCAATGTGTAGCACCCACCTGGGTGATACACCACCGGATGTTGGTGGTGAATAAGTAGCGGAGCCAAAAGGCAAAGCTCTCGATTTACCAGTCAATCTTCGTTCCTACTCTCACCTACAGTCACAAGCTGTAGTGACCGAAAGAGTGAGATCGTGAATACAAGCGGCCGAAATGGGGTTTCTCCATAGGGTGGCAGGGCTTACTTTCTTTGACAGGGTGAGGAGCTCAGCCATCCGGGAGGACCTCAGAGTAGAGCCGCTGCTCCTCCGCATTGAGTGGACTCGGTTGAGGTGGTTCGGACATCTCTTAAGGATGTCCCCTGGGCGCCTCCCTATGGAGGTGTACCGGGCACGTCCAGCTGGGAGGAGACCCCGGGGCAGACCCAGGATACCCTGGAGGGAGTATATCTCCCAGCTGGTCTGGGATCGCCTGGGGATCCCCCAGGATGAGTTGGAGGAAGTCGCTGGGGTGAGGGATGTCTGGGCTACTCTGCTTGCCCTGTTGCCACCGCAACCCTGACTTGGATTGAGTGGTTAGAAAATGGATGGATGGGATGGAACTAAAACCAGGAGAACTTGTGGTCATCCAGCACCGTGCAGTATTGACGCCTGATCCATTTATTACAACATACTTTGTACAGCACAATTCCTAGCCTTAAATAAACAACATTGTGAGTCCAAATAAGGACAATATGTACCCTAAAGTACTATGTAAAATAGATTTTACACTGAAAATTATTCTGTATGCATAATACAGCACCATACATCGTATTTAAATAATTATGACATTTGACTTATCATTGCTTGCCGATATTGTACATACTTTGTTTGTACAGCATGATTCCTAGCCTTAAACCAACAACAGCCTGTATATGAGTCCAAATAAGGACAATATGTACCGTAAATCATTATGTAAAATAGATTTTACAATGAAAATTATTCTGTATGCATAATATAGCACCGTACATCGTATTTCAATAATTATGACATTTGACTTATCATTGCTTGGTGATATTGTACACACCTCTAAATATAGAAAATGTAGCTTATAAAATCAATGCTTTAGTTTCAGCCTGATGCTGGCCCTTAGTCACATTTAGATTTGTTAGCCTAGCTTTATGCGGGGACTCATTATGTGTCTCTCTAATGATTCATTATGGCAGTTATAATAAAGCAAAGTGGCTCCAGTAATCAACAGGAGTCCTCCAGGAGTCCACACATTATTAGACCTTATTTTTTCATTTCAACCCAAGGCTGGGGTTTATGAAATCTGAAAAGCAGGCAGAATGTAGACCACAATAAATTAATGTTCTGTGTGCCTTTCCTTTGAAACCTTTGCTTTTCCGTGTCATACCTTTGAGAGATTCATATTCCAGAATTTTATTATATGGTGAGGAAAAAAAAAGTGGTTTCTCAGTGCACCATTAAATGTATATTTTTTCTCATTTTAATTTATAGTCAAACCATAATATGTTTATGGAAAAATATGAATTTTCTTGAGTCTGTTAGTTCCCTGTGTTCAGTTCTTAGACATTGTGCAATTGTGGCCAGTGTCTTTGACCCATGGCCTCCGGGCTTGCAGGCATTTCTATCCCACTCACAAGCTTTCCTCCTCAGCAGTTTTCTATAGCATTTTCTAAGCAGTCAGTGCATCTTATGCAAGCACTTTACAATACCATTCAAACTAAAAAAGCAAAATACTGGGAAAAGCACTAATGTATCAAGGAATTGTATCAGAAAGAATGAGCACATTGAGCACAGACCTGCAAGAAGGCAAACATTCACTTTTTAAAATCAGTTTTTATCACGGTGGGAATGCTTGTTTTCATAACACATCAATTTGATCAATTTCCTTTTGGATACACTCTTTAAGATTAAACGTGCAAGTGCACACACACAAACACACACACTAAATCACCAGGGAATGCAAAAATATCTTTTGAATCTTTTAATGGTCAGAAAACATCCACACTCTTTGCTATGCTGCATGTGATGTCTAGAATTTGGTGACTGTGGTTTCACTATGTTCACTATAGCCATATAATAAAACTATGCCCTATGCTGTTTGATCAGATATGAAACACATATCAGAGAGTCATTCTGGATATTCACAAATGGCTTTAATATGTGAGCCTGTGCGTGGGTGTTTTTTTAATCTCCTTAAATCAGTAATGTGTTTGCCTTTTTCCCTTTTCTTCCTCTAATGTCAAATGGGTGAAAGACAGTTTTTTTTTTGGGGGGGGGGGGGGGGTGCAGAAGGTTGTGTGTGTGTGTGTGTGTGTGTGTGTGTGTGTGTGTGTGTGTGTGTGTGCATGTTGGGTGGGGGGCAGTTTTATAATGCACAATATGCTCCTCTTAACACACTTTCCCATTGACTGTCACTGTCTAAAAATAACTTCAGGCAGTCCTTGCAAATCATTTCGTGATCTTATGCATTTGCCTATATAAACTGTTACCCTTCCCCTATGCTTTTACACATACGGTAGCTAGGTCATATCAATCAACCAATCAATCAATCAATCAATCAATCAATTCAATCATTCCATTTACAAACATGCAGTCACAGTGCTTCACAACAAAAGTGTTTAGGGAATAAAAAGAAATGGAAAACCTCATTCGATGTGGAGAAAAACAGGAAGATTATTCCCCTAGGTGATCACACTCAAGTGGAAAATGGTCGGATACAGAGAACACCAAATGCACAGATAGAGGGAATGTTCCCAATCTGTTTATGTTCTGTGTCTGTCCTTTGCTTTTATTCAGCATTTACTCTTTATCAATCAATCAAACAAAATTGACCCGATATATTGCACTCTTACTAAATAAATTATTACAGGGGACTTGAGGAGAGTGCTGTACATAAATCCTTCAACACTTTTGTAAAGATATAATATTTATTGAAAGTGCTAATGCTGAGCTTTCGGCCAAGGACCTTCGTCAGACCATAAAAACATACAGGTCCACAAATATAACCCGTCATTGCTATGAGGGTAATCGGCTTCATATAAAGTCCAACTTTTCCTTTTTTATTTTCTCATTTCATTTCAATGTGGTTCACATTTGTACAAAAGACAAAAATACATTTCAACATCCCATACATAGACCATGGTAAACACCAACACTGAAAAAAGAAAACAAAAAAACTTGATTGTTGAGAAACAACTGGATGACCTGAAAGGAATATCAGGCAAGGCTATCATGAATAGCAGTACCACTTTCATATCAAATTAATCATTGAGACCTCTGGGTGTGCAGTGTCAAGAGTGAAAATATACAACAATTCTCTCTGATAGAGTTTTTTGTCAATATTACCCCCTCTATGTAGATGAATAGCCTCTCTACCCAAAAATGTAGAGAAGGGATACCATGGGAGCATACATTGAATTGACATGCAACAGTTCCCACCTTTGCATCTAATGCTGCTCTTGTGTCTATAAATTCCTTGTTTAAGACTAGTAGTTTTACCAAAGTAGATCACAAGGAATATAAATAACATTTTTTGTATTGCACGTGATAAAACCTATTATAGGAAATATAAGTAGGATGTCAGAACTCAGAGGTTTTAATAGATATTGCATTGAGCGCAAACAGCATCTGTCTGGGGTTGGTGGTGATGTCACCACGCACCAATTTATTTCTTAGGTTAGGAATTTGAAATGGAGAAAATGTGCAAAAGTTGTCTTTCTTTTTGAACATATTGTTTTGCCTCCAGTGCTTTTCCGGAACTTTAGTGAGTGTGCGGTAGTCTTCTTTATCCATCTTTAAAGATATAACACTAAGGAATTAGAGCAAAAAGAGGATCAATTATGAAAACAGATGTAAAATCACCTGTCACCCAGAATGAGTCTCGAAAACAACATCTATTTTAGGTACACTGATTTAAAATGCAATACCGTATGATCATACAGAATGAGGCACATAATTATTTCAAGCTGATTGACTTTCATGATGTTATGAATGGCTGATTAACACGTAGGAGGAGTGTTCTGTTGGTTTATTAAAATAGACTCGAGTTGTTGATTGTGTCTGCTATGCTCACTAAACACATGTCCCTTTAATGGAATGGTGGAAATTCATGACCTATCCATCATCCAACCTTTACGGTGCATTCACAGGGGTGCCAGGCTGGCCTTCTATTTTTAATGTCATGAAAAATTTAAGACCGGAAGAGCTTAGCATGTCAGCATGGATGCAGCTGTGACTCCTCCCTGCCTGCTCCGATACGGTCACGGTGCTTTTTCTATCCTCCGGCATTAGGCCTAATTACCGTCTGGCTCACTTGCACCTTGAGCCCACAATGCTGGCAAACTTAAATGGGTTTCCATTTCCCAGGCATCCTTGCAGATGGCATTTCCAAGGATGTGTGAGGATTTATAAAATACAACAGAGACAATAGAATTAAAGCAATCGGGGTGGTTTGTGACAGGGAGGCAGTGTGGAGTGATAGATGATGAATTCCAGAGGGACCTATACTCAGTGACCTCTGTGCTGCAATAAACAAGGAAAGATCAGATATGCTGCAGCAGCAGTTGTGACACAACCCCGCCTCTAGCATTGCCAGCACTGACATCTCAAACTGGAATAATCCTCAAGTAACAGTGACTCACTGGATGGTGCTTGTTAGAGATCTACAACAAAATAAAATTTGCAATCACGCTTTGCTTGTTGTTGCCTGGGGGATGGTGCTGTACAGAAAATTTTACTAGAATATCGCCTTCTCTGACGATGCTGCTGCTTTGAACTGTTCTCAGTTTGGAACATCTACATGGAACACATATCTGAGAGTCATTCTGGATATTTAAATAATGTTACGGACCTGAGTCAACCACAAAAAGTTTAATTTAATTTACTCTAACTACAGGCAACCTTGGGGTATAAAACCCAATCAAAATGCTATAATGCAATCAGGAGTAATAGTATAATGGTGCTCCGTAATTGTAGAATATGAGCGTCTATATGGAGGATGTGCTGGAAAAAAAACCTCACCCTTGGAAGATTTTGTCAATGAATTCTGGTTCTCCTCAGCACATGCATCTTACATTTGAGGGGGAGGAAAAAACCCTTCAAATACAGCTGAAGGGTACCTTTTCTCAGAGGCCGGCTCTGTGGGGAACATTATGAATAAGACGGAGGTAACAAACAAGCAGAAACCAAGCTGCATAATTAATTATTTAACTCTGTTTTCTCCCTCTGCCGTGCAGCCAAAATGAACTGCAGAGGCATGACTGGTGGAAACAGGAGTGACAGGACAAGAATGTAAAAATTCTGGCATCAAGACACGAGAAAAATAACTGATGAGCTGTAAGGATAATGGAAAGTGAATGGAAATGAAATTTGCCATTCAAATTAGTTTGCTCATTGATTAAAAGTTAGAAATGAATATGAATTTTGTTGAGTTATCAAACATTCAACTTTTAAATACCAAATGGGTGAGAATGTGTCTAATACTCTCAACTGTTTAGGCAGGTACAGTATGCCAGGAATATCTAATAATCTAATCCCCTCCCCACTTGTGGTTCACTGAGACTGAGTGCATCTTTGACTTGTCATTCTATTTAGCCCTATGTTTGAAACATGAAGAGCACCAGTTGCACTGTGTGCATATTCAAGAGCTCCAAAACATTAAGTCAATGTTCTAAAATTTAAATAGAAGTAAACTGATTGTCTAGCTGCAGAATGTTACAGGTATGGAGACTGAGAGAGAGAGAGAATGAAACAATGTGATATATACAGTGTATATATATATATATATATATATATATATATATATATATATATATATATATATATATAAACTCATTGTAATACCATACCCCACATTCAACCTGGTGACACCAATGTTCCTGCTACAGTGGCACACCACAAAAACATAGCACAGTATTCAGATTGACTGTCCTGTTGTATAAACGTAATGTTTGAAACTTAACAGAACATGCTGCCTATTTTGCTTTTTTAATTTTATGGATGAAGACATTGTATTAAGTAGCATAACATAAAATATATTATATTTTCATTAAAGGCATTGAGGGCAGCTCTCAGTAGAAGATAGTTCATGTGAACTTTGACTTAAGTTTAGAATTGAATAGAATAACTTCCGGAATTTCTTTATTTATTAGGTATATATTTAGCTGTTTAGACAGCTAGCACTGTCATCTTGGCCAAATTTAGCCATAACGTGGAAAATGTGAACAATTTGAAAAGACATTTAAATGTAAATATTATCATTTCAAATATTATAATTAGTAATAATAATTGGTAATGATCCTTTTGAGCATGCAGCCTTTAATAAATTGTCCAAATTGTTTCTTTGAGAATGACCTGCAAGCCATCCTCAGCCATCTTGGCTTCAGGCCTGATCGCTCTCCTGAGACTGCCCTCATTGCCCTCATTGCACTGAAGCTTTACATTCTGCCAGATTTGCCCTTCTCCCTTCTCTCCTCACTGGTGACCTTCCCTGACCTCTCAGCTGCATTTAAGACGAACATTAATTAGATTGCTCTGCCAACCTTAGCTGGTCTGGCCATTCTACCTCTCTGACAGCTCACACAAAATGATATGGAGAGGCCACATCTCAACTGCAGGAAGCCTTTCTATGGGAGTTCCCCAGGGGACAGTGTTCGGTTCTCTCCTGGTCTCAACTTCATACCAATTTTCTGGGTTTATTCATCTCCATCCACGGTACTGCTTACGGTACTGCTTACGGTACTCTGCTCTTTCTCTCATTTCTCCTCTCTGACATACAGGACTCCTCATAGATCACAGCATGTCTCTGTGACATTTCTGTATTAATGACTAACCACAATCTCAGCTCAGCCTCTCCCAGGTCTCTACAGGTCAGCCGATACCAGACCCTTCCAGGATCTCTCCATTGCCTTCAAGAGCACCAATATCCTCTGTGTCATCACGGGTGACTGTCTCTCCATCTCTGAGAACACTGTGTCAGTGACTGGTTTTTGCAGGCTCTTCTTCTACAATATAAAACACATATGTTCATTCCTACCCACCTTCTCTTAGCTTTTAGTCCAGGCTCTTATGCTTTACCACCTGGATTTTGCAGCTCCCAGCTGGCAGCCAGTCTAGCATACGCCACTTTCCATAATATGTAGGTTCATCTCATCTTCAACCTTGTGAGACAAACATAGTCCTCACCTCTCATCCTCTTTCTCCAATGGCTACCATTGCAACCCGTATCAGGTTGATACTTTCGATATTGGCTTATCTAGCATTCAAAGGAACAGCTCCCTTCTAACTACATGCCCTTGTCATATTCTACATAACAGCTAAGCTGCTGTGATCTTCTACCTCTGGCCACTTGGTAGTTCTATCCCTTTGAGGTTGTATGACATAAATACTACTGTTAAATATCTATGGTGTTAAATAACCCACTAAAACAAAATCAATACTCTGTCTCTGATGCTTGTAGTTATTTGTACTTGGTGTTGTCTGAAATAATTATCTTGGAAATAATAATGGTCTTGGAAAAACACATCTGCTGCACATTGGGTGATCTTTTAATCATGACAGTACTTATGATGAATAAATGAAATGTATGAGAATATGAAATATATACACAAATGAATAAGAAATATATACAATTATTATTGATATTGGGGGAGTCTAGTGGTAATGGTAAATAGCCCCACTGTCACAACCGAAATACTTTGGCAGTCCTTGTGTACATGCTATTTACAGTCAAATAGCGCTAAATAGATGGTTGTTTGTAATGATACCATATACTTTTGACTAGATAATATTTCTGATTTGAGGTGATGATTTGAGTTGATTGTTACATTTACATTAAACTATGTAGTTTATTTCATTTCTTATTAAGGTTATATATAAAATGGGAAAATACTAATAAAAGAATATGGGGGAGGGCTTCTGACCACACCCCATACAGAATCTTTCAAGGTCATTCGGTTTGTGCTTCTCAACTATCCCCTTCAGTTCAAACTACACATTTGGTTCAGGTCAAGTTCAAGTTAATGACTGTATGTGAACCATACATTCATTATTATTATAATCGTACTATTTATGCGGCATACAGTCATACAAGCTGGCACTTCTTAAATGAAAATAGAAAATAAGGCAGATATACATTTTAATGTAGCTCTTTTAAATTAAACTTCTGACACCGCGCACCACAGAGATAAGTAAACGTCAGACAATTGCATTTATTTCCATGCCTATTATTGATGAATTGCTTAATTGTTTAGTAATATGCAATAAATGGAAATCCCCTGCAAATTCCCTCTGCATATTAGGCAGCATCTTGCAGTTAACATATTAGACCTTATACAGTATGTAGCAGCAGAACCATTATAGCAGCCAGAAGCATGATTATTGGTGTGCAGGAGAAAGCCACTCTGAAGGGCGGCATATTTTCTGTGCTGCTGCTCGTTGGAAGCGCAGTAGCTGGCGCGCGCGTGAAAAACATGGCGGAAAGGTCCCGTGCTGAGCAGCGTGTGTTGGGGAAACGGGTGAAATCGTCACGGTTACGGCGCGAGCAGAGGGGAGAGAAAGAACACGTCGTTCCAAGGAGGAGCCGGGGACGGAAGGCCCCCCCCAGGGATCTGCGCTGACGACCGGCTCTGTGTACATGGGCCCCATTAATTCACTCTCTCCGGGCTGCTTACTCCGCCTATCCATCCACACAGAGACAGAGCCTCACACAGCAGTGTGTGGAGGTCACCCTGGGAAGAGAGGGTAAAAAAGAGGGGGGCTGGGGGGGGGAACCACGGTTACTGTGCAGGGGAGTCTCCTTCACATAGTGCCTACTGCATATTCATTGGAAAACCCTTGCTCGCTGCAATACGACATAGCCACGTCGCCTGTGAGGTAGTAGAGTGAAGGGGTGGGGGAGAGGAAGGGAGAGAGGGAGGGAGGAGAGGGGAGGAGAGCTAGAGCATCTCTTGCAGGCATTCAGGCTGCGGGAGCAGAGGCAGATTGGCTGAGCAGGGAGCGAGCGTCATCATCACAGGAGGAGAGAGAAGGCGCAGACGAAGGAGAGGGGAACGCGCAGCATCCACAGCTCGGAGGAAACGCAAGCCCTCTCGCTCGCCTTCCTCACCGCCAGGGGAGAGACGGACCCTTCCGGAACGCAAGCACAGAACGCTCAGACTTCCCCCGCCGCACACCCTTCTCCCGAACCCGGACGCTCCCCCGAAAACCGGCCGCAGCCATGAACTTCCTGCGCAGGCGGCTGTCCGACAGCAGCTTCATCGCCAACCTGCCCAACGGGTACATGACGGACCTGCAGAGGCCCGACCCCCCGCCGCCCCCTCCCCCGACGGCCGTCCCGACCGCCGCCGGCACGGGCCCGGCTCCGGCACCGGCCCCGGCACCCGCCACCTCCCCCGCGCCGGAACGGAGGCCCCAGCCGGCCCAGTCCGCCGGGACGGGCTTCTTCAGCTCCATCACCAACGTGGTGAAGCAGACGGCCGCCTCTGCGGGGCTGGTGGAGCAGACCCCCGCTCCCACGCCAAAGAAGTTCAAGAACCTGCTGATCATCGACGAGCCGCAGCAGGACTGGTGAGTGCTGCCTGCTCATAACCCCTCACCCCTGATGTGCTGCCTGCTGTGTGTCGCCGTCTGTTCCACACGAAGAGCTATGTTTGGGTTTGGTTCATATCAGCAAAGAGGTAGCTGTCATCAGAGATAAGGAAAAAAAACTGCATCCTGTGATCCACAATAAATAATTTTCTTTCTGCACCGTGGAGAAAATTTTTATAGCATTTTCATTGATGGAGCTGAATTTTTAAATGCTTAAAGTTTACATTGATATTATTCTTTCTCAAAAAAAAGAAGCTATTTTTACATGTTAGATATTGCATGGATATGATAATGCATGTAAGCGGGAATTTAATTTTTTACGTACTTTGATTTCCTGTGATAGGCATACAAATTAACTATAATTTGAGCAAAAAGCATTGACCGAAAAGAGACTTGAAATGGAGGTATACTTTTTTTTTAAAAATCGAACAGCTTGTGTTCCCATTCTTTTTCCACATTTACCTCTGAGTGCATCCTCCTTTCACAGTGCTTTTAATGAGATGGCTAAAATGTGTGTCTTATTCAGTCTAAATGGATGGGGGCTTTTTGATTGGAAGGTGTGTGAGGCCATTAATACAATGATGGGGGGATGTGCCTATCTGCTATTCATCCACTCTCAATGGTTATTGACTTGGGATTTTTCCCCCCATCATCTCGCCCTGGGTAGAAGCCATTTGAATGCCAGAGCTTTTAAGTGCATGTTTTCGAAGGTAATGGAGGCTGGCGAGAGCTCGGCTACACCGGAGTGCATGACCTCCCTCGACTGTGGGGGCGCTGTTGTTATGTTGTGATGCATGATAACGAGAATTGTGTTAAAAAAATGATCGGGCACGGGATTAGACACTGAAAGACAAAGTGAAAAGATTCCCTTCCACTGATTTATAAAATACAAAAAAATGGCACAATCTCAAAGCAGTTATGAAATTAAAGATCACTGCATGATACAAGAATTAATATTTAATTGCAGCTGTGAGGTAACTTTATTGCATTGTCTATTGCCCAGGAATTAAGACCTGTAGCGTGTTTCCCTTTTACTGAAAGGCCTAATGTCGTAAACCTAAGCCTGACTGTACATTTATAGTGGCTTAAATACCAGTTCCCCATGCGCCTTCTGCATTATTAATATAAACACACCTCCTGCCAGCCATTTTGAAGGAGAAAATATTGAGCTGCTCAAATGCATTTAGACATTTAGACAGTATCTGTTTGTGGAGACATTTTTTGAGTGGAGCGTATGCGCACTGGAGTGAGTCCTGCCTCTCAGTCACTGGAGAGTCAGACAGTGCGTTTGCATTAGATGAGGAACAGCGTGATGCGAATCCTGGATGTGTTACCCTGAGCGATATATACGATGTTAATGGCAAGGAGATTGGACTAGGGCACTGTCCTATCACTTCCAGGCTGGAAGCTGTGTCCCACAGTAAACACAGTCATTATCATTTTATGACCAGGGCAGGATTCATGGAAGCTATTGCAGGGCGGAATGAGCTGAAGCAGAGAGAGCAGGGGCAGAGTTTCCTCAGATCATCTTCAGTGATATTTAGAAACCTGTGATTTTGCGGTGCGCGAGTGTCACAAACAGACACTTATATAACCGTCTCTCGTGTACTCTGCCAAGTCGTGATTCCAGTTTTTCCCTCCCATTATCTACCAGGATTTCTCAGTCTTCCGAGTGTTCCTATGCACGTCCTTCCTTTTTTATTTCACAGAGAGGCTGAAATGTTCCGAAACCTAGTCACTCTGTTATGCAACTGCAGTCAGGTGCAACAGAATTGCTTGCTTGCATAAAAAATTCAAAGCTTGCCACTTCAACATATTGCATATTGTGCAACAATATTGCGCGCAGGGAGTTTGGAATCCTCTCCTGGTCCATTGGAGGTGATTTCCACATGACAGGGAGAGAGGATTTGTGAATTCTCCCATTTTATCTCTGCCCTTAAGACTCTCCTCCATACACAGCCAGGAGAGAAAAAACACATATTCCATGATGTGTTTAAGTGATGAGAGCACTGCCCTGGGGACTCACAGCTGTGTGTGTGTGTGTGTGTGTGTGTTTGTGTATGTCTATGTGTGTGAGTGTGCATTTCGTGAGAGAGCGACTGTGTAGGGTATGCCCTGTTCAGCTGTGTGCGTTATCTTGATATGATTAAGGACGGCAGTCAGAGCTTGAATGGGCGGGGAAGGGGATTGTTGTCATTCAACACTGGCAAAATGACCTACGATGCACCCAGCTGCCTCTTGCTGACTGTTTTAATGAAAGCCTAGCGGAAGCAGCCATCATCCTCCTAACCTTGTCCTGTCCAGCATCATCAGTAGACCAATGAATGTTGGCACAAGAGAGACACATTGTAATGTTCCAGTCAACTGTCTGACACTTTCTAAAGGCACACTGTGTGATGTGCTCCAGTGTTAACACACAGGCAAATACATCACTAAACAGTGGTGAAATGATGTCCTGCAAAACACGGCAGCATGGGAAAAGGGCACGGAAATTATTTGTGGGTTATCTTTTAACTTAAACTGCCATTCATTTGCATTAAATAATATCAGATTCATTCATCGGAGAAGTCTGGTGGAAAAAAAAAGTTTATTATAGCTCTGAATTTTTCAAAGAAAGTGTTATTCTGGTCTGCAGAATAACAGGCTTAATTTTCACACTTGACTAAAAATGGAAAAAAACTTTAAAATATATATTCATGCTGCAATTTCAGTAGTAGGCTTTGAGATTAATTTTATATCTTGTGCTTGTCAAGGCGGAAGCTAATTCACTTAATGGAACAGACATCATAATTAATCTGACCTCACAGCAGTGAAAAACTCCCTCACAGCAATCAACGGATTATCAGGTGACTTTGTAATTTTTACATACAAACACACACCTACAATGACCTCACTAAATGAGGCCTGACTGTGAGCTAAACAATAATATAAAAAGCATATCTATGATCTAGCTTGTCTTGAAGGAGATCATGAATAAAAACCATGAATTTCAAAAAAGTTAATCTTTTCCAATGACATCTGAGGTACTCATTCACTTCTGATGCGTGTGTCCCGTTATCAATTCCCCCCCCCCCCCCCCCCCCCAATCTCAGCGTTCCCTGAAGACCAGTCTGTCTGTCAGTGACTGCTAATATAAAGACACTGTCATAGCTGAAGAATGGGCAGCTATAAAAAGGGCTTTTACACCAAGCCAAATTGATTACCTTGTTTGAGAAAACGTTGGTTGGACGGAGCTGCGAGGCGGTTTTATCCTGCCTGCCTCCCTGTCTGTCTGCCAGATCTAGTCTAATACAGCTGGTATCCTGCATGCACAGGGCAGGGCAGTAAGGAATGCCGGGATGGTCTGGAGAGGCAGCATGAATCACTCCCAAAAGCGCAAACCCATCTGTCAATGGCGACGTGATACTGCACCGTTCTCTGCAAGCAAATTAAGCAACAACCATGCTGAGCAATGTGTGTGACTACAGACCACGGACGCATTCACAAGTCCAGCAGCCATTTTGCTGCTATAACAGATTGCAGGCATAATCAGCTATTCAATACTTTATAAAACATAATCCATTTTCTGAGGGACACAGTCGTAGCTAGGTGGGATTTCTTCAAGCCGACCCTGGCCCCTAGTAGATATAACATTATGTGGGTGTAAAAGGGAGAGACAAGCAAACAGAAAATAAATCACCAAGGATGACAGCCCTAGAAACACAGAGATATGTTCAAACTGCAGGCAGAGAGCTTTATGCAATAGAGTATTTTACCGAAAAATTGTCTTTTTTTTGCCTCAACTAAAAATATTGTAAGTGTTCAAAAATGACAGCTTAATCATGTGCAAATCATTTATTTTGTTTTAAAAAAATATATTTTCAATTTTTACTTTATTCAGACAGGGAGATGAGCTTAAAGTAAAGGAAGTGCCATGGCACTTGAATAACAATAGAATATGGAGACATGGTGAAGCTGGATAAATAAAAGATAGATGGGAGGGAATGTGACCTTCGGGCTCCTGTGTGGTAAGCGGTTGTGATAGGTTTACATATCATGCATCGTGTATCAGGCCTCAGCAAAGGTGGCATGTTGATATGAATCTTAGTAACTAAAGTAAGGCAGCCTAGCCATGGGTAATTTCAGCGCACAAAATTAGGATTAGGCCATGGGGGGGGGGGGGGGGCTAATCAGTATTTATTTAAATATTGAGGTCTGATTTCTGCCTGTGATACAGCATGTCTTTCCATAATTATTGGGACCAGTAGCCAACAAAAGCCCTGCCACCTGTTTAATGGTTATCACTGGGGGAAGAGCCAACCTGAGATAATATGAGTTTGGCAGACTAAGGCACTATGGCATAATAAGGCATGATGGAAAACACCCATCCAATGCCTTGGAGGTAAGGAGAAATCCTATATTTCTTCAGTATATAGAGAAGAGCCTATGAAGAGAGGCTGGGACAGGAGATATATGATAATGCTTTTATTATATTCTGGATGTTTCCAGCAGCAACATAGAATGTTTTGTACTAGCAGATAGAGAGTCATTGCCATAACCCAGCCTTGATGAAAGACAGTGTGGATGAGTTTTAGTTAGCCTGGAAATTTGTAAGGTGAAAAATATCACGTATAGCTTTTTGTTATACCAGAAAAAGCCTTAGATTAGTTTTTTTTTTTAAACGTAGTTTGATTTGTTGTTTTTGGAAAATCTCTATTTCAAGAATATTCATCATGACAAATGAATCACACATAATTTAGGACAGCACTGTTTGCCACGGTGACAGCTTTTTTGGCAAATGGGAATGCCTCAAATTGTTCTGAATTTATTTCAGTTAACAGGTAACGTCTGTCTCCAATACTATATAATAGCATGTGTATTGATAGATATGAATTGATGTACATATGTAGTTAATAAATCTCTGTTATGTCAAAGGTTCAGTTGTAGTGATGCAGTCATAACTGAGTGTATAAGACCCCTGACATATGGCACATCTCATCGACAAATCATCAATAAAGACTTAACAGAGTGACCTTTAGTAAAACAAACAAATTGTGTCGATAGACAGTAAACCTCAAGTGAACCTTTACCACAGTATTCTCACTGTGAGGAGATATTTTCTCTTCAGGGACTATACAGATTTCACTGTGTTGCCATGGCGCCCAGGCAAGAGACTCCACCCCGCACCAGTCATAATATAATTAGCCTGTTTGTTTGACTCTGATGCTATCATAACCTAATGGGTACTGCTGTGTTTACTGTGAGCCAATGCATTCTTAATGGATTTACTGGATCACGAGATGCGCCTCCCAGCATCTGCATTTAAAACCACGCCGAAAATGAGCGCTTGGTTTAGTCTTTTCGTAATTGGACCACATCAGATCTCCTGAATGGATTAATGTGGCTGCGTCCCTGCCCTGCAGTGGAGCCTGCCTTTGAAAGAGCCCAGATGCTGCCCGTTGTCCAACGTACCACAGTCGCATTTCACTTCAGCGCACATTAGAGATGAAAGCACCAGAGAAAGGAAACCAGGAAGACATAATGGGACTCTTATTGGATGCCTCCTCTAATCTCACTCTCTGGCAGTTGATTTCTGCTTTGATCAATAAAAACCTGCCCAATAAAATCTGACAGCCCAGCTTGCCTTCAGGTTTGACAATAAAATAAAGTTAAAAATGAATGAAATTGCCCTTTCGTGAATGAGTCACTGCAATAAGACGTAGTGGCATTAGCTTTCAGCTAATCATCGCTTCTTGCGCTGCAAAATGCCACGATTGTACACTTTCTCAACCATGTCAGAGGACACTGTCACACATATTGATCAGTATGACATAGGGAATAAATATCTGGCTAGTTTATGGCATTAAAACCCTGTCTCAGCACTGTAGTAGGACCCAGTATGTGCAGGCAGTAAATGGCTGGTCAATGTTCAATCTGCCAGATACAGTAAATGTTTGCTTCAAGCATCGCCCATCATATCTTCCCCCCCCTCCCCTCCCCCCCCCCCCCTCCCCATGGAACTTCAGGCAGTTGGCCAGGGAGCATTTCTGGTGCAGCCAAGCTTGCTGCTATGATGCAAGGATGCATCTATTTATTTGTCTCTGATCTGAGCAGAGGCAAAATGGAGTCACTCTGTAACAATGACGGGAAAAATACTCCGCACAATGGCTGATGTGTGTCTGCATTGTGACAGGAGTGCAGAGGGATGTCCTCCACAGATGCAATCGGTTTTTTTATGCAATGAAAACAATACACCGTAATTGCACCACCGGTGGTTAATGTGCTTCTAACGCTTTTTCACTGTTTCCATCTTAATAAGCGGTGTTGCTGGTAACGCTTACTATCATTGATACTGCCGTCATGGTTTTTCTATATGAATACTCAAGGTGACTGGAGTGGGTGAAGTTCACATCACGTTGAAAATCAACATGGCTGCACCCACTAACCACCCAATATTATTTTCAACCAGCAGTTAGTGTACGCATTTCAGAGACGTAGAATGCGACAGGACACTTTAAAGCTTAAGAAACACTAAACTGCTCATTAACTTTATTCATAAATCTTCTGGATGCTTGTTTCATTGTTGTCATAGGGATAATTACTATAGCTTGCATAAGATTAGTAGCATGAATTATATTTTGTGCGCAGTAATTAGGTTTGTGTTTGTCTTTTACTGCTGGCAAAGAAAATTAGAGACAGAAACCTCAGACCCACGCAAATTATACAATACAAAAAGGAGTAAAGAGAGGAGTTTGACCCTTAGTGAATAATGTTGTACAAAATTCCTTAGCAACATGTAATGGGCCTGTGAGATTTAATCAAGCTCATGGCAAAATGTGAAGGGACATAATACCCTGCTAATGCTTCATCTGAAATATAGTTTAAAAATTTTCATAAAACAGACATTCATACAGGGAACTCACTCACCTTACATGGACGTTATTAGTGTTACCAAGGCAACTCATTTTTAGGAGAATAAATCAGCAATGTAGAATTAAGCGGTTTTAGGTTTTATTTACCTTAAGCCCAAGTTTTCATGAATTGCATATCTTTTTACATCACAAAAAATACTTTACTTCAAAGCCTACATGTCAAAAAAACAGGCTTTGTTCTTGGAAATGGAGGGAAATGCCAAGGTTTCGCTAGCTACGTTTTTGAAAGTTATAAGTATTCCAGTTGCCATTCATATCAGCAGCTCATTAAATTCAAGCAGTTTGTTTGTTGTAATGAGTTCGTGGCCCATTTATGAGATAGCAGGGAACAGAAAGATGTGTCCTTGTCTCTTCAGTTGTGTATAAAGTAGATTTAAAGATTCTGACAAGCAGTAGCTGTGCCCAAACTGAAATGCCCCCGGATAGCGATCGCTGCACTCTGGCCTGTGATAATACCAGCAGAGTAAGAAGTCAAGACTTCGACATCTGTGAAGGATAATATCATGTACACACCCCTTCCTTTATATTAACGTGTCTTCACCATAAGCCATCTGTGAAGGATAATATCATGTACACGCCCCTTCCTTTATATGAACGTGTCCTCACCATAAGCCATCTGTGAAGGATGACATCATGTACACACCCCTACCTTTATATTAACGCGTACTTACCATAAGCCATCTGTGAAGGATAATATAATGTACATGCCCCTATTAACGTGTCCTCACCATAAGCCATCTGTGAAGGATAATATCATGTACACACCCCTTCCCTTATATTAACATGTCCTCACCATAAGCCATCTGTGAAGGATAATATCATGTACACGCCCCTTCCCTTATATTAACATGTCCTCACCATAAGCCATCTGTGAAGGATAATATCATGTACACGCCCCTTCCTTTATATTAACGTGTCCTCACCATAAGCCATCTGTGAAGGATAATATCATGTACACGTCCCTTCCCTTATATTAACGTGTCCTCACCATAAGCCATCTGTGAAGGATAATATAATGTACACACCCCTTCCCTTATATTAACGTGTCCTCACCATAAGCCATCTGTGAAGGATAATATCATGTGCACGCCCCTTCCCTTATATTAACATGTCCTCACCATAAGCCATCTGTGAAGGATAATATCATGTACACGCCCCTTCCTTTATATTAACGTGTCCTCACCATAAGCCATCTGTGAAGGATAATATCATGTACACGCCCCTTCCCTTATATTAACGTGTCCTCACCATAAGCCATCTGTGAAGGATAATATCATGTACACGCCCCTTCCTTTATATTAACGTGTCCTCACCATAAGCCATCTGTGATTGTTGTCATTTCACTCATTGTTTCCTGTCAATACTGGGTAAATCCAAAGTCAAATGAATGATGAAATTGGTATGGTGCTATTGTAAATGTAAATGAATGCTCTCTGTTTTACCAGATCATTACCCATTCAGCTAAATGGCAGAGCGGATTGTTGTTTTCAATGGATGGCACACAAATTTGTTTTGGAAATTAATATATTGCATTGTAAATATTTGAGTATCAAACATCAAGGTAATATGTCTAACTGACATTGCTTTACAGTTCAAAATATGGTACCTTATAGTATGAAATCTAAGGTGTTGAGCCCTACAATAAAGGTACTTAATCAGATAAATGTATGGATAACTTCTATTACAACAAAAACTACTGCTACACAAAAAAACAAACAAAAGGGTAATACTTGACTTCATTTTTCCTAAGAATAAACCACTAGAAGAGGAGCCATAGCCAATGTATGAATTTAAAAAAACGACCTTGGGCATACAAACTAATCGGTCTTAAGAGCAGCACTAGAGTATCTGCTATTGGTTTTCTTGTCCATTGTACCAATTAGTGGTTTTCCATCTCCTCATTTGTTTTCAGCTAATTTTATATTGTAGCAGGCAGGTCAAAGGATGAGAAAGATAAATTGAGTAACCTATTAGTCTTGTCTCCAAATCTATTTGTGAGACAATGTGAGAGGCTAGTTTGTTCGGAAAGGAATCGGTGGTATACACAGAACTACAGAGAGCTCCTGAGTAAAGCTTTACTGGCACAGAACATATGGCGTGGAGTCATACTTGGGAAGGCACATTAAATGGGGAGATTGGTAGAGTCAGCAGAGCTGATTGCTCACGGACAAAGAGGAGAAAGCCGCAAGGCGCACAGAAAAAGCAGACCTTCAACATAACAGCAGGTTAGAAAAGTGACACAGCGCTACACAGTTTCACTTTGGTAAGCACAGCAAAATAAATCCCAATTAATTTGAATGATCAAAAGAGAACAGCCTGGTTTATTTGAACACTTTTGGATATTGGATTTTGCACTTGACAAATAAGATTATACAAACCCCAATTCCAAAAAAGTTGGGACAGTATGTAAAATGCACATAAAAGCAGAAAGCAGTGATTCGTAAGCAGTGATTTGTCAATTCTCTTTTACATACGTATATTTAATTGAAAACAGCACAAAAAAAAGATATTTAATGTTTTACCTTATCAACTTTATTGATTTTTGTAAATGTACGCTAATTCCCAATTTGATGCCTGCCACAACAAAAAAGTTAGGACAGGGCCAAAAAAAAGACATTCAAAAATCACCTGTTTGGAACATTCCACAGGTTAACAGATGATGCTATCATGACTGGGTATAAAAGGACATCTAAAGACTCTTGATATCTTATTTTCAGGTACTCTTACAAGCGATAAATCAGCAATCTGCATTTGAATGGATCTCTATGAGAATTGGGAGGTGGGACTAGATTAAGATGTAAATTACACGCGAATAGTATGGAAAAAATTAGTCAGGAGAAACAACCCTTAAAGTGATCCATCCATATCTACTGCATATCTGGCAGCAGAGTGATGGTTTGAGGCTCGTTTGATACCTCAGGCCCTTGATGACTTACCGCCATTTAGCCAACCATGTGTTCCATAATATTCCTGTGTCATTTACAGCTTAATCTAGTCCCACCCCCAAATTCCCATAGAGATCCATTCAAATGCAGAGAGGTTATAGTATCGCTTGTAAGAGTACCTGAAAATAACATATAGAATAGAATAACTTTTTTATTTTCCCGCTAGGGAAATTCAGTTGTAGCCCCAGCAACAACAAAAAAAGACATAGACCCACAACACACAAACATATCAAACAAAGACATTCAATATAATCATTGCATTAATCAAACTAATGAAATGAATTAAAGTGTAATAGCCTACAGCCAAACGTCATAATTAAAAATAGCCCCCGCTGTCCCAAGATGTCCAGTGTTATCAAGGAGTCCAACACACAAACTCCGCCGGTCTCTGTACACTGTCGAAACGGAGCACCGAACTGCGTCAGCCTTCCCAGTCATCGCTAACTCATCATTATCTTCTCCTTCCCATTCCCTGGTGACCTTTCGAAGATTGCCTGCAGTCCTAGATCAGTCCCAAGTCTGGACATCTTCAACTCAGGTGAAGAACGATGGTAAACTTTGTAGCTGCAGATCCAACGGACATTCCCGAGCATATGTTGTGAATGCGTCTCCATGGTGACGACCACAAACAAAATTATCCCGGATATACAATTAGTTAATATTATCAAAACGAGCAGCATGAGTGCCCTGAACAATCTCCAGCCCGCTTCCCCATCCCACAACAGATACACAGCGCATGAAAAAACAAAAGACAAAAGCCAGACACAACAAAATACATTCAAATTAACAAACACAAACACGAGAGACAGCTGGACTACATGTCGCCATTCCAGCACCATGTGACATTATAATATCAAGATTCGTTTGATAACATTTTATACCCAGTCATGATAGCATCACCTGTTTACCTGTGGAATGTACCAAACAAGTGTTTTTTGAACTTCCCAGTCTTCATTTTTTTTGCCCCTGTCCCAACTTTTTTGGAACGTGTTGCAGGCATCAAATTCTGAATTAGCATAAATTTACAAAAATCTATAAAGTTGATAAGGTAAAACATTAAATATCTTTTCTTTGTACTGTTTTCAATTAAATATACAGAGCCCTCCACTATTATTGGCACCCCTGGTAAAGATGAGTAAAATGGTTGGTGAATTAGCTTAATCTCACACTGAAAAAAATGAGAAAAATCCAACCTTTAATTGAAGTAAATTTATTATGAGAAAAAAAATCCCTCATCAAGAAAGAATTATTTTTAACAAAACCACGTGTGCCACAATTATAAGAAAATTTGTCAGAAGAAAAAACCCGTAAAGTGATCCATCCATATCTACTTTTGATGTTGTTGGGTCACAGACATCAGGAAGGCATGGCATGCAAAGGATATGCGACCAAATATTAAAAATGATTACTTTATTCTATATATAAATGCAGGGGTGGCAATAATTGTGGCACATGTCGTTTTGTTAAAAATAATTATTTCTTGATAATTATTTATTTTTTCTCATAATACATTTACTTCAATTAAAATTAGGATTTTTCTCATTTTTTCAGTCTGACATTAAGCTAATTCACCAAACGGTGAATTATTTATAACCCTTTTTACTCATCTTTACCAGGGGTGCCAATAAGAGTGGAGGGCACTGTATGTAAAAGAAAATTTACAAATCACTGCTTTCTGATTTTATGTGCATTTTACATACTGTCCCAACTTTTTTGGAATTGGGGTTTGTATATATATATATATATATATATATATATATATATATATATATATACGTGTATATATATAGTGCATGGTATTAAACTGAAAAAACAATGAAATCATATTAACATTCAGTATATAGCAAATATATATAGCAAATATGTCATAAATTATGAAAAATAACCACCCTTTTCACATTAATAAGGGTGTCAATAGCAAATAGCGCTAAAAACACGCCCACTTGAAAACTGATTTCCCAAATTGTTATGTGATCACCATGTATCCTGCCGAGTGTGGCCTTGGTTAGTACCTGGATGGGAGACCTCCTGGAAAAAGATAGTTGCTGCTGGAAGTGGTGTTGGTGGGCCAGTCGGGGGTGATCTTTCCTCTGGTCAAATAAAACCAGTTGCCCCAGTGCAATGATGGGGACACTGTGCTGTAGAACATGCCATCTTTTGGATGAGATATTAAACTGGGGTCCTGGCTCACTGTGGTCATTAAAGATCCCATGACACTCATCGCAATGAGTTGGGGGTTCCTCGGTGTCCTGGCTAAATTCCCAAAGTTCTGGCGCAAAATGGCTGCCGTGCATTACCCGAGTGGGTGCTACACCTTGGAGGAGGTTCAGGTGAGTTTCCCCCTTCATCACTGTAAAGCGCTTTGAGTGTGAGAAAAGCGTTATATAAAATGCAATTATTATTATTATTGTTATAATTATTAATAATAATAATCTGTGTCAAGGCTATCTGAGGTCAAAACTGATTCCAGTGGGGCTGAGTGAGCTTACTAGTATCAGTAACTGCAGCACAGCAAAGCCATTTAACTGGGAAGCATCTGGCCTCTGCCTCCCCCTCTGGAAGCGTGACTGTACTCAGCTGATAAGTCAGTGTGGGTGCATTCAAACAGCCTTAGTTAAAGGGACTGTCATGTGCAACCTATTCATCAATCTCATGGCTCCCACACACTCTGCAGACACTCACACTCCCTCTCTCTCTGCACACACACACACACACAACATCTGAGGCAATTACAAATGTTTCTTCGGAAAACAGGTTTGTAATCAATCATGCGTACCATTTTCTCGTGTCTGAAAAGGCATTCTTAGCAGAGACCAAATAATGATGCAGTTTAGGTTATGCTAATGATAATGCTCGGGAGGACAGTGTTCACTTCCCCCAGAACATAAACATTTCACCTTTCAATGTTAATGAGGGTTTGGAGAAGAAGACCTTCAGGAGACCAGATGCCCTGTGATTAAAACCATTGATTTAACTGGCTTTAGACCAGACTATTACTGGCCTGAGTATTTGATGCAGAGCTGTCTGTTATTGTACAGACTAATATGTCTGTTCTGATTCCAGAGATATAGAACATTCCTGCAGCTGTTATATTCTGGGCTTCACTGAGAAACATGCAACCCTGTGAGCTGGTTTAAAAAAAAAACATTTCTTTGTTCACGGCGTGATCTTTTATCACATGAAGTGTGTACTTTCAACAAATCTAGAAACATTCTTATAGATGAAGAATCTCACACCTTGATAAACCAGTCTGACCTTCAGTCAGCTCTACAGAAGTGTTAAAATGGTTCTGGATAGAAAACTGTAAAAAAGAAGAAAGGGATGTACCATGAATGTACCATGGGATGGAAGCAGTCATTGTTGTTTCACAAATTCCACAAGAAAAAAAAACCAAGTGAAATATTTAGTCCCATAAACCTCTAACTTTAGAATAGAAGCACACACAGGCACAATCAAGCTTTCCAATAAACCCATCTGGGGAATTCAAAATCTAGACAAAAGTGAATCTTATTTTTAACATTACGGCCCCTGCTGAGACACAGAAACAAACATGATTAGGGTGGTTGACTTCAGGTCTCTGAATCCTGGAAGCCTGTTTACTCGATTTCCCCCCCCCCACTTCCCAGAGGGAGGCATTATTTTTTGCAAATTAAGTCTAATGTTACCTGCTAAACGTGGTTCTGAAGAATATAAAAAATGAGAGATGACAAACGTCTGTCTGTGGTCGCTGCTCTGCGCTACCTCCGCTGGGCAAAGCGTCGACACCGCAGTGGGAGCGGACGCTCATAGCAAATGGCGAGGGACTATCACGTGACTTTCCCCCGGAGGCTCTTCTCCTCTGCAGCTCGTCTGAGACACGCGAGACGGCCACTCCTAACGGAGCCAGATGGACGCATTGATTAGACGGTGTGGAGCGAGGGAGGGGAGAGACGAAAGAGCTTTAAGAGCTGTGTTAGTCACGACACAGGAACAACCACGTGCACAAAGGCTAGGCAAGGGCAAATTAACTTTGAAGCTCCATTAAATCAAAAGTTCTTTGATTTCATGAAAGGGGCAAGGGGTTAGATGAACGTGTGCCACTTCTCTCTCAAGCAGACTGCCGCCCTCCGTGTTTCTATTTCAGAGGCTACGGCCTCCGTTTCCTCTTATAAATCACTTTTATGTGGTTCGCTTATTTCGGTCAATAAAGTCTGCTTTACAAGCAACAACCAAACGATTGAGTTTCCATTAAAAAAATACAGAAATTAATTATCTATGATAAATAAGCATCTGCTATATACAGCAGATGTTATAACATCTTCTTAAAGAAATGCTTCTGATAAGTCCCCTCTGCAGTCAGTCAGTCTTTTGGGAGAATCTATTTGATGGCCAATTTCAGAATCATGCTTTGGAAGAAAGGACATCTTATTTTCTTTCAGTTGGACCAACTAAAATTATAATACTCTAAATTTGCATGGATGAACTGCAACTATGACACTAATTAAAGTAATTGGCTGCCAGGGTTCAAAACAGCCAACTTCCCATGAGACAAAACAAGGGTTTGTAATTTGGCACTGGAAGCTAGCACGGTAGAGTGCAAATTAGCGGCAGAACCGGTGGGCACCATCACATAATGGGCCCCATCTTACACCCGGTGCTAAGCGGCGCTAACCCAAACGCAAGTGTCTTTGCTATCTTACACCCGGTGCTAAGCGGCCCTAACCCAAACGCAAGTGTCTTTGCTATCTTACACCCGGTGCTAAGCGGCGCTAACCCAAATGCAAGTGTCTTTGCTATCTTACACCCAGCGCTAAGCGGCGTTAACCCAAACGCAAGTGTCTTTGCTATCTTACACCCGGCGCTAAGCGGCACTAACCCAAACGCAAGTATCTTTGCTATCTTACACCCGGCGCAGGGTTCATTATAGCCCCTAGCGCTCACGTCGGTTAAATACCAAGTGATGGTGCGCCCATAGCAAGTGAACTGGGCGTGTTGGTCTTAAGATGAGGTGTGGCCAGGATTATTTTTGGCGTATTGCTTGAGCCAGCAGAAAGCGCTTGCGCTAAAACCACCAAAAACCTGGTCTAAAGTCATGTTGCAGTTGTTTACTTGTTATTTTAATGGCGCATATAAGTGCGTCTACATAGGCGTGTGCACAACGTGCGTACACCCTCCTGTCTGTTGCACACAGGGGCGTGCACAAGCATGACTAAAAATATCAAGATTACAATGTGAAATATTATCATTGTGTAGGCTATATAAAAAAATGCATAATAATAAAAGGGTCCATAGGTCAAAGACCACATACCTGTCCCTCAGCCAAGGGGAATGGCGCATTAAATTGCTTTCAGTGCACTCCATCAACATAGCACAGCAATGTGCGATGATACGTGTAAGGTTACATGTATAGTCTAGACTATTCGCAATTGTCCTGGTTCAAGCTATGACTTTATTTGCCTATATCTGCCAGTAGTTCCTGTAATCTTCTGGGGGACAATCTTCTGTTACGGGACAATGGCTATCCATTAAAAACTTTGCTAATAACACCTATATCAAGCCTAATGCGCAAATTGTCATTTACACTTAATGTGTGAATTGTCATTCAATCGAAAACTTGCGCACTGCAATAATAGACAGACATTTGAGTTCTGAAACTGCGCTTCAGATGTCATTACAATACTGCTCTCTAAATAGAATGGTTTTGACTGAAAAAAGTTCAAAACCTTGTCCAGGGAATATTGCATTTATTGTTTTTCAAATAGCCTAGGCTACGGCGAATTCGCTGTGCATAAGGTTTTTTCGATAGCCTACGTTTAAAAATGTCACGTTAACTGAATTTGAACCTTATTCTTCGTCCTTCATATTTTTATGGGTTTTCTAAGGTGAGATGGAAGCCATTGGTAGCTTATTCTCAGCTGTTGCAGGTGCTTTTAACGAAATTTAACCGCATATATTTTGTAAAATAACAGCACTGTCAGGAATTACTGGGAACTCTTAATGGTTAGTCCGAATAATATTGATTAGTTACTATTGATCCATATAGCCTATTCCTTGATTGCAGTAAACACGCATGAGCATGTCTGTTTCGCCATCATATAAGCAATCCGCCAAGGTGGAAAAGCAGGCTTTTAAAGGGAATGGTATATGACATTTTGATTGGTTTATTGCATGTCACGCCAAAGACACACCTATAATTAATGAAGAGACTAGGTTCAGCCCATTTGCACATTGCGCCGTGCTTAGCGCTCAAAAAACACGCCGTCAAAATAGCAAAAGTGGACTTGGACACGCCCTAAATGCACTTTACGCCATGCGTTTAGACAAAGCGCTAAGATCGCCAAGATAGAGCCCAATAAGTTAAGGGCACGTTTATTTTCGAACCACAGGGGTTGTTTACATTGTGTGCAAAGCTTGGACATACAGATATGAAGTGAGAGAGGGAGGGAGCAAACAGAAACCTCTTTCTCTACAGCATGAGTCATGGGGCAAACATTTCTATCACAGAATGACAGCTCCATTGTGCAGCTCCTTACGAATTAACCTGTGATCTTATAATGCTTTTCATTTTATCTATAGAGCTCCTTATGTTCACAGTCTATGGTTTCATAAACCCAGAGGATTTCCTGTAATGTCTTGAGGTGTATGATAACTTGAATGCCAAATAACACTTTTTTTTTTTTTTTCATATAGCAGTTTACAAAACTGACACGAGTTCACAGCTCAGGTAACTTTAGAACAAATATAAATATAATCAATAAAAAAAACACTATATATTGATAGGCAAAAAATATATACCCTTATATCAAAGGAATTGCATTGAGGTGCGTACTCTGTATACTGTACACACATGAAACATAGGGAAATGCGTGTAACATTACACAGGTTGCGTCGGGACCAGCGCTAGGAAAAATAAATATTGAAATGGAATATTTATCCCCCCCACCCCCACCCCCCCAGTCTGGGGTTGCACCTTCTCACCACCCCACCTACAAAGACATCCTGGGGGAAACACTGCACTGTGAATCCCCTCTGTGCAACGGCCGAATATAATCTGCAGTGGGCATTGCATTATTAATGCAGGGCGCTGAATCTGCACGCTCTGCGTGCAGTTTTATCTCTGCTGCTCGACAGCGGGGAGAGAAGGGGCGCGGACAACCGCCCCTTCCGCGCCTCGCAACCCGCCAACCGTCACCGCCTCCGGTGTCCGCCCCGTCCTCCCCAAACGCAGCCCGGCTCTGCGGGCTCCTCCACGCACCAGCTCCACTCGATAAGGTCGCTAGCTAATGCTCCCAAAAAGGAAATACACAGTAATACCAGTGCCATTTTCCAGCCCAGTGACCTGCTCATGTATACTGTAAGTGTCTCGAACGCACCCAGTGCCTGTTCTTAGACTGGAGATGAGTTTGTTTTAATGATCCCTGTCCTTCTCATTATGTCACAAGCGTGACCACTGTAGCTTCAAACACCCATGTATTCAAGTTTTGAGCAGCAAATATTGGATTTTTACAAGGAGAAGGATGCTCTAAAGAAAATAACCAGAGGATTATTGGAGTTGGGATTTTGCAGCGACTCCTCCGCTGTCACGCAGCCCCAGTCCTGGCATAAATAGGTCACCTCGTTGATTTAAAAAATATCTAAAGTAGCCTTAATACTTTTCTCTTGGCAACTTGCAGCACACTTAATTCTGAGTCCTCCCTGCAGGCAGGTTGCCCGAGACGCCGGGGCGTCAGGGCGCTCTGGTGCATTTTGATTTCCTGCTTTTATGAAAGTGAATTTATTCCTTCCTACTTGCTGGCACACAGCACCGGTCTGAGGTTCCAACGATGCACATATTCTGTGGATGCACAAATCTGAATGATGAGAAACAAGTATGAGGAAAAACAGCATAAAATGAAGGCAGAGACCATCACAGCTGCAAAGGGGAAATGGGTCCAGCTGCACCAATGATACCACAGTACCCTCAGGAAGCTGTGCTTATTCAGTCAGTCAGTCAAATCAGCTTTACTTCGTATGGCCCATCAACAATCAAAAGGGTTTCACAGAAAAGTGTTTTTCACAGAACCAAAATTGAAAATCAAAAGTGAGAGTTAAATAGGAAAATAAACAATATAATTCCTGGCTGCTTGCAACGTGGAAAGGGACTGAGAATATCTTAGAAAAGATGCATCATCACATTTGCATAAGCTGCATGTTAGAGACAGTCATGCCATAGTGGGGTGAGAAATGTATACACTGACATGCATACATGTACAGGCATTTGTCTGAGGTCATCCTCACTGAGTTCCATAACTGGGCGAGGTAAGGTAAAGGCCTAGTTAGGTAAGGTAAGTTGAATTTAAGTTGTTTTATATAAACACACGTAGCTTTAATGGGAACAGATTCTAATGATGAAATGATTAAGTAAACCAGAGGGATTTCTGTTGAAATGGTTGCAAATAAAACTGTAAAATGGTCTATAACTACTGTACATGAGGGGTCAGTGCAGCCACTAAAATACTGGGTTTTTTTAAAACCAGTGTCCTTTTCATTTTTAAAACCAATGTACAGAGGAGTGATGGGCTTGTTTATGAATAGTGCATAGTTTATCTCGCTCTAGAAACTACCAAGGGCACAAGGGGTACATTGTGTGAGATAGAACATAGTGTCAGACTGCAGACAGTTTTAAGGGCCTGCTTGTCAGCTATGTACAAAAATAAACCGCCCCGAAGCAAACGCTAGCCCTGCTTGACTGACAGGCCCTGTCGCTTTTTGTTCATCCATTCGACTGCAGGGAGTGACACATAGAAACTAAATCATTGGTTGTCTCTCTACCACTAATCTTAGAGAGGACACAAGGTAATGAGATAACAAAATTACATCTCTGATAAAACTCACTAATCTACCAGATACCTGCCTACATAAAAATGACAGAAAACATGTTTTATGTCTGTTTTCAATGTAGATATGTTGTTATATATTTAGTGCAGAACAGCATAATATGTCAGGCTATACTGTAAAATATTTGTATTTATTTTAAAAGTATTTAAAGTATTGTGTTCTTTATTCAAAACAAAGTAGGAAAATGACAATTAATGCCTAATTAATGTGAACAAATTCTGAGCAGTGATGTTGTTAATGTTGAGAAATGGGTTCTTTATATCCTGCTAGTTTTTGACAGAGGTTTTGTTCTACAGTACAGAAGGCATTGGGGTGTATCAGATAAAGACCATGCAGGTGCACATCCTGTGTGGGGCACTGATGTTTACCCCTGCTTGCTTCAGCAAACCCATCAGTATAAACAGATACTCCATTTACAAAGATAGTCAATTATGCACGTTGCTGCAGATAACAGGACAGCAAAGAAATGTCCAGACTGTAGGACAGCGGGGTTTTCTGGAGAATAGGGAGGCTTGAACAGCTTTTCAGAAGCCAGTTACAACAAGACAAATCTCACTTCATCAACACCTTCTTTTTTTAGTCTGGCTGTTTGAAAAGCTTTGTGGCAAAGCACACAGATTGCCATCTTGTGAATTCAATCAAATTTTCATATCAAGACTAAGTGGTAGGCAGAGAGAATTCTCCCCTTATAGTGACCAGGCAAAACCTGGTATATCCTCAAGAAAGAGTCCAGCACCTAAACACAGCAAAGTGAATAATTGAACTGAAGAAAGTTGGGGCCGTCCCTACTTTTTATATTAAAAAAGTGGTTTACTAATTACAAGAATAATTCTAAATCTGATTGGTAAATAGTTAATACATACGTATATAGTAAATTCAAGAAAGTAAACGATTGGCTATGTCTAACACATATCACGAATACTGAATAAGCACACAACGACCTCTAACCTTCCAATATTCCTATGCTTCCATAAACATGCTTTACACAAAACAACTCCTTGTCCTTGGGAAGCTCGGAGAGAGCCAGTGGCCCCAGTGGAAGGCCTGAAAATGTAACACATGTACACACTTTAGTCATAATGAAGATAATCTCCACGCTTCATAAGCAATCGTGCTTTTAAGGAAACCTTTCCCTAAAGTACACCACAGACAGTTCCCTTTGGCTTCAAATTAAGTTCAATTAAATGTTCAGGAAATAAATTAAAATAACGCCTACATAATAGGCCCAACACCATTTACATCATTACACAAAGCCTAATTGGAATGAGAGAGTACAGAATACCATTCCTCCCGTAGCTTAGAAGCCAATTTCATTTTGGGACCCTCTTTTGGACAGCAGAGGGCTTCAGAAACACTCCCAATTCTCATGTTCTTCATCAAATCATTTGTCACTTCTTCATCAGTGAGAGGGGAAAGGGTAAGTTACCAACTCCCGCAAAGCAGAAAAGCATGGAAATGAATGAATACATCTAAGGAGAACGACTTTTGAAAGTAAGCCTTCAAACGCATTGGTCTGAATTACAAAAAATGTAATGAAAAATGTAGCACATTTATTGTAAATAATCTGAGAGAAAGGGGAGTTACCAAATTATAAAGAAATAATTAGGTCCCATGACTCAAGTTTTCCACTATAATCTTATTCATATTTTTCTGAACTATCCATGGCCTCCGATATATCAAATATTCATGTCTTTGTCATCTCTGTAAATATTGAAAGCACTCGTTTCACGAGGCCAGCTTAAGCGAAGCCATTTTTTCATCAGTTATGCAGAGTCCCCATGGGTAGGTGAGTAACAACCAGATTGTGGAGGGACACGTAGATTCAGCTCAAACATGCATCTAGACAGACAATGATCTCATAATTATTCTGGAAAGGGTTTGACCATCTTTCCTTTGGTTAAAATCACTCTGTGGAGGAGGGCCTTTTGTCTTCCAAAACAGGGCATTGTGTCTGCCTATGTTATGTTTTACACTGAGTATGCTTTCTGATAGTGTCCCATTTAATGCTAACAGAGCAAGTAATCTGCTAGTACCACATACAGTCTGCATACTAATGCAGATAATCTCACGTTGACAAACAATTTATAGTGTTAGTTATTTGTTATGATTGTTGGTACACTATAATAACATTCAAATGAATTTGTTTCTCGTATTAGCAGAGTACCCTTTTACATTTATTGTAATTACCATGATTCACATACTATTCACATAGACTCTACAAAAAGGTATCAAAAAATGAATCAAAATGGACAATTTCCTTTGCTAAATGAGCAGCATTTTCATTTTGAGAGTCTTGTTGAGAGTTTTTCATAAATTGTCAGAGGGGAAATGATCTTTCCCCAGCAGCAGTAATGGAGGTTCACAGATCGATCTATTCTGTCTCAGAGGAAGATAACACACTTTCTCTCTTTTGTTAACAAAGATGGAAAATGAGATCTGAAATGGAGCGAATCCTAAGAAATGGAAGTGAATCATTTCTAACGCGGAGAAGTCACTGCAGAGAGTGAAACACAGTGTCTGGGGCCCCTGGGAAGGTGATGGTCCCTGTCATATAAGGACCTTATCCATTCCTGTGCAAACATAGCCATGTCAGGAACTCACTGGTGAAAGCTCTAAGCACAGTTCTTGAATTCACTCCATTTAGGTGCATTATCCCTGAATGGAGAAGGCACTGATCTGATCAGAGCACCCAGGCCTATCATGGATAATGCACCAAAAACCTCACAACTATCAGCCAGTAATGGATTTAACCCACACAGCATAAATGTACTGTATGTTAAATAATAAAATAAACACACCGATGATGAAAGCAGAGCATGTCCTGAAATGTATAGCACAGCCGGGACCGCCACAAACTCCTGGAAATGTGGAATTTTCTGTTATGATCAGTCATGATCGCGATGAGACTTAGCAAAGGACAGTGGTTGTTTATTTTGGATTCAGCAGCTTCCACAGGTATTCATTGACCAGCATGAAATTAGTTGGGAGACACCACTCAAACTACACCATTAAGGCCCAGTAAAATACTTTCAAAACTCGTTCTTTCTCTCTTGCCCTCTTGAGTAATTAAATACATAATAAAAAGTGAAACTAGTTTTTCAAACAAATTTTATCACATACTTATTTTTATTTTCTCCGAATCAGGAATGCCCAATTGTACCTGAAGGTCCAGTTCATTACGGCACCATCCTCAGTCAATTTGGGAGAGTGCAGACGAGCGTGTTCTCCCCCTCCACAATGTGTTCATCCAGACACCACTTACTTTCATTTATAACGAGCTGCGCAGTCATTGCGTTGGCGTGGAGTACACTATGGGCCCGATTTACGAAGGCGTTTAGCATTTGCAAAACCTTTTAACACACAGAAAACTAATAATATAACCAATGATTTGTGCAAAACAAATACCATAGGTCATGTTATTGGTTTTACATATGCCAAAAGGTTTTGTGCACACTAAAGGTCTTAGTAAATCAGGCCCTAGGTGTGCAGTCTGGAGGGACGCCGTTCACTAAAGGAGTGCATTTTCTTTTACGCAATGGGTCAGGGGCACATGCACTGGAAACCAGTGTCTGGTATTAGCAGGAGGAGGATATTGTGATTAGACTGGGTAGGTCTATGCTAAACAGCTTTTCAGATTAATGAAGCCTCTTCCTCTCTTAGACGGATATAATGTATCACTGTAATAAAAGGGTGTAATGTAGACATTAATGTTTGTTTTCATGAAGATTATCCGGGGAGGTTTCTCTCTATTTATTTAAGATTAATGGTCGAGGTCTGGATCATGTTTTTAAAATAAATGAGTTCCGAAACATAAAATCTGAGTGACACTTAATTATAAAAAACACCCCACATCCGGAAATTCAAAACAGATTTTCTCCTCCTTTTATCACAAAGATAAAAGTAAACAATCATTCAGTTCACTGAGTTCCAAAATAAATTGAGCATAGTCTGAACCATTTTTGGAGAAGAGATACATTCATCATAAATGCCAATGTCACTGTTTCAGCAGCATACGGTCAACTGTAAGATTCAAATACTGGACACAATTTAGCTCCAGCTCTTCACCCACACACCTGCACAACTGATTAAATGACTACATAGCGAGAAATTAATAAATATCCTCCTAGTTTAATTATGGATAAATTATGAGAATGTGGCTAAGCCTGAATTAGCACATGACAGAATGAGCTAACGGCATTGCAGTGGCCTTCTTCAGACATATATTTATCTATTAAATGCTTTATCAGCCACTGTTCTCTAATATTTGTTATAAAAAAGAAACAAAGTGGAAGCAAACTATTATATTTGCTTTTTCCTTTTCACCATGTACACAGTCCTATTGAAAAGCTATTTAAAAGTATTTGTATGCTCGATAGCCCAATACTTTCTTGGTCATGAAAAAATGGATGCAGGCTGCCGTGTTTAATCCCGTGTTCCTTGCGCTTTAACTACCTATTCCCAAGTGTGGCTTCCCAAAAAAACAACATTACATTTTTGCTCATTTGCAATGAAATTGGGAAGTAGTCAGTTAACCACCCTCCTAAGGTGAATCATTTGCAATACTTTGTTACTATTAGGCATTAGTCATTAAATTACACTGAACTAATGTACTTTTCATTTACTCAACATTTTAACATAATAAAACATTGGACAATTAATCAAAAAAATGTTACACTTATCTCCTGTCCCATGAGTACCATAGAAGCTTATATTAAGCCCAATATGTAGCAAACAGCAGGAACTAGATGCTAACTCACAAACTTAGCATATGGCTTCCGCCAGTCCTCAAGGGAAATCCTGTCCTTGCACGTTTTTCATCCTTGTGCGTGTATGCCTACCGAGTGGGTGTGCGAGTTAGCATGCACGTGTGCCTGTTCACGCGAGAGTGGATTTGTGCATGTACGTGTGAGCGTGTGCGTGCCCGTGTGCACATGCATGGAATGAACATGTGTGCGTGTGTATGTGAGCACACGAACACGTGTGTGTGTGTGTGTGTGTGTGTGCGTGTGTGAGCACACATACACGTCTGTGTGTATATGTGCACATATGTGCATGCATACGTGCAGCCATCGGTGTGTACACATGTGGGCAGAGTAAGAGAGGACCACAGCAGCTGCCTGGTTTGCAGGTCCAATGCCGACACCATTCATGGCTAATAATGCATCCCAAACGAAGCCTTTAACTACAATGTTGTTGCGCACTCAGCTTTACTGTAACCTGTGCACACATTTTAAGATGTCTTTCAACTAAAGGAAGAAACGAGAAATGGATCTACCATTCGCACGTTTTTCACTAGCTGCCTGAAATGTCATTTAGGAGCCAGACCTAAGTGGCTTCCTGCTATTCCTCCTCTAATTCTGATCGTGACATCAGGTAACCGCCCCATCCCCAAGATCCTAGAGCAGGGGTGTCCAATCTTACCCGAAAAGGGCCGGTGTAGGTGCAGGTTTTTGTTCTAGCCCAGCACTACAACACCTGATTATACTTATCAAGGTCTGATTGAAGAGCATGATTAGTTAATTAGTTGAATCAGGTGTAGTAGTGCTGGGCTAAAACAAAAACCTGCACCCACACCGGCCCTTTCCGGATAAGATTGGACACCTCTGTCCTAGAGCAATACAAATGCTAATGCTAGTCCGCCCCCAGACTATGACGGACAGTTGACTAGATTTAATTTAGGCACGGAAATGCCGTGCCGGTTTTATAAAAAGCAATGAGAGACCACTCTGCAGTTCAATAAATGCAATGACGAGGATTGCTTTGAATTGTGTTACGTTCCGTGCGGCACTCAAGAGTCACAGTGCAAAATGCAACGGGCACGTCAATTACATTCACAAGTGTGTATTACATTCAACTGTGACACAAAAACCACGCACTGACTTTGAAAAGCAATGGCAGGCCACACCGCAGTCCAATAAATACAATAACAACGATTGCTTAGCGTTTTGTCACATTCAGAACTAAAGGTTAGTATTACAGTTAGTTGTGGCAATTGTGCGCTTCATTATGTAAAAGCAAACGCAGATATGTAGTACATTTCACTGTGTCGCCAATAGCGGTTGCATTTAATAAAGTCACTGAAAATCTTCCATATCCTTCGTCCTTTCTCTAGCGCATTCGCTCAAATCACTATGGAAACGGGGGGGGGGTTATATTAAAGTAAACTGGCGCTGTCCATGCAGCATCTGCGATCTCCCAGCAGGAGAAATTTTCCCGCTATCTGAATCGATTGTCTTGGAGGAGAAATAGAAGCTGAGAAATACAAGCTTTTTATCACTGAGCTTGGAGCAGAGTATCTGGAAGGAGAGCTGGAGTTAGGACAAACTATAGTCAGCAGGGAAATTGCTACCCGTAGGGATTGCAGGAGTCTGGGGTGAAAAGGGTTTAAAGAGATTACAGATCTCAGTGCAGCTACCCACCTAGCAGAATGAATGCAGTATAGTGTACAACGGTGAGCGTGAAAGAGGTTAGCATGGAAGAAAAACATGTTAGCCCAGGGCCAGCCGCAGTGTTACCTTCAAACATCATTAACCTGTGACTACGAGTTTAGCTTGGCTCCCTGACCCCTGACCCCCCTCATGTTCAGTGAACAGGAAGCGGTGATATGGAGCACTCATCATCAGTAGTCTGCTCATGTCTTTTCTCAGTGGTGAACAGCTACCCAAGCCTGCATCAGGTACAGCTGAACAAGTGCAACAGATAATTGGACCCCGGCGAGCTTCCTCTTCTCTCATCCTGTCCTTAAATCGTAAAAAGGACTGTGCCCTCGCTGTACAAAGACAGGGCCGCCGAATGCTACCTCCCCTGAACATTGTGTGAAATCTACGCGTAATGATGTCAACAGTCCCAACTTCACTGAACCTCGTGAGTTCTCTTGGTACCTGGCTGTAGAAAATTCCGCGCAAAACACTTCAGCAAGAGAAGCACCTGAATGGTTATTTTTCCAGTTTGAAGATAAAACATTAGATGCATTTTATTTCCTGAACCTTAGTTTATGACTGTATATAGTGTTTGTATGCAGTTGCACTCTGACACAGGCTTCTGCACACGCTCTCTCTGAGACATGTAGTGCTGTTAGACATACACACATGCTGCATTTTACATGCTTAATCTAAAATGTTTGTAAATTATGAAAAGGGGGAAACTATTTACCTACTGTAAAGGTCGTCTTCTCCCTCCTTTCTTGTTAAGACTCATTGCACTTTTCCAAGGATCAGTCCGTTTCTAGAAAAACCCATCACAGAAGCGACACAGTCAATATTCAACATAATAAAATATCCTGCTTTATCAGATCCTGGTTCAATCTGAGATGGTGCATCATTGAACAATGCATTGATTTACTCCATTCACTCAAACGGTATTTTCTTTTGCCTTTATCCTCGATTGATTAAAAAAAAAATGTCTACTGGCTATTCAGAAACTTACAATTATTGGACTCTATCTGCCAATATTATAGCTTTGGGACATCAAGCTTTAGGATTTTCAAGTGCCATTTCATAGCATTTTTGTAACCCATCTACATTCATTTTTAACATGCTCAAAAAAGTAATTTTGACAAAACTAAGAATTTCAGATAGGAACCTGTAGTTCTAAGCTCTTGCCTTGACATTTTGTTCTGAATAGTTGTGTGTGGGAAGTGACCTCAAGACAGGACTGATCAATAAAAGAAATCTAATCCAGCTTCCAAAGTCAGTATCATTGAACCAAGGAAGAAAGGTCTTTAGAACCTCCAAAACTGTATATTTTGCCGTGTGACAAAAGACTTAGATCATTTAATTCCTGTCAATTACAAACCGCCAACTGATTTTATGAGCAGACTATATTGCCCCATACCAGTAGTAATTAGGACTGTTGACACTTTTACCTGAAACCAGCCTGAATTAATGGAGGACTGTTTACTCACACGATTTTAAGAATGATAACCAAGCTTATCCTTTACAGTAGCCTTTCAGAAAATGAGACAAATATGAAAATCCACTTCCCCCTCCCTACAAGATAACTCATTTATTCCCTGAAAAAAAAAGCACATTCCCAGTCCTTGTTTGAGAACAAAAATGGATTCAGATGCTTTGTGAAACTCAGGGACCAAAAAGGCCACATATAATAAGATACACTTTTATCTGCATCTCACAGGCAATAGCAGCACAGAGGCCTGCGCTTATGACAATGCTCAGCGCATTCATTCATTCCTTTAATTTCACAACCTCAACCTCAGACCAAGCACAAATTTAAAAATCAATATCTTTTTCTCAGTTTACTCAAGGACATCTGAGACTCCATTTTAATTGCAATGGCACTAATAGACGCCTTGACATTTAACATGAAAGCTAGTGATGTATTTGCAACCATATTTAGATAAATTCTGATTGGTGGTTGAATATGTGCAGCTCAAATTACTGAACCATTATAACGGAGTGTGTGCTTCCTGATTATAAACTCCACTATAGACTTGATAAGACTTGCAGAGTACCAGAGTACTTTATCTACTTTCAAATGAAGATCAAAAACTGTCTGATTTGGGGTTCAATTAGAGTGGAGAAACCGCCGTAATGCACGGCCTCGCCTTCCAATTCGGCACTGACGAATGCGTACTGCTTTAATTATAGTGACCTTATCAGTGGGAAGGACTGAGAAGCAAGGAAATTTCCAATGTAAATAATTTCAACTAGTGTCTGCTCCAACGGTTCTGTATCCGCTATAGGTGTGTGCGAGCATGTGCGTTTGTGAGAGAGTGACTCAGTGTGAGACAGAGAGTGCCTGAAGAGAGGGAGAGAGAAAGAGACGAAGGCGCCAACTGGAAGTTTGTCAAATGTTAATCGACTTGTGGAGATGACAAAATAACCAGTAGCCTAATCTATCGTGAGCCTTGAAGTGATTTTTGTGCTCTTCCTGGAAAATTCAAGTGGAATTCATGCCTCAGTCAGAATACATTTCACTCTATCAATTGTAGTACTTCCAGTGACACCACTTTCCTCAATAAAATCTCAGCAAAGCACATCACAGGTATATTTGTATTACCTATATAATACACAAATCGTCGTAAACACTTAAGGACCTATTAAGTGTGAATGAACATCAGAAAGTCTTATAGTATACCCTACAGTGAGTTGCTTGAGCTAACGTCATAACCGCCATATGGGTAATCACAACTGCAAAGACCCACTTCCAGTCGGAATAAAGAGCTAAGCACAGCATATTTTGCAGTAATTGTAGAAATTATCTCTTTTGTGGGATGCATTTATGGACATTTGAGGAGACTTTTAAAATTGGTTGAATTTTTCAATATTTCATTGCCGCCTGCGTCACGACTGACCCATTTTTTCCTGCTCTTCAGAAACAGTTCTCCCCTGCTGTTTCACACTTGTGACGCTTATGAAACATACAAATGTATGTGTGAGTCAGCTGTGTAAAAACAGGCCATATTACATATATTGTCTCTTTCTTCATTCAGGGTATCAGATAGGATTTAATCTCTAAAACCGCATCAACTCAGACTATGGTGTGAACAATCAATAGTATGGAACCCATGGCTGGCTAAATGGCTCTAAGTCATCAAAGGTCTGACGTATCAAACAAGCCTTAAATCATCACTCTGCTGCCAGAAGTACCTTCAATCGTCCTGACTTATTTTTCCATAGAGTTCAATAGGAAAATTTGTCACGAGAAACAACCCTTAAAGTGATACATCCATATCTACGGCATATCTGGCAGAAGAGTGATGGTTTGAGGCTCGTTTGATACCTTCTTAGACCCTTGATGACTTACAGCCATTTTACCACATGCAGAGACGTTATAGTATCGCTTGTAAGAGTACCAGAAAATAAGATATCATCTTTTGATGTTGTTGGGTCACAGACATCAGGAAGTCATGGCATGCAAAGGATATGCGACCAACTATTAAAAATGATTACTTTATTCTATATATAAATGCAGGGGTGCCAATAATTGTGGCACACGTGGTTTTGTTAAAAAATAATTATTTCTTGATGAGGGATATTTTTTTCTCATAATAAATTTACTTCAATTAAAGGTTGGATTTTTCGAATTTTTCTAGTGTGAGATTAAGCTAAACGGTGAATTTTTTATAACCCTTTTTACTCGTCTTTACCAGGGGTGCCAATAATAGTGGAGGGCACTGTATATAACTGATCAAATGAGGTGAATTAATAGGCTCCTAATTGCTTTTGCCAAATGACAACGAGCCAAACCAGCATTGTGTTAACAGAAACGCAAAGCAATTAGGAGCCTGTTGATTCCTACTTGTGCAATATAACACATATTATGGTACTTTAATTCTTCTTACATAACCATTTCTGACATAATGTGGCTTAAGAGGGTGAATAATCCCTCAAAACATGAAGTTCATCATCAACTAACGTTCGCCTTGTTCAGACAATGGTGAAAAAACGAGTTTGGGAACCATTGATCCACACTTGCTTTATTTATGTTGACGCCAGTGTAATTTTCCCGCACGGTGGCAGCAAAACACAGGAATAGTTGTTACTTTTCTGCAACTCAAAGTAATAAACAGTATGAATTAAAAAATCTCGCCATAAAATTGCAGTTAACATGACACTAATTTAGTCAGTTTTGTAATTTTATCCCAAAAATTAACCTGCATTTGTTATTTACCCTCAAGTTTAATTTCCTGTTGCTGTAAAAGACATGTGGTTGGTTGTGCTTATGCCTACCGTGTAATGATGTTGTCTGTGCTTTCAGGATCAATTTCTTTGTAGAACTTTGAGTGTATCTGGTATAGCTAGCCTACTGTCAGTCCTCTTCCGCAGATCGGCCATTCTCCGTCTCACATTGGATCTCTCGTTGCAGTTGTCACTTTAGTATTTATAATAGTGGGACATGGTGTCAGACCCCTGTTCCGCCGAGAGAATTTCGGCATGCTGTGTTATTAAGTCCCGGCCAAACCATCTCAAATTCTCCCACACCTGCCAAGGCCGTCCCCGCTGCGGCAGCTTCCAATAGCTGAGTGGCAGAGGGCTCTGGCCACGGGGCCTCCAATGTGCAAATTTTCTCATTAGGGGCAGGAAAACAAGGGCACCTTTCAAGTCTGCTCTCTTTAAACTGCCATCAAAACACGGGTGTAATCCCATGATGTAGTCATACATCGCTTGTCAGTTGTGTTACAAAATCGTTGCGCGCTTTTTTCCAGGTGTTTCGTAAACAGCACGCATAAGTCATCTCCGTAGTACAAAGACTGGGAATCGCGCTGATAATTATGACAAAGGCAGAACTGTTTTCGGGTTATCTCGGTTTTCGATTTGTGTTCTGCCTTTATTTCAGGGAAATAAAAATATATAAGGACTAAAAGCATAAGGACTAAATCTTTATTTTCTTTGACGCTAAATGCATGTTTGTATAATCGTTAAAACAGGTGGACAGGTTAGGCAACTATCGCCTCTCTTCATTTCATACATTTAATTTCCAGATGTTCTAATATGTTTATCATTCTAACTTTAACTTCAAGGGCACGTTAAAATCATTTTACTGTCCAAAAAACCACACCCACAGTTTAGCCTACTTCATAATTCTGGCAGCTGAGGAGTCAGCCCATTACAATTAGTGCTCGGATCCCTGTGAGATATTAGCCTACCTAACTGTGACTGTTGGTGCTACTATAATTATTTATCGGAACAACCGCTCGCCAGAATAGCGCAAGTCGAAGTGTAGATCCATCAAATTTAAGCGCAGCTGACAGCCAAGTGGTGACGTCACGTGACTGCCTAAGTCATTACGCCTACATGAAGTCATTCCGTTGTGATCTGAGAAAGAGGGGAGTTGCAGCGAGGTATTTTCCGTTTCTCAAGACGAGGAAACAAAATAATATTGCGCAAACTTTGTGTATGTAATAGATTTATTACTTAAATAAATAAATAAATAAATAAATAAATAATGACCCTCCAGCAGACTGCACCGAACAGTTTTGTCAGTTTATGTTCGTTGGCCAATGTAAAACTTGCACGGCTCAGCTAGTTAGAACATTAGTTGCTCACTCCTGACCCGCTGAGTGAATCAAAACAAAATCCTGTTTTCCACTCAATAATCATTTATTCCGAACCTGACTCACAGTTAAATGCAAGTGTTCGTTTTTGTTTGTTTTATTCAGAGATACCGTGATACCAAAATAAATTGCATTCACACATAATTTTCAAAGAATCCTGTGCACTGTCTCACAATAAAAAGCTGTTAGGAGTTCATGTTCAGGGCTAAACCTCAGCCAGCATCTGTAACAGGGATGTGCATATGATAATAATTGATCCAGTCTCACACAGTTTAACGGAATGCATTCTCAAAGTAACATTTGTTCTATTGTTCACCAGGGCCAAACTCTTCCGA
Source organism: Synaphobranchus kaupii (assembly GCA_029718625.1). Taxonomy (NCBI): domain Eukaryota; kingdom Metazoa; phylum Chordata; class Actinopteri; order Anguilliformes; family Synaphobranchidae; genus Synaphobranchus; species Synaphobranchus kaupii. Next base: position 95,917,019 of record CM056380.1, read on the forward strand.
GGGAAGAAGGTTCAAGGAGATTTTGACATCAAAGTGGAACAGGTAAATTTCAGCCTCTTTCCAAAGAACACACATACACACAACACATGTACAGTCCTATTCTTTCTCCCATTTCCTGGCAAGATTTAAAATAATCAGCATAGTATTACATTTGTGTTGTAATTAGGGTATTGGAGAGCTGAAATATTCTCTCAGGTTTCTGTGGATATTTTAAGCACATATTTTGTAGTTAAGTAATAGCCTACAGGTGGTCTTATGATGATTGTGGTGACATCATGAAATAGATGTCGTAAGAATAATGTGAAGTCGTGCAATAAACAGGATGCTCTTGTGTGAAAAAAGTGACACAGACTGAAGTGAGTCAGCTTTTCTGGAAGTCCAAACCTAGGAACAGGGAAAATAAATATTACTGTGCTGTTTTTAATCTTGCCAAGTGTTTTCTATGAGCTGTTTCAAGGGAAATCGAAACGGCATTAAGTGGAATTTGTCCTACTGTATAACCACACTGTAATAGTATGAGTTGCACAACTATGTTTATATTAGTAATAAAACACCACTTGGCTTGCTCTTCCCAGCTGAGTATCTTGATGCAGGTCTGGGCTTAAGCCATGTGGGGATCACTTTCTTGTTTACAGCTTAAGGGTAAATTGAATATTATCAGACTGTAAAGACTGCCTTTGATCCTGGTCTGGGTCTTCTCGGTGCTCAGCACACAGGCCTGTTAGCCATTTCACCATTTCCTTCCTCCTTTGTGCAAAATTGCTGCTTTCCACTGCGGCTGCCAGGAGAATATAGTTACAGAGTGAGTCAATTCTTTTCAGTGAAAGGCAATTACCTTTCCCTACATGCACTTTTGTGAGCAAAAGAAAGTATGAGCACCAGAGTGAAAGGTCTGTCCTTCTCCATTCTTCGTAATGAACAAATATCGCCAGTACATTCTGGGACTGCCATTGATCTTCAGTATGTCCCAGCTCTGTTTAGGCCAATGAAATGGAACTTTAAGGAGGTTCTGTCAGAATTTAATAGAAAAAACCATGTATAAATCGCCAACTGGTAAGTGACAGAGCTCTCTGATTGCTCCTCCATTTTGTGCTTACTTTTGTGTGGAGAGAGCAGAATGCCTCAGATTCTCTGGTCTGCCTGACATTGCACTGCAGAGCTCCTCAAAGTGGAAACAGATTTTTGTCAGTCTAATGTGCTTACATAGTGTCACATGTTTTGAGCAACCTGCAGAGCAGCCTCAGAGGGACCCTGCTTTATTTCGGAGACATTTGCAGCCCCCCTGCCTCGATCTGCTCCCTTACCCCCCAAAACTGTGTTTCTGTCTTTCATTACCGCTCACCCACAGTCATCTGAGCCCAACGGCATCCGGGAAAAGCATTTCACTCCTGTTATGCTCGTTTTTCTGCCTGCAATAAACATAAAGGAGCAACATGTCTGTCTATATTGAAACACGGACAGTACATTGGAGGCCACAGGACTCTTCATGAAGGGGTAATGTTCTAGAGATGTTGGATGGAGATGTTTGAAAGGTTTGCAGGACTGAACCTGTGATGTGAGTGGAGCACAGTTTAATAAACGCTGCATTCAACTGAACGCAAGAAAGGCCCCCCAGATGGTTCCTATTTCAGCGGCAGACACTCCACAATGATCTTGCACATGCTGCGTTCGGCCTCAACTGTAATTATTTGAATCCCACGAGATGATGTCAGATGGAATTTACGCTTTTATAGTTGCACCAATTTGCAGTTAATTTTACAACACCCACTCCCACACACACACACACCCTCATCCCCACACCACCTCCTCCCAATCAGCTACTGTGGAACTGTTGTAGGAATGTAAGAAACAGAAGCTGATTCAAAACAGGAGTCATGAAACTGGTGTTTAGGAGCGGTCACAGCGTATCTGAGTCACACCCTCCTAGCGCATTTCAGTAAAAGGGTTAGGCAAGTCTGTCTAAACTGATAATTGGTTTACAGGAACGCATGTTTTTCAGCATTTACAGTAAGTGAAAAAAAGTGTTAATTCAGAATGAATAATCGGTTCACAGACTTGCGTACGAATATTGCTTGAAAACCAATATGATTTGTATAGTGGCAGGTCACCCTGACATTACACATTACAGACAAATTAAATTTATGGCCTTTATTATACAGAAATATGGCATGACAATGCTGCTTCTCATTCTGAATGCAGTATTGAAGCCCACCTCTTTTGTCAGACGACAGACAGTATACAATATTCTCATATTCTGCCACCTATCTCTCTCTCTCTCTTTCTCTCTCTCTGTTCTAGGCTGAATTCTCAGAGATTAACCTTGTGGCCCATGCCAACGGGACCTGTAATGTGGACATGCAGGTCATCAGGAATGGAACAAAGGTGGTCAGGTGAGTGAGAGATAGAGAATGTTAGTCTCAGTAAATATGCACACTGAGTCTAGCAATGGACATATTACAGTGTATTTGCGGCAGTAAGACATTTCTGGATACAATAAATTTAAATCCGTCATGACACCATCATTTTGTCCAGTCATCTACTGTGACTTCGACTTGTGCTCAGCAAAGACAGTATCCCCTCTCTGCCACGGCAAAGGACTTTTATGTTATGTGTTGCTGGGAACCAATCACAATATTAGAAGGAATACAATAAAAGCATTTACCATCATCCCATCAATTTTTAACCGAAGATATTGAGCAGAATCCTCTGCGTTTATATATCTGTTTTGAGAAATGTTCTCAGCAGAAAGAGCCCAGTATTTATGTTAGACATATTTGATTATGTATCTTGGTCTGGTGAATCTCCAGATAGATATGAAATATACACAAGGCAATGTGTTATTCATTTAAGATTTGGAACAGATTCCAGGTCCCATTTCATAAGTAACCTCAGGCTGTAATGATAGAGCATCGAGTGGCTGTTTTTTTTTTTTTTTTTTAACTCGGAGGGCATGACATCATTGACCAGCCACATGCCTACTCCTTGTGAGTCAGACGCCGAGGACCCTGTCTTGACATTTACTGTAAATTAACCGCTGGACCACACCATGTGCTCATTGGTCAGTTTCTGTAGTATGGTAATATAATAGAGGTATGCCAACTCACAGAGCCAAAGCCACGACTCCAAAGCAAAGTCAATGCCTTGAAATATTCTAGCAAGGATTCCATAAGAAAGTGCATTGGCTTTATGGCCAACTCAGATAAAACCATGATGATCCACAATGCTCGTTTATGATTGATATTTATTTTGTGGTGGTGGGGGGGGGGGGGGGGGGGGGGGGGGTTGCATAAATGTATAGAACAACGTATCCCATCTACTTTTTACACTGGGTTTCAAGATGAAAGGGGAAATGTCATAGTAAACTTTACAACTTTACTACGTAGTAAGGTAGTAAAGTTGCGTAACACTTACCGGCTTTACCTCTCAATCGTTAAATTACTTTTTTACATCTGTCATGCTGGCACTTAGGCTCACAGCAAGAAGCAAGACAAGCTATGTTTCTGAATGTACTATACATTATAAAAGTAAGAGGAGAGGTTATAGCACCAGTCCAGATACATGTCTGAGGGCTAATTATCAACACTAGAACACAGATGGAGTGCCAGATGACCCGAGGTGTAACTGTGGCAGTTATCTGAAGGACTTGCAGTATTGTGAAAATGTCAATGTGTCATTGCGAAAGCTTCCTCCAATTTAAATGCCATTGGAATTTAATTGACCTTTTTGGTGCTGTATTCTGAATTTCACCACAGAAAAAAAGGTAAATCATGTCCCATGTGCATACTGTACGTACCTGCACTCCTCCACATACACACACACACATATATAAACACATATGCAAACACACAAACAGTACACACACACACACAGTATCTGAATGAGGTAATATAATGTAATCTTATGGTATGGTGGCTCGCTAGAACTAATTTATGTTATGTACGATCAGTGCTGAGAGCATGCCAGTGTGTACACAGACACACCAAAGAAAAGGAGCATCTCACATCTCACTTTACCACCCACAGAGCGATCTGAGAGACCCTTTCTGTCTGCCATCTTCTCCAAGCTGAAGAATTTCATATCTGCTGAAAAATGCGCCATTTGTAACCTAGCATGTGAAAGCTGTACCCTTTGATTAGTTGCAGTAATCCTCTGATGTTAACCAGTTCAATAATAATAATAGCTATTGTCACATGTGAACATAGTGAAAAGAATAATATCTGTCATTACTTTTTGTATGCTAATATCAGAATCATAATTCTCATAGATCATTCAAGCCTGACTTTGTCCTCATCCGACAACACGCCTTCAGCATGGCAGAAAACGAGGATTTCCGCAACTTGATCATTGGCCTGCAGTACGCTGGCATCCCCAGCATCAACTCCCTGGATTCCATCTTTAACCTTTGTGACAAACCCTGGGCGGTAAGAGTCTCCATGTGCGCTGTGTCACCCAAACGTCCCTGCGCCAATCAGCTCACACCGTGTACCTACGGCGTTTTCACTTTCAGACTCTTCTTGTTGGCCTTTTTACTCAAATACCATTAAACATTTGCAGAGATGTTAACTCTGTTGATAAGACTTAAGTATCTCTGATCAGCAGCATTCATTTCCTACCACTGTTCCATTACCGATTCATTGAAAGCCTTAACCAGGTGTAGATCTTCAGTCGTTTCCCTGTAGGGTTTATATTTATGGCATTGCTCAGATATGTGTCAAATATTCAGGGTCTGAAGCGCACACTCTGTTGTTCATTTCACATAAACAGCCAGGCAGTTGACTCAACAAGGTGATTCAGAGGTGGAATATTTCCAGAGGAAAGGGGCCCAGTGCCTCTGCCCTTAGCACATGACTGGAGCCTGCTTCCCTGACGTGGATAATAATTTCTCATTTTGAGTCAGAGCAGCATGCACATATGACAGGCTGCTGCATTTCCTATTTTGCAATAGCAGGTCAGGCGAGTTGAGTGGAGCTGCTGCATGGGATTCAATTTGCTCGGAGGCATGTTGATTCACTACTTTGGGGTTTTCCACATGAGTGGGAATAGTGAGCCACCTGCACCGGCCAGTCACCTCCACTCTCGTGTTTGGGTTTTGTCCTTTCTTTAGTGGAATTTTTTCCCCATTCCAGAAAGCAGAGGTCATACAATGCATGACTGTGTAACTGTTTGTTGTGTTCTACACATTCACATCTGTTTCAAGAGCCTTTCTCTGGTCAAGCATTGGGAATTAGCACAAACTATAAATATTATGGTATAATACATCATATTATTTGCACACCTGAGCCTTTAGGAACTATTATGTGGTCATCCTGTTTCACTGGGGTATAAATATGAGGTGACACACATACCAAAACCCCTTTGTCATCCATCAACATGGGGAATATCAGTGAACGCACAGATGGAATGAGACAAAAGGTTGTTTACCTTCATAAATCAGGCAATGGCTATAGAAAATAGCCTCATGTCTGAAACGACCTATTTCCACCATTAGCGCAATAATTAAGACTTTTAAAGCAACTGGAGCTGTGATGAACCAGCCTGGTGTAGTTTGCCCCCATGCACAGTGAGGAGAATGATTCAAGATGCAAAAATTTCTCCACGGATCACAGTTGGAGAATTGCAGAAGTTGGTGGCATTCTGGGGTCACAAAATCTCCAAAAGTACAATTAGATGCCACCTCTATGCCAACATGTATTTTAATAGGCTTGTCAGAAGATAGCCTTTGCTGTCATCATACCACAAACGTAAGAGCCTGGAGTTTGCTACATGTTCCCGGAATTTAGATTGGAGCTGGGTGCTAAGGTCAGACAAGACGAAGAGACAAAGGTCCGTTTGGCATAATAAGAGGCATAGTTATGCAGAAAAGAGCCTTATGCCCACTGTGAAGTATGGTGGTGAATCTTTGGTGTTGCGGGGCTGTTTTTCCTCCAAATGCCCTGGGAACCTTTTTAGGATACATGGCATTATGGACTCCATCAAATACCAGGAGATTTTATACCAAAATCTGGCTGCTCTGCCAGACGGCTAAAAGTGGGTCATGGTTGGATCTTCCAGCAGGACAATGATCCAAAGCATACCTCAAAATATACACAAAATGGTTCACTGACCAAAGAATCAAGGTTTTTCAATGGCTTCCCAGAGAAGAGTCCAAAAGTGAAGACTAAGGATCTTCAGAGATTATTTATGGAAGAATGGTCTCAAATCCCTTGCTATGTGTTCTCCAACCTCATAAAACATTACAGGAGAAGACTCAATGCTGTTATCTTGGCAAACGGAGGGTACACAAAGTACTAAATAAAGGGATGGCAATAATTGTGACACACGTCTTCTTAAAAAAATTTTTAAAAATTAATTTGTTTTTCCTCTGGTCAATGGTATCACAATTAAAAATATATAATTTTCTCATTTTTTCTGAGAAGAGAAGACATTTGATAAACAATAAACTGAATTGAATCCTGGACTTTTCGCTCATATTAATTGAGGTTGCCAATATGTTGGCGTATGTTTCAAAAATAGGTTTTGTGTAAGTGTAACTAAAAACAAAGATATGGGTATGTTGAACTGCAGTGGACTGTCCTTTAAACAAGCTGAATCATTTGTTCAGTTTAGCATAGTGAAGCAGCGCCTTTTGTTATTTCTGTTTCAACATCGTTCAGCGGTTTATTTTTCCTGACCAGGGGGTATGACAACAAGCACTTTCTTTTCTTGCAACACAACACCCACATTGTGACTTCTTATGCACATAGTTGCATTATGTTCAACTGTAAGCTCTTTTATTATTATTTAATTTTATTACCGTATTGAGGCTCGTTTGATAACCTTAGACCCTTGATTTCAAGAGTCTTTTGATGTTGTTTGGTCACAGACATCTGGAAGTCATGGCATGCAAAGGATATGCGACCAATATTAAAAATGATTACTTTATTCTATATATAAATGCAGGGGTGCCAATAATTGTGGCACATGTGGTTTTGTTAAAAAGTATATTATTTCTTGATGAGGGATTTTTTTTCACATAATAAATTTACTTCAATTAATGGTTGGATTTTTCTTAATTCCATTATTAATAGTATTAAAAAAAAATAATATACTGTAATATTGAACAGCTTACGCTTTGCATTGTTAATAGATTTTTTACTTTTGTGGGAGAGCAGTCCTCATTCAACATGAATGTGACAATTTGTCTGTAACAAAAGTTGCTTGTTAGTGAAATCATGATTTCAGCGACGATGACTTATTTCTGTATTCTGTCTGCAGTTTGCTCAGTTGATTAGCTGCTACAAGAAGGTCGGCCCTGAGAAATTTCCACTGATTGAACAAACCTTCTACCCCAACTATAAAGACATGGTAAGAACTGAAATCTGCTCTAAATTCAATACTTATTATAATTAAAATGCAATGTCATTTCTGGCGCTTTCTTCTCTCATAAGTAACACATTTTTTGGTTGTGGTGCCAGCTCTGATTACCTGCCAAGATACTATACCTGTATTTTCCTACAAGCTTTGGCTTATGACAAGAGGTGACTATCAACCATGTAGAATTTTAAACGTTTCACAGGTTTGAATGAATTTTTGTATTTAAGTATTCAGTTTGAACTATTGTAATATAGTGGCTTAACATCTTTTTTCAAATATTGGACAACAAAACCACTAATATAAAATTAGGTTGTCAGTGACATGTGATTCTCCTAACATGCATTAAACATTTCAGAATGATATTATAACCTGCTATACAGTGATGACGTACAACAGTAGTCATTCTCAAAAATATTTTGGAGGTAAATTCAGGGGGCATGGGCACATTAATAATTGCTGATGAACTCACCTTCATCATGCTGAGGCTCAATTTTGTCAAAGCATCGAATTCCTAATTTATAACTGAGTTTCCATTGGAAATCAATTTAAAGTGTGCAGAATTGTATTGCTATACATAGCTAATGATCTTTTCAGAACACTGCCCAAGCAGGGACATATGCATTCTAACATATGCATTTCTCCAGAATCCTCTGACAGACATTTGTGGAGAGAGAGGCACCAGTCGCATTACATTATAATGTAGTCACAATGGGATGACTCCCCAGGCTGTCATCTATAAGCGTTAATTGTTTTCCTCTCAGTTTCCACGCAAATGGAAAAAAATGAAACGATATATCTTGCACCAGTAATATAACAACCGTTTTCACGATAAGATAACTGTAGACTCTTTAATATAACTTAAATATTCATCATATTATTTTGGAAATGGGAAGCTGCTTCAAGAGACATGTATGAATAATACTTGCTGTAAAGATGTATGTGTAGCTGAAGATGGAACATTGCAAGAAAACAGTGCTGCATGCAAATACATTTACCATATTATCCAGAGATTTACCCATTGGGGTTTACCCATTGACTGATAACTGGTTTTCCATTGGTTCATCACTTTTTGGGGTCACTGGAAACGTTCCCTCTGTTGCATCCTTTTCACCACAATAAAGAGCCGAAGAGGCAAAACAACAGCGAGTTACATATTTGGATTGTAAATTTTGCATGACCCAAAACATTGGTCATTATGGCTTTGGGCTGCGGTTATTCTGAAAAGTTGATGTGGTGGGTATAATAGGGATTGCTTGATATTTGATATTTGATGAAAGTGGTTGCATAAGACCTTAGGAATGAACCCAGTCTGTAAGCTGTGCTGCCGAAATTACTCTCCTTCCCTCCTGTGTGGATGGAAAGATGACATGTTACATTTGATTTTAAGCTTACGCCATTAATCATATTGAGTGGCACTCTGGTCCAGCCAGAAAGTGATTAATCAGCGCATTGCCCTTCTCGGGACAGCAAACTGTTACCTACATGAAACCTTTTCCGACTGAAAATGCTATATTGGCCCAGGTTGTCTTGGTTGTCTTGCCTGCAATGTCTGCAATCGTCAAAGAAAAATGAGAAAGATTGATTAAGTATATTGAGGTTCTCTATTGAAAGACTTTCATAAACAATATATTTGGTACAATAAAATAGAAAATTCTAACTATGTATTGACAGCAAAAGACTCATAAATACCCACCTACAAATGTCCCTTTGTATATAAAATAATTTGCTACTGACACTTCACAAACATGATTACTGCTGATGCTTATGTTAAAGCAATGTATTAGCTTTTTGGCACAGGAAAAAAGTTTTACAGAGTACAGTAATATGAGAACACAAGGAAATGTCACACAAAGTACAAATATCAAGGATACATCAATTATGGACTGGGGATACTGTAAACTGAACAAAATGCAAGACTAATGTGTAATATTTTACCTGTTAATATTTAATTAATTTGTTAATTACCATACAAATATATACATTCTCATAAAAGCACATACCATATAAATGTGTGTTAAAGGGCCATCTCATAGCCTACATACAGATATTTTCACTCAAATCATATATAGATGTGTAAACAGATATGTCAGATTGGTCATTCAGGAAGTCGTAGCCTTATCCTACCTTCCCCCTAGTGGTGTGGGGCGGTACCGCCCACAGAATTGGGATAAAGCAAAGATCCACAATTTATTAAAACATGGCTGACAAACATGCCACAAGTTCACACTCTGCACCTTCAGTAGAATAGTCTCTGGCCAACAATGCCACACGTTGCCTAATCAGCACTCAATGGCAATAAAACAAATGTAGCCTCCCCATCTCCCCCGATTGCTTATTACACCCTAAACAACATCATAAACTTTTTTTTTGTTTTTTTTTTGTTAAAACTGTCTACAGTTAACTTTTCTCATCATTGCATGAAAACATATAACATATACCCTTTCAGCTTTCAGGACAGCAGGAGATCACAGTATAAAAAGAAAAAAAGTTTTAAATGTCCCTATATAAGGGCGCCGTGGTGGTGCAGCGGGCTAAGGCGCAGACCTTGTCTGTGCGGTTGCGCCCTGAGGATCGGGGGTTCAATCCCCGGTCCTGCCAGATCCGAGCATGGGGCGGTGCCTTGTGGGAGTGGCAATTGGCAATTGGGCGCGGCTCGGAGAGAAATGAGCGGGGAGGAATCACGGATCAGGAGCTCGACTCGCTCCCTGCAGAGGATGTGGCGCCCCCCTTCATACTACTGGCTGACCAGGGTTGTATAGCGGTGTTTCTCTAGCGGTTGCTACATGGGGGGAATTGAATTAGAATAGGGGTTCAATTGGAAACCAAATTGGGAAAAAATCTGAAACAGATTTTTAAAAATGTCCCTATATAATATTCTTACGTTGTATTCACTTCTGGTATATCCAATACATGTACCTTTTATGGTTCTTTTCTCCATATAAACCTCTCCTTGAATACGGAGGCATTTTGTAATCCAATATGCCTCCGTATTCAAGCTAAAGTTGTTTGCTTGGTCAGTATTTTCAACTTAATCTGATCCATTAGTGGTCAGACATTTGGCCATCTGAACACTGACAGATTTACTTTTAAGTCAATCAAGTTATAGGACGAATTAGAAAAGACTCAAGCGAGCCCTCATTGGTGCCTATGGGTCCAGCCATTTGGAAATTATCTAGTGCATATCTGCTTCCCCATCACTGTGCGTAATGTGGATAAAGCAGATTGTGCTGACAAGCAGAGAGTCCGCACAGACCGCAGCACGATAGTTCTCAAACTAGCTTAGTATTGTGCTACAAAATATATTTATAATTACGGCAGATCAGAGAAAAAGCTTTTACATTGTGGCAGTAGTAACTGAAGAGCTTGAAAAAAGTGGACTGAAGAAGAGGTTTTATCTTCCGATTTGGAAAGTGGAGACTCGCTTGAAGTGGACAGAGGAATAGACCCACTGGTGGACATGTAAGCTTACTTACTTATTATCCTTATCGTTTATAGCAGCATTGTATTAATACAATATTTTACTATTATACAACGGCTTGGATGAATAGTCAATTCTGATTATTCTGCCCGGCTGTGACGTATCGCCGGCAAATGTTTAATTACTCTTCTAACTTAATGCGCATCAATGGTCTGACTCGATAAAATGTTTATACTACAGAATGACTGTAGAGAGTAGCTATTCTAGTAATAGCTTGCCTACGTTTATAGTTTAGCCTCTGTTTTGAATATAATTCTATAGTTGGCTAGCTAGCTATCTGTGATAATAAACATGCTGTGAGACTATTTTGACCTAAAACCAAACTGAATTTTAACACAGTATTAAGTAACATGAAGTGACTGCGAACCAAGCATGAAGCTAGCTTGCTATCTAACCCGATTGAGAGAGGGACTAGAAAGACACCTTTCATTGCTAAGTGGTATTGGGTATTACTTTACTATTACTTTACTTTTCAGTGGTCCTTCAGGGAGGATCTCTGTGAGCAGTTGGACATCGAGCCTGGAAGAGCACCAGTGCTGCTGCTTCAGAGGAGGTTGCTGGTGCCAGTGGGGCCTACACCAAAAATGCACCTTGCGACATCCATCACTGACCCCTCTTCAGTTGACCCACTCACAAAGAGCCACAGCAGGACGAAAATACCGTGTCCAGCATGGCATCAGAGGCACATGAAAACTAATTGGAAGTGCCTGAAGTGTGGGGTGCCTCTTTGTGTAAAAGCAGACAGGAAGTGTTTTTGTTGACTGGCATGTTCAGACCTTTGGAGGACCCTGAATAAGGAAATGGTCACTGCGAGACGAGTCCTGTTTTGTAAAAAGGTATGTTCCAGTGTGACCACTTTTTGTAAATAGTTAATTTGCCTCCTAAAGTCCAACCCTTCGTCCATGTCATAGGAGGTGGGAACATACATAGTACAGAATCCCTACCAAGGCATTATATTGGTTACCATGGTAACCATGAAAGCCTGTTTTGGGTATACCTGGAAATGTGCTGACTAACAAGGCTCTGGTGAAATTAGTTTCTTTTGTAACTAATTAATATGGGCATTTGAAAAAGTATTTATTTGAAAAGTTATTATGGACAATACTGCACTTTTCAGGGAAGTTTTGGACACTTAGCTTACACAGTGGTCTAGTGCATGAAATGTATACTCTCAAATAGAATGGATTTTCTGATCTGTTCAGAATATGTAATTTTGAGTAACAAAAACTTGTTTGATGGTGTAGATAACTTGTTAAAAACATTATCCAAAAATGTGCAATTTGGAGAGGTTTTGGGACACCAGAAGGACATTTGTGCCTCATTTTGGAAAAACCCTTTCATTGCCTTTAGTTATCTTATTTTTTTCCAGTAGTGCGAAACATGTTTGGGATGAACTGTGTACAATGATTGTTCCATAGCTGATGTGAATATTGTGAAATAAACAGTAGAGCAAGTAAATTATAAGGTGCTTTATGTTTTATTTTATTTTATTTTATTTTTTTTACATTTTTACGTATATTATGTGTGTACCATGAATAATTCCTCATATATTTTATAGGTTTTTGATACTTTAGTCTTAATGCTACACTTGTGCCCTTCAAACAATGCCATCATCCGTGGCTCTCCTGTGTGTTGCCACAAAGTTATAAGGCTTTATTTAAGAGTAGTGCAAACCAGGCAGAATTGCCTTTTTAAGTGCTTGGGGATATAGGGGGTCCTTCCCCAAGCCATTTTCTCAACGAGATGATATGAAGCTTATTAATAAGATGTATTTGGTCAGCTGTCAAGATTAAAAACCATTACCTAAAATGAGTAATTATGTTTATGCCATCAGGAAATTATTGCCTTATGATACATATGAATGAATACAAGTGTACATTCTTGATAATCGTGATCACAGTTAAATTGAACTAATTGTCATATACTGTATATGGAACCCTACTTGAACATTTGGTTTATGGCATTTGAAACAGCAGCTTTTCTCATTATCAATTTGGGGTGATTTTGCCTGTTCATAGTTTATACTTGTAGCCAAACCAGTTAATAAGAACACTTTACCTGAGTTCTTCTACTTCATAAGAAAAAAAAACTTTTTTTTTACAGTTTACAGAGCATATCAACTGGAAGGAAAGGTGTAGAAGCGCCTAACGTGATCTAGGCATTCAGCTTTGTCACTAAGAATGGTATGGTACCCAGGACATGATGGAACCAAATCTCTCTTCCCTTCATGTTTGCCTTCATGAAAGCTGTACATGAGAAAGTCCAAGCCCTGGTTGGCTTACTCATAAATTTGTACCATTACAAGCAGGGGCCCCAGGGGGCCCCAGAACACAATGAGAAGGATGCATTGAGCAGCGATAGTTCCGGGGGGTAGACCAGGAAGGAACGAGGGAGACAAAATATTCTGCAGTGTCTCTGAGGGACCCAGGGGTCCCCCGCTGCTCATGGTTAGACATGTCCATGAACCCCCAGGCCCAGGTGCAGGAGCCGTCGCTGCGCTTGATGCAGGCGACCTGCCGGGCGTGGTTCCCACTCAAGCTGTTGTCCGGCAGCCAGTCCGTCCACAGGCACTCATCAGAGGCGGGAGAGCAGGGCTCCGAGAAGCATGTGGTGATCTGAGGGAGATATTACAGTTAAGACGCCTCCACATCTTAAGTGTACGTCTGGTTTTTCCGTTTATTATGTATTTTCTATCTGGTAGTCTGTTCCGTGTTTTTCCTCTCTCCCTCCATTTTGTGTCTCCATTTCCCCGCACCTGAATTGTGTTTTCTCATTCATTTTGTCTCACCTGTTCCTCGTTGTTTCTTTGTTAGTTTGGTATTTAGTCTCCCCTGTTTCTTTGTTCTGTGCCAGATCGTGTTGTGCCCTGCCTTGTGTTTGCGTCTCATTACTTTCCAGCGTTATATACCTGCCTGTTCCCTGCCTGTTCCCTGCCTGTTCCCCTGTTCCCTGCCTGTTCCCTGCCTGTTCCCTGCCTGTTCCCTGCCTGTTCCCTGCCTGTTCCCTGCCTGTTCCCTGCCTGTTCCCTGCCTGTTCCCTGCCTGTTCCCTGCCTGTTCCCTGCCTGTTCCCTGCCTGTTCCCTGCCTGTTCCCTGCCTGTTCCCTGCCTGTTCCCTGCCTGTTCCCTGCCTGCTCCTCATTCCTGTGTCCAGTCCTGTGTACCCGTCCAGTTCCTGTTCTCCTGCCTGTCCAGGACTGCTCCTGTCCTGCCTGTTCCTGTCCAGCCCTGCTCCAGCCCTCCTGCCCACCTGCCCCTTCCCCTACACTTCGCCCTCCTGATCCCCTGCTCTGACGGATTCCCAGTTCTATTATTAACAGCATTAATAATAGACTCTAATAATGACTGGAGGTAGTATAGTGAGCACAGCTGGAGGTCAGTGGACTCTGTTGGGGGATGATTTTATTCATCTGCTACTGCATGTTATTGCTTGATCTGTCTGTGTGGTTTTGAATATGAGACAAATAAGGTGCAAATACTGTTTAATCTTGTTCTCCCCTGGCTATCTGGTAAACAGGTTACACTATAGGCCATCCATTTGACTGATGAGTGTGGCTTGGTAGCGGTCAGTTTCTTCTCTTCTTTCTTGAAATTTTCCTAAACAAGCGGGGTATATACCTGCCAGGCGCCCGAACAAAAGTATCTTTAAAAAGCTCTACCGCTACACAGGGGGGGAATATCAAAGAAGCGACTTACTCTGCAGTTGCAGCCCATCTGATATCTGTAGTTGAGGTTTCTCTTCTCTGTCGCAGAGAGGTCGTCCCAGGGTTTGATGTAGTCGCACAGTCCGATGGAGAGCTTCCCGTCATTCCACATGCCGCCTGCACAGTGCGCGTGCACACACACACACACACACACACACACACACACACACACACACACACACACACACACACACACACACACACACACCACACACACACACAACACACACACACACACACACACACACACACACACACACACACAGTTTATGCACATAGGGTCAGTTAGAGACAGGCCTCACTGTCATGCCCAGTCAAGCACTGCTAGAATCTTAATTATGCAGTGTTACTGGTGTTGTCACTGGCTGAGACAACACTACCGGACGAGTGCTTATTAATGCTGGCAAACATGTTTTAATGAGACGTTTCAGGCATGCTATGGCTGTTGTGGCTTTTGTTTTGCCATTTAATGCGGGGGAATTATGTACCATTCATTGCGCTTTATGTAGTTAACGTGTTGGTCCACAAAATTAAATCTTGAAGGTCTAATGTTTTGTTTGTTATGTTTGTGCTTATAAAAACTAAGACATTTACAATATTAGAAGACAATACATACGTATAAAATCCTAATGATGGAATTCAGATCAGAAATTCCATCATTAGGATTTTATACGTATGTATTGTCTTCTAATAATGTAAATGTCTTAGTTTTCATATATTAGGCCTACCTTAAATTTTGTATAGTAACTAAAATAGAATTCCGCTTTCTTTTTGCATCAAAAAATCTGCACTTTTCAGATTGGATGCTCTGGATGACGAAAGTGCCACGTAAGTCATGACAAATCTACGGTGGCCCACAAGGACAATCGCACTTCAAAGCACAAACATAACAAACAAAAACACATACAAAACGCCAGGACAAACAAAACAACAGATGCTGCAAGAGAAGAAAAATACTACAAAATGCCAAAAACAAATGCAAAAAGGAAACATGCTGCAAGTTTAGAAACAATGGCGAATAGGACGACCGCGCTTCAAAAGTGAAAGCACAAACATAAAGGGAAATGCGCTCCAAATAAAGAAATGATGCACTTTCAAAACACATACAAAAAAAGCTAAAGCAAACGCAACAAACGTGCTGCAAGGGAGAACATGCTGCAAAATTCCAAATAGGCAGAAATATGTTTCTCTCTTGCAGCATGTTTCTGTTTTTTCATTTTCTTTTAGCTTTTTGTACGTGTTTTGATATTTGCATTGTTTTTTGATTTGGAGCATCTTTCCTTTTATGTTTGTGCTTTCACTTTTGAAGAGCGATCGTCTTTGTGGGCCACCATACAAATCAAAACACGAAACACATATGAGAATTATTTATACATATACAGTGCCTTCCATAATGTTTTAGGAAAATGCATATTTTTTCTTGATTTGGCTATGTATACACAATTTTAGATTTGTAATCAAACAATTCACATGTGGTTAATGTGCAGATTCTCAGCTTTTATTAAAGGACATTTTTATATATTGCTATGTAGAAATTACAGTACTATTTTTGGCCCCCCCCCCCCCCCCCCCCATTTCAGGGCACCATAATGTTTGGGACAAATGGCTGCACAGGTGTTTCTTATTAGGTGTGTTCAATTGCTTCCTTAGTGCAGGTATAAGATACCTTTCAGTATATAGTTGTCTAGTCTAGTCTAGTTATCTACTTGTAGTTTGATTCTAGGCTTTTGATGGCCTTTGGAGATATTGGCATTGAACATGAGGACTATAGTTGTGATGATGAAAGTTAAGGAAGCCATTATGAGGCTGGGAAATAAGAAAAAACAGTCAAAGACTGTTATGCTAAACCTTAGTTAGCTACAAAAACAGGATGGCCAGGTTACAGTTTGCTAAGAAGTGCCTAAAAGAGCCTATGGAGTTCTGGAAAAAAGTGTTGTGGACAGATGAGACCAAGATTCACTTGTATCAGAGTGATGGCAAGAGCAAAGTGTGGAGGCCAAAAGGAACTGCCCAAGATCCAAAGCATACCACCTCATCTGTGAAACGAGGCGGGGGTGTCATGGTTTGGGCATGTATGGCCGCCACTACTGGCGCACTTGTTTTCATTGATGATGTAACTGCTGATAGCAGCTGCAGAATTAATTCTGAAGTGTACAGAAACATCTTATCTGCTCAAGTTCAAGCAAATGCCTCCAAACTCATTGGACGGCACTGCATTCTACAGCAAGACAATGGGCCTCATTCATGAAACGTGAGCAGAACGAATTTATGTGTAAATTTGTTTGTATTGTCAGCAATTTTGCCCATATTTTGGCTAATTCATTCAAATTCATACAAACAAAATTTACACCTGCTCAGAACCATGAGTACAGCATTTATAAATTTTAAAAGCAGCTAAATGTAGCTTCTGAAGTCAATTAGAATATGACTTTATTTTTATTTTATGTTAAATTCACAAGACTAAATGTAGCCTTTGAAGTGCAAAATGCAAACGCTTGTAAGCATGATTGTAAGCACGCACTTTAGACTACGTCTATTAATCAAAATTGTAGCCTATGAACGTATTTAATTACATCCATAACTTAATTGATGCTCCCAGTAGACTCCTATTTTTCTGAATTAAATGAAAATGCTGTATGACATTAAATATGCTAATTTAAACACACATTTAAGCAATGAATGAAATTTGCTATAAAATGGCTTACAGGTCTATAGCCAGAGTTGGAATGGCTGATTATGTCAGTTATGGCAAGGCGTCCTTTGGAGAGAAAGGGTCTTTAGGATTGTGCATATTTGTGGCTCTGAGTGATGAATAGCTGGTTGGTCGTTTTCGGTTTTTTATGAAATTGACAACCTGCCCAATGTTATCAGTGCCATAGATTGTAGGCTACTGCACACACGTAGCCTTGAGGCTCCATCTGAGGATACTTCTGCATATATTAATAGTAAGGTCAACCCATATGCAGAAGGTCTGTAAAAATCCTATAAAAATAATATATGCCATATACAAAAGTTAGGCTATAGAACTAGCATTTCAGACTAAAATTAAATAGTTCCATAACATACAGTGGGGTGCAGAAATGTTGCCACCCCTGGTCGTAATGCCTTTTACAATTACAAGTGAACAGAAGCTAACCCGACCTCTAAATGGTACAAAGTTAAACATTACACATTTCTTCAAATTTTAAAGCAAGACATGTGTCAAGTTTATTTCTGAGCCAGAAGTGTTCTGCCAGGAAGAATGGGGAAAAATTCCAAAAGCAAGAATTGAAAGACTCTTAGCTACAGGAAGCGTTTGCAAGCTGTTATAGTTGCAAAGTATTAACTGACAGGGTTCCCAAACTTTTGCACAGGGCCTTTTTCCTTTTTTTAAATCAAATCAAATCAAATCAATATTTATTTATATAGCACATTTCACAACTAGTTGTCACAATGCTCTTCACAGAAAAACCCAGCCTAAACCCCCACAAGAGTAAGCCAAAGGCAACAGTGGCAAGGAAAAACTCCCTGGTGTAACTAGAAAGAAACCTTGGGAGGAATCAGACTCAAGGGCGGAACTCATCCTCCTCTGATCGGCTCAGGGTCTAGGTCTTAATGACCAGCATGGTCAAAGCAGCCAATGTCCATGTTAAGAGAATTAGCAGCAGCTAGATGACAGTCCAGATGTGGCGGGCAATATTTTGTATATATTAATATTTTGAAACTGTAAAAAAATTTAATAAAAAGTAATCTTGCTTTACAATTTGAAAAAATATGTCATGTTTAACTTTGTACTATTTAGAGGTCAGGTTAGCTTCTGTTCACTTAGATATTAATTGTAAAAGGCATTACGACCAGAGGTACCCACATTTTTGCACCCCACTGTACATGGTACTCCCTATAAAAAAACATTGAGAGATTGTATAAGAATTGTATGTGTCAAATACAAATATATAAACATATATGATTATTAAAACTTTGCAAGTATGATCATATATGATTTTTACAGACCTCTTGCATATGGGTATCACATCAATATGCAGTTACGTGATGCAAAATGTATTTGTCAACATCCTGGTGGACGTCAGCTTCATTCTGAAGGGCACTTCAGTTGGCACTTGTTTGGAGAACGCTGATGTGAGAGACGGCTGGCTTATTGGTAAGAATATATTTGTAAAATTTCTGTTTACTGTGTCAGAGTATATAGATTTACAACTCCATCACTAGGGGTCAGGGAATTTCAAACTGCCTCTCACACACACAGAAAACCAACAAAATGACAAATTGAATAACATTTTATGTATTTCCAGGCTGTGAGAAAGACCGTAGTGCTTGTAAATTGGAGGCAATGCGCTTGTCCAATGCAAAAAGTCTTGAACTTTAACAATTCAGTAACAATAACATTGACGGCACATGTTATTTCCAGCCAGGCCTTTTTACTTTACCAGTTCCTATGACACCAGAACGGACAATACTAAACATTTCTTTCCTTGACTGAACATCCGCTAATAAAACATAGATTTCAGTGTCGGAATAATTGTTTCTTTTTCTTTTTCTGGGCCACTTTGACTTCGTATGCACCTTTAAATGAAATTTGCAACCTCCATATATGGCAATTCATGGGCATGGATTTATGCAAATCACAAACAAATGTGCACGCCCCTATCATTTATGATGAATCAGAGTGTATGAACATAGGCTACAAACAAATATGCCTTTCTGCATGGTTTGATGAATCAGGAGTAAAGTTTTGGTACAAAATACGTTTGTACGTAAATGTATGCACATATTTAGGAACGTTTCATGAATGAGGCCCAATGATCCCAAACATACAGCCAAAAACTGGAAAAGTCTTGACTCGCCAAGTCAGTCGCTTAATCTCAATCCAATTGAACATGCGTTTCATGTGCCGGAGAAGAAACTTAAAGCAACTAGCCCCCGAAACATGAAAAATATGTCTTTGTCCTAAACATTATGGAGGGCACTGTATATGCCATAATCATCTTCATATTCACTATTTCACGAAGTTAGAAATATTTTTTAAAAATGAAAAATGGAAAGTCCAAAAGGCAATAAGTTCTCTGAGCTGTAGAGGTACAATGGGAACATTTGCCCCTGAGGTTGTATGAGCACACCATTTGTAGAGATGGATGGTGAGGGAAAGTGTTTGCCCAACACACATTGTCATTGCACAGTGCAGTCTTACCTGACAGCAGGTACTGAACCTTGTTACTGGAGTCCAGGGGGACCCCACATAAGGAGGAGTAGACAGGTGTGTAGACGTACTGGATGTCCTTCACCTTCTCAAAACCTTTGAACATCTGCAAGAGGCCAAAAACCCAGAAACATTTCTACCTGTGTTCAGTGGTGTACGCGTAACTCATTTCCATACAATCATGACAAATCATATCATGGAATTCATTTTTAACTATGAGAAATGATGGTAACAGTTGAAAACACACCAGTGAACCGTAATAAATTGTGATTAAATAGCTTGAATCATAAAAGTGATTAAATAGCTGAAGATATGACCGTTTACATCTCCTAGGAAACAATATGCGCTCCAATCATTTCAATGACAAGAGATCATTGCGCTTCTAGCAGGCTTCCACTCCCCATTCCCATTCATTTAAATAGGTATTTAACATAAAACCAACTCTTGGTTGTATATATTTCCATAATCATTTATACTTTCTAAAATATCTGGCCTAAAGTCTTCCATTATTATTTTAGAAAGACAAGGGGAGATTCAGTAAGCTGTTGAATAGCTAATCGTCACACTGAGCAGATTTTGTTGAATAATTTATACACTGTGCACCGGTGCCACAATGAGCCTGGAGTGTGAACTGTTGTCTCCGCTGTTAAAAATGGCCACTTAAGCCGAGGATGTGCTGGGATCATGACACTCTCCATGCAACACTTATCAGAATGTCTGAGAAAGGGGGTGGAGGCTGTGATTCTATAAGCCAGCTAGAGAGAGAGGGAGTAAATAAAAAATGAAGAGATTGGCCCGTGTAGGTGTGGGGCTCAGAATGTGCTTTCTCACCTTGATTACTTTAATCTCGTACTGGATATCCTTCATGTAGGGCGAAGAGCTGTTGCTTGGAGACACAATCTTCTCCCCCATGATCTTTGCGCGAATGACTAAAAGGGAAAAAGACAAATGTGATTTAAAAGTTGTTACATCACATTAAAAATACAACTGCGCCCCCCTGTCCACGTGCACACATAATATGCACACACGCACGCATGCACAAATGCACACACACACACACACACACACACACACACACACACACACACACACGCACGCACACACACACACACACACACACACACACACGCACACGCACACACAACACAAACACTCACTATCCAAAAAGTCATTCTTTAACCTCATTGATTGACTGAGCAGTGCCTCACAAAGATAAATAAAACATTAAAAAGGTTGTCTTGAGTTCAAACATTACATTAAAGGTTGTCTTGAGTTCAATTTTGCCTCCAGAAAGTGGCCAATTACTTTACTTATTTTTCTTGATTACAATGAAACCGAAATGACTTATTGATGATCCGAGGTTATCAGGCACCTCGTGTAAACTGTAATACTCATTGTACATGCAGTGAGAGGGCTGTCACACACAAACAGAGCCTGGTAGGCAAGACGCTTCTGACTGCTTAATATGCACAAGCTGTTGCTGGCCATATAAACACTGTCTGCTCTGTTCTGGCAGTAATATCTAATCTATGATGCATATTTCAAAGACTACAGCGTGCACGGTTTAGGCTAATGTCACAGCACACACAAAAAAACGCTACTATCTCACCACACATATTTTTTTGTCATTGGCTTCTGTCAGTTAACCTGTTTTGACTCAGATGTCATGACATGTCAGTGTTCTCGCAGAGGGCTGGCTGTTGGTCCAGTCAGTTTGGTAAGTGCCTGGAAGGCCCAGGGAATGTGTTTAAAATTACAAGCACATATCTGCCATTCTTCCCCCTATTGTTCCACAGCAGAAAGCAGAGTGCTCATCTCACTGCATCCACTGACCTCACTACTGCCTCTTGCACGGCCCACTCCTCACCCAGTGGAGCCTCGTCTGATACCTAGACAAGCCCCCGTACCCCCCTGCACCCTGTTCCACAGCAGAGCAAAGGTCTGTCCTCTGTTAACTCCTTGTTTTGTGTAGTGAGTGCAAAGGGAGTGGTGCAAGCTTTGAGGCGGAGGTCTGGGCACTTGGAGGGATCAGAGATATGTGAGGAGACAACCTTCTGCCCCTGGACACCAGCCAGGTCAGGCTGTTGCTAAGGTTGCTAAGGATGGGCGTTGTTCTTTTGTGTGTTAGCATTAACCCAGGCCCTCCCGAGAAGGTGAAGTTCCATTTTCCCTCTTGTGCTCTATATCTTGTTTTATCGAAGAACCAGTAGAGCTGTTGTCGATGCTATTGGGGCTTCATTGGAATTAATGTCTAAAGCCTCCTTTCCCTCAGCACAGTGCTGCGGCTAGCTGCCTCCCCACAGCACTCCGGTTCACTACCTCTGGTTTTAGGTCATCAATGAACTTACAAAACAAGAGGTGAGCACTGTCGCCACCCGCCAAGTACGAGTCCTTTGCTTTTCTGTTTCCCCAAACTAGGATGTGGTTGGATTTTCAGGATTTGAGTGTTTTCCATGAGTAAACAGCAGGCACAGTTGGCAGCGCTGTCTCTCTATAATGGAAGCGAAGATCGATGACGTTCACAGTCAGGCGATCTGGCATCTCTTATGTTGTCTCTCCCTTTCTTTGTGACACCATGCAAGTATTTGGACAGTGACACAATTTTTGTTCTGTACTCCAGCACCTTGGATTTTAAATGGAACAGTAACTCTGAGATTAAAGTGCAAACTTTCAGTTTTAATTTGAGGGTTTTTACATCCATATCAGGTGAACCATGTAGCAATTGTAGCCCTTTTTATATATAGCCCCCCGCCCCCCCCCCCCCCTTTTTAGGGGACAAAAAGTAATTGGACAAATTAAGATAAACTTAAATAAAGTTAGCATATTTAAAATTTGGTTGCATATCCTTTGCATGCCATGACTTTCTGATATTTGTGACCCAACAGCAAAAGACTCTTGATATCATATTTTCAGGTACTCTTACAAGCGATACTATAACCTCTCTGCATTTTAATGGATCTCTATGGGAATTTGTGGGTGGGGCTAGATTACACTGTAAATTACGGAACAGTATGGAAAACATGGTTGGCTAAATGGCTCTAAGTCATCAAGGGTCTGAGGTATCAATGAGCCTCAAACCATCACTCTGTTGCCTTAGATATGGATGGATCACTTTAAGGGCTGTTTCTCCTGACTTATTTTTCCATGGGGTTCAATAGGAAAATGAGTCAGGAGAAACAGCCCTTAAAGTAAACAAAAATCTATAAAGTCAACATTCAGAGGCCATTCATTATCCATTGTAGGGGTGAAACTTTGGAACAGTTTAAATGATGAGATTAAAATGTCTGCAAATTTAAAGACTTTCAAGGGTAAGATAAAATGCAAGATGGTAGAAAACTATCATGTCTGAAAAATAGGGGGTTATCATGAAATGAAAACAATGTCATGATGTACTTTACTTTAAAAAAACTTTTAACAATCTGGTTTGTTTTACATTAGAGTAGTTTATTTTATTTTATTTTTCTTTCCTTCCTGATCAGTTGCTATAAAGAAAACTCAGCTATGATGTTATGATACTAAAAAGATCTGTTTTAAACAAATGTATAAGATGAACATTGAAACAAAGTGTTTGACCAATGTATGCTATGCACATTTAAACCTACTAAATTGGACTTTAATAATCTGACTTTAAAAATCCGGTTTGTTTTACTTTAGAGTATTTTATTTTATTTTTATTTTTTTTTCTTTCCTTCTTGATCAATTTTGCTATAAAGAAAACTTAGCTATGCTGTTGTGATTCTAAAAATATCAGTTTTAATCAAATGTATAATATGAACATTTAAAATCGTGAGGGAAGTGGGGCGGGACATTGATAAGCAGGCTGCTTTTTTCCCGTATCCCTTTTCGGCTGGAAATGTATGTGTTAAATGAATATTTCAGAAATGTGATGCAATGTGATCATACACATGCCGAAATAAATAAATAAATAAATAAATAAATAAATAAATAGATCCATCCATATCTACTGCATATCTGGCAGCAGAGTGGTGGTTTGAGGCTGCTTTGATACCTCAACATCAGAAAGTCATGCAAAGGATATGCAACCAAATATTGAATATGATAATTTAAGTTTATGTTAAATTGTCCAATTAATTTTTTCTCCCCTAAAATGGGGGAACATGTACATATAAAAAGGGCTACAATTGCTACACGGTTCACTCAGTATGGATGTAAAAACAGTCAAATTAAAGCTGAAAGTCTGCACTTTAACCTCATAGTCACTGTTCCATTTCAAATGCAATGCGCTGGAGTACAGAGCCAAGACAACAAAAATTGAGTCACTGTCCAAATACTTACAAACAGCAATGTAAATGTGGAAGGACATGGGCGGTTTGTTTACTCTAAAGGAGTGCTGATTCTTTGGGATGATGTCATTGTGGTAAAGTACAGTAGAGCAGTATTGACTACAGTGCAAAAATACTGCAAATTGAAGCCTCTCTCTCCTTTACTCTACTACACTTTCCATAATCCTCTGTCAAACTGATTAAAACCAGAGGGCATGTGAAACGAATGGTATATTTCCACATTAACATAGCTGAGGCAAAAGAGATTCCACATGACTACATTTTTGTTTTATTCTACTCTGTCTATTTTATTCTGCTGAAATACTATGATCCGTGCTGACCATGAGAATTAGAGGTGTTTCCAGTTTCCTACAATAAACAGTGCATTTAAGAGGACCACGGTATTACTCCTGGATACCCAGCCTAGATTATCTTTGATTCTGTGTTAAATCCAATAGTATTACACAGCACAGATTGTGCGCACAACTCCACAATTTCCCATGCCAAATGAGAGTTTCAGGCCCAGTATCCCTTTAAGTAAACCATCCAAAAGCTGAAAGCATCACAGAAATGAACTGAATGCGCCCTCTACATCACATACCGAACTCACATGCGTGGATGCCCTCAAACACATTCACACAGGCAGTGAGGCATTGGGGGACTGGGGCAGTCATGCTGCATGCTGTGAACATGGCAAATAGGTGGAGCCTGAAAGTGTTGACAGGCAGATCCATGCTGTTAGGTAAGAGCAGTGCATAAAACCTCATCATCCAAGTACTTAGGCAAGAGCTAATGAATATCTACGCCTGTTACAGCTGTTAATGGGAGAGGAGGGAAAGATCTGTCCGGCCTCAGACAGGAAGTGCTGACAGATACTGTCCTCAAGATCACCCAGACTGACAGGAAGTTGCACATTCAAGATTTGACTAATTTGGATCACCGGGATATACTGCCTGTATCACTGTCATGCGCCATTGAATCTTTTCTTGTATGACTACTCTTGTATTATGTTTATTTTAATCTTAGTGTGTTGATCAAGGGCAACACGGCTTGGGTCATCAACTCCAAATTTAAACATATGGCGTATCATGTTCTGAAAAAAACTAAGAATAATTTTCATGTGCGCAAAATATTTACCAAGAAATCTGAACAAATATCCCTGCCTGTGTTTTCGCTGACCACAAGGGTAAGGAAATATTGCAAACACTGACGAATTTGCTTAAGAAGAAACGGCATAAACTCCACATTTACAAATGAATCCAGGGCCTTGTCATGATCACAAAGATTTCCTGTCAGAGTCTTTACAGTGATTAATTAGTATGCAAACCACTTCCCCTCTCCTATAGAGATGCTAATTAGATGGCACTTTTGAAACTCGTGTAGTACATTTACCGCTAGTGCAGCTTGGACGTGCGCCAACTGCGCTCTGGCACTCTGAAGTCCACAGCCAGTGAAATGTCACGTTAGCTTTGTGCCTGAGATGTACAAAAAGGAATTTCAACTCCATTAGAAGAAAAGGGTAACAAAATGATATTATGAGATGATTGCATTATGCGTATTTTTAGAGGCCTAACAAATGGATGCACGGCAGACTTTGTGTAAGAATTATCCCAAAGGCTGTGACCCAAATCACATTTTGGAAATCTTTCTGCAACCTAATTCTCATTTTGTTTATTTGGAAATCGCTGCTGTGAGTCCTGATTCAATTATTTCCATGGAAAATAAATGTATTTTAGAGGATTATGAGCTAATATTAAATATATATATAAATTTCATGACATAGTCAGCTATTGTCAAATACAAATCTAAAATGTTTCACCTATAAATCAGGATGTGAAATAAATAGTATATAACACAAATAGTACAAATAGATTAATTTGTGTGCCATATCTCATCCAAATTAAGAAGTATCCAAATTAAGAAGTAATTTCATTAGATTTATAAAAAATTCTCTGAATTTCTGAGAATTGAGAGGTAAAATCTTGAAGCAGAAACACTATTTGAAAATACCAATGAATCATTTATTAATAATATAGTTCCAGAGATCCAGTATGGCAGGTTTATGTATGTATAATGCTATCAGAGATCCAGTATGGCAGGTTTATGTATGTATAATGCTATGCATTATCAGGTCATATTAAACAGATCAGGGACGCTTGTTAAATCAGTAAGTGCCCCTGTCAGCATGAATGAAGTGGTGTAGAATGCACTGTTTATTATTTCTCATCCACATCACGGTAAAACCTTATTTCTCTGTCAACTTCTCTGTCCCTGAGATGCATTTTCCATTATCTCTCTCCCTCTCTTTCTCTCTCTCTGCTTTGTGTTTGAAATTTAGAAAATTTGAAATTTGCTATCTGTTTTGTGAGGACACGGAGTCAAATGAAACTGTTCGCTTTGGCAAAGAGAGTTTGAAATACAGAGACCCGGCAGGGCCAGTTAAAATAAAAGAGTCCAATTCAGAGATGTTGTTTTCACATGATTTTACCAAGCAGATTAATATCAATGTATATATTTTTCTTGTTTTTATATTGAATGGCCTTGTCAAAACCAAATTGTATATACATAAAGTTAAATATAAAACTTTGATTCCAAAAAGACCTGTGGTGCTTTAGTTATGATAATGCAACCCATTCAACAGATTAATAGATGAATTAATTAACAAATAGCTGCACGTATGTGCTTAGGGTTGAGCATTAACCTCAAAAATGCTAAATATACAGAAGACAAAATGGCAAAATGTTTAAATGCTTTGCAAAATCACATCACATTGCCCTGAATGTCACATGCACAGTGGCACAGACCCATAACCACATTTCTCCATCTTGGTTTGTATGGTATCAGCAGACAGGCTACGGCAAAAGAGAATTGCCCCAGTCCTGCACCACAGAATCACTTGTGACAACTCAAACCAATGGGCAAATAGTCTCTCTTACTAATTTGTTCCACTCAACTGCCCGAAAAACTAAATTTCACTGAACTCTGTTGGCAGAACAGCCCGCAAATCCGTCCCCCACAGAAACCAGAAACCCCCCCCCCGCCCCAGTCCCGTCCAACACCAGCAGCAGCCCCGCCGCTGTCCGTACCTACCTATTTCGGAATTGCAAAAGTGCGTTTGGGGGTGTGCTGGAAAACAGCTGCATCCCTCCGCCCGGTCCTCCAGCCCCAGGGTCAGGACCAGAACCAGAACCAGAGAGGCACATCCAAGCACGGGGGTTCCCATGGCGATCCTCTGTCTTGCACACAGCACACTGTCCGCTTCTTCGGATTAGCGTCCCTGGGAGTGAGACTGCAGGGGAGGGGGGGGGGGAAAGATCCTCAAAGAGTGCGATACACAAGCCCTGACTTTCCTCTGCCTCCAGCTGCTGCTGCTCAAACTGCTGCTCTCTCTCTCTCTCTCTCTCTCTCTCTCTCTCTCTCTTACTCACTCTCTCTCTCTCTCTAACTCTCTCTTACTCACTCTCACTCTCTCTGACTCCTGAGAGAGGGGGTACACAGGGAAGCTCTTATGTACATCTTTGACACCGAAAGGACCGCCCCCCTCCTTCAAATAGACCGCCTCTGCCACAAAGATGTAATTCTCTCTGAGTGATCGGACTCACGTCGCCAAATTACTCCACCAAGTGCTTTAACCTTTTCAGCGTGTAAACAACGAGAGCAAACATTTGCACAGAATGATCCCTGTTTCTACACCTTAACTGTAGACAATTCTTATATGGAACTAGAATAAGAGCAAATTCACAAACTTGTTTGTTTTTTTTCCCCTCCTGAAGCAAATACATTTTTTCTTGTCACCACCTAATTGATGTTAGTGAAGCAAATGCTGTACATGGAAGTGTTACTCTCGTATCCCGCTTAATCATGAGAAATGTCAGAACAATCCAAGCTGGAACATGTTTGAGCCTTAGAAACGCAACATAAATATAACCTTAAAAAATGAGGAAAGGAAATATTATATGTGTGTCATCTCTTCGGCTCACTTTTTCATTTACAGCTTAATCGCTAGGCTGGACTATAACCCCTCTAATCATTACTGAGGGATTGTGGCTCCCTGTGGACGGAGACACACAGGGCTGCAGGCCCCACACCTGTTTCTCTCACTTACGAGATACACACACATATATTTACACAGCAAATGTCACATTGCCAAAGTGTGAAAACATGTATGACCTAGCTTCTGAGCACTGCAATAAATTATTTATTTATTTATTTTTAAAGAACAGGACATATCTTGTAGTCCTAAAGCCTTAAACTATAATCTATACTATGTACTGTGTGATGATATTTTTGCAAGATCCTGTCATCAATTGGAATCACATGGTAATTTCGAAGTTATCACTGTTTTTAGAGTCCTGGGATGGTTTTTTTCTTCTAATTGGACCAATTGACATTACACCGTGTGATAATGCTCAGCTTCAAAATGGAAAAAAGTAATTATAATAATAATACCTTTTATATATTTTATAGCATTTATATATAGCGCCTTTCTCGATACTCAAAGCGCTTACAGTGATGAGGGGGAAACTCGCCTCTACCACCACCGATGTGTAGCACCCACCTGGGTGATGCAGCGGCAGCCATTTTGCGCCAGAATGCTCACCACACATTATTTACATAAACACCCATAAGCTAAGTAATGCTTAATGGCATGTTCTTTATGGTCATCCTGCAGAGCATATTAAAAGTCAGGGAAATCAAGTCTCCGGTGGTTTAAACTTTCCATCCACAAATGTACTGTATACATGATGCCAATGACACATTTGCCATTGTAATAAAATAATAAATAATACATGACCTGAATAATAAAACAAAAAATATAATGCATTAGACCATAAGATTTTATTGCTTATCTTCCAGATAACCATGCCCACATTTCCTGTTGTTGTGAAGATTGGACATGCTCATTCAGGCATGGGAAAGGTAAGCCATTTCTAAGCTTTTATAACGTTAATAGTGGAAATGATGTGAATCACACATATCTATAGTGGTGCTCGAAAGTATTCATACCCCTTCACTTTTTGCACACTTTATTGTGTTGTAGATTTAATTTTAAATGGATAAAATTACCATTTTTGCCCACCAATCTACACTCAATAACCCATAATGACAAAGTGAAAACATGTTTTTAGCTATTTTTGCAAATGTATTAAAAATCAAAAAACTGAAATCTCCCATGTGCATAAGTATTTATTATGCTTTAATGTATTTTTAAAGTATTGTTGAGCAGAGGAATGTCTCTCCTTATAATGACCAGGCACAACCAGGTAGATCCAAGAAGAAAAGGATTTATTTTTCTGCAGAAAGAGTCCAGTACTCGCACACACAAGGTGGTCAAGCATGAACTGAAGAGACGGAGGCAGTCTCCGCCATATTTAATCAAACTAATACATAGATTATCTTACTTCTGATTGGTGCATAGTTAATACATAGGCATAGAGTGGAATATACAAAGTCGATGATTGGTTAGATCATGCATATTGAATGAGCGCAGTGACCCCTAGCCCTTAACGTCACACAAACAGTTTTCAATAACTATTTGGTCTTTGAGAGACGTCTTGTTTTCAGGAGTGTCTCTTTTGGCTCTCTAGCAATAAGATGGCCTTGCGCCTGGGATGTAAGCGGGTCAGAGGCCACAGGCCTGCATACACAGAGGAGACAGACAGAAAAGAGAGAGACAGACAGAAAAGAGAAAGAGAGACAGAAAAATGCACGTACACACAAGCTATAAGCTATATATTGTCTCTTGTTTGCTTTGGCTGACTGAGAGATAAACTGAGACCTTCCAGTGGCAAAAGAGCCTGCAGTTCTTCTCTGTCTCTTGAGGATTTAGAGAATTTAATATACGTTTCAATTGGTATGATTGAATTGGTATTGGTCAATTGGTATCCTTCTGAAAACACCCTTCTCTTCAGTATCATATTTTATATTTGGTCGCATATCCTTTGCATGCTGTTATGACCCATCAACATCAAAAGACTCTCGATATCTTATTTTCAGGTACTGTTACAAGCGATACTATAACCTCTCTGCATTTGAATGGATCTCTATGGGAATTGGGGGGTGAGACTAGATTCAGCTGTAAATTACGCTGGTACAGTATGGAACACATGACTGGCTAAATGGCTGTAAGTTATCAAGGGTCTGAACGAGCCCCAAACCATCACTCTGTTGCCAGAGTAAATGTGGATGGATCACTGCAAGAGATATTTTTCCTGACTCATCATTTTTTAGCGCTTGTAACAGTACCTGAAAATAAGATATTGAGAGTCTTTTGATGTTGATGGGTCACAGACTTCAGGAAGTAACAGCATGCAAAGGATATGCGACCAAATATGAAATATGATACTTTAAAAATACATTAAAGCAAAGGGTATGAATACTTAAACTATAAAAACTGAGAGATTTCAGTTTTTGATTTTTAATACATTTGCAAAAATTTCTAAAAACATGTTTTCACTTTTCATTATGGATTATTGAGTGTAGATTGATGGGCAAAAATGGCAATTTTATCCATTTAAAATCTAAATCTACAACACAATAAAGTGTGCAAAACGTGAAGGGTTATGAATACCTTCGAGCACCACTGCATATGCATCTATGCACAGTCACTCCAAGCACCATGTGTAAGGGAGTAGACAGTTTATTAGACTAGCATCACACCTGAGAGAGAGAGAGTGAACTCTCACCAGAGGCCTGTGTACTCGTCCAGTGCCACAGATTCTTCTCCCACTCTGGACACTGAGAGACTTTGAGGTTAGAGTTTACCACCCAAAGGGATGCAGCTGTAATCTCCCTTCTCCCTCCCCCCTGTTTGCCTTTCTCTGCATTTTCACATTCCTGTCTTAATTTTTTCTCTTCCTCTTTTCTCACTATCTTTCACTCTCTGCATTTCTCCTTTCTCTTTCATTCTTCCTCTGTCCTGCCCATCTTTTTCACTCTCTCTCTCTCTCTTTACGTCTCTTCCTCCCCTCCATCTCCACTTTGCACCTGCTCAGGTGAAGGTGGATAACCACAGTGACTTCCAGGACATTGCCAGTGTGGTTGCCATCACCCAGACCTACAGCACCACGGAGCCCTTCATAGACTCCAAATACGACATCAGGATTCAGAAGATAGGCACCAATTACAAAGCTTATATGTACGTATGTGTGCATACAAACCTGTAAGTGCTTGGAGATATAAAAGGCATAAGCAAAATTATTCATTTTTGTTTATATTAGTTACGAAAATAGAAGTGCTGTTGAGAAAGTTTGGGAGATAGAAGGTATTTGTTTGACTATGTGTGTGCATGTGTGTGTATGTATGTGTGCGTGGAGTATGTGCGAACAAGTATGTGCATGTGTGTATTTAGGTTATGCCAAATAAAAGACCCTGAGAGGGTGTGCAGACAAGCAGTTCTTGTTAATAGCTCTTATGCAACAGGCTTGCGTATGAACATCTGGAAATGTAGTCATTACTCTGGTGTAGCAAGTTGTGAAACTTTTAACATAGTTGTGAAAACCTTAGGATGGATAGTTGTTTGAATCACCACTCTTTTTTTTTTGGTCGCATGTAGGACATTTACTAGGTGTATGGACACAAGTGCATAAGACCTTCCCTCACAATATGAGTCACTGTTAAAATTACATCACATGCTAGACACGGCACTCTTAGTGTGGCTTGGTGCTGTGTTGTGTTCATGCTTGCATGAAGTTAAAGAAGGTTTGACAGACCTGACAGGTATAATCAACAGCAAAAGCCTTAAGCATGACGTTACGTCCCTACTTACTTTTATCTCTTACTTTGGTTGCTTGGTTTAGGGCTAGCCCAGTTACAAGCCTTTAATCAAATGTTAGTTTCCTTAAAACCCCTGTATCCTTGTGGCATGAACGGTACAGAGTAACTCTTCGACATCAGGAAGTGACAGAGGACACACCACTCACCTTTTCCCTTTGTTTCCTCAGGAGAACCTCCATCTCTGGCAACTGGAAGACAAACACAGGTTCAGCCATGCTGGAACAAGTAGCCATGACAGACAAGTGAGTGATTAGAGTGAGAGGCGACAGGTTGCCATGGTGAAGGACTGTTGACCAAGGGTGCTTTACCTGGATTGCTCTGGTAAAGCACAGCTGTGGAGATGTGGTGTTTTTTTGTGTGATTTTGATTTAAAAAAGAGCTCTGGCCAGTGCACATGCAGAACAATCACACCCTTAAATGACATGAGGGCCACTGCTGGATGTGAATTGATCCCTGGGCGGGACGGCACAACGCTTTGCTGAAAATGCCAACCCTCAAAGTCAAGCTCTGTCATGGTTTTGCAGGCTACCGTTCCTTCTCTACAGAGGTTCATTTCGCGGCCTCGGTTTTTCCACCGCCCCACACTCATTGATCACACCTCTTTCAGGTGTCTGGCTAGTTACTTAAGCGCTGTGCTTTCCTGTTCCGGTGCTTCAGCATCTTTCAAGCCGCGCTAAGCCAGGTACGCAGGTACAAGTTCAGACGACCACTTGTCTCTTTGGCTATATTGCTAAAATATCAGCTGATGTGTGGTGAGCATTCTGGCGCAAAATGGCTGCCGCTGCATCACCCAGGCGGGTGCTACACATTGGTGGTGGTAGAGGTGAGTTTCCCCCTCATCACTGTAAGCGCTTTGAGTATTGAGAAAGGCGCTATATAAATGCAAGGTATTATTTTATTATTATTATTAAAAGTGACACGCGGGACTTGCCTTAGGTGTGTTTAAGAGTTCTTTTATTAGGAGTTTCCTTTCTCGTTTCACACTTATTTCTTTCCTTGGTTTTCTGTCCCTCTACCCTGACGGTAACTTCGGTTCGCCTCGTTTCCTTTTGTCTCTTTTAAGCTCGTTGATAGTTTATCGAGCTAGAGGCATCTCTTCTTTCTTTTTTCTGTTTTCTGCTTGAGTCTGCGAGTTATCCGCCGACCTCTGCTGGGTCGCCATTCATTTCTTTGTTTCTGTTTGCCTCTCTATTTTAAGCTTTTTGACAGTTTACGGAGCTAGAGGCAATTCCTTTTTTTACAAATTCCTAATTTACATTTGCCAGTTCCTGGGGTGTTTTTTAAAATTTTTTTATTTTCGAGGACATCCCACAAAATGCACAAATTTTTCCATGTGAAAAAAATCTTCCCATCTTCAGGGAATTGCACCTTTGAATTATCGCTTCCATTTCTGCAAACATGATAAAGGGGAATACTGAGTATACATACGTATACCATGCTGGTGTCCCTTTAGAAGGAACGGGAACTGAGGATATTCTTTAAGTTACCGTTGGCCAGCTTCAATATACTTGCTGTTAATAAGTATAAATTAATATTACCTTTTAATATTTATTATATATATTTTTGTTAAAGAATCCCACTTTCTATTTGCTGACTGAAGAACTCCCAATACTTATTTTGCTAACACCCAGTGTTAGATGTCTAGACGATGTCTCACTGCATCAGCCCATATCACCAAAGAGGTGCTAGATCCCAGATCTAATCTTTTTCATCTCACTTATGATATGATTGGACTCCCAGAGAACTAGAGGATCAAGCCGACTTTCACACTTCCACAGATGTGACAATATTTTTACAGTTATTCTAATCACGCTATAAAATAATAATAAAACACAGTACTGTTTGGGCCCACAGGACATACAAAAAAAACAAGAAGACGAAAAAAATCTTTGCAACAGTGTCTGTGCCACCAATCAGTAGGTTGCTATCCTACCTAGCCAATGTAAAACCATTTTTAAGTGCCCACCCCAGGCTGTGGGGCTTACCCTATAGGAGCCTTTCCCCTAGCCTCCCTCAAGGAAGTCTTTGCTAACTTTATCTTTATACGATACACCAGGCTTTACTGAGCTTGTTTATTTGTAATTTTATTATTCTTTTATTCTCCAATGCATTCACTTGCAAACAGCCTAGTAGTCACAGCATACTCAGGATGTGGTAAAAGTGAAATACTCACCGTCCTGTTGGATTGTGGTCCACTGTGCTGTTGATGAGTGGTTTCACTGAGAATCCTGTTTATGACAACAATTTATACGGCGGGTATGCCAATTTATACAGTACCAACATACAGTATAATACAGTAAAGTATGCTTTTCATATGCTTTTCGAAGAGGTCATTCACAAAAGTTTATGCCCACAGAAGGAAAGCCTATTTCTTGAGTTCACAGATTAAAGACAGTTGCTGCTGACAGGAATTGTTTTGCATTTAACTTAACAGTTTTGGTAGCACTGTCCCCCTGATACCTTAGAAGTGGCTGTTTATGTTCTGCATGAGGGTTCAGTCATTACATTACATTACATTTATTTAGCAGACGCTTTTATCCAAAGCGACGTACAGTAAGTGCGTACAGAGACATTATCAAGATCACTACAGAACAGACAAGGCAAAGCACATCCTTCACATAATGTAGCAGCTATCCCTAGCAGTCCTATGGTGTGAATGCTGAGGCTCATCTTCTGCTATGTTACAGGTACAAGCTGTGGGTGGACACCTGCTCAGAGCTCTTCGGGGGGCTTGAGATCTGTGCGGTCAAAGCTATTCATGGCAAGGATGGGAAAGACTACATCACTGAGGTGAGCATAGCACTGTCACTTTGGCTTTGTTTAGACAGGCAGTTTGAAGTTTTAAATTTGAAGATTTTTTTTTCCACACATCTGATCCGTATCCTTGAAGTAGAAACAGCCAATTCCAATTTGGATTACACTTGCAAGTGTTGCTAAATCTTATACATATCCAATAACTGTCCATACAACGTGGTTCTGACCAATGAAATCGCATTTTTGGCCCTCTCAATTGCTTTTTTCATTCATTTGTTTAATGACAGAAATAAGAAACATGCTGCTTGTCTTAACACATGACTCTAATCTGGCCAATTGTAAAAGTATTATGTGAATAGTCCCTCAAAACGACTTGAGTTAACATATAGTTAACATATCCTGACCCAATTTAAAATTAAGGTCCACACAAATAACATATTACACTTTTATTAAATGAAATGATTCAAATGAAAATTCAATCCTCAAAAATTTCAGTGTTAATGTGTTAGGAACTGGCTTCTTTCCAAGTCCAAATAATCCAAGTTAGGATAATGCAGGAACTCACTCAATACAACAAACACTTTACTAGAGAAAGTAAAAGTTTATTGAAAATCACACTGGCCACGGGAAGATCACCAAGACACAGCACAAATTGTGGTCCAGCAACCTTCGATGCACTGGTCATCTAGCCAAGCTGTATACCCTCAGAGGCCTTGAGTTTGACGCAAATGTTTACATTATCTGTGAGAGCATACCTCCCAAATGTTCCCAAATAACATGCTTTTGTTAATCAACAACCCATGCCATTAGTAATGCCCGATAACTTATGGCACCTAGATGTCTGGTGAAGGAGGGCAGAGGCCTATCCAAAGATCAGCCTTCACCTGCTACACCAAATCATTGATCAACACACACACATGCATAATTACTCTTATAGGACAAAACTCAGAACCCATCAAATGGTAGAACATTCCATTGTTTCATTCTAAACATACACCATGAACAGTGAAGTGGTTCACTTGATACTCCAACTATTGAGATGATTAAATACAAAATGAATTAAAATTTCCCTCAAGGGAAGTGTGTAAAGTTAATGAACATGCACTATCTTTTGTTATTTTGAAAATCAGACAGTGAGATTGCTGTCTGGAGACACCCACATAAAAGCATTGTTTTCAGTCCAGATTCAGTGTAATAAAACAGCCATTGATTATCATATCTGGGTGTTTCTGTGCTGGAAATTCACTTAATGGGTTTCATATGTCAAATGTTAGGAGCCACCTTCTTTCCTTGTAATCCAAGTCAGGAACTCACCAACACAACAAACACTTTACCAGAAAAGGTAGAAGTTTATTGTTTGTCACACCAGCCAGTGGGAAGATCACTGAAACCCAGCACAAGTTTGCGGTACAGCAAGCTTCGACACACTGGTCGCCTTTTCAGGCTTAAGTACCCTCGGAGGCCTTGACTTGACGCCTTGACTTGATGTCCATATTATCAGTGAGGGCATATCTCTTTGTTCCATAATGACATATGCTTTTGTTCATCAACAACACACGCCATTAGTCATGCCGGGTTAACTTATGGCAGCTAAATGTCTGGTCAGGGAGGGCACAGGCCTGTCCAATCTTGGACTTTGCCCTCTGGCCATACAATTTACAAAGATCAGCCCTGCTACACCAAATCATCGATCAATACACATGCTTAATTTATCTTATTGGACAAAACTCAGAACCTAAACTAAAATAAAACTAAATGAATGTAATTGCTGTTTACACAGGCTAAGGCATTACTGTTAGCCAGTATAGAACAGTATAGGAGCTTTCTCAGGTCAGTTCACTACATATACAGAGTACAGACCTGAAAGTGTGTAAGTAATGGATTCTAACTGACCAGAGCTGCTTACATTACATGTACATGGTAGCACTTTTTAAAATGTACAATTGATTTATTTCAATATTTTTCACTTTACGGGGTAAGTATGTCGTTGAATTCTATTAAACTATCATTTATATGTTGTCACTCACAGGTCTTACATTAGTCTTAGTTTACCAGGGAGACTGTGACAACTGCCCTCACGGAAAAACTGTCCTGTGCCACATCACCATAAATGTTAACACAACACGTACGTCTTACTCCTAATCTTCAGAGGTGTTACTTAGTTTAATTGTGGAAAATGTTAAATAAAAGTGTTTGCGTCCATGTTAAAATAGTGTGATAAATTTTCAGGTAATGATGACCAGTAAAATGTATGTCTCATCCTTCTGGTTCACATGGCGGTTGAGAAATATTAATAAAGGTCTAGACCTTTAAATGAGGCAACAGAGAGCAAAAACTGTGAATGGTGTTACCATGGTGACTCACCACAGTCACCCAAAAGGTGAGTATATCACAGCACGTCCTCAGTTGGTCCAAGTATACTGTTGCATTATTTATGCTGTTGCACTATTTCCCTTTGGGTGGACAGATTCACAACCACATTACATCAGAGCATTTCTCAATACAGCCCTTTCACTGGTCATGTTTTGGAATTGCATGGGCTTAATCCCTCAACATACATACATGTAGTGTCTTGGGTGGAGGGGGTTAGAATGTAGTAGCTTACTTTCCAGATAATCTGGCGACAAATAATCTTCGCAAAAAATATTGGTTTTCTTTTCCATATGACACATTGCCATGGGAACATTTAACTTCTTCCTGAGATGCGGCTCTGAGATGGAGCAGCTACCTTGGGTTACCATGGCAACTGTATATATTTTTTATGCTCACACAGGCAGACCTGAGTAGAAAAGCGCTACATACTGTATGCACCCCCGCTGCCCCTCCCTTCTGCCCAGTTTTCTACAAATCTGCATTTATCGTTTCCTCAAAGAGCTTATCAGCTTCATCTCTGGGGGGACAGTTGAGTAAATGAATTTCAATAAACGTTGGCATGCTAAACAGTGCTCCACAGTAAGAGGTAGAGTTATAACCCCTCTGGAAGAAGGTCTTCCATAATAGAAGGATCTGGAGTTTAACCCAGAGGAACCCAGGAGAACATCTCTAACCTCTCACTGTCACCTGCTTCCTGGCCCTATCGATCATCCTGATCTATAGAACACTTGGTCTTACCGTGGCCAGCATGACAACACACTTCAACCCTAGCAGGCCCACAGTTTGTGTCATGAATTCATACTTTTACTCAGTCAATTACATATAAGCACAAACCTCTATCAAAAAGAAGTAACAATAGACCTGTTATTAAAACACTAGCAGAAAATGTATGCAGTGTTGGAGTCACAAAGATGAATTTACTAAAAATGAACAGGTAAAGATGATCCCCACCCCGCTATGTCCTACCCACCCAGGACACCCACACATATACACCCCGGGATTGTGGGTCTTGCGCTGTCTCCCTGGGGAGCAGCTAAACTTATTTCATTTTGTGGAGGCTGGACTGAAACCCAAAAGCCTCAGAGGTACGGTCTGACGTTCATAATTGCTTTATACATTTTTTCTGTTGAGGCATTTTTGCATTTGTGTTCCCTATGAATAAACGGAAACACTTCCTGAAAAGGTGTACATTTTTGCAGCTTGTAAAAGGCACCTGGAAGGATACATGGCATTTAGCTGGGCTCTCCCTACGGAGTCTTTTTCTAAATGCCTGGAAACCTGATTTGGAACTGTCTAGAGTGCAGCCCTGCTCATGTCTGACTGAGATTTAGCCCTAATCACCCTGGCAAATTGTCACCAATTAACACGTGGAGCACTGATCATCCATCTCTATTACCATGCAATATAGCCATTAGAAACTCTGGGAGTGAATATTTTATCTAATGAGCACATTGTTCCAAAAGCTGTCAGTTCAAATTATATAACTCCTGCAAATTTTTAACCCGCCATTGAGATGGATCGGTGTGTTTTTCTGCTGTAATGAATTTGTTAGCTGAATTGGCATTGCATTGGTGATAGCTGCAAGACAACATTGACTTATTTAACACCCAAAAATCCTCAAGACCATGTTTTACTGTTACTGTTAGTATGTCATTTTCATAAAATCAAGCAATATCTAACAATATTATTCAAACAAATACATATTAAAATATTAGGTGTCAAGGTATTTCATAGTGAAATACATGCCTTATTTTACTTTAACTCTTTTCATGCAAATCTATGATCTTTTTCAACAAAACATGTTACTATCCAAAATGTACAATCATATGAAAAAATGTCATACAAATAATTGGTGAAAATTGATGTTTCTTTTAAAATTGACATTAACATGCAAGAATTTCACAAGCATCAATTTCAAGTATTTCCAATAATTATTTCCAACACTGGAGATTCCAAACACGGGAAAATGAGTTACATGATTACACATTTCCACAAAGCATCATTCCGTGTTCGCTTGTCAAACCAAATGTGCAGAACAGGCAGCCCTCTTGTCAACACATTGTGAGGCATGTCTGTTTCAAGCAGCCATTTTGTTACGCAACCTCCAGTTGTGTGACGCTGGATAGGAATGGAATAAAGCAGGGATCAGCGTACGGGGCGGGGGGGGGGGGGGGGGCGTGTGACTCTGTGTGAGACTGTGCGGAAGTGGGTCACTGGCAGAGCGCTGTTGAGGGTGGCGTAGCTGATCTGTGAGTGTGAGGAAGACCGCTGTGTGTGTGTGTGTGTGTGTGTGTTAACAGCCGGGGGAGTGGAAATAGTCGGGCCTCCGTACAAATGGGGCAGTGTGTG
Organism: Synaphobranchus kaupii; assembly: GCA_029718625.1. NCBI lineage: Eukaryota > Metazoa > Chordata > Actinopteri > Anguilliformes > Synaphobranchidae > Synaphobranchus > Synaphobranchus kaupii. Next base: position 95,956,281 of record CM056380.1, read on the forward strand.
CTGGCAGCCCCGAGCCGGCCAATAGGCGGCCTTAATCTGGCTAGTCAGCCAATCAAGCGCAGGGCAGCAGGCAGAAGAAGGGGCACCCGAGTGTCGCTGAGGGCCTGAAGGTTTTCTACAAAATATCCCAAGCTTGAGCTTCACAAGATAAACTAATTAATCAAACACATTTCTTATTTTAATCTCTGTTTAAAAGACGGTGTTGTTTTAATTTAGCCAAACACAGTCCCCCATTATATTACAGGGTTTTGGTTTTTTAAACTATTTTCTTTACTTTTAAATGCAACCTACATATGTTATGCCAAATAAATTGTACATGATTGAAATAGATGATACAGTGCTTTTAAACAGGTTTTTTTTTAATAAAGGTTTAAAATGAAGATGCATGTATTGGTCCAAATGTAGATTCTTTCACAGTCCGCCCATAATATTAATACTAAAAATAAAAGTTGGATTACAGTTTATTACCAATCGAGCAGCTCAGCCTGCCATTCTAATCCCTGACTGTCCACACGTTTCACAAAAGTAGCATGAGGATGCATGGAGAGAGTATGAGGGAGAAGTGCCCTTGTTCCCTTGTCAAGTAAAAACCCCTACTTTAGTTTCTGCTGGGTGGCTCATCCTGTTAGTAGGGCACTATTGTAGGGCATGAATGGGCCCCGCAGTCTGGGATCAAATCTTGATCATGCCAGTGCTGACCATGGCCAGTAGCCCCACAGGGTGATGCCTAACTAGCATTGTCTTGGTTGTCCTGGGTTAGGGAGGGTTCAGTCGGCCTACTCTGCTTACTCTCTAGCGGCCCCTGCTGGTTGATCGTGCACCCGTGGTCTGCTTGCTAAAGCTGCACATGAAGTGTCTTCCTCTGACTCGTGTCTGTGCAAGCTTGGCTTGTGGGCTGCTGTGTGAAACGAGGCAGCTAGAAACACCGCATGCGTCGGAGGTGAGAGCGTTCCTATCTACACACCTCTATCAGCTATGGCTATGGAGGTTGTGGAATGAGAGCGGCTGTACGTGGTTGGGCATACCAAATCGGGGGAAAAGGCATATAAATTGTGCTTTAAAGCACAGCTGAAATTTGGTAGAACTTTGGGTTGTGTAGTTACCTGGCCATGATATGAGGCCCAATGGTGTGAAATGTGTTTGTTAGTTGCTCTGTGCTCCCCTGGGGTGATAATCCAGAATAGGGTATTTGTGGCTCTCCATTCACTTCTATAGGGCAGCTAAAACGGTCTCAAAATGACACTTCTAGCACGTGTACGAATGCGAACGAAGTGGATTCTGTCAATACAAACAATAACCAGTCCTCGTATGTTTTTTAAAATTTTTTATTAAATGGCCCTTTCCTGGCTTTTTTGTATTTTATTTGGAACGTAGATCTGGTAGGTAATTCTTGCGCCAGAAACAGTGTTAATGCACCGATGCGCCAGAAACCACTCATTGGTACAAATTTCCACAGAATTTCCTGGTAGTATATATCTATGGTAACCAAACCAACCTGCCGACATTTTCCTAGTCTTTTCTGGTAGCTTGCTAACAACATTGAAGAAAATAGTACTTTTATAAAGAATTTTAATTACACGAAAAGGACTGGTAACTGTTTGTATTGACAGAATCCGCTTCGTTCTAGTTCATATACATGCTAGAAGTGTCATTTTCAGACCGTTTTAGCTGCCCTATAGAAGTGAATGGAGAGCGACAAATACCCTATTCTGGATTATCACCCCAGGGGAGCACAGAGCAACTAACGAACATATTTCGCCACCATTTGGACTCATATCATGGCCAGGTAACTACACAACCCAAAGTTCTAGCAAAGTTCAGTTGTGCTTTAAACCAAAATCCATAAAACCATATATAATATATATGCCCCCCATATATAAACCATTCTCATGCTTTTGTTTTGGTTTGAGGACGGTATTGTTCTGTTTTACAAGAGGAGGGAATATGGCAACTATGTGGCAACCCAACTCACCCAGCAACTATTTCCTCACAGGGACGTATTCCATTGAATTAAAAAGCATTTTTCACTGACAGGGACATGTAAGAAGCAGACGAGGGGGGAATGTGTAACTGTGCAATTAGGGCCGGTGTGGGCCACCATGACAGCAGCCTTCATACAGCCACCATTCAGGATGCCCTGCCTCCCCCTCCTCCTCACCTCCTCCTCCCCCCGTTGAACCCATCTCCCAGCCCTTTTTCACAAGGGACCAGCCATGGGAAAGGGAGCAGACGTACCCCGATTCACACTTATCACCCCGAGGGAAGGTCACTGCGGAAGGCCTGACATGTCCTCCGCCGACCATCAACAATCCTGCTTTCCACTGAGAGGAGCCTCCTCTTGCCCCACCCCCATGCACAGTGACCACTGACCCACAAATACTTCAGATGATCAAAATGAAAGGGGAAATGGGTACAACTGGAAATACTTGGAAATAGGGAGGTTTTTTAAATTTCTTTTTATTTTATGTTAAACCTTACTTTAAATACCCAATCTAAATCATCATTTTTAATAGTTATACATATAGACCCAAAGAAAACAAATACTGTAATATTAAGCCTATGTTTCTATACTGCCCACTATTGGAGGACATTGCAACCAATCAGAAGTGGGTTAATTTAGTGGGCTGTCTATCAGAATTTAAAGTGAATATCCATTACAAAACAGACACGCCATGTCAGACCTTCACCTCTTTTCTTTAGAAAAGACATTCCTGACATCAAGACTTTTTATTATTTTCATGTATATAAATTTGGAAAACATCTATACTGTGGCTTAATGAACACTTTAACTGTAAGGGGGAAATAATTGCGCAGGGTCTGTCAAAATTTGTGGGTTTAGCTCCAGAAGTGTTAAAAGCAGGGTTTTAGTTTGGTTGCATTTGGGTTATTCAGGACTGCACCAAACCACAGCATGTACAGTGCATATCACCTGTGGTGATGGTGTGCTGTACATTAACGTTTTTGGCAGCGCCTTTGTATGCTTTTAGATGATGTTTAAAGAGTGGTATCCTGTATATTTATTGAATGATTAACAGTTATTTTCGTGAGGAGGGGGCTTGGTGGTGTTGTGGGGTTCTTTTCTTGTGCAAACACATTAACAATGTGTTTATATGTTGCCTGCTCCATATTAAAAGTGTTTAGGAGGTGACCTTAGATGGTGTTGTGGGAATCATCTGCTGTATATTGAGTTTTTTTGTTTTGAGGTGACCATAGGTGGTGTTGAGGGTGGGTTGTCATATTAGCAGAGTTTTTTGAGGGGAGATGGTGTTGGATAGTGTTATGGGGGTCTACTGTACATCCAGTGTTTGTGTGCTTACTGTATATGATGTTGGGGGTGTCTCTAAATATCTCTAAATACAGTATCTTCCTTTGTGGAAGAAAATATTGTGTACCAGGTGCTCATGGGAAGGGGGGGGGATATGAAGGTTGTCTGCTGTACATTATCATAGGGTTTTTTCCATGGGGGGTGGGGCTTTAGGTGGTGGGATCATCGATGCAGCTGATTGGAGAGCACCAGGCTGAGGACAGACAGCTCATTACTGACATGGTGGTGACCAGAATGAATCAAGCATTACCACGGACACCCGCTCGCTCTCCCCAGAGGCCAACCACTGTCCAACCACCACAGGTACAGGATGAAAGCAGACACTGTACAAACTTATGCAGCAACTACCATAGGTCATATACACAGGACAGACACTGTACAGACATACAAGGGACCATGGAGATACTTCCAAGTACTGCATATTCAGCATACAAAGTAAACCAGTCCTCTGTCATAACAGTCTTTATTTAGGGTGCCACCTAGTGTACAGTTGGAGAATTATCTTTTATTATCGAAAGTATGGCATTTATTTATGTTCATATTGAATTTTACACACCCAATAAATAAAAAAACAACTCAAAGAAACAAATGTTTTATTCTGTAGTAGTCTGAGAAATATCACAGACATGTATTTGTGATTTGTTGTTTTAGTAAATGGGATTAAAATTTAAGTTCTAATTGGAACCCAAGTGTCTCTCCGTCTAGGAATGTGATATTTTATCATTGCAGTAATAACACCACTCTTCCAGTCTGTTGGAGTAACAGTGCTGAAATGATACGACTTCCCTCTTGCTGTCGCAGTGGAAGGGAGGACACATTTCAAACAGGATGACAGACTAATTCTAGCAAGCACTCTTTCTCTTTGTTCTCAAAATCTTGTTGCACTTTGGCAGACAGGCGGAAACGGGAGCTTATCAACACATTGCTGGTATTCCTTCGCCACTCGTCCACCTGGTTAGCCCTCAGGTGTATTACCAGGCACAGGCCTAAATTATTGCACATAATTCTGAAAACTTGTGTATTCCAGGCATTTAGCAGACGCTCCTATCCAGAGCAATTTACACAACTTTTTAGCATTTTTCACATATTATGATACAGCTGGATATATACTGAAGCGATTCAGGTTAAGTACCTTGCTCAAGAGTACAATGGCAGTGTCCTACCTGGGAATCGAACCTGCAACCTTTCAGTTACAAGGCCAGTTCCTTAACCATTATACTACACCGTGTATCACTGCACCCTTTTTTTTTTTTTTTTTTAGAGCAACGTCCAAAAGGAAGGCCTGACTGACCCTAGCAAGATCCCTGCCCAGCGCCCACCACCACAAGGTTGTTTACAGTACATTCTCGACTGTAATGGCGTTGCAGTAGGACCAAAACAAGTCCAGGCAAAGTGATTTATTCACTAAAAATCTGCAGTGGCGTTTCAGCCAAAAACAAAGGTTTAACTAAACTGAAGGAAGTGAATCAGAAACTGAAGGTTGGGAACAAAGTAATCTGTGCAATTCAGCAGTGTTTCAATGCTGGCCTGGACTATGTTTTTTCTATGCAGTGTCAAAATGTACTGTCCTCTCGTTTACCTGTGTGTGTTTGTATTGGCTGCCTTGGTGTCTCTGTAAATCTTGTGGTTTTCTTCAGGGCTGTTATCGATAGTGTAAAAGACAAATTGTGCCTAAACTGAGTCTAGTGCTGCTGTGTCTTCTGTACTTTAATGCCCATGTGTTATTGAGATTATTATTATTATTATTATTATTATTTACATTCCTTTGTCTCTCGCTTTAATTTAAAGTGATAAGTAGTGTGCATACTGTGTGGTGAACCACAGTTTGACACCGCTCATTCTCCCATGAACCCTTTTGCTTATTTGTGTGTGTGCCTCTTGTGTGTATCTTTGTGTGTGTGTGCGTTTGCTTGTGTGCGTGTGCGCGTGTGTGTGTGCGTGCGTGTGCGTGCGTGTGTGTGCACATACGCATGTGTGATATTGTTAATTATTTTCTTTATCCAGATCTATAAATATAAATATATATATATATATATTTTTTGTTTTGCATGAGTGATTCAAAGACAGGTAAAGATGTATATTTGACCTTTGTGTTTACATGTGGAATATACATGCATATGTATATTCGATGATATTGCTTTATTATATCAAAAAGATGTTTTATCTGTACTGAGCATGTAAATTTTTTATGGTAAGATATGAATGTTGTCCAGAGTATTTCTAAATATAAATATAAAATATGATATATATACATGTGTATATATATATATATATATATATATACGTATATATATGAAGAATATGGATATGATGGAAAATGAGCCAGTGGTTTCCCATGATGTTTCAGCAATATAGTCAATAACTGAAGTGCACATTGGTTTTATATTCTTCTGTTATTACTTTCAAAGAAAGTTCACATATCTTTTGTTGTCTTTATCTCCCAATAGGGAGTTTTTATTTATTTATTCCCTCTTTACCTTAGTACTAAATTTAAATTCACCAGTGTGTGATCCATATTTTATTTACCTTTATTTTTAATCCCATTGGTGTTTTACTCCAATACATTCTGCAGTGAAAGTTAAGACAAATGTGTTGTATCTGACTGGAGGCAGAGCAGTGCTTTATCAGCTTTAACAAGCTTTTTAGTAAGTTGACTGTTTCTATGCATTCAGGAGAGCAACATGTGTTTATTGTGAAGCTGTTAGACTTTGTAACAGGGAAATCTTTAACACCAGATCATTTCACGAAAGAGGCGTCAAGGTTATTTTGGTATTTGCTTATTATGCCTACAGAACAAACATTCCTATTTATCAGTGTCTGGAGCTGTTTGGCTTGATGTAAACAAAGAGACAACCATTCTCTATTGGAGAGGGTATAAAATGTATTATTGCAGTGAAGACATTTTATGTAACGGAACTACTTGTTGACTTGGGAGAGCTTAGGATTGTTATACTCACAATGGCTATATTCAGTTGTGGCAGTTATTTTAGAATAAGCCTTTTAACCAAAATCGGATGCAGTATATGCCTGTTGTAAGCCATGCCATTGTCTACCAGAGAACTATGTATTGCGTTTATAATGTGGCAATATCTGGCAGGATTCAGAATTACCCATGTTCAGCTAATATGAGACGTAAGGAACCTGCTTCTAATACAAAGGTTCTTGGTAGACAGAGCCCCAAGCACTGATCCCGGGCTAGCAAGCCCAGTCCTAACTCTAACCCCACTCCTAAAACCCCACCCCATTTTGTACAAAAAGGAGCTCAACCTGATCCTGTGTCAATCCATAGGGGTGCTGTTTATCAACACCGATAAAATATATACAGTACAGCACCACACTTAAGTAAGCACCTAATGACTGTTAACGTTCTCAGAGTCACAACATTGTGTGAGGTGTTCGTTTTTTGTAATATACAGTCTCTGATATTTTCTAACCTGTACCTCCAAATTAACAAGTGCAATAGATGGTGCAACCAGATCAACGGTTGAATTGCTTCCAGGCTTGAAAAACTTCAAATGTCCTATGCTTTAAGTATCATTTGACTCCAAGAACGTGATAGAATAGCACCTTTTTGTTTCTTATTACTTGTTGGTTTGGTGTAAATTCACGTGTTCCCAGAGGAATACAGGGTATGTGAGTTATTCACATCCTCATAGGGGTCAGTTAATTTCCTGCAGAAGAGAACAGTAATTGCACTGAACGTTGGTATTTTATAGGGCCCAGATATCATATTTCTACATATATAAATACACGAGTATACAAATGAACATTTTAAATAATTAAATGAATAAGATTAACAGTTGTGGGGATTCAAGGTATGTTTGGTGATATATCTATTGACAAATTGTTTGCTTTATTATCAATGAATATTCATCAGAAGGCCATTGATGCAGATGTACCATTATCACACTTCTAAGTCTGATGCACTGTGTGTTAGTGTATACTGTATAGCCTCTTCTCTTTGCATGCTGTGGAAGAGCAAATGTGGATACATTTACAGCTATACTTGCATGGTGAGTCACTGTCGTATTTAGAAAAGCAACAGTTTAATCAAGTGGAAATTACCATGAAAACGTGATGTGTTTTGTTGTAAATGTGGCCAAAAAATCTATTGAGTGTCAAAGTACAATTTGTTGATTTGCTTTGAATGAAAACAAGGGTTAAGCAATTATGTTGTTAACGAGGTGGGAAAAAAACGCATTATTTGTGAACCACTGCATCTCAGATCCCTCCATGAACTTAAAGATTAGTTTAGCAAAAAAAGATTATACACACATAAAGATTAGTTTAGGAATTTCTATGGCTAATCTTGTACTTTTTAGGTGGGTCTTGGTAATGTTTTGGATTCACAAAATTGGATTTCCAAACTTTCACAACAGTCTCACATTCTGCAGTGTGTGCTGTTAACGCTGTGGTCAGATTCTCAAAACTGTGATTTCTTTCAGCAAATAAGTGAGGCCAGTGCAGTGAGAACCATACCTCGGCTCTCATGTCTGTGGGATGTGGGCTGAGTCTTTGGGTTCCATCAACGCAAAACCAGATGGGTTTTATACACGACTGGACAGCTTTGAAAATGCATAAGTTTGTCCTTTTTAAATCCAGTACTTTGGTTGATTTAAAAAAAAAAAAGAAAACGTTGTGGAAGAATTCCCTCTGCTTCTTTCTTCACATATTTGGCCCTTTTTTTCTCTCCCAAGCAATAAAGCTTCCTTTGCAAGATCCGTATGTTCTGTGTTGCAATATTTGTTACTAAACCGTGTATTTGATTTCCTTTCAGTTTTTACCCTCCGGTTTTTAAACTAACATGCATCTGTATTACAGTGGGGGCAGTAAACGTTCCCTGACGTGTGCAGAGTCTCGGCAGAGAGGTCAGGGGTCAAGGAGTAAGAGGGCGGAAAAATTAAGCTTTGTCAAATGGGGGGGGTGGGGGTGGTTGTCTGTACAGAACTAAAACAATATACCACATTGAATCCCATGGACTATAATCCATTTTCGTGATAGTTCAAATGATGAGGAAATGTACGAAGTAAAGACTAATTAACACCACTCCACTGGTAATAGCAGATGCCTCATTATACATAAATGTTATAAATGATGACATTATTCATAATGTGGTTAAAATTTAACTGCATAGTATTAACTCATTAAACATTAAATATGTATTACCATTATTCATCATGACATGTACTACACCTGAAGTCACCCTCTAACTGACACAGTTGAAATTATTTCTCCCCCCTTTCATGCTGAACATAATCATAACACAATTTACATCTACACTCTTTTCTAAAGGCTCCCTAAGCTATTTAGGTTGAAATTTGAATACCAAATTAGCAAACATAAATCAATTTCAGGTATACAGAATGACTATAAACCGCATGATCTACTGTATGTGCAACTAAAAAGTGTTGTCATGTATTTTCTGTTGTCATTGTTGTTGTTGTTTTCTTGGGGGAATAGGTAGTGTGTATAAAAATATCTTTCTGTCTTTGTGTGTCAAGTCACAAGCAATCATTTGGATATTTAATAGATACATGAATAAATGTAAGGTGAAAGAAGTGCTTAGGCCAATAGCCCTACACTTTGAACAAGCTAATACAATTTCCACCCTTCAAGCATGTCTTTCTTCTTTGCCTTGCCTCCGATGCATGTAGAGTGACGTATTGCGATGGACTGGCTACAGTACACCCCCCCCCCCAACCCCACCTACCCACCCCTGGGCCCGCCCCACCCAAATCCTACCCACCCCTGGGCCACCCCGCCCAAATCTCCCTCCCCTTGCTTTTCCTTTCGCAGTTCCTTGGCATTTTGATTGTATTCCCTCTGTCTGCTGTCCTGAGAAGCATCCCATGCGATGGCTTGCTTCCTTCCCTGGACTGATTTTTCTGTCTATTCCACAAGTCTGACCTGTTGTCTGGTACTATTTTCCCAGTTAGCTGTCTGTAAAACGCAGACCAAATAAATAAAAACTATTCAAACAACAGGTGCTGGATTTAAAATCTGTTTTATCTTTGTGCAGTCTTGATACTTTGTTTTTTTTTGGGGGGGGGGGGGTTTGTATTTTTTTTCCCTGTGTATCAATGTTGTAACATTATAAAGTGTTTCTTGTACTGAACCTAGGGGGCTCAGGACAACCCCAAGAGTCGCAATCTCAAAGTCAGGAGCCTCCGTCAGAGCCAGCTCCGGGCGGCTCTGCGCAGGACCCCACTCCCCAGCCAGCTCCCGCCCCGACCACACGGCAGCCCCAGTCCCAGCCCCAGGGGGCGCCCGCGCCAGGGAAGCCCGTGACTCAGCAGTTCAAGCCCCTGCCTCCCAAACCGCTGCCCCCAAAACCGCTCCCGCCTGTTCGGCAGAACTCCAAACCTCGCAGCCAACCCAAGCCCCAGACTCCACCTCTTCCGGTCAAGGCCCAACCTAAGCCCCAACCAGAGCCGCAGGCTCAAGCCCAGGTCCCGCCCCAAGCCCAAGACCCCACCCCTGACTCCGCCCCCACTGATGCCCAACCTCCTCTCGAGCAGCAGTCAGCACAGCAGAAGGCGCAGCCTCATCCACAGCTTAAGTAAGAGCCTCAGGCAGAACCATCTTCCCTCTTTTATTCATATTTAATTAATTATTTTGGAGGCATGTCTCACCTTATAAATTATAAATAATAAATAATAAATAATTTATAAGGACAACTGACACACGATAACAAGTTATTACAACTGTAAGCCACTGTCATTTTCTAGGAATTTGATTTGCAGAACTGAAGGTCTTCAGTTGCTTATACTTTTAAAGTATAATTCTCTTGGACAGCACTGCAGCTGTGTAGTGTACTAGAGGAAATGCTCCATCCTGTAAAGTCAATCTGGTAGCTAAGAACCACGTGTTTGTTTCCTTCACAGCCAACAGGGTTAGTTTTTGTTTGATATTGCTTTATACTGCTCTCACCCATGTTGCCACTTCTATCAAAACATCAGTATGCAGTATGCATTGATTAAGTACATGGTGCCATTTATCATATTAATGAGTGAGTGCTTGAGGATGTTCTTCCCATGTTACTCTCTTTGTTTTCCAGTAAATCGCAGTCCCTGACCAACGCCTTCAGCGCCTTCAGTGACGCGTCCTTCTTCCGCTCCAGCAACGAGGACGAGGCCAAAGCCGAGACCATTCGAAACTTGCGAAAGTCTTTTGCCAGCCTGTTCTCTGACTAGCTGCCAGCGTTCAGGTTTTCGGAATAGCGAATGGCTTGGTCAAATCTAAGTCGATTTCTGGGTGTCGAAATGAATTATATGTCAACTGTATATATCCTACCCTCCCACTTGCTCTGTTCCATGCCTGATTGTCAATTAAGCAATATTAAGTACTGTACGCTGTAATAGTTCTGGTGACAGACACATAATTGGTGCAAGTCTAAGAGTTCTCAGGCTGGTAGAGGGCATCATTTCACATGGCGATGCAGAGATCTAACAGTGAGGGGTTCAGAAGGGGAAATCAGGAGAAATACCTGTGTCCACTTATGCTTTGCTGTTGTAGCCTTATTGTGTGTTTCCACAGACAAGTATCTGCGTTTGGTTACCCTGGTTCTACTCTTTATGGGGGGGTGTGTGTGTGTGTGTGTGTGTGTGTGTGTGTGTGTGTGTGTGTGCGCGCGCGCATGCGTGTGTGTGTGTGTGTGCGCGCGCGCATGCGTGTGTGTGTGTGTGTGTGTGTGTGTGTGTGCGTGCACATCTAAAGATTGATTTGTTAGTAGAATTTATTCAAAATGGTCACTTTTTCCGGCATTTCCAGATCACTGCTTCATGTGCTTGCAACTAATCTTGGTGTCCAGCACCTGCCAATGTCTCAACTTACTCATGACTGCCGAAACCTCATCGCTCTGTTTTATGTAGGACTTTAAATGTGTTGTGTACTGCTCTGTACATGTCATCTCTGGAATTTAGTTTGTGTATTAATTTGTTGGGATTATTTTTTTTGGCTTCATATTGTTCAGTTTGTATTGTGGTTTATTTGTACCCAATGCTGCTTTGCATGATCCAGTGACAATTGTTTACTATACAGCTGTCAATAAACACGTTGCACATCACTCAGCTAACCGACTACTGATCTGTACATTGACATGGGCCAATTAAAGGGATCATTCACTTTTGGAGGTTGTGTATATTATTTACACTGCAAGAAATGTCTGTCTTAACAAGTGAAACTTAAAATCTTTTTTTTTTTTTTTTTTAGTGGAAAATATTAGCTCGTTTTAAGTTTGACAAGTGAAATTATTGACTGGCAAATCTTGAAATGAACCCACTGGCAGATAGTTTGTCTTATTTTAGAAAAAAGTACCAGAAATAAGTTTCTAAAGTCTAAATATAAGTTTAAAAATAAAATGCTTGTTAAAATTTGGTTTTTGCAGTGTACTGTATGTTTTAAATTGGCCGAGAGAGTTTTTGTGTGTGGTGATATCAGTCAATTATGGAAATGTTTCTGACAACCTACCGGCTTTACAGTGGCAGGTGATGGGGAATTCAGAGGTCTTGTACACAGCAATGTTGTTCCCAGAGGTTGTACATATGAACACATGAATTTTCAATTTGCTCTGAATGCATAACATTGCTGTACTAGCTACTTTGGATTTTCTCTGAGTGTATTTTCTTGCTTACATACCCCTGAAATTCCCTATACTTGCCATTGTAAAGAAATCACATCATAAGAAACTTCCCTAAATATTTAACATGTCCTTTATCACAAACAAAAACTGTCTGGGCCATTTCAAAACATGCACTAAAATGTAAATAATATTTCCTTAAAAACCCAGAAAGTGAACTATCCCATTAACCATTGTGCATTCATTATCATTCACAATGACTAACAAATTCTAAAATGTCCTTCAAAATATACCTGAAATGATCATTTAAAAATTATTTATGAACATAAATGCAGGAGATGGTATGGTCGCTGTCCTATTTCTGGTCACACCTAAAATTTTCAGATTTCAGCATTTGATCATGGTCAATACAAATCACTGTATGCTTGAACATTCTTTTTCCTCTGCTGGGTCCTTACCTTTGGCAAAGTTTGAAGTACCGTAACCAAATTCTGGTAAATCAGATAGGATAAAAGACAGATAGATGCCAAAACCATTAATTAAATAAGTTCTATTTTTGGCCAGCAGATAGCACTGTAACACAGCTTTTAAGGTCACAATATAAACAAGGATAAACGCAAAATGGCAGCAACATCCACACTAGTGATGGTTACAAATACTTAAGTGCACTTTGAGGGTCTGCTAAATGACTGAAGGAAATGTATTATTTCTTACAAAATACAGGTGAATGATAAAATTCACAAAATTACATGTTAACAGAAAATCACCAGCCATCTGAAGAGAGTGAATTACTGCAACAACAAAAAAAAAGATTTAATGGCAAAAACGATTTATTACAGTAAACAAAATTGTGATGATTTGCGCACTGAGTCAGTTAGTCATCTGTTGAAGTGGAAAGTCTGCAGTTTCTACTGGAACACAAGGGACCCTTAACTGTGGGAAATAAGTCAGTCTGACCACTGTGGCCAGTCCCACGCAGCAGCGTCATGCTGGGAGTAAACAGTTTATTCTGCTTGTTTTGGTGCCCATCCTGACCATGGGGAGTTCCACACCATTTAGTCTCCATAAAGAAAGGCCCCTGAGGATACCATGGATTATATTATAAACTCACGAGGCTTTAAGTCTGTTTCTTCTTCTTGATTGTCCGTATCGTGTGTGCATTGAAGCAAGCTCCGGCAGTTGGATGCAGACTCAATGAATATGAAAGGAGGTAAGATCACACTAGAACCGCCGATCCAAGACATGCCAAATTCTATCCGAGACACAGTACAACGAGACTGTGGTTTGCGTAAAGTGCAAAAAAGCTCTCAATCTTGGACACAGCTTTTACAGTTACAGTTACATAATTGCCCAGGGACGGAGGGATTCAGTCTACTGGGACGGCCATGTTTCAGTGCTCACCAGATTGACCCCAGCTGGTCAATCAGGCACCTACACAGTATGCTTCCTCAAGCTGCACATGAAGCATCTTCCTCCGACTCACGTCTGCACAAGATCAAATTGTGCTCTGCAACTTCCACAAGAAGCAGCAGCTTGACGGTGCATGTTTTCAGAGGAGATCACTTGCCATCTGCGCACTCCAAAATGCATAGCTGTGGTTGCAGCAATCAGCGCAGCTGGTGAACGTAACTGTTTATTCCATATTAGGATATAAGGGGGGGGGGGGGGGGGGGGTCATAATAAATGTGCATACCTGGAGAGTATTGCCATTGTCTCAATTGTTGTTTGAATATGAAGGCTGTTGCTTTACCATGACAATACACTGCCCCCCCCCCCCCCCCTTTATTTTGAAACTATCACAGAACAATAATGTAAAATGTATGATACTGCCAGGCAGGTTAGAAAAGACAAAGTGTAAAATACCCATTGAAGTGCAGGTACCAGTTTATCAGAGATCATAGAGTGCTGAACTGTGATTAATTTCAGGGTCATTCACTATTATCATACCAATCATAAATTTCTTGTCTTTCTACAGAAACCAAGTTCACATCCAGTGCAAGAAAGATGTGATGATTAGGTCAGCTCAACAACTCAGCGTGCTATTCAATTGATGCACTTATTTCCAAATGCAGAGAAATCATGAAACTGAAATCTTGTTCTGCCTCTTGTAAATTTTTGTTTATTTTTTTCAGAATAAGCTTCAAAACCAAATTGGCCAGGCTTGGAAGAGTTATGTTCACAGAGCACTGTATTGTCACACAAGATAGCTACAAGGAACTGTTGCAAATTGATTAAAAGCAGCAAAGTTTTCAGATTAGCATTTTCCTTCATTCAGCATGCTGGGAAGTGCGCTACATTCTCTGTATGCAGAATTTATCATCTATATACTATAGGGCTACTGATAATGTAAATTTTTAAATCCGCTTAACTTTGGTCTTAGTACAACGGGTTCAACAGTGGTCTCAGATTTAACTGTATACAGTATAGCCTAAGCGCACACCACACTCTGTGATACTGAGTGGCCTCTGTTGTAAACTAAATTTTGTGCACAAATAACACACAAACATATTACCCCTGATCGTACATTAGCCAAAATGTAACATCATCCACATTTTAAATGTGACAAATACACGAAAGTTACATATTAAAATTAGCTAATTAACAGAGACCTTTATTATGAATAGCCTTGGGGAAAATGGCAATAAATTGCAATAAGACGTCATCAAGTTCGATCCCATCAACTAGGATTAATCGAGTAATTTAATTACTCACGTTTAAAAAATGCAAAAACCTTGATTTCCGCATTTTGTTCCATGTGATCCAGGCTGCATGTGATCCACCCCCCCCCCCCCCCCCCCCCCCCCCCCCCCGTGTGTGTTCCTCTGGGAGGGGAAACAGGATAGATAGGTCGAAAACTTTGTCAACTCTGTAGTCTGTCAGACCGCTGTAACGTTGTATGCCTAATACAGTTAGCGCAGCTTTGGCACTTGTTTATCTCATTACCCGGTACACATAGGCTACTCTGCCTGATCGACAGACTGTCTTGACACTTGAAGGAAGGAAGGAAGGAGAGACACGAAGACAAGACGCGCGTGCTGTGAGAGGGGGGGAGCGGAGTGAGAAGAGACCATCTATGAATGCTCAGGAGTGTGCGCCTCGTCTAAAAGGAAGTGACAGAACTATAAACTACGTTTAAAGGACCAAAACCGGTCAGTACATTTCATACTTAATCTGCGGTACGCGTTTATGATCGTAGTAGTTTGATTTTAAGTCAGTATCTTGTAGTCTTATATAGCCTACGTCATTCGCTGATAACCTGGTGGGGAAGTTCAAATACAGAATAAATGCATCATTTATTATTATCTGCTTATTATTAATATTACTAGTTTCCGACTATTTGCTGCGGTGCACATGCAGCACATCAGATTTACAAATGGAAGCCGCCTTATTGCTACAGGTAAGTGGTGCTCATACATTATACATTACTTACAATTACCTTCTTTTCAATAGGTCTCTATTAATAACGTTTGAGTGCAACATAGGCTTACTATTTTGTGTTTTTAAAACGTCCTTCTGTAGGCTATATATCGAAACTACAGTTTATAACAGTAATTTGTGCATGTTTGTTCATGTATTTTTTGAGCCCTGTGAGAAGTAGACTATTGCTTCCGAAGTAATAGTAGGTTAGTAGCCTACTATAAGAAATGCAGTGTGGTGCGGATTATCCTTATTTTCCTTAAAATTGCAGCATGTGTCATAAAAGATTATAATTTGCCAAAGTATTCAATCGTAATAATTGACATGAGAGTTTTGTTCTAACAATAAATCGTTTATAAAGTGTGACTCAGCACTTTCTTGTTCACAGTAGTCAAGTGTAATTGCAAACAAACATCAAGTAGCCTCAGATGTTGGCGAATAATCTACGCTTCCTGGCCGTATAGATCGTACCGTCCGCTGCAGCCTAAATTTTGCAGGCAGGCTATGCATGTCTACTTCTATGTAATAACTGCTTGCGAACCTTGCTTTGGACGTTATCATTTTTTTCAGTGAACTGTAGTTTCTCTAATCTGTTACTATTCATTAAATGTACATTTAAACATTTGGTTTCACAGATGCAGCATGTAATTTAAAATATTAGATTTTTTTGTACAGGTGCTTTTGGTTTTGTGATGATGTGCTCAGTTAACTTGTCACCTGATGTGGTTAATAAATCAATATAATCACTTTGGTACATTTTCATTGTAGTCTTAGATTGTCCAAAGCAAAGCTTGAATGGTTGTCACCTTTGACAATGGAATGCAATTGTTTTTTTTCTTTTTCACAAAACTTCAGTAGGAAGATGACAGACTCATGACACCCATTTATTTGGAGACTGTGTTACTAATTATAGCTTAAGGCACTTTTTAGAAATGTATTGTCCCCTCTTGCCTCATGCTTAATTGACTGCTCAACAGATAAACCTTTCTTAGATTGTGATATACTTTATGTCTAAGATATATTTCTGAGTTTGTTTCCTTATTTTCAATATTAAAAAATGGGAAAATGCTAAATATTGCCGTAGTAGGTATACTCAGGTAAACCAGGGCAGAGAATGGGTTGCCTCTATCTCAGCTGAGTGCCTGCCCAAGTAGTGAACACACTACACTCTGTGTTTAAGCACTTTTTCACCTTGCAGAGATAAATGACTCAACTAAGGTTGACTTTTGGTGGCAGGTCTCACCGGCTGTGCTTTACTGATATTTTAGCATGGAACTGCACATTAAGACATTGGACAGTGGTGAATTGAGACATTGATTGAGAGTTGCCAACCTAAATTTCATTACTGAATTACATCTATGCCCAAGATAACCTGTAAAGTTTAAATGAATATGTAGATGTTCCATTGATTTACACTATGTGTTCATTAAAATATGGAAAAAATAAAAAAATTCAGTGTCGAAACAGAATGAATAAAACAGATGACAAATGTATATTTATATATCAAAATAGCATTAATAATGCATGTATCCTGGAAAGTGGCTTAGTGTTGTCTCAAGTTTGATTTGTATTTGGAAAAATTGTTACTTTAAAAAAAAAAAATGGCAAAGGAAGATTGCTTTTAACAGCCTTAAAAAGATATTATACACACTTGACAAATGTCTTGAGGGCACAGGACCTGACTGCAGTCTCAAAACCTAGAAAATGAACCAAGATGTTTCTGTCATTATGTTGCCATGATTTTAATACAAAAGCCATCAGTTGGGACATTAGATTGCAATGAACATGACATCACCTTCTACGTTGAACGTGGGCTATTAAAGGAAATTACTTAATTCCACATGACACAACTGACATTTATTGATGCTAGAAGGATTGTGAAATTATTAGCATAATGGAGAAGTCATGGCCCGTGTACAAGTTCGACTGGTTTCTTTCTTCTGCATCACAGATGTGTGCGTATACCGCAGCAGCTAATTTGTCTGTTTATGGAGAATAGAAAACCCTTCATATCAGCAATATGTAAAATATGGATTTTAATCAAGATGTTGCAGTACAATGCGCATCCAATGCCATTGTCATAGGCAAATAATGAGAACGATTTACGCTGCAGTATTTGGTCAAATAAAAATTTAAATAAATGATAAAATACAATTTTATTTCGACATCTTATTTTTCACTAATACATGGAATCTGCATTTCAACGAAAATGCAGTCTTAGATATTCATGCACAACGGTAAAACTATAATCTGTGACAAATGGAACTTTAGTTGACTGAAAAAAACAGAGACACAGACGAAACCTATAGCTGCATATAATTGCCATGGCTTGGCAACCGCACTCTAAAGTTGTATTATAATCTATTATATAATTCACACAGGCATAGCGGTGTGGAATGTGAAGGACTTTGATCGCTAGTGATAAATTGAAGGTGTGCCAGTTGCAGAAAAGCTCTGATTAAATTTCGCCTGGCCTTACATGGCCTTAGAGCCCTTGTATGTCTCATGTTTCCCCTGATCGCCGAATACTCTGAACCACCTTTTCTAAACGGTGCCTTCTAAGCCTCTGTCCCATGCAACCCCTTCATTTGGGGATTACTGCTGCACATAGAATTCCTTAATTCCTCCTGTCTCAACTTTTCTCGTGAGGCACGCGGGGCCGTTCTGTGACATTGTAAAACACAGGGAGGGTAGTTGTTGGGCTGCACATGTATCAGCGGTTTGCTCTGTTAATCTGCCTTGCTCGGGCCGTGCCCCTCTTGTGGTTTTGGCGTTCTTATCAGGACACAGTTCTGCGGGGCGCATTTTTGAAAGATTAATTTGCAATCTCAGTTGAGTCGCACGGGTTAAATGATAATGTGAACTATTGATTCCCGGTGGTGACCTCGAAAGGCATACAAGGGAACTTTGAAGAATGTTAGCCGCAATTAATTCAGTCTCTGGCATGGAACTGTCTGAATTTTGTCTGACCTTGAAAAGAGTGAGAATGTTTTTTTGCTGTTGTTGGTGTTGTCTGGCATACAGGAAATGCTCAATAGAAGAAATCCGTGGAGTATTGTGTCTGTCCCTGACACGAGTAATATAAAATTTCAACAAGTTAGAGTAACGAAAAGCTGGTGAAGATAGAGATGCTGAGTAACTGTTATGATGCTTCCTTGACACTTTTCAGACTGTTTGCTTCAATAAATATATTGAACACGAACAGAACTGCTTGTGCATGTCATTTAATGGTACACTGACTTTACATTGTTAAATGCTAATTATTATCGTAACAAAACATATTAGACCTACATATCTGACTATTTAATTTGACCAAAGTAATGTAGTTACAGTTTATTTGCAAATCTTTTTTTATAAATGTGCTTGTGAAGTTTCGACACATATGCCATTACATGCAATGTGAACATTTTGGTTTTGAGTGAATATCTACAATTATTTTACATTCAGTTTTGTGTACATACTGTGAGGTGGTTGGCTATGTAGTTGAATGGTTTTACTTGCTGTTGTATGGTACTTAAGCAGAATGACAGCTGAGAAAATATAGCTATATAGTATATAGTCTGATAAATAACATTTGTTGGAGAATTCTAGTCATGATCATGGCCATATTCCCTAATTCTGAATGTTGTTGAGCAATATTTGAATGGGCTTTTATAGATCTTGTGTCGGAGGTCAGCAAATTTGAATACAAGTTAAGACCGAATGAAAAAAATAGTGATAAAACCAGTATATAGAAAGTTTAAAAAAAGATGGTCATTGTATTTAGCTTGAAACAGAATTCTTAAAAAAAGTATACAGATCCTTTCCAAAAAATTAGAATATCATGGAAAAGTTTTTTTTTTCCATAATTCCATTCAAAAAGTGAAACTTTCATAGATTATAGATTCATTACACACAAAGTGAAATATTTCTAGCCTTTATTTGTTTCATTTTTCATAATTTTGGCTTACAGCTCCAGAAAACCCCCAAAACAGTATTTCAAGAAATTAGAATAGTGTGTCGAAAATCAGCATTTACTTCAGTTATTTCAGAGAATGAGTGGAGTGGCTTGACTCGAGGAATCCGACAGTTGTAGCCCATGTCCCGGATACGTCTGTACGTGGTGGTTTTTGAAGCACTGACTCCAGCCTCAGTCCACTCCCTCTGCATCTCCGCCAAATTTTGGAATCGTCTTTGCTTGACAATCCGCTGAAGCCTACGGTCATCTCTTTTGCTTGTGCACCTTCTCCTGCCACATTTTTCCCTTCCACTAAACTTTCTATTGATATGCTTGGACACTGCACTCTGTGAACAGCCAGCCTCCTTAGCGATGACCTTTTGTGGCTTACCCATCTTCTGGAGGGTGTCAATGATGGTCTTCTGACCAATTGTCAAGTCTGCAGTCTTCCCCATACTGAACCAAACTGAGATAAACTTTGCAGGTGTTTTGAGTAAATTAGATGATAGTGTGACACTCAGTCTAAAACATTCATTCTCTGAAATAACTGAAGTAAATGCTGATTTTCGACACACTATTCTAATTTCTTGAAATACTGTTTTGGGGGGTTTTCTGGAGCTGTAAGCCAAAATTATGAAAAATGAAACAAATAAAGGCTAGAAATATTTCACTTTGTGTGTAATGAATCTATAATCTATGAAAGTTTCGCTTTTTGAATGGAATTATGGAAAAAAAAAAAACTTTTCCATGATATTTTAATTTTTTGGAAAGGATCTGTATATGAATTGCTCCCAACCATTGGTCATGAGAAGCGACAAGGGGAGGGGTTGTCTCAGTGGGAATATGGGCCTGGATAAGCCCTTTCACATTATTTGGAATGGGTTGACAAATCCAAACATTTTCACAAGAACGCCCAAATCAACAAAACAGCGGCACTCTAAAGACATCAAACCCCTTTTTTTGGTTGTTTTAAAAAAAAAAGGAAGGGTAGCTTGATGTCAACAGCATCTACACATGTAGTGCACTCCTGCCTTTTCCTGTCTCCATCGAAGAACAGGACACTGCGACCACAGCGGCTCCGCACGCCGAAAGGCCTTGACAGCGCCAGAACTCCCTCCTTATCCGAGGAGGAAGCACAGCAACCCCCAAAGGAGTAATCAACCATTAACTCATTCCTATTAAAAGAAATTGGGGGAAAGTTCACGTCCTTAGATATTGTGCGGACCCAAATTCCCAGGGAGCAGCACAATAAAGATCTTGGGACACGAGGCACTTGCCAGAAGTGTGTTATTGAAATGGTTCCAGTCCCTTTTTTTCATGGTCCCAAGTGTGTGTGTTTTGGTGAAGAATTAGCCCTTACATCCTCTTACACTGGTACGTCCTCCTCCATGTCCTATACCCTTGTGGAAGCCGACAATCCTGTCATTTTTTAAATTTCATA
Source organism: Synaphobranchus kaupii (assembly GCA_029718625.1). Taxonomy (NCBI): domain Eukaryota; kingdom Metazoa; phylum Chordata; class Actinopteri; order Anguilliformes; family Synaphobranchidae; genus Synaphobranchus; species Synaphobranchus kaupii. Next base: position 95,976,979 of record CM056380.1, read on the forward strand.
TTGGATAACAAAAATGTTCATAATTAAATTTTATAATTAGCTTTAGTTTTATTCATATGTTTATGTGATTTTATACATGCTAAAGGAGCATTTTATTAAGTCTGTGTATCTGTGAGCATGTACTACACAGTATCATGCATTGGGATACAACAGCTTTTTGCTGCCTTGATTATGTTACGCTTATATGCTAAATTAAATGACATAGATCAGTGGTTCTCAACCCTGGTCCTGGAGTACCCCTGTGTATGCTGGTTTTCGTTCCCACCCAAAATTGCAATACCAGAAGTTTAACAAGCCGTTAATTTTTCTTAATTAGATGTTTTTAATGTTTAGAGGGATTATTTACCCACATTATATTAGCAATAGCTATGCATGCCATGAAGAATAAAAATCCAATATTCACATTGTGCTGTATTGTAAACAATTAAAAAGAGGTAAAAACTGTTTTAACTGATCAAATTAAAGACTGAGGTGAATCAATAGGCTCATAATTAGTGAAATTGTGGACACATGGCCACTAAAACTAACCGTTTGGTAAATAATGAAGAATTCAAAGACAAAGCAAATGATAATGAGCCAAACCTGCATTGTGTTAACAAGTTTAAGTAAAAAATTATGAAGGAACTTCTGTTCAATTACCTAATTAGGAGAATTCACCTCAGTTGTTACCTCTTCTTTGTAATTGTTTGCAATATAACGCAATAAGAATTATGAACATGGGAATTTTAATTAAGAAAAATTAACAGCTTGTTAAAATTCTGCCATTGCAGTTGTGGTTGGAACGAAAACCAGCATACACAGGGGTACTCCAGGACCAGGGTTGAGAACCACTGACATAGATTCATCACAGAATTTAACCACTTACTTTGCCCCTATGAGTTTTATATAAGGTGAGGGCAGGTGGGGGAGCCTGTCCTAGTGCACGATACGTGAGTTACCAGTGTGCCTCACCAGGTTCTTCTCTCATGGTGCTAATATCATACGCCAACTTCAGCATTCCATTCCATTTATGGAAAATTCCCGTTTGGCATATCATTGTCAGACATCGTATGTGAATGACACTCGGACACTCCTTGAACATTTTTTCCTTTTACTGTGAAAGGTGTCTCGCCACTCTACAAAACTGTTAATGAAGTGTGACTTCTTCAGTTACCTGAGGTTCAAGCTTTTTTTTTTTTTCTAGCTGTCAAACAGGAACAGGCATCAAGTGCAGTTTTTGTGGTATTCACACTCAGACAAGCTGTGGGCAGGAAAGCAGTGTGTATGCTAGGTTACAGCTAGTTTTTTTGTTTGTTGTTGCATTACATATGCAGATAATAGCTAGGCTCATTGAAAAATAGAATGCTTTCGTATGTGACTGGCAAGGTTGTACGAATAGCATTAGCAAAACCACACTGGAGGGGAGGAAGTGTGGTGCAGTCCACAGAGCAGCTAATTCTTAACCCATATGCATGCACCCATAGGGCTTCAGTTCCCCACTATGTTAAGCTAGGAAGGTGGACTCTCTGACATAATTTAGATTTTTTAAAAATCAAAATGTACGAGCAAAGCAGTCACCCCAGATAATGGTCTATTTGGGGTGCTTTGTGTTACCGTGTCGCATGGCAACACGACTGTGGTAACCGACGCACGCCGTTATCTGCAACATTTACACATCTGGGATATTCACCTGGCCCTGGAACGAGGTGTTAATTGTATGCATTTCTTATTTGTGTTGTTGTGTGGTAGAACAGTGAAGCCAGCGCAAAGAACAAAGAGGCTGAAATAGCAAAGGAAATGTATCAGTATTTGTACTGGTGATAATAATTATGAGCTTGTTTCTATTGTGGATGGGTTTTGTCATGATATGAGAGTGGAAGGTGTTGAGAATGAGGAAAGCATTGAAAAGGGGATAGATAGCACACTGGGGAAAACAACCACGTTATTAGTAGTTTAATAAAGTTTAATTTAGTTACTCTAATGTTTGGCTTCATATTTATAGAATTATAATGTCTTATATTTTATGTAATTCTTGAGCAGATGTACTTTTTTAAAGATTAAAAATTATACTGAAGCTGTAGTTCAAAGTAAACAAGCTTTTCAGCTTAATGTTACTTTCCTAAAGCAGTTGGAAATCTGCACATATCACTTTAAACCAGCAAGGTTGCTGAGGTTGTCTGTTGAGAGAAGTGGAACCCAAGTGACTTAAAGTAAAGATGAGGCAACAGGAAGTCATCTGGCTGGTCTAACACCTCACACAAGGGCCACATGACAGTTCGCTGTCTGCACTTTTGCTGAGGTTAAGAAAAGTCAGAATCGGAAAATTAGTCTTCCAGTTCCCTTAAATGGGTTATATCAACAGGAAAAGCATGACCAGCCTGCTTGCCCACTTGCAGAAGTCAAAAGTTCACCCCTGCCACCTCAGTTGTAAAGAACATAAACCATACAGTACACTGTAGTGGCTTAGCATGCTTTCACATTGTGGATTTTGAGGTTATTGCCTCATTGCTGAAGGTAAGTAGCACAGATACCGATTACATTGTTGGTTCTCAAACTCGGTCCTGGGTTACCACGGTGTATGCTGATATTCAGTCCAACCACAATTGCAATCCCATCATTTTGACAAGCTGTTAAGTTTAGAGGAATTATTTATTTTCTTAAGCCACATTATGTCATAAATAGGAATGCATGCCATGACAAATAAAAGTCACACGTTCACGTTGTGCTATATTGGAAACAATTACATAAAAAGAGGTAACGAAACGTTTTAACTGATCAAATTAAAGCTTGAGGTGAATCAATAGGCTCCTAATTAAGCTGCTGAACACATGGGTTTTAGTTCTTTCATAATGTTTTCGTTAAACTTATTAACACAATGCAGGTTTGTCTCATTATCATTTGCTTTGTCTTCGAATTCTTAGACCAAATCTACCAAATGGTTAGTTTTAGTAGCCACGTGTCCTCACTTTCACCAGTTAGAAGCCTATTGATTCACTTCAGTGTTTAATATGATCAGTTGAAACATTTTACCTCTATTTATATAATCGTTTGCAATATAGCACAATGTAAATATAGGACTTTTATTCTTAATGGCATGTATAGCTCTTTCTGACATAATGTGGTTAAGAGGGTAAATAATCTCACAAAAAATTAATTAAGAAAAACAAGCCGTTTTTAAAAGTAAAATTCTGCGTTTGCAATTGTGGTTGGAACGAAAAGCAGCACACAAAGTGGTACCCCAGGACCGAGTTTGAGAACCACTGGACTATTTCCTAACTGTAGGGTTCAGTTTCAAAGACTATGCTTTTGTTTACTTGTCTCTGCTCTCATTTAAGTGTGTGCGTCTGAAATGTGTGATTGCACATTTGTGTGTATGCATGTGAGAGAACACAAATTGTGTGTTTGTGTGAGAGAGGGCAGTGAGTATGTGTGTGTACATGTGGTGTTTGTCTTGAGTATTACGTCTATGAATGTGAGTGTCATAAAGCAATGCCTTCTCTGTATTATGGGCTTCATACTTCCATTCAAACCTGTGACCTGTGTTTGGTATTATTGTACATTTGATTACTTCAAATCACATTTACAAAAATCTTACCAAACCAGTTTGAATATCACTATACAATATATCAAATAAGGCCACATTTCATCTGCTTTTCCCAGATAGCCTTGTAATTGTACATTTTGCATAGTTCAATGAGATAAAATTTAATTCTGCCATTTTTTGATATTGCATGGTTGGCTGAGTTGAAACCAGACGAAGTGCCGATTACTTTTCTAAAAGCAGTGAAATGAATTAAAGTAACTTGTGTCTGTCTGACACAACTGACACAGCCCGGAGGCTAGTTTGTGGTCACAGATCTTCCCATAAGACTTTCATATTCAGCGAAGCGAACATGTGGGCAGAGACATGAGCAAACTCTGTACCAGCCGAGTGGGCCCGCTGACAGGCTGTCTTCTGCGGCACAGTCAAAGCGGGAGGGTATTCAGGAGGGCACAGGCACAGAGATGTGTTTTCTGGCACTCATACTTGCAGGGAGATCAGGAGGTCACGGCCTTGTCTGTTCAGTTTTTTTTCTGCACAAGTTTTGAGTTTTTTTTATAACGGGCCCTATTCCTCTCTTCACTGGCAGGTAAAACACCGAAACCGGGTATGTGTCAGGAAGTAAAACCACTTTGAAACTTGTTAACTGAGAGGGAATTAATGTTCCACGTGCCTGAAGTGGCCCATTTCTTTTGGACGTTTAACCACTGATTTGCATGAGCGCAAAGATTGCAGCAATTTAAGTCTGCTGTCGACCAATGCTTTTCTTATCATTGCTCTTCATAGACTTAAAACCACACACCCACATTTCACGTGGGAAGACATTTATTTTTTCTTGTTTTCCACGCTGTCCGACATATTACTGTTTTCACCCTGAAATGTTACTGATAAATTGGCAAAGCAGCATATTTGAATTCCTTTGGAAAAAAGGTTAGCTGGGTTTGTACTTCGTTCTTTCTGACATAGCATAAAATATGTAAACAAAGAACAAATAACTGTCTCTGATGAGATTGTAGCAACTTTTGAGTGCATTTTTTTCAAATGTGACAGAACGTAAAATTATCAGGGGAAGAAAAAATATATCACATTAGTTTTCCCATTACACTGGTATGTTTGTCTAATTATCTCACAGAAATAGGAGTCATAGAACAACAGACCTTGGGAAGAAAATGTATTTTGTGTCTGAAGCAATGTTTTTTTATTTATTTTTTTAGCTCTTGTCAGTCCATAAAGATAAGCATGAAGATGCTGTTGAATGTTGTTAGTCAGGTTTGGCTTGTGTTTCTCCTGCACTAAAAATGACTTATCCCTTCTTGAGACATACTGTACCTTATCATGAACTGTTCAAAGAGACAATAAGGTAGGCTACAATTTTCAGCTGTTGATTTGGTTGTGTTGTTGAATTTTACATTGATCACACAGTGCATTAGGACCCATTGATGTTTCATAGCATGACATGGTTAATAATTTTAAATGAACTTGATGAGCTTTCTAAAGATCTCGATGTAAAATAAACTTTCTTTTTAGGGCTTGTCTTGATAATAAGTTAAAAACTTTGTAGGGTTTCAGGGGCTTAACCTCCCCGATAATTATGTAATTACGGAATTATGTAAAGAGGCCGAATCATCTGTTCTGTCATCTGCTGTCAACAAGTTTTATTTTATTCAGTCGACAACGTTTGTTTTAAAAAATGTCATTTTAATTATGGATTTGTGTTGTATGTATAGTTGTTTTAAATGTACCTACTGAGCCACATATGTTTTAGTGTTGGTTGTTAGAGAATTAACTAACACCAATGGAATAGGCCGCGGGATATCTGACAGGGCACTAATGCATACTGATTCTGTAGATGTTGCACAACATGACACTGACTATACAGCCATAATCACAGCCTGGTGAGGCACGGTCACAAATATATTGCAGTAATATTACATCACATGCTGCAAATAATTGTCACATTACCATGTCATTAAAAACTGGACAGTCTCCAATATATTCCCCAATATTCCCCAAATCTTCAAACATGTGTCAATGTCTGTGAGCCCTATATAATTATTATCAGGGTTGGTATATTATAGAGTGCCTTCATATTTCACTTTTGCTGATTTTCTATATTCGGTTTAAGTGTTCGGATCTTTATGGTACCGGTGCTGTTATTGTTTTAAAAATGACATGTATTTCATATTACAGAAATATAGTTGAGAAAAGATTATTTGAAAGATTCCCCGTAATGTTCTGGCTGGGGTTTGGTGGTGTTAGGAAATATGAATGAAAAACATTGCAATGCTTTTGCAAGATTGTCCCTGTGGAGTGAATTTAACACAGCAGTCAGTGTAAATTAAATTTTTTTTCCAAATGAAAAATATGGACAAACAAAGGAGGTTTCCACACAAGCAGATGAGTGTGTCGTTCACTGGCCCCCGTACTTTTAACACATCGCGTCCCGGCAGCAGCAGCATCACAACGTCGCGCTCGGGTGGCAAGAGCAGCATACTGTACATGTCGACTGCTTTAGACTCAAGTTCAGACTTGAGAAGGAAGGGGAGATATGCCATTTCTGACGGCTTTTTTTGGGGGTTTTCGACTCAGCCTTGTGCCTTTTGTGGCAGCGGGCGTTAGCACTGATCATTTGTCATCATGTCCTTATGATTCTTTCTCATGTGGTTCAGGTTTTAACAGGTTGCTGCCAGCTTCGCTTGGCCGCCTTGTCCTGGGTTGGTTCTTGGGGTCGGTTAAAGTCAGGCTTTTTAATGGCATTCAGGGAGAATCACCAGATAGTGGTCACTGGGGTGTTTCTTCATCAGATCAAGAGGAGGGGTGGCGGGGTGTTGGAATTCCAAAAACAAGTCATGAGAGTGTGATTCAGCCATTGGGGCGACCAGAGGAGTTTGACTGCCCGGGTTCCAAGGACTCGCCAACCAGAGCAAAGGTTCGCCCGCCTGGAGCATGTTTTCCACATTGCAAAATGTAGCTGCATCCATTAGCCCGGAAGTTTCTGTCCCCTCTATTTATAGTGCTCTGCCCACTGCTTTCCTTCCAGGAGGCCGAGAAGAAAATTGGCCCATTTGTCTTTCCCTCCCTCATGATTCTGCGGAAGCAGTTTGAGGCAGATTCGCTTCAATCTGAGAGGAGCCCCATTAGCTCAATTAAGAGTAGGTGTGCAGGAAATATGCGATCCATAACAGGATGTGTTTGTGTTACAAATATAACTGACCGTCATTTTTTTCTAAAGTGCGGCGAATTGTATACTTTTAACTTTGTACTATTTTTAACTCAACTTTTGAATTTGAGAACTTTTCCACATATATCCCTTTTGTATAGCTCTCCAATATTAGCTCACAGCACAAACGATAAAGTGCTGGAAGAGGTAATAATAAATTGCACTCGGCGAATAGTCAATTACAGAAAACTGTATTAGGAAAAGGTTTTATGAGAAAATTGTTACATGAAAGGTGACTGTACTGTATCTGTGACACTGTGAAGTATTGCTGATGCATGTCCTGGTGGAAGCACGCTTTTCTTATGCTTGCAAGAATCTGTTCTTGAGGGGAACTCTGGTCGATAGTGAGTTTTTTTTTTCCAGCTGGAAGCTATCATTCAGCCCTTTATTGCCTGAAAGCTAATCTTTTTTTTTTTTACAAATATGTGGTGTTGTACAGACCTCAAGCAGCAAGTGAAAAAAAATTACCAGCCATTCACAAAACATTCCACACTCCTGTAAATATTCACTTAGATAAGTATAGTATCTTCTGAACACAATGTTTCATGTAATATGAGGTAGTTAAGAAAAAGATTTTCACTGTATTCATGAATGTAATCTCAAAAAACAAGTTGATTGTCAGGATTGTATAAAAAAAATCAACTTTATATAAAAGAATCCACCGTAATGTCAAGTGGGTTCATATAGACTAGATTAGTGCAATCACTGATTGTGAGTTCATTTTGAGGGTCAACCAAGTTAGAGTTCACTTTATTATCTGCAGCCATCTCTTTACTTTGTCCTGGACTCTGCACAGAGTTGTATTTAATATTGAAATTGTTATTTAAGCCTCAACGGAATCTCATGCCTAGGGAAATAGAGCTAGAGGTGTACGTACATGTCCAGGTGACCTGTTGTAACCAACATGGTGCCACCGCATTGACTTCTAATTTGAGTGACGTCCGATTATAGTGTTAAAAAAACTTGCTCTGACACAAGCAGGTTTTTCAGAACCAGAAGAGTTTGGAAATGCATGAGCGTGCTCTGGATGAGGAAATGGATGAGCGTGCTTGTTGCGTCAGTGGCAGGGGTTAAGGCCGTGTGTCACCGCCAGAGCTCTGGGTGTTCGTAAGAGCCATCTGTGCGGTCGACTGAACCGCATGATTCCCTCAATCAGCCCCCTCATCTAACACGCCGTTTCCTGTGTGTTCGGCAGATATGGTGGACACGCAGATGCCTGCTTGGCCCATGAGTTTTGGGCTGAGCCCCATGGACCTGGCCGGGTTGGACGACAGCTCCCACTCTTTTGACATGAAGCCCTTCTCCACCCTGGACTACACCAGCCTCTCTGGCCTGGGTTACGACACCAGCCCTCCCCAGAGCGAAGACCTGACACACATGGACTACATGTACAATTTCAAAACACAAGAGAGCCAAAGTATGCAATCGCAGTACTTCTAGAGAACATTCTTCAGCTAACTACACTTAGAATGGTCTTTGTGTCCTTATCAAGCCATATGACTTGATAGAGACAAAATGCTTGAGGCTTGTAGCAAACAATGCTGAAGACACATGTAATATGTCCGTCATACTAACTCAGTGGTTTTCAAACTCTGTCCTGGGGACCCACTTTGTATGTTGTTGTTTTCTTTGGTTACAATAAGTCTCTTTATCTGATAAGGTTGTTGTAAACAGGTAATTAAATTAAATTAACCTATTTTAACACAATTCAGGCTTGGCTTGTTGCTATTTGCTTTGTCACTGAACACTGTTGGCCTCATGTATAAACGGTGCGTACACACAAAAAAGATGCGTTTCCCCACCATCGGAGTCGCCAATTCCCACAGTCTCAAAAATGTGTGTACGCGTGAGTCATACACTATGTAAATGTGCGCATGTTTAGGCGTCAAGTTTGTTTTTATAAATCCCAAATCCATGGGGAAAGTGGCGTATGCATCTTTTTTGTACGTATACACTGTTTAAGAGGCTCCAGGGTTTCACACTTTCAGCTATTAGAACCTCACCCATTCTCAGTCTATCATTAAAAGAACCTCTTTTCATATAACATAGAAGAAAATTAAAGCATTACTGACTCATTAAATCCTGGGATGTGAATAAGGAACATTTATTTTTCATGACATGCATAGCTATTTCTAACATAATGAGACCTTAAGAGGGTAGCTCATCTTTAAACAGGCATTAAAAATGAGTCTAATTAACAACAGTTAACAGCTTGTTACAATAATGGCTGGAACGAAAATCAGCTTACACAGTGGCTGCCCAGGACTGCAAATGAAAACCCTTGTCATAAATAACTGCAACTTGTAATAGTGCTCAACAGCCCTTTGTTTCTGTGATTTAGGTATAAAACTTGAACCAGAATCTCCACCACAGTATTCAGAGAGCAGTCAATCATATTCCAAACTGCACGATGACACGTCAACCTCTATGCTAAACATCGAGTGTCGTGTGTGTGGAGACAAGGCTTCAGGTTTCCACTACGGAGTCCACGCTTGCGAAGGCTGTAAGGTAGGCTGTGGCACTTTGGGTTTTTTTTGCACACTTTCAAATTATTAGCCGGAAATTATTGTTGGAAATATTTTCACTGTGTTTGATGTATTGTTTGCTGTACAGCAACACTGCTCAGTTTCATTGACTTTGATACTCATTTTAGTGCCTCTCTGTTTCCGTGATGCTTGCAATGATGGATAATATTGAAATTCACTCTGTCTGGCATGAATAAGTAGCCTACATTTGTAACATTCATTTTATGAGTTAGTTTGAAATTAATCGCAAAGCCACAATGCCCGTTGTCTAACCTGGGAAGTCCCCCAAGGTGGGCTAAGGTCATATTTAGAAATGCAGATAGGCTCAGGTCTCTGGCCGAGAGCTTGATACCTGCATGCTTGTGAGGTGTCTGTCGCCAAAACCACAGACGCATTGTGAGTTTCCATAACGCTGGATCGAAAACCCCATAACCCTATAAAAACTATCAAGATAGTGGGTGGCAGACTTTAGGTGTTGCTAAATTTCCATCCTTCAGTGAGACTGTGAGGTTTAGGATTTATTAGTATATAGGTGTGTGGGTGCACACACCAGACAATTTTCATGCATGTTTTAGACTGATTTTAAAATAGCTCACCTGCTGACCTCTTCCCTGCTGTTTATGAGGCTTACCATTAGCAGTCATTGTTCTTTGCAATCTGTTCTAATGGCAGTAGGATAAATGCCAAAAGCCAGGGTCAGCCAAACAGGCTAATCTAAATTGTTTTTCAGGACAAAATGAGACATATTTTGGTGAAGCGTCAGTCCATCCCGCTTCCTCATTCTATAAATAAACATATTTTCTCAATACGTGAGACTGATGAGGCCAGCACTGGAGCACCTCTGCTGTCGACCCTAAGTTCTGAAACCACGCCCCCCTAAAGACATGAAATAGACATGATATGACCAGAGCTGGCGATCACAAATCTATGTGTTGAATCCTGTTCTATTTTTTTCAGGGGTTCTTTCGAAGGACCATACGATTAAAGCTGGTTTACGACCGCTGTGATCTGCACTGTAGAATTCACAAAAAGAGTCGGAACAAATGCCAATACTGCCGCTTCCAGAAGTGCCTGATGGTGGGAATGTCACATAATGGTAAGTGCTCATTTTGGCCACACTGTGCCATTGTTGCCTAGGAACTCAATTTCCAATTACAGAGCCTTAAATGGGAACTACCACAGCTTTCTTTCCCAAAAGACATGCCTTTTCATCGTTATATTGTCTTTTAGTTATACATAGTTTCAGTAGAATTTTCAGCATTCAGAATAAAAGTCTATATCCACTTAACATATTGGTGGCTGATAATCACTGGAGACAGGATGTTGCATCTTTACAATTTGGCTACAAGATGAACAAGATATTAGTCTGTAATTGACTCTGAAACCTGAACCTCATGTGGGTCCATATTGTTCCTGTTGAAACTGAACAAATAACAAATACTCAATAAAGGAAAGGTTTATGTGTGTGCAAAACCTATACCAGTTTCCACTATAGTATAAAAGTGTTTTAAATACCAATGCTCTTATAGTGAAACTACATTGCTGGAAAAGGTGTTAGCTTGCCCCTGCAAACATTTATGAAACACCTTTCTAAGAGGGATCAACTTGGTGCACCTAACCGCACACCTTCCCTGGGTCCGTTTTTTTTAAACGCTTATTGTCTTTATGATGAGTTCCTTTTAAATGTGTATGTCATGCTATAAGGGTAAGGTGAAGTATTGGTCAAATTAATATTAACAAATGAGCACGTAAGCAAAGAGGTTGTTTCTGTCGTATTTACACCACCTAAGGTAGAGATGCATTACTGGCACAGTACTGTTATTTTTACAATTCTATTATGTAATATTTCATAGCGCTGTTGCCTGCTAATTCCCAGAAACAAATGGTTGAAGTTGGTGTGCAGCCTGCTTACAGTATGAATGCTGAAATCCAGAGGCACGGGTTCTAAAGCAGGCATATTAGACTGTAGTCTGCTGGTCTTTGGTGGATTTCAGCACTTAAATGGTTAATTTAAATGGTTAAAGTGATTAATTGGCTACAGACTGGGGGGTATACTATGAAGCTGGATTACTTAGTTAGCTGGATAACTGCACCAAGTAAAACCCGGAAGGGATCCCACATCTGGAATAATGGACTGAAGTAAAAAGAGCTGTTCCCAGTTTTACACAGTGCAGTTATCCATTACTTCCTAACTGAGTAATCCTGCTTCGTAGTATATGCCCCTGGTCTGCTACAGACTCCAAACACCATGTTTCTGTAGCTTAAAATGGGTGCTGACTGAAAGGAAAGTCCAGGACTCAGGTTTGACACTTATTTACTTGCTCAGTAATGGAGGCCAGCGGGGTGTTTAAAATTGCTGTTTGTGATGCTGTAGTTACACAACTGTAGAAAATACGATTGATTCATGCAATTCAGCCAATTACAGGTGGCTTTCATCATGGAAGGGTAAGCTGTTTGTGGAAGTCATTGTCCTTTTATCAGATTACATGAACGTATTTGTTGCTGGCACTCTCTTCAACCGCACATGCTGTAGGAGTTTGTGAAATCTTGTCAGTAGATTTTAGATGTTTTTTTATCAATGATTCATTAAGGCATAGACCTGGCAGTGACTAAAATGCTTTGTCAGAGATCCTGGACCCATGCCCAGTCACATGACGTAGACTGAATGGCACGATTTGCGAAAGGTGTGATGGTGATGGTGACATGCGCTGATTTGATTGCGATTTCCTAAGTCATCATTATGCAACACACATGTACAAGCCCACAAGGAACTCTCGTACAAAAGTGTCCTCTCATCAAAAAGGAACCTCATTGTGCTATGCTTCAGATGGACGAAAGGGCCTATCCTGCAGTCCTCTGTGTTTGTTTGCTTTTAATAGATTTTTTTGGTCAGTGGTTTCAAGGGCTCCTCTAACATTTTTAAGGACATGCGTTCATGTTAAGGTCAGAGCCTGTCTGTAGAAGCTTAAGGGCCCACCTCCTGCACACCTTGTTCAAAAATGTTACTGTTTCGTTGAGCGCAGTGTGCTCACTATGAATTCTATCCTCTTTTTCATGAAACTCTGCCCAGATTTCCTCCCTTAATATTTACCATACCATACCAAAGCTTTGCACAATTTCCAGCCTGTATAAAGCTTGTACAAAAGCCATCTGATGATTGCTTGATTTGTCCACTCGAAAACCCTACTTGTGATGCATTTTCTTGATATATTCTTATATACATATAGCACAGCTTTCATCCGATTACAGAAGCTGTTGGTTAATTTACTCCCATTAGTGAATTAATCAGTAGATTCATGAAACTTAAAAACCTAGGAGTGTTTCTAACCCCCTGTCCTTGACCATGTTAATTTGCTTTTGTTTCCGATACTCTCAGTGCTATTGAATTGAAAGCTAGTAATTCGCGGGGCGTGTTTATTAGGCAACACAGGAAATAGCATGGGGGCCCCATTAGTAGGGGGCGTCTTGGTAGCTAAAGATGGGTTTTGAACATAAATAACATTGTAAAATATTTTTATAGATCAATAAATGAATCTGCATCACCTCCTATGAAATTTTCTAGAAAATACTTCTGATTGAAACTGTGCGTAGCTGGCCCTTTTAATAATACTCAGCTGCATAGCTAGCTATCAAGAGCAGTCATCTCAGGACAGCTGAGAAATGCAAAAAAAAAAAAAAGCTAAGAAAATATTGTAGGAAATTTTGCTGAAATGAATAACTATTTTCAAGAGGTATAATCCACAAAATGAAGCAGCAGAAAAACAGCGTTCAATACAAACTTGCACAGCAGCTCTTTTTCCAAGAAAAATCTTCCAAAAACCCTGGTTTTTTGCTTCACATTAGGCTACATGCCTTCAGGGTAGCTGAATTAGATGGGTCATTGGAAGCTTCCCATTTTAATCAAAATGTCCATGTAAATTCCCCTTGAGAGGCTAATACCCCTCCATTTTCAGATAGCAACCAATGATTTGACAATTTTGCCTTACTTCCCTGAATTACATATTTAGAATTTCATGTACAAAGGATCATCCAATTTGAATGAAATTTTTAATAAAATAGCATTAAAGGATTAGTTGATGAATCAGACCTGTTATGTCTTATAATTATATATATATATATAATATACAGTATATACTACATCTATGCACTGCAGTCTAAGTATTTGGACAGTGACACTATTTTAGTTTTTTTGGCTCAGTACTCCAGCACATTGAACTTCAAATGAAACGATGAAAGTGAGGTTGTAGTGTCGACTGTCAGCTTTCATTTACGGTTATTTACATCCATCCAGTGATCCATGTAGGAATTACAGCCCTTTTTATACATAGTCCCCCCATTTCGAGGGACAGAAATTAATTGTACAATTAGCTGCTCAGCTGTTTTTTGGCCAGCTGTGTGTTGTTGCATCACTAGTACATACATAATAAAGCTAATAATAGCGTTGATTATAGGTGTGGAATTAGCATTTTTGTTGCTGTTGTCTCTCAACATAAGGACTAAAGATGTCTCAATGCCAGTAAAGCAGGCAATCGATCAGAGACATAGCCAAAACATTGTGTGTCAAAGTCAACTGTTTGGTACACTAAGAAGCAAGAATGCATTGGTGAGCTCAGCAATAACAAACCACCTGGCAGGCCACAAAAGACCACTGTAGTGGATGACCGAAGAACACTTTGCCTTGTGAAGAAAAACCCCTTTTCAACTGTCGAACAGGTCAAGGATGTAGGCATAGACGTGTCAAAGACTAAAATAAAGAGAAGACCACGCCGGCATTCAGCATAACCTCAGTGGGTTCAGTGCAAGATGCTAACCGCTGCCTCATGAACAGAACAGCGGGGTTACAGTTTGCTAAAAAGGTACATTAAAAAACGGTGGAGTTCTGGAACAAACTCTTAACAGGCAGATGAGATGAGTATTAACCTGTACCAGAGTGATGAAAGGAGAAAAGTGTGGAGAAAGAAAACTCCTCATGATCCTCCATGGTGGAGGTAATATTATGACTTATGAATGTATATCTGCCACTAGAACTGGCTCACTTTCTTTATTGGTGACGTGACTGCTGACGGCAGCAGCAGGATGAATCCTGTAGTGTACAGAAACATCTTTTCTGTTCAGATCCAGCCAAATGCCTAAAAGCACGTTGGACGGTGCTTCACATTGCAGCAGTGACAGTGACCCCAAATGCACTGCTAAAGCAGTGGAATGTTCTTTACTGTCCAAGTCAATCACCCAACCTGAATCCAATTGAAAAATTGTTTCACTTCCTGAAGAAAAGACTGAAGGCAAAAATCCCCCAAAACAAACAGGAACTAAAGATGGCTGTAGTGTAGACCTGGCAGAGCATCACCAGAGAAGGTACCCAGCTTCTGTTGTCTATGTCTATGGGTCGCGGACTTCTGGCAGTCATCAAATGCAAAGTATTTGTAACCAAGTACTAAATATTATGACTTTATTTAAAATTATGTTAATTTGTCAAATTACTTTTGGTCCCCTAATATGGGGGGACTATGTATAGAAAGGGCTGTAATTCCTACATGGATCACTGGATATGGATGTAAATGCCCATAAATTAAAGCTGACAGTCTGCATTTAACCTCATATTCATTGTTTCATGTCACATCATATGTGCTGGAGTACAGAGCCAAAACAACGGAAAGTGTGTCACCGTATGTGATTACTGTGTGATGAACTATCATTTTTCTGAGAAGTGCTGTTGTATTTGTTAGGAACACACTTTCCATACATTTATAAAATCAAGACATTACATTACATTACAGTCATTTAACAGACACTTTTATCCAAAGCGACATACAATAAGTGCATACAGAAAGGTCATCAAAGTAACTACAGAACAGATAAGACAAAGCACATCCTTCACATAACGTAGCAGCTATCTCTAGTAATGAACATTGAATGTAGTTCACAGTAAGCTGTGGGTAAATCAGCTATACTATAATTCTATTCTAAATATTATTATAAAGTATAACAAACAGACAAGAAAACACAGGGAGCATGTACCATGAGAAAAGGTCCTAGATTAGTACATTAGTACATTACATACTGTGTGAAGAGTGATTTCAGTCCTGTCTATCATCCACACCATGTTGATTAAATGTACATTTCTTACTTATATTTCATGAATATGATTCCAGTCCCTTATAACCATGTAATCTTAAGGGACACACTGGAGAAAACATCACTCAGATGATATAATGTTATCCTTCACTTAAATGGTAATAGAATATACTTGGCGGATTTCAGTGTGGCCATCTGTAGGCAGAGCCAAGTAGTACGGGAGGGACTGAACAAAACAACCAGCTTTTAC
The DNA here is from genome assembly GCA_029718625.1 of Synaphobranchus kaupii. Taxonomy (NCBI): domain Eukaryota; kingdom Metazoa; phylum Chordata; class Actinopteri; order Anguilliformes; family Synaphobranchidae; genus Synaphobranchus; species Synaphobranchus kaupii. The sequence goes on from CM056380.1 coordinate 95,992,569, forward strand.
GGCCAAGGCGTAGAAAGACGGGAAGATAAGAGAAGGATTCATGCTTTGTTATGTACGACCACGCTGTCTGCAGGAATGCAGTTTTCTGTGGACACAAAGCGAAGCGCAGCCACGCCCAATGCAAACAAACAATGAGCCCCACGCTCGCAGGAAGTGGGGACGTTTGCATGGGCCATGAAAATTTTAAGAAAGTCTTTTTTTTGTTGCTGTTCTTGGCGGTTTGTTTCATGCTAGTGTGTTTGCTTTTTTTTTGTTTGTTTGTTTGTTTGTTTTCGCAGCCATTCGCTTTGGCCGAATGCCTCAGGCTGAGAAGGAGAAGCTACTGGCAGAGTTCTCCACTGACCTGGACCACATGCACCCGGAGTCGGCAGACCTGCGCACCCTTGCCAAGCACCTGTACGAGTCTTACCTGAAATACTTTCCCCTGACCAAGGCCAAGGCCCGGGCCATTCTCTCTGGGAAGACTGGAGACAGTGCGGTAAGCTGGGCTGCACACTTTAGTGTATTCTGTGAGATTAATTCTCTCAAACTTGTAAAATCTCTATGTGTAGTTTACAGTTTTACAGGAGCTTAGTTTACCTTTAAGATTTTTGTACCATATAGGGCCTGCGGATCTGACTTTATAATATGTGATTAACAGATGGATCAAGGTTTTGTTTTCAGCCCCTTAATAATCTATATGATGCAGCTTTGCATGCTGATATGTTGATATGATATCACATTAACTAAAACATTAAGCGTGCAAGCTGGCAATAAAAAGATATCGTTAATGTCTCACTCCTTAACCATGAGAGCAATTAGCTTGACGTGGTTACTTTTCTGAACATTACTCTACAACGAAGACCCATGAAAGCAACATGACAGCGACAGATCACAGTGTGCCTTATTACCACAAGATATATTACAGCAATCCCTGACTACAGAGAGGGGACTCTTGTTTTGCTGTACAGCCAGGCCATGTAGTAGAGGCAGAAAATCTTGGGTTTCTCATGTCCAGACTTGATGCAATGCTGGATACTCTAGTTTAGGGGTAAATGTTATCTATAAGTTACGTATGTTCTTATGAAAAAATAAACAACCATATTTTGTTTCAGACAAAAATGTGTTTGTCAATAAATGTTTTGTTTTTTGAGGAGTCCTTGTTGGATGACCAATAAAATGTTTTTGTTTTTTTTGTTTTTTTTTGTTTTGATAATGAAAAAACATAAACCAAATTGGCCAAAACATTAACCTTGAGTGTATTGATTTACAGAGTGCAGAACAGTTTATATCTTCCACCATTATGATGAAAGGAGTGTAATGCATAAACTAATATGTAACGTATTGCCACGCAAAATAAAACTCCAGACTGACTTTCCACCACAGTCAAGTACCATGTAGAGAGTGACAGACAGAAAGAGTGGAAATTCTTGTTTCTGATATGCGTCCTCCTTCTTGAAAATAATACTTTCACCCCACACAGGGAACTAAAGAAAGCAGTTGTCTTCTCTTACATTTCTCAACACTTGTGCCTTGTTTATCGAGAGCATATGACACGGTGCAAAGAATGACTCAACAAATATGTAGAAGTAAAAGAATTATTCTTCTATTTACCACTGTCATTTTTTACTACCATCGCTATGCTTCCTTAGTGAACGCCACAGTCAATGACCATCCCATAGATCTTTGATGAACCATAAGTAAAATGCAGGTGAGAAATGAACATAGAGAGTTACACTTTTAAAGAATGCCTAACATCCTTCTTGAGATGTTTATAGAGTGTAAACTCCAATTCATGTCCTCAGATGCCCTGTACAGTCTATGTGCTGTGTTTCCATTCGTCTCCATTTTTATATCTTAAACATAACATCTCAGTAGTGGTGAAGCCGGCTAAAGTTAGAACCGCGCTTGACTTCTGAGTAGGGCATGCGGCTGGAGGTTTAGTAGCCTACAGTGTGCAGACATGTGTCCTGTTGCCTGGTTTTAGTTCAGACCGTTGTCCTCGTGGACTGTGGCTATAAATCCCAAGGAGTTGATGTACAGTTGGACATAGAGTCTCCCGGGGAAGGAAGGTTTCAGTTGGCAGGGAAACTGATTGCAGCCTCTAGTTAAACAGGCACCTGCGACCTGCCTGGGTCAGCTGCTTCTGCAGCAAAGCCCCTCTGCTGCAGCAGCTATGGAAATTCAGTTGGCAGATTGTGGTCTGCTGACTGCACACATTTTAGAAGAAGCAAAAGCTATTCTGGCCCTCCAAGATTGACAGAGTTGTGTCAGACCTTCAAGTTTCAATTGGGTATTAGAGACTGAGCTGAAAATTGAGGGAATTAGCACCCGCTCAATGTAATCTTCTTGAGGTACAGTGGTAGGGACTTCCATGTAAGATTTGCAAAGAATAAATCTCCTTGAGAAAACATAGTAACAAGTGGGCCATTTTTTATAGTAAATGAAAGCATCATAAAGTAGATAGAAGCTAATATCTCTCAACTTCAAAACCTCAACCGTCTGAGAGCTGTATGTGTGAATTAACAACTCCAGATAGGCTCGCTGCTATAGGGAGTCATTCTGGGACAGGGTTCTGTTGAGACTTCGGCTGAAATTAATGTGCCTAGATTGCTCTCACTTCATGGTCCCTCCCCTTGAAGACAAGGACAATGTCTTACAGTGTTGAATTCTGCCTGCCTGGTCAAAAATCAGTGTTTAAAACTACAGTGCAGCAGATGATACTGTGTTATCATGTGCCTCCCTGGCAGGAGATACAGTGTGTCAAGGCTACTCAACTTCCTTTATTCCAGCTTGTTTTGACTAGTCTGGCCAAAGATAGGGTGAGTGATATTGAACAGCTGTTGGTTTTACAGACTTGATTAGAAAACTAAAAGATATTTATGAGCAAACTAGCAGCGGGACTCTATTTAAATACAAGGGAAACTTTAGAAAAATATGGATAATTCATGTGGTTTTATGTCAGCACATCTTCACAGTTGTATTTCCAAATAGTTGGCTTGCTCAAATTAAGCTTCGCTTTTATTTTTGTTCGGTTTTCAGATTAGAAACTGTTCCAAGAAACATTAATATATCTTCAGAAAAGACAGAATCACACTCTGCAAAGGCTAAATTAATTTCCCTATCCTATTAATACTCTGACAGATGGATAATAAAGAAACGATTGCTCTTGTGAGAGGTCAAATCCTGCAAGGCTCCAGAGATGACTAAAATGGAAAAAAATGCCACCTCAGGTCTTTCAGGGAGCCAAAGATGTTTTCTGTTCTCAAACCATAAAAATACTTTCAAGAGAACTAGAAGAAAAAAAAACAGAAGTTTCTTTGGTTTTCTATTTGTCACTTGTCTTTGTTGTTAGGTACCATCACTGTAGTCCTGGGCTCTGTAGTCCTTTGTTTTGTCCTGAGTCTTATGTTTGTTGCCATAGTATTTTCCGATGTAGAGCCTCTGTGTCCTTGTGTCTCCCCAGCCCTTCGTCATCCACGATATGAAGTCTTTGAGTGAAGGGGAGCAGTTCATAAACTGCAAGCAGATGCCACTGCCGGAGCAGAGGCCCGAGGTGGGCATGGGCATGGGCATGGTGCAGGAGTCAGCGGATGAGGTGGAGCTACGCTTCTTCCACAGATGCCAATTCCGATCGGCGGAGGCCGTGCGAGAGGTGACCGAGTTCGCCAAGAGCATCCCAGGATTCGTGGGTCTGGACCTGAATGACCAGGTGACGCTGCTCAAGTACGGGGTCATTGAGGTGCTGATCATCATGATGGCGCCGCTCATGAACAAGGACGGCACGCTGATCTCCTATGGCCAGATCTTCATGACCAGGGAGTTCCTGAAGAGCCTGCGCAAGCCCTTCTGTGAAATGATGGAGCCCAAGTTTGAGTTCTCAGTCAAGTTCAACATGCTGGAGTTGGACGACAGTGACATGGCACTCTTCCTCGCCGTCATCATCCTCAGTGGAGGTGAGTGCCATTTAGCCACACAGTGGAGAGAACAGGTCCTACAACTAACAGCCTGGATTTAATCAACTGGAGAAAAAACAGCTAACACTTCACAGCATGGGTAATATATTGCAGTATCTTAAAGCAATGGTCCCCAACCCTGTTCCTGGAGATCTACCGTCCTGGGGTGGCTTTCCTGATTCCGATTTGTCTTCAGAATTCACGACACATTTCACGATCTCTTTGAGTTACGAGCTTAGAGTATATATAATGTGTTACGAGCGCTTTCGGGAAAGCGTCGTGAACGGCAAGTATATCTTCACGACACGTTTCACGACATACTTTTCGCTACGACATGCTTTGGGAAAGTCACCCCTGTAGGTTTTCACTCCAACCCTAACAAAGCATATCTCATTCAACAGCTAGAGATCCCATTCAGAATCTGATGTGACAAATTAGAGTTGAAATGAAAACCTCTAAATTTCAACAACTCTTTTAAAAGGAAATATTTCCATTTAAGACTCTTATTTTAAGTGCAGAATTAATGCATACCCTTATGTATTCATATCTTCATGTCTGTGCTGTCCTGGTACTTTTCTATCCATGAGATAAATCAGTTGATAAGATATTTGGAAATACGTTTATTTTCTATCAAACCATTGATGTATTTAACGGTTTTGGACATTGATCAGCGATAATCATTATATATACCCCTCTCTCTTGCCTATTAAGTTACCTACCCCTTTACAGCATACAAGATAGTTATCGTTGAGATTTATTGGTGACCGTTTTTCTCCCCTAAGGCATAGTATTCCAACCTTGAACTTGGATCCCTGGATCGTTTTAAACAGGCATCACACGAAAACTGGCAAATCATTAACTTTCAGGATTTTAAAAGATATATTTATATTAAAATTTAATTCAACAAAACTGTCTATGGGCTGTATGTATCTGCTTCAGACAGTCTTTATCATTTTATTTTATTTATAAACCCAAGTGTCTTAAACAGAAATGTGTATTTCATAAAATGAAGAATGACCTGTAATGTCCTGTCGAACATGCTTTAAAGCTACTTGATAAATGTAAAGAGGTACAGTTGAAGTCGGATGTTTACATACACTTAGGTTGAAGTCATTAAAACTAATTTTTAACCACTCAGATTTCATGTTAGCAAACTATAGTGTTGGCAAGTCAGTTAGGACATCTACTTTGTGCATGACACAAGTTATTTTTCAAACAATTGTTTACAGACAGATTATTTCACTTTTAATTCACTATATCACAATTCCAGTGGGTCTGAAATTTACATACACTAAGTTGACTGTGCCTTTAAATTTTTAATATTTGGTCGCATATCCTTTGGCTTTGCATGTCATGACTTCCTGATGTCTTTGACCCAACAACATCAAAAGACTCTTGATATCTTATTTTCTGGTACTCTTACAAGCGATACTATAATGTCTCTGCATTTGAATGGAGCTCTATGGGAATTGGGGGGTGGGACTAGATTTAGCTGTAAATTACACTGGACCAGTATGGAACCCATGGTTGGCTGAATGGCTGTAAGCCATCACACATGGGGAGTTGCATATTTAATCTTGTTTTAAATTTGTACAATATTGAGAAAAACTGATTTACCTTGTGGTTCAGAAAAAAAGGTACATCAACCTCTTTTTAAAAAATCATTAACAAAGAAGTATAGCCTACAGGTGGCCCACACTGAAATCGTTAGTTAGGGTGAGCAACTAAAGTGCTCACATGATTCCAAAGTGGGCCGTCTATAGGCTATACCTTTCCGATAGTTGGATACATGTATGTAGACACACAGGTATGCGGCCACAAAAGAGAGGAGTATCTCTCATTGATATCTGCTGGTGGACTGTGGCCACCTGGCACATGGTTGGTATAAACTAATACATCTGTAATCCATAGAATCCTGGCTGATTTAAATCCACCTTGCTCCTAGTCTCATTTTTTTAAAATTCAGTCTTTAAAACTGCAACTCAAGATTATGGCAAGATGCACCAGGCACGTACAGAACCAACCAGCCGAGAGTTTGGTGACCTAGGGCATGTTGAAGTCCTCTCTAAACTCCATCTCACCTGCATGTGGCCCCTGCAGATCGACCTGGGCTGCTCAATGTGAAGCCGATTGAGGACCTCCAGGAGACAGTGCTCCACGCTCTGGAGCTGCAGCTGAAGATGAACCACCCTGACTCCCTCCAGCTTTTCGCCAAGGTGCTGCAGAAGATGACGGACCTCCGGCAGCTGGTCACGGACCACGTGCACCTGATCCAACTGCTGAAGAAGACAGAGATTGACATATGCTTACATCCGCTGCTGCAGGAGATCATGAAAGACCTGTACTAGGCCTTGGGCTTGTCCCTGCTCTGCCTTTATGTGACTAGCTACTTCACACAGCACCTTGCTAAGGTGTGCCATGGTAACGTTACTGTACTGTGACACAACTGTTGACATAAGCTGAGGGTCAGATTCAGTGTAATCGCTATGAGCAATGGAGCGGCCTGTTGTTTGTTGCCTATCTTTTAAAATGTATGGCGGGTGCAAACACAGTCAGAGACAAAGTTTATTTCTTATAGTTTAAAGTCAAATTGATGAATGATTGAAACAATATCCAGTGAAAACGTTACTCGTCCTTAACTTTGAATGACTAAATTAAGCATGTTTTACGTATTCTGTTACTTGCACAGAGTATGTTTTCACTGATTTTCATGGCAGCAATTTGTACTGTTGTGCATAATCTAGGTGCTCAAAGTCAAGGACAATGCATAGTCTAGTTAGACTGAATCTGGGCCTGAGTTTTGGGGTATCTATCTCCATTCTCATAAAGGTGATGCCCATCACAGGGAAAGTAATGCATTTAGCAGATCGAGTGTGATTTAGGTTGCACAAGCAGAGAGAAAGTATACAACAGTGTTTGGGGATCATTTTTTGACTGTCGTAATTGTATTGGCCTACACTATGTCAGAAAGGGAGAACAAATAACTGTGAACATTGGACAGCAATAAAAGATTGTTGTGAATATATTTTCTTTCACATTATGTAATAAAAGTAATAATGTCCATATAAACAATATGTTTTGTTTACTGAAGTATCTTCGTAAACACTGTTTCAGAAAGGGAACATGCACAAATACAGATACCATTAAGTCAGGATTTCAAGTGTTTAATGCAGGTCTGTATGAAAGCACATTTACTCACTCATTTACAATTTATTTTCACTTGACCTTCATTCATCTCTGGCAAGACATTAATATGCAAAGACTTCTTTTTGCTCACTTTCCTAAAAGAGCACAAATTATTCAGGAAATAGACAGTGATTTTTCTATGACCTTGAAGTTATTTCTTTAAATGTTTATATATTTTTTAAAGAATAAATATTGGTTCATGAACATTCCAGCTGTCCACTGGGTGTCTGGTCTATATGTGAGAGTAAACTAGAAAGCTTTACCTTGCAGAACCTAGGCCTACTTTCTTTAATAAGGAAACAGCTTATTTTTTCTTACATTTACATGATGTCCACTGCTTATCTCATCAGAAGTGTGGAGGGTATGGATAGAGACAGGACCTGCCTCTAAATCTTTGGTGCCATGTCCTTGCATTTTGCAAACAGTTTGTATATTCAAAAGTCAAACTAAACCATTGTCACAGTATTTCTAAATTGGTGAATTTAATAATTTTTTCAATTAAGCTGTTCTTTAAATGTAAATAAATGTTTTTTAAAACATTATCAGTGCATTATAACCTCTTTATTCCCAGTAGCCGGTGGTCTAATCATTCTGTGCTAAATAGTTGCAGTGCACTTTTCTAAAGGTACAGAACTTCAATGTTATATCATGTCAAAAACAATGACACTGCATTATTATGCTTAGACACAAACAAATATATGGGGGTTTAAAATTATGTTAATGTAGTAAGAATTTGGCTGTAGGAACACCTTAACCACTTATGTCAGCAGAGATTCAAGTCACAAAGCTGCAGGTACCACCTTTAACAAATGCATGGAATTTAGTTTTTGTCATTTAATTGTTATTCATCTGCAATACCTACAGTTTGAATTAGGGACCCTGATTGTTGTATTTAAACTGTGTTCACAGCAGTTTGTCAACTTTCTACTCACACAGAAATGTCCCCTTGTTCCAGCGATATGAAACACATTGTTTCAAAATGTTCCACAACACACTTCTGTTTCGTCTAACCTAACTGTGTGCAAATCTATTTTCCTGTCATGACATCATTCCCTGATTGCGTATTTCTCCAGAGTCCAGACACACCCTGTTGTGAGGCAAAATCTGAACTCCAATTTCCAGCTCTGGGGAGACGCTGCTTGATGCTGAACATTTACTTGGGACAGTTTGATCCTTATTTATTTTACTGTACCTCCTGCTTAAATTTACTATTGGCTCAAAAAGAATCAACTCCATTCTGTATAGCAGCCCGTCAGATCTTTTTGTTGAGGAGAAAGTGAGTGAGAGTCATAGTTAGGTGACTCTTCTGAATTTTAGTTGCCCAAGACTAGATCAATGGTAGTAAGCTGATGATGCTGAAAGATGCTTTAAGCAAAGCTGTTATATAAAATCATTGTGAACCAAGATAACATTGATATCTTTTAGTTACTGCATGGAGAGGCAGCTGGCAGTCTGTGTCACAGTGTGTCATTGAGTTTAAAATAGTTCACTTCACATGAGAATCAAATCTGCAAAACTATAACAATCACTTCAACCACTAGCACATACTAGTTTATCCTGTTCTTTTCCTAACTATCTTTCAGCTAAGAAATAAATAAAGCAATAAACAGAATGGTAATGTGCCAGTGAAAGGTGAAAAGAAACTAAAAAGATTGGAAGGGCTTCTTTTTTTTTTTTGTAGAACTCACACAAATGGTTCCAATTACTTCCAAGATTGATTTTAACAAAAAGGATCCTGCATTCATTTTTATATCAATACATTTGCTTATCTGGGCTATTACACAACAACAGTTGACAAAATAATGCAAAAATTCTCATTTCTGATATCAAAATAATTAAGTGAAACATAATTGAATGCAGCAACAGGGTGACTGTCAGAAAGAAACCATCAATTAAAAGGTTTAAATTGAAAACAAAGTCTTCGTACAGTTTTCCTTGCATCAGTTTTGCGTTAAAAAAAGTAAAAAAATGTATACATGTTATTATACAAAGAGTAATTATTTTATATGCCTATGCAACCCCATTCAGTAACAAAACAGGCCACCCCTCTGTGATGGTTGGAGTAGGTTTCATCACATAGCAACAGTCTCAGAAATCCTGAGATTTGTTACATCAAGATCTAATTGAAAAATATGCAAATAAAACCACTTTCTCTCGCGTGAGTAATATTGTACTGTATATGTGCCAGGAACACAGGCCAACTGAATATAGATCTTTACATAATATTAAGACATCATAAAAGGGCCAACAGACACATATAGTCAGATATGACTTAATGTAACTCACCAATGGTTGTTTTTTACACAACGCGTCTTGCTGATGCCATCGCTAGCAGAAGCGGCATCTTAAAAGAAAGCAACTTAAGGCTGATCATCTCGAGAGGCTCATAGGGCTGAACCATGAACGCTCTCAATACCAAGGGGAGATCCCAGGAGAGAGCTACCAGTGACCTCGCAGGTCTCAGCCACCGGGCACCCATCAGGAACCGGCTGACAAGGTAATGGCTCCCTGCAGGCTTGTTATGTACCCAGACATGCCTGCTGGATATGACAGCCGCATAGGTTTTCAGTGTGCTGGCTGCTTTCCCGTTATCAAGTAAGGTCTGTAAGAAGTCCAATAGTACAGGAATCGGAGAGTGTACGTGGTCCGCACCTTTCTGTAGGCACCATGTGGTAAATGGCTGCCACATATACCCATAGGCCTTCCTCATAGAGGGGTCTCTGGAGTTAAGTCGCGTCCGCTGGACGGGGGAGCCGCACTCCGTTATCGAAGGGTCGAGCTCCTCAGTGGCCAGAGATTCATCACGTTTGGACGAGGGTGCCAAACAGTGACGCTCTGTTGTGATAACAGATCCTCCCGAACTGGAATTTTCCAGGGCGGATCGTAAACAAGGCCGGTGACCATGGGAAACCATCTGGGGGCTACCAGCAGGCGCTCGTGGTGGCTCGTACTGACCCTGTGCAGAGCCGCATTGATCAGCAACTCGGGTGGAAACGCGCGTAGCAGGCCGTCCGGCCACTCGTGCGCTAATGCGTCTATCCCCAGGAGACTCGAATGCTCGTTCAGCAAGAACCACTGGGGGCAATGAGTAAACTCTTGAGAGGCAAACAGGTCTGTCTGAGCATGACCGAAGCGTCGCCATATCTCCTCCACCGCCTCGGGGCAGAGACGCCATTTGCCGGGATGACTCTCCTGGCGAGATAGAACATCTGCTGTACTGTTCCGAATACCTGGTAGGTGTACGGCACACAGAGAGGTAAGTCTGGGAAGTGCCCACGTTAGCAGACGCTGGGTCACTTCTAACGATCGGCGGGACTTCAGGCCGCCTTGATGATTTATGTGATACACTGCTGAGGTGTTGATATTGTCTGACTGATGTAGTTGGGACCATAACCCCTGAGTTGGGTGGTGCTGGCAGACAGCCCCCCCAACCGGTCAGTGAAGCGTCTGTCGTTAAGACCACGCGTCGTGAGGGTACAACCCCCATCCAGACCCCTTCCTTTAGGAGGCTCACTCGTCGCCATGGGCGGAGTAGCCTGCAAAATTGATCCAGTTATGTGACGGGGGGGCAATGATGCCTTAATGCTCTTTGAATCGAGCAGCAGTCTGATGTATTCGATTGACTGTATCGGAATCAGCTGGCTCTTGCCATAATCGATGCTGATGCCCAACCTGGCAACATACTCCAACGTCTTGGCAGTGTGTAAGAGCGTCATACCGTACGATTGTGCACATATCAGCCAATCATCTAGGTATGGTATGATTCTCAGCCCCCTCAGCCTGAGTGGCGATCAACCACGCTCAGGCAGCGAGTAAGTACACATGGGGCTAGAGGCAAACCGAACGGGAGGGCATTGAACTTGTATGCCCGACCTCGGAATGCAAATCGTAGGAAACGATGATGCTCCACCCCAATAGGGATGTGGAAGTATGCATCTTTCAAATCCACAGCCGTGAACCAATCTCCTGTTCGTACGGCGTGTATAACGTTCAATGTCCAGAACATCCATAAAGTGTATCGTTTTAGATACATATTTAGGTCTCTCAGATCCAGTACCATTCTCTTGTGAGAGCCTTCCAATTCACCAGCTGGTGTCAGCGGCCTGACAGCCAGATGGACCTATAGCAAAATAAAGAGCACTCGCAGACGATAAAATGTGGCGGTGGTCTTTTAGTAGGGAAAACCGAGGCAGATAATGTAGTGAAGCACACGTATTATGCCATATAAACCAATCGATGTAGCACCATGCTAACCATTACATTACAGTCATTTAGCAGACGCTTTTATCCAAAGTGACATACAATAAGTGCATACAGAAACGTCATCGAAGTAACTACAGAACAGATAAGCCAAAGCACATCTTTCCCTAGTAATGAACGTTGAATGTAGTTCACAGTAAGCTGTGGGTAAATCAGCTATACTACAATTCTATTGTAAATACTATTATAAACTATAACAAACAGACAAGAAAACACAGAGAACAAGTATCATGAGAGGTCCTAGATTAGTATGTCAGTCAAGGTGGAGTCTGAAAAGGTGCGTCTTCAGGCCATGACGGAACGCAGGCAGGGTTGGAGTAGACCGTAGGGGAATGGGGAGTTTGTTCCACCACTGAGGAGCTAGGGTGGAAAGGCTCCACAGTCGGGACGAGCGAGAGCCGTTGACATGGAGGGGGGGAAGTGCGAGTCGCCCTGCTGTAGAGGAGCAAAGTGGTCGAGCAGGAACATAGTTGTGGATTAAGTCCTGCAGGTAGGCGGGGCCTGTCCTATTAGCTGCAGTGTAGGCCAGGGTCAGAACTTTGAACCTGATCCTGGCTGCAACTGGCAGCCAGTAGAGTGACCTCAGCAGGGGGGTGACATGCGAAAATTTCGGGAGGTTGAACACAAGCCGGGCAGCTGCGTTCTGGATCAGTTGAAGAAGCAGAATGGCGCAGGCTGGTAGGCTTGCGAGCAGGGAGTTGCAGTAGTCCAGGCGTGAGGTGACCATGGTCTGGACAAGAAGCTGGGGAAGCCTTACTGGTGTGCTGGCCGCAGCCAGTACAGACTTAGAATCAATCACCGTAGCTGTAGCTCGCCAATTGTATGGTAGCAGATCTAACTGGGGTACACTTCCATGCCCAGGTTCGATCCATGGAATCTCATGCCTTAGCAAAATAAAGAGCAACCGCAGACGATAAAACGTGGTGGTGGTCTTTTTTAGTAGGGAAAACCGAGGCAGATAATGTAGTGAAGCACGCATACTCTGCCTTATAAACCAATTGATGTAGCACCACGCTAGCCGATTGGGAAGCCTTACTGGTGTGCTCGCCGCAGCCAGTTCAGACCGGAGCTGTAGCTCGCCGATTGTATGGTAGCAGATCTCACTGGGGTACACTTTCTACGACCAGATTCGATCAATGAAATCACAGAAAGATACAAACCTGTACTTTACTGCATACAAACCTGTTCACCGTGTGATTTGTTTCACTAGAGTGAACGCAGTAATGTGCCTACGGCCACAGTATCCAAGTATCCGTGGAAGATAGCAAGGCTATCCATGGATGTCGCTCATAAGTGCTTATCACCGCCTTTGGAGGATGATAAGAATCGTATTGAATCCCGTAGCACCGACCAAAGTCACAAGACGCTGTGGGATTCCCACAGGATACATATAGTCTTACGTCTCAATATGCATTGGCGAGAAAAATGAAGAGGATTTCCGCAGTGACGCTCCCCCCCTTTATGGGAGGAATTACGTCACTACGCGGAGGTCATGTACCATGACAAATTCTTTTATAGTCTCGATGCGTCTGGCCCCAGAAGGTCCATCCATATTGACGACCCTAATGTTTGGAGGAACGAAATAGAACTGTACTTTAATAACTATGAAAATCAATACTTTAATAAAATCACCATTAAACAAAGATTTAGTACTGTGAGCACGTGGAAGGTGAATGTGTAATGGCTGGTGGGATATTTAACACTAATATGGGGGTCAAACACAAGATTCAGCACCTTTGGCCTCTGATTTTGTGTCCTTGAAAAGACTGCAACTTTATCTAATTGAATGTTTGTTAAACTAAGTTATTTTACTTACTGTTTCAATGGAGGAAATCGTGAAGTAAATCTTGAAATTGTGGAAAACCAACATTTTCTTCATTGAAAGACATCATAGACATGTAAAAGCAGCACATATTTTAAATGCAGACATGAAAAAACCCCATTTGAGCTTCTGTAATTCATTGCATAAAAACAGATGGAAGAGGTTCAGGTTTATTTTCGGCCTAAGAACTGGCTGTTTTACTCAGCATAAAGCTAAGGTTTTCATGAACTTGTAAATCTTGTGCTGCAAGAGGGAGTCCAGCCTATTCTCCAATGGCTGGGGTGGGAAAGGGAAAGAAGACAGCTGATTGGCTCAGAAAAATAATGCTGAGGGTTGGCAGGTGGGTACCCTGGAAGAGAGCCTGTGATTTGTGTTGATGATGTTGATTAAATGTGTTATTTATGTTGTGTCAGCATATCCTTACTTTGTTAGTACCAATTCTCCGATGACTGTATCCTGCCAAAATTCTTCATACATTCTGCCAAATAATCACACAAAAAAATACCATTTTCCTGTTCCAAAGCTCTTAAAGGGGTACGGCCAAAGAGGAATGGTCATTTTGAAAACATGTCCATATGTGCCTTTTTCTATGCTCTGTGTTTGAAGTAATCTATAGGAATTTTAAAAGCTGCATACAGTCTCTGATTTAATGTTCCTGCCTCCAAAGTTTTAAACCAATATATTTGTATTTGTATGTATTTCATTCAAGATTATTATTTGCTGGTCTGAAGTGTATGAGTTTATTGTACCTCTATTTGATATTTGTTTAGTGATCTAGTTAGTACTATTCTTGCTAAAATATGTATTTTGAAGGGGTGATTTAACCTCATTGTCAGGCTTGTAAAAGTATGAGTAACAGTAGATTTATATTGGCATCAGTTCATTTTATTATTTTTTTTACATTTTCAGTTTATTGTGTCCTCATCATTACTGTAATTAAAGCTTGCTTACAGCTAATTCATTATTATGACACTTTATGCAAATCTTTTTGGTGTATGGGGGAAAATATTTAAGAAAAAATTCCGTTCAAGTAGTTTTTAACCATTCAAGCGCACGCTGCCTCACATGAACAGTTCATCATTGATCTCTTCCTGTATGCATGCCTCACATTACCGTAAATGAACAATAAGATGTGTCACCTCATGCAGAAAGACTAGAAATTGTTCTTGTCTCTCATCGATCTTCTAAACGTAACAGGCTCATGGGAGGAACCAAAAATGGGGTAATCTTGTTTCATCTCTTGACAATGAGGAAACAGGTCAATGATTGCTGGAGCAGTACTGTTCTATAACTGCCTGGAAGTGCAGGTGTGGAAGAAAAAAAATAAATGATCATGTTCATTAAAATGCTTGTTAATGTTTTAACTGTTAGATACAGTTTTAGGAACATCAAAGAACTGAATATGTAAGTTAAAAAAGCACAATTTATTCAAATGTAGCATGGCAGCTAGGGTGTCTCTCATGGAAGCATGAAGTAAAGTGTTGAGTAAACTACCAACTCTCCTGGTGGTATTGTGCAAGGCTGTCTCACAGTCCCACCCAGTCTATTCCTGGCCCACCCGCAATTCTGAGAAGTAAAAACTCGCACTCCCACACACTAAGAACCATAGATGTTACATATTTTGTGTCAATTTCACTTTACGTATGCAAAGCCTTCAATGGCTAATATGCGCTTCAGGCCAGGGACGTGCAGAGAAAGTTAGAGGAGCAGGTGCGAAAAGGGCACAGATAATTACAAATAATTAAATAAGTAAATGCCTGGAATTACTACTTTTGGGACATTGCTATAGGGAGTTCAGATAGAACAAAGAACAAATATGATGGGATGTAAAGTAAGTTTGGGTTTAACTTTGAGTTCGTTGTGAGATCTAGAAGATACAGTGAGCACCATAATTCATTGGACAGTGACACATTTTTGGTTCTGTACTCCAGCACTTTGAGTTTGAATAGAATAGTAAAGAAATATAGAAGTATCAATATTTAAATGTTTAGTTGGGGAGTGGGACTAGATTTAGCTGTAAATTACACTGGAACAGTATGGAACACATGGTTGGCTAAATGGCTCCAAGTCATCAAGGGTCTGACATATCAAACAAGCATTAAATCACTCTGCTGATATGCAGTAGATGGATGGATAACTTGAAGGGTTTCTTCTCCTGACTTATTTTTCCATAGAGTTCAATAGGAAAATTTGTCAGGAGAAACAACCCTTAAAGTGATCCATCCATATCTACTGCATATCTGGCAGCAGAGTGATGATTTGAGGCTTGTTTGATACCTCAGACCCTTGATGACTTACAGCCATTTTACCAATCATGTATTCCATACTGTTCCAGAATAATTTACAGCTAAATCTAGTCCCACCCCCTAATTTCCATAGAGATCCATTAAAATGCAGAGGGGTTATGTATCGCTTGTAAGAGTACCATAAAATACGTTTAAATATTGATACTTCTATATTTTTTTTACTATTCTTTTAAAGCATTCAAAAACAAAAAGTAGCATGGCAAATATGAAGTAAACTCATTCCATGTTCAATCATGCAAAATAACCTTTATTTTCTACATGAATACATGATATCAAGTAAAATTCAGCTTATCTTCAGTTAGTTAAATATGACAAACATGGAGAAATTTGGTAAACAGAGACATGATATAATAATGTTGGCTGCATAGATCAAAGATTTCAAAGCATACATAATATGAAACCATACACTGTAGTATGCAATATAAAATGTACACTAAAGGCCTGATTTACTAAGACCTTTAGCGTGTGCAAAACCTTTTAGCACACGCAAAACCAATAAAATGACAAATGATTGGTCATGGTATTTGTTTTGCACCAATAATTGGTTGTCTTATTAGTTTTGCATGTGCTAAAAGTTTTTGCACCCACTAAAGGTTTTAGTAAATCAGGCCCTAAGTATAGTAATACTCCCATTAAAATCTTTTCTCACTTGAATTATTTCTCACTTTGTTATCATTTTTCTAAGGAACTACTGATCTTATATATTTAATACAACCAAGCAAACCAAGCAATCCAAAGAGCAGAGGTTGGAGCACACATACTTTCTCTGGGAATTATCTTCAAAGAAACTGAGAGTTTTTCCTTTTATATTGAGGCCTTTTTTTAGTACACTTTTGCTTCAGACATTGTTCAGCAGTCAGTATTCCATCAGGACCCATTATTGTTTATTAAAAATATACTTTCTTGTGAAATTATGGCTGAAGAAACACTGAATATTTCAGTTGAGAAACACATTCTTTGGCAAGGCCTTGCACAGACACAGAACATTACACGGCTTTAATCACAGCTGAGAGTCTTCTCCTTACTAGGCCTACTTTACTTTTGACCAAAATCTAACAAATATATTTGTCCTAACTAATAAAGCAAATGTTAGATGGTAAAGCAAGTAAATATGAATGGAGTTGTAATGTCCAACTGTTAAATATTAACAAACACCCAGAGGTTCTTTTAAGTTAAGAATAGGAAAATTATTGAGTAGTAGAAGATGAACTCGAGGGCAAACACAAAATCAGTGGCCCTTATTATTAAGATTTATACATTTATTGTTAGCCTAATTAAGCATTTCTTCTGGGTTTTATTTTACTAAAAAATAAGACCAGGTGTCTTTGTATAGCTGCTTTTTAAGCTAGCTATCTCTCTCTCTCTCTCTGTCATAAATGTGTCTAGTATTTTTGTATTGGTCTATATACATAAGGAGTGATTAAAACAAATAGAGGAGTCATTTTGGGGAAAAACAACTGTCTTGTGACTTTGCTGCCCATACAGCCTGTGTATCATATCTATGTACGGTTGCCACAAAACTTTACCAACTGCCCACAGATTAAAAACCACCGTTGTATTGCTACTAGCACTGGCACAAAAGCATCAGGCTAGCTTGGTTTGACTCAGAAGGTCAAAAGGTCATCACCACTTTTTTTTGGAAATAAACTATGGCAGAGGAAAGGATGCATTTTTAATTCAACTTAGACATATTTTCTGTCCTGAAGTACATATAAATGTACATATAAAGGTGTGTGTTATAATTTTGTGTACCATATAATGCAAGCATACAGTATGTTGATGACACACACCAATATTATTTTTTATTTAGAGAAAGCTGAAAAATAAGCAAACAAGCAAATGTAGCTTGAAAAAGTAAGTAACCCATATGTCTATGACCACAAACTTCTAAAATGGTTCACTGATTTATTTGCACTCCAAACGACTTTTAAATAATGTGCTTTAAATGGAAGGTTACTTTATATTATAACTGAATGCTGTTTCATAAGGTGTCTTCACTAAGATGGACATGTGGGGGACGACTTAAAAAAATCTAAATCTATGTCTTGGTAATGACACAAATCTACACATATGATAGGGAAAAAAATTTACAGACCACCTAATCATGTTTTGACATCTTGTGCATTTAATTACTTACCATCAAAATTCTGAAATTATTACAATGCAGGACTTTACATTACATTATATTCATTTGGCAGATGGTGTCCAAAGCTATGTACAAGATGGCAGAGATACCAGTGATAAGGTGAAGAAATACAGCACATTTGAAATACGTTGAAATACATTTTTACAGTGCAAGTTTTGTAGATGAAATTCACATTAACTCTAAGATAGGATTAATCATAGATCTGTAAAATAGTATAACCTGTGAGATATCAGTTCCATCTTACTATTAATGTGCTTCAGTTTGTTTTCACAAATTTAAGAGAGCAGCATTTATTGATTCAAGAAACATCTATTAATAACAGCTGATTGCTCCAACTAGCTACAGTTATGGGGGGGAAAAACTCCAGACAATACAAATAGGCTATGCTGTACTACAATGTCAGCTATTTTCTTAGCATCTCATACAGAAGAAAATGTTTGCAAACAGATTTTATGTTAGCTTCATTACGTGTATCATTTTTATGGAATGTTTTCGCCTGTAATAACTCAAATGAGTTTCGGCATTATTATCGGCATGTGTATTCAAGCTGTAGCCTATTATAGCCTGTTGTTGTATCAATGCATACGTTTCCTTCCACATAAGGCATATTTAATCAGCAAGGGTCAATTGAAGTGTGCTGCTCAGCTGAGTTTTAAACCTGCAGGGTACACCCCAAGACCACACAACTGCAATGCAACTGGAACAGCTAGCCAAAGCTGTGGAATAAGGAACAGCTGTTCTAGTTGTAATGGAGTTCTGTGGTCTAGATGTTTAAACCTGAGGTTTAAACTCCAACTAAAAGCCTAAAACCACTGCAATTGACCCCAAATGTATTTGAAAGGAAAAACGTAAATTTGATTGCATAGGCTAAGGTTTTGATGTTTGATCTTGTGAAAGATTTTTAAGTTTCATAGATTTCGAAGCCTGCTTTCCTAGTTTCCAAAATTTATTGTAGGTACCAGCGGGGCGAATTGTTTGACTTAAACCATAGGGTAGTCAACATCCCCACCTGCTGTTTGCATTCGGAGAAGAAGAATGAGATAATAACAACGATAATAATAATAATGTTTAAGAAAAGGGAAAAAAAGAAGAAAAAATCGCATAGACGTATACCTACCTTTGAATTATGTAATTTGATGGGGTTTTTTTCTGATTGGATTTATAATTCGCCTTGCTGGCTATTTGTTTTGACTTTAACTGGTGTTTTGTAGCTGCAATTGCGCCAGCATGCCTTTGCATATTTTACCACCCGTAACAATCATGTTAAATTATATTACCAGTCCAAGTTTGCAACTGTATTAACAGCCTGTAATTCCAGTCATAGTATAAACCATTTATACTAACTTATTTATTTAGTTCTTTTCACTTTTCATGCGTGGGCTATGCTTTTCTGACCTTGGACCTTGCAAGTTGCAACACAATTAATCTACGTAGTTCAAGTATCTCGTAATCTGTATAAATACATAGATCTGGTTATGAAGCCTAAACAAAACGATTGAAATATCAAACGTAGTCTATGCTTTTTAGAAGCGTAACGTTATAGGTCAATAGGCCTAGTTTACATGAAAATAAAACGGTACCATGGAACCATATTTCTACAAGTCCGTGCTTCCAGACGAACGTAATTCCCGACGCACGCGTAAAAAACACGTGTTGAAGGTTGCAAGTTGCTGTTCAATCATGCAGCGTATCGTTTGATTTAATTTAGGAAAAACATTATTTCTCTGTGTACGTCCGTTAAATTATTTGTCGCAGCTTTTGAGTTCACAGCTCTGCGTAAGAACACTATTGCTTCTTATTATGTTCAGATAGTTTTGTCATCTTGAAGGCTTGGTTTGCGAAAATCTCATTTCATTCCCGGACCAGGCTAGAAAAGCCACGTTTAATGAACTGTAGAGAGCTGATATAAGTCCGCTTATGGCTGAAGCCGTCTTCCAAGCGCCGAAACGCCGTGTTAGAGTGTATGAATCGTATGAAGCACCCTTCCCTGTTCCAGCATCTGCAGAGGATGCTATATTTCAAGAACACCGCGTCTACAGAGCAGAAATATTGAATCAGCATGTCATTGTCAGGGATCCCGACCACATACAAGCCTTATATGGAAAGGTAATTGGCTGTAACTTGTAGCTATAATGTGTCAATGTATTTTATTGACGTGTGTGCTGCACGTGATAAACTGGAATTGTCTTTGGCAGGGTTATTTCGGGAAAGGCATTTTGTCAAGGAGCAGACCAGAACATAGCATCTCTGATAAGTGGAGAAGTAAGTTTTTCTTTTTGTTCACGTAAGATATGTTTGATGTTTGCCAATACCCAGTGTTTGACACGTTGAATTTGCTTTTTAAATTACAAAA
The DNA here is from genome assembly GCA_029718625.1 of Synaphobranchus kaupii. Classification (NCBI taxonomy): domain Eukaryota; kingdom Metazoa; phylum Chordata; class Actinopteri; order Anguilliformes; family Synaphobranchidae; genus Synaphobranchus; species Synaphobranchus kaupii. Next base: position 96,012,577 of record CM056380.1, read on the forward strand.
TAGCCTACGTTGAAAGGCATTGTAAAATGCTACAGTTCTGATATGTTACTGCTATAAATGTTTTTTTTTTTTAATTAGTCAATCCTATTATTGTGGTTGCTTTTTATTCTTAACACTAAACTCGTTTTAAAGGCTATGTCATGCTCTATTTTTGTTTTGCGCGTTTGCAGATATCAATGACAGATGTCTGCCTGTGGTCTCATTCACACAGTGAGTCTTGCGCGTTCTCTTAAGCTCTATAAAAGTTGGTTAACTGTTTTCATCACTAGGCGTCACGATACTGCCCAGTGAACTCTTCATCTCACCTGTCACAGTGATTAAGTGGTTACCCTGGATTCACATTTTTTCATCACAGGTTGTTGTGCTGTTGTACTGTGACCTTTGAGTTATTGAACACAACTTGAGGTGACACAACAGGGTAATGGTAATTTCAGTTAAACAGATGGTGAATTTCAAGTTGATATGCTTATGAGCAGACATTTAGTGAGGTGTATATTGATGTAACTGCTTCACTAAACGTGATTTGAATAGCATCCCCACATGCATGGTTCCATACATGTAATGCACAATTAATTTCACATTCTATAGCAGGGCTTCTGAACTCCAGGTCCTGTGAGCTGTAGTGTTCAGATATTTGCTCCAACCATGCACTCCACCACCTCATTTCACAAATGAGCTTACTTCCTGAAACAAGGGGGTAAAATAATTAGTGAAATCAGGTGGTGTGGTGCGTGGTTGGAGCAAATACCTGCAGACACTGTGGCCTGCAGGACCTGGAATTAAAGGTGCACTAGGCAGGATTTTTAGTCATGTTGTGGTCCTGTATTTACAATCAAAGAAGTCTCCTCCTCTGTCCTAAACTCCACCCACTCACCTCCATTGAGGGAAAGAAACACGCTTTGAGCACAGCAAGCAAAATGTCAATCAGTGGTAAAATGAAAATAACAGTTTTAGCAAAATGCATTGTTCTGTATGGATGGTAACAGTAATTATGTAGTGCAAATAATGAAAAACACTATTGAAATAGTTTTGAGGTTCTCCGCTCCCCTATCACATCGAGCCTTGCTTCATCTGCCTTATCGTCTTCCTTACTACCGTCTGATGAAGGCAGTTGTAATTGGGGAGTCAATCAAGCTCCCACAATCATTAAAAAACACTCAGCTGTATGTGCTGTCGGCTTGTTGTTTGCCTTAGCTGTAGGCTAATTGTGCTTGTTCACTGCCATTGCAGTAGCCAGCTGGCTACAAACGCTCAGCTGAAACCTGATCCCACCCCACAGGCTCTGTAGCCACACCCACCCCTCCCCACACAGAGTGCCACATGCAGAAATGTCCCAAACACATCTTAGAATAATAAATACAGGCAGAGGAGCAAGGTTTTGTTTTGTTTTTTTCTGACAGAGATTGCCATTGCACCATAGATATGACTGAGCATGGTTATTTTATAATATTTTCTAGGTAAAAATCTTGCGTAGTGCATCTTTAAATAGCGCTGGCCTATAGGATCATGCCTTTCTATATACAGTGCCCTACCTAAGTATTGAGACAAGGAAAAAAATTATCTTCATTTGACTCTGTATGCCAAGAGTTCAGGTTTGAAATCAGACCATTCATATGAGGTTTTCAGCATTTATTAGAGGGTATTTGTATAAATATTGGATTCACCATTTAGAAACACTTTAAAAAAAATAAAAATAATAATAATAATAATAATAATTATTATTATTATTTTTACATAGTCCCCCTATTTCAGGCCAATATTTATACAAATACCCTCTAATAAAAACAGAAAATCTGTACTTTAACCTCATATGAATGGTTTGTTTTCTTTTGGAGTATAGAAGAGAAAATGCTTCCTTGTCCCAATACTTACATAGGGCACTGTACATACTGTACTGGCTATAATTTAGTGCTTTACATAAAAACGTAAAAATACCAATCAAACCCTGACACTGCACTAGACCATATTAGTTAATTCTGTTGCTTGTTGCTGGTATTCCAGGTACCAGCAGCGTGTAAACCTGGCCCGGGACGTGCTCCTAACGCAGGGGTTAGATGAAGAGGCTGCCAATCAGGTGTTGGAGAAGTACACCCACCCAATCAAGTTGGATCTGACTGGGGGAACGGGGGAGGAGGAGGCACCCAAAGGGGCTCTGGGAGAGGGACCGGGGAGATCTCCTAACCGTGGGTCTCCTAACCGTGGGTCCCCAGGGCCCTCGGGCGTCGACCTCAGTGGAGGCAAAGGTACGGAGAGCGCCGACCCCGAATGCGCTGGAGCCGAGCGGCTGAGGCGGCAGGGCGATGCTCGGTACGACCCTCTGGCTCACGTGTACCCCTGCGAGCCAGAGGCGGTGGACCCCGAAGCCCTGCGCGACCTTAAGTGCGCCAGGCACGATGACTGGATAGCCCACTGTGGCTGCAGCCTGAACAATTGCATCCTGAGGACGGACATCCCGGCGAACAGGAACGAGCAGAGCCCTAACCGGACCTCGGGGTACGAGTACGTTCTCGTGGAGGAGCAGGAGCAGCAGGAGGGTGTGGATGCTGTAGGCAACAGCTCTCGCAGTGTAAATATCAGAACGCTCTTTCTTGCGGATTTCAGTTAATGGCTGGCCATTGTTTGTGTGCACACTGCGCAGTAGATGCTCAGTACCAGCAGGTACAAGTACAGTAGGTGGTGACCCGACATGTGTTAAGGGCTGAGAATGGCTTATGCTAGTTAGTTCTAGATAGTTCTAGATGTGGGTTTCTTTCGCTTTGTATAAAACATTGAAATGCATGTCGTAAAAAAGGTGCTTTCAGGGAGACTGTTTACAGTATGCATTTTGAAACCTGCGTTGTCAGGGTCATTTATTTGTGTGGTTTGTGCTGTATGCGAAACTAAATGTAATTTCTGATATTTATTTAATTTTTTTAAAAGATTAACCAAACTGAAGGATTGGTGTGCAGGGCGAACCCCTTCACGATTGTGGAGTACCTGCAGCTCAGTCTGGAGGAGGTAAGAACATTCTGCAGGTGGGCATGTTCCAGCCTGTTTACAGGAAATCTTATTAAGGTGTGCAATTAAAAAAAAAAACTTTAATTAGGGTTTTAGATGACGGTTGAGCAGTTTGTGATGCCAAAGAACATAATTGAGATTGCAGACAGCTCCATTCCTCCTCCTGCTGAGGTTAATATTGGTGCAGTACTACTCCCTTTTATTTGTGTTGAAGTCATTTCTATTTTTGCCGTGTGAATGAGACATGATTTCTGTTCACCCCAAAGAGTCCTGGGGAATCATTAGTGTATGTTTGACGGCAGCTGGGGAGGGTGTGCATGTTTTATTTCATATTCAGTGGTGATGTTTTGTTCATTCACTTCACTGTGAAATATGAAAATACAAAGTTCAATAAATATTAGCAGGAATTTGATGGCCTGGGACACAGTGGCATTTCTGAACCTCAGGCTGCGTGCATAAATCGAATCCCTGAAATTAAGGCTTACAAAGATGTTTCTTTATTAACAGGCCTTCTTCTTGGTGTATGCTTTAGGGTGTTTGTCAGTTTACTACAACGAGGTAAGAATATCTTTTTCCTAATCCATGAGTTCCCATACTGAGCTCCGAATACTGTTTTTGGTAATTAATGTTGTTCATTGTTTGTGAACCTTCCTTTTTTAAAATTTTGTTTATTTATTTTTGCATAAGGAACCATTAACAATAATTCACCTGTGGGAAGTGTTCAGGTCAGTTCAGCCTAACTTTGAGACCTCCTACATGGCTTACCACTACTTCCGCTGCAAAGGGTGGGTACCCAAAGTCGGGATGAAATATGGAACCGACCTCAGTGAGTATCTCCCAAAAAATATAATTTACCATACAGAAATGAGCACTTATTCAGTCCATTCTAATATTCCTGTACAACACTCAAGGCCATTCATGCTGAAATATGTGGAAATATTTGTATGCATCTGTGTTGTCCTTTGACACACCAGCCCAAACTAATGTATTGTAGGTCAGGTTCAGTATATTGTTGGTGATGGTTGAAATTTGAGGTAGAGCTTCCCTCCTACAAACTCTACAGATGTCCTGAAGGACCCAATTGAAACATTGATGAAAAGAAAATCTTTTCTGTTCGTAGAACCGTGTTTGTTTCTTCCAGTAAACGGATCATGGATTCAGTTGCGACCCTTGCAAACACTCCTGAGGAAGGAATGTCTGCATTTTGTTACTTGGCGCTGAGCATTTATCAGCTTTAAATTATTCGAAGATAGTTTCCGAGAGGTTTAAGTAACACCTCGGGTCAGCTGTTTAAATTATTCAGGCCTGCTAAGCAAGGCTTTCATGGTGCTTCTGCTGGCCCCCGCATCTCATGACTGTCAGTGTGAAAACCGACTCTCCCACCAACACTCAGGACTTTCCATCCTCACATGCAACAAACGTTAGTCCAGCAGTGTAGGCAAGAGGAATTTTAGGTAACGCACTGACCTGTTTGAACCCCCCCCCCCCCCCCCCCAAAAAAAAAGGTTGGGAAGTCAGCTTGCTGAACCATTTGAACAGTTTTCTATAATATTATTGTAAAATGTTTTAGTGTAAATTTCACTTTCATTAATCATACAGCAGTTGTGGTTTTTATATTTGTTTATAATTAAATGTAACATTTAATTCGATTTTTTTTTTGTCTCAAAATATGTTCTGTGTTATTAATGAATTTTGTTCATTATTTATTTTCAGTTCTGTACCGTAAAGGACCTCCATTTTATCATGCAAGGTTTGTTCAGAGATGTTATTATATTATTATAGTACTGGAACGAAACATGGCATATCATGAAATTATTAAAGCTGTTAACCTATGTTTTCACCTCCCTCATTATAATGGACATGTCTTTTGTTTGTCAGCAGTACAGAACTCAATTAGTTCAAAAGGTTCTCTTACAGTGTATAGTAAAGTTCTTGGCTTAGACCCCTGTTTCTCTTGAATATATTAACTTGTGTTTGCCGTTGATCTAAGCAGAACATTGACTTGAATGCACAGGGTCAAGTAAACATGTATCTTAGTTCTTGGTTGGCATTGTTAACTTGCACTAGTACCTTAGAGATGATGCATCCATACTCACAGGTCTGAAATTGCTACCCAGGTCTGGAACTATTGCCATATTAGTCAGGTGGATGCGGTCATGTTCTCTTACACTGTAAGTCTGCTAAATGAATGTAATGTAATGTAGCATGTACCATAGCTAGGGCTAATATGTTGCAGTCTAACAGGGCTGTTCCCCGTTTCTGCAGCTACTCTGTGGTGGTGGAGAAAGTGGACGATTCCTTCAGGGGGGCAGCGCTTCGACCGTTCAGCTGGCGTTCGTTAGCCGCCCTCAACAGAATCACAGGAAATGTATCCAAGGTAAAGAGGAAGTGGTCATCATCATCCAGACCTCTCTGTTTTCTCCCGTTACGTCCACATGCGTCACATGTGACTGCCATCCCTTTCATTTTCCCTTTTCCTGTGTGGCGGTTAAAGCGCCGTCGTATTAAGCAAGAGTGCAGAAATGCCGTACATTCTGTGTCATAATGCTGTATGGTTTGTCACAAATCCTTACTGTAATTCAAACTAACATCAGTGTGAATTCTAGTTTTAACACAGAAACAAATTAAAAAGTACAAATCCAATGCATGTTGCAATCTGAACAGTTAATCTACAGTGAATACAGTAAACGAGCATTGCTAAGTCTTGAAGCATGAACAGGGAAAGCGTGCGTTTTCCGTATTGTTACTGCGCATCGTTGTGTTTGCTATGCGTTGCCAGCAGACTGAAACTTTGTTTATATGACACGGTTGTGTTTCCGTTTGGTTGCTAGGAGCTGATGCTCTGTTACATCATCAGGCCATCGGATATGACAGAGGAGGAGCTGTCCTCCCCGGAATGTATCAAGAGGATCAAAGTTCAGGTGGGACACGTTTGGCTCTTGTAGAGTAGCGTTAGCTCGTCTTGGCCTTCTTGCTAACAGACTGAGTTGTTCTTTGTCGTCTTTAAAAGGAGATCGTTGTGAGCAGATGGATATCCTCTCGTGAGCGCACAGACCAAGAGGAGGAGCTGTGACCCCAGTCAGGACTGTCTGCTTTCTTCACTGTTTTCTCTGCTGCTTTACATACAGTTGAAGTCGTAAGTTTACATACACTTAGGTTGAAGTCATTAAAACTCATTTTTAACCACTCCACAGATTTCATGTTGGCAATCTAGTCCCACCCCCCAATTCCCATAGAGATCCATTCAAATGCAGAGACGTTATAGTATCGCTTGTAAGAGTACCAGAAAATAAGATATCGAGTCTTTTGATGTTGTTGGGTCACAGACATCAGGAAGTCATGGCATGCAAAGGATATGCGACCAAATATTAAAAATTTAAAGACACAGTCAACGTAGTGTATGTAAACTTCTGACCCACTGGAATTGTGATATAGTGAATATAGTTTGCTAACATGAAATCTGTGGAGTGGTTAAAAATTTGTTTTAATGACTTCAACCTCAGTGTATGTAAACTTCCGACTTCAACTGTATACTGTCATCCCACTAGGATTTTGTGTTCAATCATTTGTTCATGAAGTCATGCAGGGAAGCTTTAGATCAGAGGTGTCAAACTCGTTCCATCGAGGGCCGAGTGTATGCAAGTTTTTGTTCTAACTATGCTCTACACCAGCTGATTCCACTAATTAGTTCACCTCCTTGGTTGAAGAGCTGAGCTAATTAGTGAAATCAGCTGGTGTAGGGCACAGTTGGAACAAAAACCTGCATACACTCGGCCCTCGATGGAATCAGTTTGACATCCCTGCTTTAGATGATGTTTGTATGTGAGTAACAGATATGAATCTACAAATTTCTGTTGTCAATAGTTATTATTTACTTGGAATAAGCCCGAATGTACAAACCTAACATGGCACGGTGCATGGAATAGCCAACATATTAGTGTTGTAACATAGGTAGAGAATAGCAGTTAATGTGCATGGATCTGAAAAACCGTGCTAGAAGCATACTGCGTTAAAACCACCTGAGTGTTACGCTTTAGTGCAAAATACATGAATTTATAGTTTTAAAAATTAACTGTAAAAGCAACAGTGCCTCAAATTGTAGACCAGGGGTGTCAAGATCCGGTCCTGGAGGGCCGCAGTGTCTGCTGGTTTTTGGTGCGTTTAAGCACAAGTGATTAATTTAAGTCACTAATTGGCTAAGAAGTCCACACACCTTGTTCTCAATGCTTTAACTGGGTGCTGATTGAAAGGAAACCACAAATACCTGTGACACTGCGGCCCACCAGGACTGGAGTTTGACACCCCTGTTGTAGACTGATTAGAGGCTGGTTATCCTGCACAGGCTTAAATGAACAGTATTAACATTAGATAAGTGAATGATTCACGGTTGATTAGTGATGCGGTTCTGATTGTTGTAGGGTTAAAGGTACGGAGTTGATCCTTGTGTAAAATGAGAGCCAGGTAAATATGTATAATTGGATATGCAACACATGAAAGAAGACTCCGCAGGAAGAGGACTGCAGTTCTTTGTGTGGTTTTCACCATACTGACCAGTATGTACTCTTCAGGTTATTGTGTGGAGCAAGATGATCCTTACAGTAACGAGAGCACTTAATTCCCATAGACGTGGACCAGCAGGTGTGAGGGGTGGGCTACTTAAGTCAGTGGAGACACTTGTAACATCCAGTGACTGGATAACAGATAATACTTAGGGTCACATTCATTTGCATATAAATGCAACTGAATAGAACTAGGGAATACAGAAATATTTATTCTTAAATACATTTGCATTGTTTTTTGTTTTTTTGTCTTGCATAGTCTACTGTGATCCAAATGTATTTCTATTAGGTTCCGAGTTCTTATCTGAGAATATTCATATTAGCGTCTGTCCAAAGAAAAGTAGTAATATTTATTTTGGAGATTTGGAGAGCAAAGCATTGGAATTAATTGTTTCATTTGAAATTTGTGTATTGGGGGATGACAACAGATGTAAGTATATTTATGTATATATTGAAGGGAATTTTGCATTTGAAATGTGCCTAACTCAGTTCACTTGCAGATGGGCAAATTTAATGTAGTCCCAATCATGCAGGTATGTGTCAATAAATACAGCAGAACTGAGAACTGTATTTAGAAATGAGTAAATATAAAATTCACCTGTAAATACTGCAGGCATTAGTAATAAGAACAATATATTGCATTTATATAACACATGATCTCAAATCGCTGTACACTGAAGGGTGGAAACATGCCTCCACTGCCCCCATAATCACCCACCTGGCTGATTCACCTCTGCACTCATATATAAGCTGAGGTGGAGACGGAGGAAACATTTAGCAAGTTAAAGTAATAATGCAGGGTTCACAAGTCCTCAATGACTCAATATGGAGAAGTCTTCCACTCACTTTAAGAGAAGAACATTTATTATTAAACACATTACTTAATGCAAGGTTTTTAGGATTTGTCATGACTTCATTCATTTCATTTGTTCACTGAGGAGGCGTTTGAATACTGATCCTGTTCGGTTAACTACTCTGTCTCATCCGCGGTAGCGAAAATGCAATGCACAGATCAAGCATATGTGTTGCATCTCATCATTGGTCAACACCAAGCATAACGAAACAAGAAACGGGACGGCACCCTAACGGCGTATGTCACAGGGTAGTCACAGAATCATCTCAGAGTTTCCATCTTCTGGTTCTTTTGGAGGATTGTCCACGATGTACAAGTGGTTTTGGGAGATCTCCTCACACAGCATTCTGTACTTGGAAGCTCTCTTGATCCGGGGCACAACAAAGTCCTGTGTGAACTCATCCTTGCTGAGAGCCCTTTTGCCCTGTGTGGCCATCACGCAGTTTATAAACTCCAAGGTGTAGTTATAGCAGTTGTGTTTCTCCTCATCGAATCTGCAGAAACGTATTGAACACAAGTACAACGGTTGCTGCTCATTTTGGAGTATGTGCTCAATATTTTAGACATCGATTTTGATTGACAAACAGGAGAAATATTGTTCCGCTCTCAGTGTACTAACATGAGGACAAATTTAAAGTACCAGTGTGTGAGCCTTCTTAGAAACACCATTTCTCACTTTCACCTTCAAATACACATTTTCTGTCTGTCTGCAATATTACTGTACCTCTGGCATTGTGGGTCCCACGTCTGGGCTGAGGAGAACTTCTCCAGGTACTGGTCCCATTGGTTAATGAGGCTGTACATGTCTGGCTGAACCAGAGGCACACTTAAGCACTTCTCCCATCCCAGCGTGTCCTTTTGCACCCCTGTCTTTGTGTAGTTGTAGACCACGCCTGGATGCAAAAAAAACACCAAAAAAAGCCGCCATGCAACACAGTCATTTGTGGTTTTCAATTTGCATAGTACCAAAATACCTGGTTTTGTTTTATTTAATGAGATGCATTGGCTTATTTTTGCATCCAAAGTTTATGTTATGCTTTATGGTTATAATTTTGTCAACTAAATGCTGTTTGGTATTTTATGGAGACTGTAACGGTTATATTTATCACTGAAGATTGTGTCCAACTGGCATTATGACCCTGCAACTCTCTGGCCAGTGAAGAAATCTGAATTGAAATTGTATTTTACAAATAGGCTAATTTGCAGTTAGGTTTCAGCCAAAGAGCAGCACCAGCGGAGTTTTTATTTTAGTACATACTGTACCCTTAGTGTCAGTGATCCCAGTATGCAGGTCGGATTCCCCATCAAAGTCCCTATGCAAACAGAAATTCAGAATAATTTTGAGCACCTTGTATTAACATATAGTACAGGTATAAATAATATTGCTAATAGTTACAGTATTTTCCCCTGAAAGAAATAACTGGACAATGCTTAAGATGAAGTGTCTTTCAAGCTTCAATGTACAAGCAGGACCTTGGTAGACCAAACTGGGGGAAATTGTAATAAAAATAAATAGTTTTCACACGATTACTTAAAAGCAACTGAACACATCATAGTCAAGCTTTTATGTAAATAACTTTCAACTCTCTCTTCAATGTTTATATGATTTAAATTCCCCTAACTAATTAATTCCCCTTAACTATCACCGTGGTCACAATATTGACTCTTAACATAACATCTCAGATATTGCTATTTCAACACCATATGGGGGAAAATGTAACATCACCATGAAATTGTTGCAGTAACATTAGATATATCATCAAGGACTTTTTTAATGCTATTTAATGTATTCCCAGTGGATATGGTTATTTTCCCCTGTACAGATTAATGAGTCATTTAAATTATTTGTGTTTTGTCCCATTATGCAGTCTTAGGTTCTGCTACTTCCAAGTTCTGACCACCAGATGGTGCTGTTTCTGTTATTAGATTAAAAGGGTGAAGAACAAAAGCATCTTCAATGTTAATTTAAAGCTTTACTTTCAAATGATAGTGATTTAGACATAACCGTGGATTTGTAACAGACCTGATGCTGTTCTCAACCTAAATGGTGGGCCAGTACAGCGGCATTTGGTCATCAGAAAAATGTACTATCACATTATATAATGGGTCATATAAAAAACTTCAATGACTGATAATATTTTTAGCAACCATTTACCAACTGTTTTCATCCATAATAAATAAACTAAAAGTTTCAATTAACCTCCAGCGGGGTCAACACTGTGTTACAATTTTCCCCAAACCTGAAAACATGAAACTAGCTAGCTTGCTAGATAGGAACAACATCATTGAAACTTGACTAAGATATCAAAAGATATCCAAAACTAGTCTTTGTTAAAAAAGAAAGAGCAGAGAATGGGGCATAAGTTGGTCTTTAGGCAGACAGAGAGGGAACATCAATGCACATGTGCAGAGTGAGAATCACAGCTGTAGCTTGTTTCAGATTGGTGCAATTTTAGGGGCAATTTCCCCCCAAAATACTGCCTGGGCCAGAACAGTATGCAAAACATTTTATTTCTTAGAGGTAGTCAGGAGAAGAATACATCTTCTGTACTGAAGATCATCTACTGTGGAAAAATATAAGCATTTGCTGATATAGGTTCAGAATCTTACCTGAGAAAGGTGCCCTCGGTGGGGGATACCAGGAAGGAGCAAGGGGCCTTGTGCCCATTGGAGAAAGGCTTAGGGATACTGATGGGAGCATCCTCAAGTCTCCGGCCACTGAAGCTGACTCCACATTCTGGACATTCCTCCGGGACAAAGAAACAGTAGATGTCTTTGTTACAGTGGCTGAATTTGATCACGCTTTTATCCATGAGAAGTGAACATGGAAGTACCGCTAACGCCTTCTGAAAGTTGACAAGAGGCCGGTTATTGTGCCGGCTGGGGCCGTGACTGGAGTATTCCGCTGGGCTGTGACGTTCACCACAGAGCAGAGAATGGCTGGTAACTTGTAGCCTTGCATCAGGCCTGTATCAGGTTACACCTAACCCCAACCCCTTGTGTGTTTGTCAACTGATCGGCACTTTTTTTTTTTGTCCTTAAAATGTAGCCTACAGGTTGATAATATGCGGAAGAGACACATTTTTCTTTAAAAAAGGATGAACATATATTTTCTATTTAACTGAGTGATGTGTATGGAAGTATAGGCTAACCAGTTTTCATTCTATATGTGCAAAAAACCAAACCATGGCATAATTCAAGTTAATGTAAGCACTGTGTCTGACAATTAGAAAATTCCATTTCACATATAATTGTATTGCCCTCTATGACACAACCCTGTCATAATTTAAATGAAAATGAAAAACCACATTTGAAATAGCAGTTTCTTATTGTAATTGCATATAGGTTATTTAAAATACAAAAAAAGTAATTTCAAATAAATGTCATTTTAGAAAGTATTTAAAATATTTAAAATACTTAATCATTTTTTACATATAAAATAAGGCTTTTGACTATTTAAATTGTTAAAATATATTTAACAATAAAATATTTTAAATGAAAGAAAAAACCTTTTCAGTACACTAGATTCATTACATTACATTACAGGCATTTAGCAGACGCTCTTATCCAGAGCGACTTACACAACTTCTTATTACATTTATCCATTTATACAGCTGGATATATACTGAAGCAATTCAGGTTAAGTACCTTGCTCAGGGGTACAACGGCAGTGTCCTACCTGGGAATCGAACCTGCAACCTTTCGGTTACAAGTCCAGTTCCTTAACCATTATACTACATTATACTATACTACACTGCCGCCCCATTCAAGATTCAAGATGTATTTTTGCAGACTTTCTTTGGAGGTTCCTTCAAATACTGAATGCAGAACGACAAAGAACTTTTTTTTCCTAAGAGTGTATAGTTTCATTTCAAATAAGCTTCAAGACAAGAGTTTCAGATTTATGGGTTTCCAGAAGTATCTTCAGGCATGATGTAGTGGTCTTGGATCTTCAGGATCTCCCTTTGGTACACAACTCGCATCATTCACGAAATTTGTGTAACAGGCTATATGCATTGCTTGCTCAGATGTTTAGTACATAACTGAAATTATCTTTAAATTGGTCAAATTCAGGTAAAATGTAGCCGGCTAGCTACAAACAAAATAAATGCATAGCCTGCTCAGCTTTGGTCTTCTGACCGAATTTTCAGAGCTAACGTTATTCCTGGCGTTTGCAGACCTAGCCAACTAGCCACATCAGCTAACACTGACATCAATTTGTCCTGACACCAGCATTTACAGCGGCAGCCATTACACAGTGCAAAAGTGTCAAAATGACCACTTTCACGTCGGACTCCATGTTCGCATTTTCTTTCTCCAACTTGTTCCCAGAGCTTCCCAGGCTTAGGCCTACTGGAAATCAGATAAACTTGACTGTAACCCCCCTAACCCGTTTGATTGACAGGTCTTTTGACTTTGAAAATTAAAAGGAGGGGATTTATGTCACCCTAGTGCTACAAAAACATGAAAAGGAAATGTTAAATGCCAAATAAAATTTTTTGTCATGGATCAATGCAATAAGAAACTGCTATTTCAAATGTGGTTTTTAATTTTCATTAAAATGACAGGGTTGCATCGTAGAGGGTGAATAAAATTAAATGTGATATGGAATTAGCATTAAAATTTTCAAATTGTCAGATACAGCGCGTACTGTGCGTACATTAATTTGAAAATGAAAACGGAAAGTGGGCTTTTGCATAAAAATTTTAATTATGTCATGGTTTTCTGTGCACATCGAATGAAAATGAAATGCAATTGCCGATTTTGATTTAAATGAGCCTTTTTGTTGTTTCATTTGGTTTCATCACCATGCAGCAGTAGCCTAGCCTATCTGTTTCAGATCTCACAAACACAGAGGGAGAATCGTTTATTTTTGTACATAATGTTACAGTGGTAGCTGTTCCATATTTGATAAACAAGCAATCGTGTGGAAAGAAATTACAAAACAAGGGGGGCGGGAATAGAAAGTCATGAACAGATGTGTAGCACAAGGGGCATTGCAGGGGGAAACTTTTTCTGTCACCGTATTCTGTACAGTAGGCCTATTGTTTGTAGCCAGATTGGATTATCCTTGTGTAAATTAAAATCATTAAGTGTCCTTGTTTTAAATGTTTAACATATTTTTAAAATGCGTATAACTGCTCCGCTAAGGACTACAAATATTTTGGATGAAAAGTGGTACATTTACATTTGAATGCACTTTCAATGTGGTTAAAAAAAACATAATTCCATTGGGTATTCTCAAAATACAGAGATTAGGTTGCTTATTAATTATTTGTGAGCTCGCAATCTTCCAGTTTAATTCCTCACGTGCAATCCTCAAGACAATGTCACCCAGCTATAGTGTTATTTAGGTGTCAGTCACAAGATGAGCGGCTCAGAATTTGCAACAATACAGTGTCTTTGTTCAAAGGCAGAGGTGGGCCATTAGGAGATAACTAGAGCTGAAATAGAATAAGCTTCCTCTTACTGAACAGCTTTTTAAAACACTGCTAATGAACCTGCAACTTAGCCCCCTCTCCCCACAATAGGTAAACTACTTAACGTTACACTAACATTGTATGATAGTATACTGCCATTATTTCCTTTATCCAGGACAAAAGAGATCCTAAATCCAGTAAACTAATGAAATACAGAAAGAAGATCTCAGGTGGCATGGTTGTGTTACAAAAGGACAGTGTAATGTAATTCAGACTCATTTGAAAAGTGACACAGTTCTTCGTGTCAGAGAGTCAGAGTTCATGTTACCTAAAAATCATGCAATTGTTAGTGCGTGTGTGCAAAATTTTAGCAGGGAAAACAATGTTATGCAAGTAAAAATGGTGCACAAAAGCCAAGGAACTCATTACAGAGACATTTCAGAAAATGTAATTCCATTTTGTGGCAGACACAAAACACCTGCTGTAAGATGTTTGTGTATACTGTTTTAATAGCACATGGATATTCTGTTATGTTTCACATATGAGTTTTAAGCCGGTCTTTATTTACAAATGACAGACATCAGACATCAAAAGCAGACATCATTACATTTCTACTGTCATTTAACAGATGCTCTTATCCAAAGGTAATTACACAATATATCTATATAATATCAATATATATATATATATATATAATAATAATAATAATATCCAGCTGGACATATACTGAGCCAATTCAGGTTAAGTACCTTGCTCATGGGTACAAAGGCCAAGCCTTACCTGGGAATCAACCCTGCAAGCTTTGGGTTCCAAGCCAGCCCAGTTCCCCAACCATTATACTATACTGCCGCACAAAATCATAGCTTCTCGTTTCCGTATTTGTCGGCTACATAAAAGCCATGCTTTGAAATCTCTTGGTAGATTTGAATATATTTGGATGTTGTCTTGATTCTTGGAAGGACAAATTTTCCTGTGAATTCATCTCTTGTAATAACCGGTTGGCCCTCTATGGCCTGCATGTGGTTTAAAAAGGAGAGGGCAAAGCCATAGCATCTGGAGCCAAATTCTCTCTCTTCATAAAATCTGTAAAACACAGAATCCATGTAGGCCTATTAATCTGTCCCCTGACAAAAACTGCTTCTTCTTTGAGACTTTTATGTTGATTTATGTAGATCATTAATCCCACACAATACTTAAGAAATACTTTATTCACATTACAGGATTCTTAAAAGTATTAGAAAATTTCACAAAATGCTTACTGAAGCAAAATGGCAATGTTTTGACCACAAATGTCATTGTTTAGTACAGGACCCATATCAGGACACATCACATGCAAGAGGTGACAGTGTGTACAAGACTTTTATATCAAAACAGCTAACACTATGTCTAAAAATGTAACCTAATCTAGATGTAGAACATTAGGGGGCCTGATTGAAGACCTTTGGCATGTGCAAAACCTTTTAGCACACGCAAAACAAATCCACAACCAATCATTTATCATTGCTCATGTTATTGGTTTTGTGTGTGCTAAAAAGCTTTCCACATGCTAAAGTTCTTAGCAAATCAGGCCCTAGGCGTGCCCAGTGCCCAAGAGTTGGTATATGTTAATCTATGTTTAATAACAACTGCCAGATGAATAATTAGCTCTCTATGGATTCATACTGTTGTATAATCTTCTCACCTCTAAGATACATTATAAAGTTTTAAGATACCTCTGTGAGGCCCAGGAGGCCCGAGAGGAGAACAGCTCTAGCTCTCTGTCCCACTGTTCCTTCAGGCTGTTCCTGTCAGGCTGGACCAGCGGCACGCTGACACACTTTTCCCATCCACATGCATCTCTTCTTATCCCTGCCAGTGTGTAGTTATAGACCAGGCCTACATGATAAACAGATCCTTTACACAGCACGGTAGCAACTGGCAATTCTGTCATTGAAAAATTAAAGAAAAAATAATTCCATCAGGACTGTCTCAATTATAACAGGTCAACTCCATCTCCCTTCTAAATCGAAACAAAACAAGAATTGCATTAAGAGATCTCTTAGCAACTGAAAAAAATAAAATGACTACTCACTTTTTTTCTAGCAGAAACATCTGCTTTATTTAGCAGAACTAGCTTTTTGTAATGAGAGTCCTGTATGAATATTAAGAAGTGAGGGTATTAACTGGAACAGGAGGTAATCCAATTAACTATTGGAATAATACATCTCTAGATGCACTCGGACACATTATAAGTGACCTGGGGTCATCGGGTGTTTCAGGTCTTTCAACATCAGACATCCATGTCCAGGTGACCCAGCCAGGGATGATCTTTCTACCCACCGCTGCTCCCATCTAGTCAAGGCTCCTTGTTTTCTCATCCCTACACTCCTACATTATATTGCCTCCAGTGGCCTTAACTGGCTCTCTATCAGATTCTGTAGATAGAGGGGTGCTGGATGCTCACCCAGTGGATATCAAGAGCATTTGGACTAAAAGATGGAAAATTACATGATTTAAGAAAATAAAATTAACTTAAACAAATCTCAGGGGCACCATACCATTGGAAATAGTTTTAGGGAGTGTCTCAGCGGTTTTTTCCACCAGGCTACACCGGTAACCGACTTTTGCTTGTAACAAAAATGTGCTCTTTACAGTACTTTTGCCCATGCCCTTCAACCAACCAATCAAAATCTGAATAATCCCCTCATCATACTGATCACATGACCTCGACAGCCAGGTGAATCTGCATTTAAACTGGAGACAGAATGTATCCTGGGTAGGGTTGCCTTATTCTGATTTGATCAAACATCAAATCAGAAAGTTGGAGAGTGACTCAGTAGTGCTACTGTATGTCAAGTCTGGTCCGGTCAGAGCCCTCGTGTTTTGGATCACTGGGTACCTATTGTTTGAAATGGCTCTCTTAAAGTGTGTTTCCAGAACAATCTGTTTTTAGTTTAATGAAGCAAAAACAGAGGGAGTCACCTGAATTATAATTACTCATTTTGAAAGAGGGCAGGTTTGTAATAGCATGCATATAATTACTTAGATTTCTTGTTATTGTTGGAGAATTAAGTTTGTTTATGTGTATTATTGTCAATCAGTGAAAAGTCATCTCCATCAGATGGATATTTTCTGTTATTTTTATGAAGAATATGTTCATAGTGATTTAAAAAATGTGTTTTAGCTGTGATGTACAGTAATGTGTGTTAATTGTGTTATAAATTATATTATATATGCTTTATCACAAAGACAAAGTACATTATCAACAGAAATTGTAATTTCTTTCTTGAATAAAAAGGTATCACCCTTTTTGATTATACGGCTAATAAAATAATGCAGTATATAATACTCCTAAAAGCATTAAACATTTCCTGAATATTTTATAATACTATGATTTTTTGTGTGCCTGATGGAGTTGACAAAATTAAAGTCCTCAGCTGAAAAATGTGCTATTTATAAAAATTAATTAATAAAAAAATTAATTACTTTACATGGTTTAATAGCCAAGACTTTGATCTGTCAAAATATATTTTCCGAGCATAGTGGAACTAAGTAAAAAGTTTAATTACAAAAACAAAAAAACAAGGTTTTGCCCCAATGGGTGATATAATGTGGACAATTACATGAGCCCGTTAATCTTATTTTAGTACCACGTGGACATACTGCACCTTTCGAGTCTGTTATCCCGATATGCAGTTCAGAGTCATCATCTTCCCTGTGGACACAAACGGAAGTCATAGTAAGCTATACCAAACCATACAAATAGCCTACGAAATCAAACGTCAAAAACGCTCTAAGTAGCTTACGCAAAAGGTGTTTAAGGCGAAATACTACGAACTATAAGGTGTTTAAGGCGAACTACAATTAATACATTTTACCAATAAGGTAAATCTCTGAGTATAGAGCTGTTGGGTTTGGAAAATGTGGGCTACACACCCCTTAAATTTAAATATAAATGTAAGAACATAACAATAGTTAGACTAGTAGACCCTAGCCTACCTACCTGATATGCAACGGTCCGTGCATTGATCCTATATTGAACGCGCATGGGACATTATGGCCATTTGTAAATGGACAGGGAAAACTTACAGGTGCTTCGAGAAGGTTAAACCTCAATCGCTCAGAACAAACAGGACAATATAATAAATCTGGTTTATATTCAAGATGTTCGGTCTTGAATGCACACGTGGACTGTGCGCTCCGTTCGCAACAACCGTGATTTTCAGAAAAACAGTATATATCTTTATCGCAGTGGTAGTATCTGATCAATGTCCTGTCCATGAGGCAGGTGGAAGCGGAAGAAATTGACCCACACATTGGCCGTTTGCGCAGGTGTTTGAGGGTGGAGCTCACAGTGTAGCCATATGTTCAGTGGATGTAGCTCACAGATACTGTGTAGCCGGGTGTAGCTCTGCAGTTGTCACATTCCAGGAAGAAATCTGCAAACCACAATAGTTGTATAAGAATTGATCGTTTTTGGGTCACGCCGCAGTCTATCAGCTAACAGTAAGCTAGTAGCCTACCTGTCTAACTGAAACGAAGGGTGGATAGTGATTCAGAAGTTAAAACTCCCACATAAAAGAACGCGTCACCTTGAACTAGATCACGAAAACAGTGTGGGGGTGGGGGAAGCGTCAGAGGATAGACTAATGCACAGAATAACATCCTGGCACACGAATAGGTTTCACGTCAAAACCTCGATGATATCAAGTGCAATACAAGTTAACTATTGTGAGGTTTTGTCAGCTGCAAACCTATATTTTATAATTATTTTAGCTATACAAGTAGGAAGCTGCTAGCAGTCGTTTGAGTAAATTCTGTAGGACAGCACAGTGCTGCTTGTGCTACAATATGGGCAGGAACTTAGTTTTTGTAACTTAATGACATGCCTTTCCTAAAATATTACGTAAATGAAATGGATTGACGCTTTATCATCCGGAACCTTTGGTGCGTCGAATCGGATTGTTAGGGGGTGACAGTTCAAGATCGCACCCAAAAGTGGCAAGAGGAACATAAATACGGTTACTCTAATGGACGAAGAAAAATGACCACAAAGCAAGTCACTTGCAGGTAGATAACTGTTATGCATAAAAAGCAAACCTGACTAGTCTGCACCAAATTATTTCATAGTTTGCCGATATCTCATTACTCATTTGAATCAATAGACCTAGCTAGATATTTTTTAGCTATAGCTTAGCTCCTTGCACTAGCTAACGTTAGCTAAATTGAAGAAAACAGGCTAACGTTAGTCAATTTAGCAGTTCACTGTCTGTCTGGCAATTGCTGACAACAACCTGGTTGCTCGATATGTTATTTTTGCAGTTAGAATACTGCAAAAGCTTGCTATCTACGTTGACATTACATTACCAAGCCAAGTATATAACCTGTATGTTCTACCTAGGTCATACCTTGCTAGCCAAATGTCACATTTGCTTACCTAGCTAACGTTAGCCGTCTACTGTGACTAGAACAAGAGTCAGATAGATGACGTGAGTTGTTAGCTTTCTTATTACTAGTAAACCATGTTGCTTATCATTAATCGTAGTTTCGTAAATTCGCCATGCAATTGATAGAAAGCTCGCTTTATGGGCTTCAAGTAAGTAAGTGGTTAAATTGTCCAATATTTAAAGAACAGAAAAATCACCAGGCACCTTTTGATGAGTTGGGTAACGTTAGCTAGCTGTGTTTTCTCGTGCAATATCCTGGTAATGCTTGCCATTTTAACTAGCGCTTTCTAGCTAGTTTACAAGAAGTGCAGTCTCGTATTTTAAACAGCGTAGCTATCATGTGGCCGTGTTTGTTTTTCCCTGCGACAGGTATTTCCTGCATGGAGTTTGTCGCGAGGGAAGCAGGTGTATGTTTTCTCATGATCTCAGTACAAGCAAACCATCTACAATCTGCAAGTTCTACCAGAAAGGCTTGTGCGCCTATGGTGATCGCTGCCGGTGAGATCCCTTCCTAATTGTGGCCAACACTATTTTGAATCGTTTATGTAAAGTAAATATTGGGTCTGGAATGTAGTCTTCCTTGAATAAGATGCGCACCTTAATCATGTCGTCAATTTTCTTTAAGCGTATATTCATCCAACGAAAACATCCGAGTGATTTCCTAAGTGCTAGATATGTCTTCTAAAGCAGAAGGAGAATAATCTATCTGAAACGCGGCATCCTGAAGATGACTGTCAAGCATTAGCATTAACAAAAGAATAAGCGAAGAGATTATTAGGGTACTTCCCTGGAGCCATCGGAGGTACCCAGATTGCAGACAATTTTGGACCAAATATGGTTGAGTTTAGGCACTTAAGGGTGAGTTATGGCAATGGCAAGTGTATTGTGGGGCAAAACGTAGCCCAACAGTAGCCAGCCACATTTAAGGTTTGTAACGGCACTTGTATTCTGGGCCAAATGTGGTCAAAATGCAACCAACCACATAGGTACCATATCATACCTGAGACATGGTCTCATCAAGGTTGCGTTTCGGATGAGTTCATCACTGTCATGGCTGTATGTGGGCCAATGAAAGTGGTAAGTGTGGGCCAGCACTGGGCCATCACTCAGTTGCTGTGTAGTTTACGGTTTAAAGTCTTATGCCAAGTTTCCACACAGGGGTTTTCTTGTCTTTATGAATCAAATTTTGTACTTTTTAACATTTCTGTACTTGATTCTTTTTAAAGCTTTCTCTGTGAAATGAAAATGAAATGCCTCTTGTAGGTATGACCACATCAAGCCCTCTGCTGGACGGGGTGCCGGTGTGCCGGTGGATCATTCTGTCCGGGACAGCGCAGCTGCTGCTGCCGCCACAGCAAACTGCCCCCCTGCTGGCTCAGGGAGGCGTGGCAAGAAGCCCCTGGTCCTGAGAGACAGAGGTGATTGGTTCCGGTCTCCTCGCTCTTTCCCTGTCACAACACCTAATTAGCATTACCGCCTACCTGCTATGCTCAGTGTACAGACGTTTTCTTCAAAATGGGTGGAGAAAGGGATTCAACAGGGGAAGTCATAATTTAAAAAAAATGGAAGAAGCAGATATTGTGTTCAGATTGTGTTTTATCTGTGCACATCCCACTAGGGGGCAGGACTGCTTCATTTATTTGTGGAGCAATTCAGCTTGAAGACAGCAGCGATGTCAGCAGCTTAATTTAGCAAATGTGACGTGTCATGTACAACAAGAAAGTCCAGTCATTACATTTTTTGAGATCTCTATTTAAAGGCATACTGAACTTTGTTAGACCATAATATTGTATAGCTACCTAATAAAATCACGACATCCAGAACCGAACGTTTGAAAATGTGAACAGCTCCATTCATGATATTTTACAGTTTTTCCAAACAAAGGTTTGGAAGAAGATCCATCAGGTCGTTAGCTGAGGAACTTCCTTGTTCCGTTCTTGTGCCAGTAATGGTCCCACCCGCTTCCTGAAGCGTGTGTTGGTGGACAAACCGAGCAAGTTAGCAAAGAAGTTAGCAACAGTTGCTACTTTTCTCAGAAAATAGTTCTTCAAAATCAAATCAATCAAAATTTGTTTAGAAAGTTGGTTCTGATTGTCGTGATTTTATATATCGGCATAATCCGCAGTGTTTGCATTTTTTAAATGTGTTATAAGTGTCCTTTTGATACCCGTTTCGCCATGCAATGGGAGTGAATGGAGAGAGAAAAAACGTCATTCTCCGTCGGCCAGTTTCTGACCACTGGAGCAAGTCATGACGATGAGCGTGAATATTCCGACTCATATCGGGGCCAGATAGCTATACAATATTACGATCTAACAAAGTTCAGTATGCCTTTAACCAGGGAGAGGCCAGTTTACAATGGCGCCCTGAGAATACTGCAATGTAACATGCAACAAACAAGACATTTTAATATCACAAAAATAGGGCAAACAAGATAAAAATGAACAGATAAAAATAACAAATATATTATGAAAAGCAACTACAAATTTCCTGAAAAGCACAATTTAAAAGAAGCCAGAAACCCACAATGATTGTCACTGATTTATAGGTATGGTTACATTTGTGACTATAATGGAGGTGTGTGAACATTGAAGTGTACGATGGGTGTGTGCGTGTGTGTGTGTGTGTGCGCGCGCTTGTGTTTGCTGCAGCCCTGGGAGGCGCGTGTGAGGGAAGGTCTCTGCCGTACACTGGGGAGGGGGCGGAGGTCCAGGAGCCCGACTGCTGGGACTACAGGGACGTGGCCTCTCAGGCCAAGCCCCACTCCTACCTGGATGCCATCAGGACTGGCCTGGAAAGCTCGGCGGCCGGGACCTCCTTCCTCGCCCCACCGCAGCTCTGTCCCTACGCGGCTGCCGGCCAGTGTCACTACGGCAACAGCTGCTCCTACCTCCACGGGAACGTGTGCGATATCTGCAGTCTGCAGGTGCTGCACCCGCACGACCCCGAGCAGAGGAGAGCCCACGAGAAGGTGAGGAGAGCCGGGCTGGATGGCAGTGTGGTATGCTGGGATATCGGGTCGCTTCCCTTGGGTGATTGTGTACAATGCAGTAATTGGCCGTAGCGCAACCAGGAAGGGCTGGGGGGTTCAGTTAGGAGAGCGTACCCTGCCCTGACAAAGTGGGCGATTCGTGTTTGACTGTCCTCTGGTGGAAGCTGGTGGAGTGCAAAGAAGTTCTGGTCGACTGCACACATTCAGGATATCTGCGCTGGTGGGAATTGTAAATCTGCTAAAAAAAAGAATATAACACAATCACACAATTATTTTAGAACAAAAAGGAATGTGAAAGTTTTTTTTTTGTACTTTGAGAGATGGTGCCACGATCCATTTACACCAGATGGAAATCAGTGGACACCTTTTATGGATTCCTTTTAAAGGATGAGTCGTGCACATCTGATAAAATGCTTTCACGTTCTACCAACCTGCGGCCGTTTATTACCACTTACGGAGTGGATGATTCAGGGCAGTGTGTGTCGCTGACCCCTCCTCCTCCTCCTCCTCCGCAGATGTGCATGATGGCGTTCGAGCTGGACATGGAGAAGGCGTTCGCAGCGCAGCACAGCGAGGACAAGGTGTGCAGCATCTGCATGGAGGTGGTGTACGAGAAGGCCGTGCCCTCAGAGCGCCGCTTCGGCATCCTGTCCTGCTGCTGCCACACCTACTGCCTGAGCTGCATCCGTCAATGGCGCTGCGCCAAGCAGTTTGAGAACAAGATCATCAAGTGAGTGGAGCCGGGGGGGGGGGGGGGCATGTGACACAGCGCTCCTGTGCTCTCAGGCTTCAGAGGGCTGAGCTTGCGTCCTGATTAGAGAGGGGATTGGGCGTGAATAGTTAACTTTCTTGGGGGTTTTTGATATTACTTCGGTTTTTGTGTATATTTCCAATTGGCCCAGTTTATATGTGGTATACAGGCATTCTGGGTCTTGTGGTCTAAAGCTGGTGTTTTCAACCTTTTCTGATCCGGTGACCCCCCATCACAAATTAAAAAGGTTCATATTTTAAAAAAGGGTTTTATATTTTGAAATATTTTATTGCATATCAAGTCTGGCCAGGGAGCCCATTCACTACCTTCCACAGACCGCAGTTTTAAATTTACTTGTGGTGGTAGTCTGTGCTGTGTGGTTGGGTGTTGCGGTCTGTTACCCATCGGCACAAAAATGCTCCATTGCATATATTAAAATAAATAAAGATACATTTTATAAATATTTTACATATATTAAATGTATGACAAATAACAAATGGTCACCTTTATCCTATATTTATTATTACATCACTGTACAAACTGCTGTGGAGTTACTGGAACTGTATTTTCTTGCTTTAGACCATGAATCCCCAAATATCCTTTGTACCAGCCATTGTGTGACTGGATGTCGGGAACTTCTGGAAATAATTAAAATGTCTTTCTTCACACACAAAAAACTGTCAGGGCCAATTTCTAAAACATCTAAAACTGAAATTATTATTTTAATCCAAGAAAATGAAAGAAATTGTATCACTCATCTGACCATGGGTTGTGCAGTAGTGCCCTCCTGTGGTCATTGAGGCATTTGCAGTCTTTAAAGTGACTGACTCACTGACTGACTGCAGGACTCACCTGGTGGGCCAAGGAGCGAAAAGAGGAGGTGACTGTGCACATGCCCTCCTCTCCCGAACCTCAGAGAAGCTGACAGTTAGACCAGTGAGCTGGTAAAAAATCAAGCTGGGAGAGAAATGAGGGTTATTAATGAAGGAGTTTGGGTGTGTTAACGTGTCTGCTTCAGACCATTAGCAGAGACGCAGCTCAGCTCACGTAGTGTGTAACATTGATTGGTGGTGTTTTCGATGCGTCGGAGAAAGCTCCAGTGAGAGGCGGTGCGCTGCATGAGGGTCACTCTCGCTGTGTCTGCCCACCCAGGTCCTGTCCGGAGTGTCGCGTGGTGTCCGAGTTTGTCATACCCAGCGTGTATTGGGTGGAGGACCAACAGGAGAAGAATCGGCTCATTGAGGAATTCAAAACTGGAGTCAGGTCAGAAGGCCCGATGCACGCGACTGACCGAGTCTTTATTCTTTCACTAGTCCTCCCATACCTACACTGGCACATGCTATTTCTAATGTATTTTTGTTTCGTTTTTGGTTCCTATAATGTTAAGCAGAGTAATATGTAAATGACTCCCATGTTGACGTGAGAGCTTCTCTCCAAATGCTTTTATTTTCACAAGTTCAGGCATTTTGTGAATTAAAGAATTTTAGTGTGGGAGTTGTTTTTCATAGTGAGTGAGTGAGTGAGTGAGTGAGTGAGTGAGTGAGTGAGTGAGTGAGTGAGTGAGTGAGTGAGTGAGTGAGTGAGTGAGTGAGTGAGTGAGTGAGTGAGTGAGTGAGTGAGTGAGTGAGTGAGTGAGTGAGTGAGTGAGTGAGTGAGTGAGTGAGTGAGTGAGTGAGTGAGTGAGTGAGTGAGTGAGTGAGTGAGTGAGTGAGTGAGTGAGTGAGTGAGTGAGTGAGTGAGTGAGTGAGTGCATATGGCTGCAGAATGTCTGACCTGTTGACTGAGTCTGTGCCATTCCTCTGTGTATAGGTATGTACGATGGTACAATGGCCATGTAGAGGGCTTTGCGTTTGTCTTTGTGCACGTGTTCCTTTCCCAGGTTATGCTCCCTTGTATTTCATTCTTCTGAAAGATTATTTTATTTTTTCTCAGCACTGTCTTTGACAAGAGCTACAATAAATATACAAATTAAGCTATTTCACACAGCTACTACTGTATTGCATTGCAAAGTGTTATTTACGGCATATAGGGCGGCAGTGTAGTATAATGGTTAAGGAACAGGCCTTGTAACCGAAAGGTTGCAGGTTTGATTCCCAGGTAGGACACTGCCGTTGTACCCTTGAGCAAGGTACTTAACCTGAATTGCTTCAGTATATCTCCAGCTGTATAAATGGATAATATGTTAAAAAAAAATAAAAAATAAAAAAAATGCTAAAATGTAATGCCGTGTAAGTCGCTCTGGATAAGAGCGTCTGCTAAATGCCTGTAATGTAATTTACATATACAGTACCGGTCAAATATTTTAGTACACTTTACTCGAGTTTTAGTACTCGGGTTTTCAGTGTCATTTAAGCAGTTTAACTTTTGTAAACAAGCTGAAATGGCACATGGTAAGAAGTGAATAGTCAGAAGTTAAAAATAATCTTTTTACTTCACAGGATAGTCACCTAAGTTCATAAAAAAAGCCATATTTGGCTAAATAAACATGTGAACAAATTCTTTCCATTTTCCAACAAGAGAAGTAAAATCAAGCTAGTTTGGGACGAATTGGACGGAAAGGTCTAGGAGAACCAACCCACAAGTGCAGTACGTCTGTGGAAACTTCTACAGCAGTGTTGGTGTGAACTTTCAGAACCATATGACTGCCGTTGTAGGAAAAAGTGGCAAGAATATGCTCAGCAGTTATTACTGCAAAAGGTGGCTATTTTGATGACTCTGATTAAGATAATTTCTTTTTGTGAAATAAAAGGTGTTTACTTCTTTTTTTTTTTAAATTTTTATATCTCTGATTGCTTGAAATTGTGGGTGTACTAAAACTTTTGACCGGTAGTGTATGTACACATACACACAAATAAGAAGACCCAAACTGCAAGGACGGCATATTTTGTCAGGCACTGTGTGAGAAGCGCCTGTTTGCAGGCTCAGCTTTTGTATAGTGGGAGCCTGTGCTAATGAAGGCCCAGTGCGGCAGGCTAATGTGTGCTCAAGGTTAGTGGTGCCTTTCAGCTGGCCCACAGAAATAGAAACCCAAAGGTCAGCAGTCGACTTCTGGCTGGGCTCCTCGGGTTTAAATGGCTGCCGCTCCATTTCTTTTCCACGCCGGTGCCTTTGAAGGCTCTTTGATTCGGTTGACGCAGACAGAGGGAAATCCCTTTCAAAACTGACTGCGAGCGTGCCATCTTTTCTGGTGCTCGTTCCAGAAAGGGAAGAAAGCTTTAAAGTTAGTTTCCTCCTTGTGGAAGAACCATATGAAAGAGATTTGTTTGGGAGACTGTTGGCTTTCTGCTCTCTGATGTGGTGATGTGGCTCTCAGACCATCAACCATTATGGGTTTCCAGTATTGGGTTCCTTCGTCTGTTTCTAATTGATAAAGACAGCTAGGTCCCACTGAGGGGCAGTTATTTTTCAGTGGGAAAGACCTTCATCAAAGAAATGAAACTTGTTCACTTTGAATTCCGCACTGTACCTGCACTAATCACCTGTACTGAGGGACCAGTGTCCGCGAGGTGTGTACATTATTGGGACAGAGACTGCAGCAAAGAATGAGAACGTAAGTGAACAGCTGACACTGACTGTTTACATGCAGACGGTATTCTGAAAATTGGCCTTATTCCTGGTTACGGTCGTATTCAGAAAAGCTGTTTCCATGCACTGTGAAATACGATGGCTGTCGTTCAAAACGGCGAGCGAAAATGTCTCACAGCCTCTCCAAAGAAATTTACACTTTTTGGAGTTGCCGTGATTGCTCACTAGCGAATGAATTACAACCCAAGATTCCATGAAATGTAGAACACGCTGGCTTATGTTTATTTCTGGGTAGGAGGTATATTTCAAATAAAGTGTTCACATGACTCAATATTGCATTAAAGAGGAATATCCCACGTCTTATACTGGTGACTCATAACCAGGATCATTCAGGTTGTAGTTATTGGCGTTTGCATGACTTATTTCCAAGATGGAATACTTGAATGTTCAGGTTAACATTGGAATATTACTGTGCATGTAAATACAGTCACTGTGACATTATCTTAGAAGTTCTATGGGTCTCTTGGGCTCTAAATCAGAGCAGACCATTTGTTATTTCTAATCCTGTTTAAATACCATTTTGTGTACACACTCTTGAGGAATCATTTCAGCCATCTGAGAATAAAGTGTTCATTAGTCACCAAGGAGCTCATGCATACATATGGGGGACAGACGTGCTGAGGGAGAGCTTAAAGGGATAGTTCACTTAGTTTTTTTATATTTTGGTTTTAGTGTATGTTTTCACTTGACTCAGACCATTTTTGTGTGCAATGAAGGACATTTTACATACTTACAGTTAAAGTTTCTAAGATTTTAATTTCTAATGAACCACAGCGCATGCAACCTGAGACCGCTGTGCTCAATGGAAGAAGTATGGGCACCAATATAACAAGACTAGGCAAGCCTAGCTCAGCCCGGACGCCTGTATGCAGCCAGTGAGGAACATGTGACAAGGCACAGTGGATATTGTTCTGGAGCAGGCAGGTTGGCCTGCATACCGGGGCGACGGAGTGCATCTGATTCTCAAAGGTGTATGTGGCAGAGTATGTGAGCGGGAGCGAGCGAGGAGGGGAAGCGGACGTCATTTATTTAGAGAGTGATGAGCACTATTAGAACGTTACCACTCCGCAAGCTCCAGTTCGCTCCGGTACCGCTCAGTCTAGAATGTCTTGCTTCTGCCAATAGTTCTAATATCAACAGTGAATGATGGAGTCTTGGAAATATTTAACAAAAGCCCCAGACGAAGGTTACAAGTGTAACATAAACCTTCCTACTACAACCCTGTGCAACGTTGCTGCAATATTGCTCTACAACGTGGGTAGCGACGTTCAAACATACTCTCAATAAAATAATTTTTTTGAATGTTTTATTGAGAGACTTTGCTACAACATTGCTGCAAATGCCTTTGAAAGTGCAAACATTACTCCAATACAGTGCCTACAAGTTATATTTATTGTTCTACTACAGATCCTTTCCAAAAAATTAGAATATCATGGAAAAGTTTTTTTTTTTCCATAATTCCATTCAAAAAGTGAAACTTTCATAGATTATAGATTCATTACACACAAAGTGAAATATTTCTAGCCTTTATTTGTTTCATTTTTCATAATTTTGGCTTACAGCTCCAGAAAACCCCCAAAACAGTATTTCAAGAAATTAGAATAGTGTGTCGAAAATCAGCATTTACTTCAGTTATTTCAGAGAATGAGTGGAGTGGCTTGACTCGAGGAATCCGACAGTTGTAGCCCATGTCCCGGATACGTCTGTACGTGGTGGTTTTTGAAGCACTGACTCCAGCCTCAGTCCACTCCCTCTGCATCTCCACCAAATTTTGGAATTGTCTTTGCTTGACAATCCGCTGAAGCCTACGGTCATCTCTTTTGCTTGTGCAACTTCTCCTGCCACATTTTTCCCTTCCACTAAACTTTCTATTGATATGCTTGGACACTGCACTCTGTGAACAGCCAGCCTCCTTAGCGATGACCTTTTGTGGCTTACCCATCTTCTGGAGGGTGTCAATGATGGTCTTCTGGCCAATTGTCAAGTCTGCAGTCTTCCCCATACTGAACCAAACTGAGATAAACTTTGCAGGTGTTTTGAGTAAATTAGATGATAGTGTGACACTCAGTCTAAAACATTCATTCTCTGAAATAACTGAAGTAAATGCTGATTTTCGACACACTATTCTAATTTCTTGAAATACTGTTTTGGGGGTTTTCTGGAGCTGTAAGCCAAAATTATGAAAAATGAAACAAAGGCTAGAAATATTTCACTTTGTGTGTAATGAATCTATAATCTATGAAAGTTTCACTTTTTGAATGGAATTATGGAAAAAAAACTACTTTTCCATGATATTCTAATTTTTTGGAAAGGATCTGTATAATATAAATTATGTTACTATAGTTGTTATCATCAGAGTAGTCATCTAGTTTCTTTTGCAGCTGTATAGGGTGACCATATATTCGATTTTTTACGAAAGGGGACGGGGCAGGCAGACGCTATGCCTTTGAGTATTATAAATAGAATAGTCTCCGCTTTCTGCCGATGACAATATTATCTTTCTACTCCAAATATATACTCATTTAAATCTCGACTGTCACCAAACCATGTTGTTGAATTCTTCAAATAAATTAGAAGTAGCGATCCGCCAAGTTCATTAAAGGCTACAGAATGTTAATTCAGACATATCAGCATTAACAGTTAGCCCAGATGTTATCTTGGACTTTGTGCAGAATTTAGGAAACTTCCCTGAAGGAAACAGTTGTGAGTAAAATTTCAATACCAATGAAGTGTTTCACCGCTGGTGAAACAGTATTGACTGGGCGATAACGACTACGAAAAAGATTATACATTTCAGCCAATTGACCTAGATCTTTAAACATATCCACAATTGTTCATGCATGATTTTTGGGTGCTACAATTAGTCGGCTACTAGCAAAAGGGGACAAGGAGTTAGACAGCAATCTCTTTACCGTAATTACTCGTAATTTATGCATGCGCTTTCAACATCGGGGGGTCAGCCAGCCAACCAACCAGCCAGCCAGTCACTTACCCACATTCACTTGTTTATGTGAATGTGTCCGGGCAAAAACTGGTATTTGTTTATAAATGTGAATAAATACTATAAAATCTGTTCATAAGTACAACCATGAATCCTTGAATTCCCCATACCAGCCACTGTAAAGCAAGCGGGTCTTCAGAAACTTCTGTAAGTATCCAAAATAGTCTGTCTGGGCCAGTGGAAAACACTGAAATAATATACTGACAAACTGAAATCATATGAAAAATAACCTCAAAAATGGAACTATCCCTTTAAGGCAAATTTTCAAATGTAAGTTAAATATCCTCAGAGTGAAAGTAAAATGCATGTTGTATACTGCATAGTTTAGAATGTTTGTAGCAGGAAGTGTGGTTTTACCAGGCTGATTGAGAAAGTCCTCAATGTCAGCTGGTCTTGCGTCAGTTTGATTTGAAAAGTTTCACCACGCTGCCACCGCAGCAGCAAACTTTGCACGCATCTTCAAAGTCTTGCAGGTGGGTGAGATGGCGTGCAGTTGGAGGGCCGGGCCACATTGTTAGTAACAGAAAGCCCTTTCATGGCCGGCCTGTGTAGTCCTGGACACGCGGTGACCTTTCGCTGCATTGCTGAGTGCTGCTCCTTCCCTTGCTCTCATTTATATCCACTGTGGTGCAGTGGCTGCGATCCGTTTAAACCGACCGTGATCCAGTTACAGCCTGTATGACCGGTTTTAACCAAGGTCACTACCGTGAAGGGGAAGACGCCCCTGGGGTCTCCATTTTTTTTTTTACTATGGAAGTCCAATTTCTAGATATCAACCTCCTTAGGTGTGGTTATGATGAATTATTTAATAATCTATGAGTGACTGTTGGCATGGTAACTTGTTAAATTTCAGTGTTGTGAAGCGCTCCACCGCCTGTGTTGTCACCCAGCTGCTTGTGTGTGTGTCCCACAGTAAGAAGGCCTGTAAGTACTTTGATCAGGGAAGAGGGACCTGTCCGTTTGGAGGGAAGTGCTTCTACTTGCACGCCTACCCCGACGGCACGAGGGCGGAGCCAGACAAACCCCGCAAGCAGCTGAGCTCGGAGGGCAACGTGCGGGTGAGCACCGCCCGCCTTTTCTGACCCTTTACTAGTGAAGCGGCAACAGCCATGCTCTGTCACAGAGTCACTCCTCCCTGATGATCTGTGTAGAGGTGTGGTTTGCTCTTGCCCTTGGAGAGAGGTTTCACCTTAAGGTATTTCACTCCCAGGATACCAGGTGAGGTGAGTTCACTAATCAGCTGCTCTAATTGATCAGTTAGTTGCTGAGCAACAAAAGCCTGCACTCCCTGGGGCTCTCCCAGGGCAAGAGCGAATGCAAACTGGTAAGAAAGAATTGAAGGCTCCCTAGCTGAAAAAAGGGGGCACTTTGGGCTGGTGGAGGGGTGGCCGTCAAGTGACGCTCCCATGATGCTTTGCAGTTCCTGAACTCGGTGCGGCTGTGGGACTTTATCGAGGAGCGGGAGCATCGCGGGGTGCCGCAGTATGAGGACGAGGTCAGCGAGCTGGGGGACCTCTTCATGCAGCTGTCCGGAGAGGAAAGGGGCGTCCCTGCCCCCTACTGACACAGCCCAAACCCACAGAAACGAATCCCCAGCCACATATCAAACAGCCGACAACCTCGGGCAATAAAACTCAGCTCTGCTCAGCTTTTCATCTCGTGGGTCATCCCCCCCCCCCCCCTTTGGTGAAAACAGAAAATAGTACTGCTATATATTATGTCTTTATATATACATGTATGAGTTCCTGCTAATAAAGCTGCTGTTTTCCTCATACGCTTTAGATGACATCATCTGCCAGACCGAAAGAAAAAAAAATGTTTTTAATGAATTGAGGTCCCGTAGAACCTCCGTGCTGAAAAGGATTTCAGCTCTGCTGACATTTTGTATGCACTCTGGTGGCGTGCGAGGTTGACGGTTAACGCACCCACATGAATTTTACACAAACACAACTCGCCTATAGCGGAGTTCATTTCCCTGAAATGTGCCACATGGCAGTGTTTGCAAGGGAAGAAAGAAAAAAAAAGTTACAAATCTGTTGTAACTACTGTAGTTTCCAGTGTATGAACTGAAATGTAAGGTATAAATGTTTATACGAATGCTCACATTTTTTTGGAGATTTGTGTCAAAGTGAATATATTCTGAATACCAATAGTATGAAATGCAGTGTTGAACTTTGTAGTCCCATTTTTTTCATGAGTGAAGAACTTTCAAATATGGCATAAATAACGGTAGTACTACTACACTGTACTATACAAAATAACATCGTGTACTGTGAACACAAAGGTTATACTGAAGACCAAAATAAATACATTTAAAAATATATCCCCTGTGTTTGGTTGCATAATGCAAGTGTTTCCAGTGTCGCATCCAAGAATAAACTATTCACATGGTGCACTTGGCCTGCAATTACTTGAACTTTTCAGTTTCATTTTGAGTGTCATTTCTCATTTCCTGCTGCAGTATTAATAAATGAAATGCAAATTGTATCTGAACTCTCCAGGGGGGAAAGTATTTAATGCCTGCATTAGAATTTGTCCCAATTCTAACATTGTTGTTTTGAGGTTGCATAATGCTTTGCTATGGTTTGCCTTGAATGGTACATTCACTCACATTTTGCAACAATCTTCTGAGATGTTTTCTTCCATCTTGGTGGATGTGCTCTGGCCGTATCCAGCAACAGTGAGTGAAGTGTCTAAGAAGCAGGGTCACCCTGTACAGACACAGTAACTGCTGCAACTGGACATTCAATACAATACTGGATCATCAATACAGCACCCATTCAGTCTTTAAAACAGTTTTAGCATTTTTCCTAATCTTCACTGCAGACCAGATCAGTTTAAATTAAATCAGATGTGTGTACTGCAAAAATCAAATTCCATTTTATGTGTTAAATTCACGTGTGTATTTTAGCTTGTAAACTAAAATTATTTTACAGTTGACACCACACCTTAAACCATAACCATTTGCAACCCCCCCCCCCATTAATGCTTTCAAACAATGTATTTAACTTAAATTTATTAAAATGCAATGGATAAACAAAATCTTCATCAGGTGTACAATGTATCCTCTGTAACAAGCAGTAGAAGACCAAAAACAAATGAAAATCCCAAATCATTGAAAGACTAAAGAGAGCCGAGCGCTCACACTCTCTCTCTCTCGTGATAGTACAACCCTAGAAAGACAGCTGGATAATTACTTTACAACAACCCTAAAAAGCAAACCATGGACCAATATTCTGGATGGGGAAAGGGGAGATGAAACCATTTTCTCATAACAGTGTGTACACAGGACATAATGTATTATCTGAATTATATCTATCCTCACATTAATGCAAACGTCCATTTCTGTGCCTCTGAAATATGAAACCAGCTACCCTTCTGAAACGATTCCCATTTCATCAGTTCAGACAGTTTGCATATAGTTTTAAAATCAATACAACTCCAATTAAAATATGGCAAAGATCAAAATGAGTGGTAACATTGAAACGCACATTATGGATGTGTCACTGAAACAAACGGTTGCAGAGGACGGCCATGTTTAAAAAATTTTTTTTTAAAAACCACGAGGAGGAGGAAGTTGCAGGTCTTGGAGGTTTTGAAATGATTTACAGTCCATTCCTTGTCAAAGCAACAAAAAAAAAAAAATCTTCACTGTGCAACTGAAAATTGTGGTAGCACTGGCACACGGTGTGGAGTATGAAGTGTCCTTTCCTCTTGATTAGTACGCAAGACGACAGGGAGGACAAAGCGCTAAAACGTATCCGCCCTTGCATCCAGGTTCCTCCTCATTGGTGCAGCTCTGCTGGCCGTGGGTTTGGTTACATTAAAAAAAAAACTAAAAAAAACACACTTTTTCTGAATTGCACTGTTCTTTTGTTTGTCAAGCATCGTTTTTTTTCCCTCCTCTCAGGGAAAATTTGGCTTGGCTCGGTAAGGGAGGGGTGGGTGCGGGGTGGGGGCAGAGGGGGGGGTCGGGTTGTTGCTAGAATACAGGCAGCTTCATGGAAGTCAAAGTGCAGGAGTTGATGTCCTCGGTGTGCGAGGCGCGGTGCAGGGACGGCTCGGAGGCGCTGCGGTTGATTTTGGGGAGCGAGTGCTGCAGGAGCTCGATGGACGACAGGATCTAGGACCCAGCCCAGAGAGCACACGCGTCAGAGAATCACAACCACCATTAAAGCCTGGGGAGCTAAGCAACGCATTAATGCCTCCTGTTTATTACTGCTATTACTTCCTGTGTAACTGCCAAAAATAGCAGGAATTGATTGGTAATATCCTTACAGTGTGTATACATTTCAACATGATGCCAACAGTATCCAATAATTCTGCTGTATCCTCCCTGAATGTATGCATATATACTGTCTGCATACCATGTACTCTCCTATAGTTCTCATGGCCCCGCCCATTGCTGAGAATAAGCACATGCCAACTACATGTTTACTATCATTAATTGTTGGAGTGGATGTAAGGAATGCATACTTAAAATTATTATCATATATCTGCATCCAATGTACTGGTGCTCTATGTACAAACCCCAATTCCAAAAAAGTTGGGACAGTATGTAAAATGCACATAAAAGCAGAAAGTAGAAAACGTATTTTTCCATAGAGGTCAATAGGAAAATGAGTCAACCCTTAAAGTGATCCATCCATATCTACTGCATATCTGACAGCAGAGTGATGGTTTGAGGCTCATTTGATACCTCAGACCCTTGATGACTTACAGCCATTTAGCCAACCATGGGTTCCATACTATGCCCATGTAATTTACAGCTTAATCTAGTCCCACCTCCCAATTCCCATAGAGATCCATTCAAATGCAGAGAGGTTATAGTACCACTTGTAAGAGTACCTGAAAATAAGGTATCAAGAGTCATTTGATATCCTTTTATACCCAGTCATGATAGCATCACCTGTTAACCTGTGGAATGTTCTAAACAGGTGTTTTTTGAACTTCAGTCTTTTTTTTTTTTTTTGCCCCTGTCCCAACTTTTTTGGAACATGTTGCAAGCATCAAATTCGGAATTAGCGAATATTTAGAAAAATCAATAAAGTTGATAAGGTAAAACAATAAATATCTTTTCTTTGTACTGTTTTCAATTAAAAAATATGTAAAAGAACATTTACAGATCACTGCTTTCTGCTTTTATGTGCATTTTACATACTGTCTCAACTTTTTTGGAATTGGGGTTTGTATAACAAAATACATTATAAACCATAAACATTATATAATTGTCTTGCAATTAACTGCAAAAGATGATTTCTTTAGCGGCAATGTGTTTTGATTTACCTGAGGGAACAGAGGCCTCTCATCTTTGGACTTCTTGATGGAGTCAGCGACCAGCCTCTTCATGGCTTTGGGGCAGCTCTTGTACAGCTTGCTCAGGTCTGGAGACAGATACCCCCGGCCGACCATGAAGATGATCTGAGGGGGAGACAGAGGCAGGGTTCAGGCTCCGTCAGGGGGCTCTGTACAGAATGCTGCGCAACGGTAGCGCGGTTCACCTCCTCTACGAGTTGCAGCCTCGCAGACAAAGAGGCCTTTTCCTGGAGATGGCGAGAGCAAGAGCGAGCGAGCGAGCGAAAGAGAGCGAGCCCTGGGCTGGCACAGTTCCACCACTGAGGCTGAGAGCAGCAACAACAACAGAAAAGGTACAGGCTTGGAGCCAGGGGTTTACTGAAAGAATGTGCGTCCATGCCAGCGCAACAAACAAACAGGGCTTCGGGCCCAGCCAGCCTCATCCTGTGGTCACAGGAGACAAACAGGGGTTTGGACTCCCAGGCCTAAATTTAGTGCGGCAGCGGCTTCAGGGAGACGGTGCCCAGGCAGATTATTCTGTCCCAAGAGTTCTCTGGACTGAGCCGCTCGCCTCTCCCACAATCGACAGAAGATCAGGACAGAGGATACAGAGGGACTACACAGTGTTCCGATAGGGGGAACAAAACGTTTCCAATTCTTCAGTTCTGCTTTACTCCAGAAAATAAAAGTAATTTTATCATTCTGCAACAGGCTCTGGTTGAGCAGGGATATACTACATTCCAGAAAATGGTTCCCCAACCGTGAGGCTTCTCTGTAATGTATCTTGATGATCAGCTGCCTTTTGCCTCTTTGAACACACCCACATAATCCAGGTTTATGTTGACAGAGGTTACACATGCAGTACACAACACTGAAACACTACCTTTTCAGAGCAATATATTTTTAATAATGACATGTTTTTCTTCACTTTCCTATTGTATGGAGGGAAGAGTGAGTTTAGAATAAAATTTAAAAAAAGAATCAATGGGATGAGGGCACAAACTCCACACTGCATGGCATGTCACACTTCTGCTCCACACATCAGCACCTCAGAAGCGCTCATAAAGAGGTTTTTAAGACTGCTTTTTCAAACGCAGAATCAAAGACGTTCCAATTAAGTTTTCCGCTGCATTTCATGATCTCACCTGGTCTCGGTTGGCAATCATTGCGTAAGGAAGCTCCCCTGTCATGAGTTCATAGAGGACGACGCCGTAGGAGTACACGTCTGACTGGAAGCTGTACGGGTTGTTGTCCTGCATACGTATAACTTCTGGGGCCTGAAGGAGAAGAGGCACAGGTCTCTTTCTGGGACATGTTTACACATCATCATCTATAAACTCCACCCCTTTTCCATCGTCTCTGTGAACCAAGGCCTAAAATCCTGGGATCTCTTCCAACCTCAAGATTAAAGACTTTGTGTCATTTAATTTCTTGACACTTCCAGTTGCCACTCCTGCCTGCTCCCTAGCTGAAAAGTAGCAGTTTTCAACAAACAAGTCTTCTGCCAAAACCTAATTTACTATAATCGTTTAACTGCCATTGTTATACAGGTTCATGTGTTATAATACGTTTATTATCCATTTCATGTTTAAAAAAAACATGCATATATATGTTCTTTCCTTTCCATTTTAGATTTTCTATCCATATCCTTTAGTTTTCCACTGAAAGTTTCTTAAGATTAAGTCTGGGTGTTTGTCATGGAAAATATTGGCTAAAGTCACGGAGCAAAAATGGCGAGAAAA
This sequence comes from Synaphobranchus kaupii, assembly GCA_029718625.1. Taxonomy (NCBI): domain Eukaryota; kingdom Metazoa; phylum Chordata; class Actinopteri; order Anguilliformes; family Synaphobranchidae; genus Synaphobranchus; species Synaphobranchus kaupii. The sequence goes on from CM056380.1 coordinate 96,049,198, forward strand.
AAAACAAAACTGGAAAAGTCAGGGAACTGCCAAAGAAATGGCAAAAATCCATCAGTGACATCCGCGACTTCCGTGACAAACAACAAGCCTTGCTTATGATCAACGCACAAAATGATCATCAGCACAAAATATAAAACCGGTAACATCAGATCAACTCTGACCCATATTTTCATTAGGGGACGTGTGCCCATAGTCAGAGCCCAAAAAGGGCCCGAGTATGTAAGTTTTTGTAGGGCTTTTTGTAGTAATAATAATAATGCATGGCATTTATATAGCGCCTTTCTAGATACTCAAAGCGCTTTACAATGATGAGGGGGAAACTCGCCTCTACCACCACCAATAGGCAATGTATAACAGACACAACATCTATTCTGAGCCCATGCAGATGATGTTGCATCTGTATTTAACAACAGTGTTTCACAACCCTGGTCATGGGGACCTACTGTGTATGCTTGTTTTTCTGCCAACCATAGTAACAAGCTATGTATTGTAATGAGCTGCTTAATTGTTCATAATTAGACACTAATTATTCTTAATTAGACTTTTTATCTTTTGAAGGACATTTTACCCTCTTAGGCCACATAATGCCAGAAATAGAGATGTATGCCCTAAAAATAAATGTCCCATATTCACATCCCAGTAATTTCAATCATTCAGACCAACATGCTTTCATTTACTGTGCTGAGAGGACTATATGGCTAGAACCGTCAATTGAAAAAGGTAATTGATTAAATTACAAAGGTGAAAACAGTTGGGGCCCATTTTATTTAGCTTGTCTTGCTTTGGCCAGATCTGAAATTAAACTTCTGTTACAAACATAGGGTCAGTTTCTTCATCATGTAGATTTTGTGTTCCTGCAACCATTTCCATGTTGATTTTGATGCGTGTTCGAGGTCATTGTCATGTTGAAAGGTCCATCTATGGCCAAGTCTCAACCTCCTGGCAGAGGCAACTAGGTTTTGGGCTAAAATATCCTGATATTTAGTGGAATTCATTATGCCATCCATCTTAACAAGAGCCCCAGGACCACTAGCAGCAAAACCGCCCCAAAGCATCAATGATCCACCACCATATTTTACTGTGGGTATCGGGTGCTTTTTCTTGTATGCAGTCGTCTTTTGTAACCAAACATGCCGATGATGTGCATGGAGAAAAGGTGTGCATGGAGAAAAGGTGTGCATGGAGAAAAGGTGTGCATGGAGAAAAAGGTGTGCATGGAGAAAAGGTGTGCATGGAGAAAAGGTGTGCATGGAGAAAAGGTGTGCATGGAGAAAAGGTGTGCATGGAGAAAAAGGTGTGCATGGAGAAAAGGTGTGCATGGAGAAAAGGTGTGCATGGAGAAAAGGTGTGCATGGAGAAAAGGTGTGCATGGCCAATTTTGTCCTCATCTGACCATAACACACAATTCCAATTGTAGTTCCAATGATGCTTGGCAAAGTTCAAACGCTTAAATTTATAGAATGCTCTCAGTAAGGGCTTCTTTTGTGCAGCCCTTCCAAAGACCTTGTTGACATGGAGGTGGCGTCCAACAGTTGATTTTGAAACTTGATAACGCCAAGATTCCAACTGTGCAGTTCTGAAACTGTGATCCTTAAGTTCTCCTTCGCCTCCGTCACCATGTTCCCCACTGTGTGCGGGGCGCAATATACACATGCGTCCTCTTCCTGGCAGACTTCTGAAACTTTTTCATTATTGCCCTGACTGTGCTTAGTGGTATTTTCAACTGTTTATGTATTTTTTTAATATCCATTACCCAATTTGTGTAGGTCTACAACCATCTGGCTCTACGGAGTTAAAAGCTCTTTAGTTTTCCCCATGGTGATGGAGGGAATTTTACCCCAGTGAAACGGGAAATGGTGAAAGGAACCAATGCAATTTCTGGAGACTGAGATCAATTAAAAAAATGTAATTTCATCAGAGAAGCCACTGTTTGGTTTTATTTTAAATATGAGGTGCAAATAATTTTGAAACCCATGTTTTTGAGAAAAATTCTATTACTATTAAATACTATTACAAGTTTTCTTTTTTTTTTCTTTTTTTTTAAAAATTGTGTGAAACTAACTATTTTCCCAAAATGTTTGAGCAGAAAATTTTGTGTCTATTGTTTATTTTATACAATGATGTTTTTTTTCATTTTTATGAAGGGTGCCAGTAATTATGGAGTTGACTATTATTTTTTTCTCCATTCTCCCATTTTGGGGCATATTGCCCAAATCAACAAGATATTTCCACAACTAGATTTTCTTCTTGTGCAAACATTGTGCAGTGAAAACAAATGTGTCTCATAATACCACATAGTCTAAAGCTCTAGGTTGTGCTGTTTTTGAGATAGCCCAGCTTGTACTTAAAATAGTTTATGCAGCATATGTAGATGGTCTAGATTCTTTCTGTATTTTAGTTTTATCTAAAGTCATATGGCTTCTGTTGCAATGTCTGCTTAGGATAGACAACAGATGACACATTAACAAACACTATAATTGGCATGTGGAAAGAACATGCTTGCCAGTTTGAGTTATATGATGCCGGGCAAAAAATACATTTTGTTTTTATTTTAAGAGCAAAAATTGAATTTACCCCAGATGAAATAAGCTTTTTGCACCTTCATCCTGAAGCGTAAACATTTGTTACAGCTATTCTTACATCACGCCACACTGTCAGGAACACTGAGCCGAAATAGCGTTGCCAAAAATATGCGAGCAAATATTTTAAAAGATCAGATGTCCACATCTCAGCAGAACATTCCAGAGATAATGGTTAATGTGGAAAAATTCAAAACACCACAGTAACCCCCTCATTCTTTCTGGCACTGGCAGTTAAAAACTATGGCCGTCAGATATTGTGTAAAAGCTGACGTTGATAGAGATAGCATTAAAGGGCAGCTAATAGTCTCCCCACGCAGCCCCCATACTCACCATCCAGAGTATGGACCCAGAGGGCTGCTCCACCTGCTGTGAGCCGCTCCAGCGCGCTTTGACTGTGGCCAGGCCAAAGTCCCCTATCTTAACCGTCAGGCCTTCATGCAGGAAGATGTCTGCGCGCCCGTCAAAGGGAAACAGCCGCGTAGTTGGCAAGGACGGACGAGATAACCCACTGCAGTCATTTTAAATGGTCGTTTCCTGTACGTGAGTGGTTTTCTAACTGAACTACATTGCTTTACTCTGGCATGTTACGGAACTCATTTGGTGCAGGCAGTGCGTTCCCTTCAACAGCCCCTTACCGCAGTCTTAGGAGATGGATGTGTCAGGGAATACAGCGAACAGCGAACAGTGAACGGAACAGTGGGCTCTGGACACAAGATAAATTAACACACAGCCCTTGTACTGAGCACACCTGCCTGCAGTCTCAATGTCACATTCATAGACTTACGGTGACACATAAAAAGGATACTGTTTGATTTCATGTCCCGGTGGATGATGTTCTTTGCATGTAAGTAACTTAAAGGGAGAAAAGGAAAAAGGGTAGCTTATTATTATTATTACACATACACATTAATTATTATTATTATTACACATACACATAAACTTGCATCATGACAGGGGTATTTGGCAAGCCCCTATTCTGTTGCTATTCTATGGTTGAAGGACCATTTGCGTAAGTGCAGTGTAAGGGTATTATCACAAACACCTGACGTATTAGGTCTGTGAAAAGCCTGAGGGGTATACTCCCTCAGAATGGACTGCCACCCCATAATAGCAGAATGTAAAAGGACCCATTCACTTCATTACATACTGTATGTTAACCAGCTGACTGCACAGTTAACCACAAAGACGTGGTCCGAATTAATAAAAGGACTTCCAACAAAGGCAAAACACGAAATGAAGACATTACATACAAGAGAGAACACAAGGGAAAGGAAGCAATACGGCAGTAATCTACATATCAAGAAACAAGAGAGGGGAGCCTGAGCTCAATGCCATGCAAACATCACAAACAGATGAAGGACCACCTGAGGAGCAGCAAGTGTGAGAAGGAGAGCAGCAGGAGCAACAGGAGCAGCAGTCACCGCAAGCAGAGCAGAGCAGAGCGACAGCACAGCGTGACATAGAAACGGTTGCTATGTCTGTGACATTTCACAATACCGGTTACTCTTTTTAATCTGCTGAAAAATCAAAACTATTGGGGCTTTCCAAGTGACGGATCCAGATAAACCAGCTGCAGCGTGCTCTGAGCTGCAGATTACAGAAGCCCTGCTAGCCGCCATTTCTGTTTACTCTGCTATCTAGCAGCTGGGCAACCCCGTCTTTGTTTTAGAGGGCTATACACAACAGTTACACTTGCATGATGAAGCGGGGAAGCCCAGCAGACTGAGGAACTACCCCTCTTGGGAAATATGGCCAATCATGTAAGACTCCTGGCCATATCAGTCAGGATTTAATTCTGGACCACAGAGAAAGTCACAGTACCAAGGTTGAGTGCTTTATGTTTAACAAGTAACGCTGGAGATGAGAGATTATAAATGTATAATTACTAGGTACACAGATTTGCCAATTTGTAATTAATGACTGCTTGAGCAAAACTTTGACCCAATACCAAAGCTTGCGAATTCCACATCATCTTTCAGGGTGTTCAGACCCACTTCAAAGTTCCATTAGTGTTCCAAGACCCGATCCTTACTTGAGGTACATGCGCGCAACTCAAATTCCCATGCAAGTTAGGCGCGCACATCCTGGCTCGGGTGACTTAAATGGAGATATGTTAGACATGCACTTGGGGGTGGAGTCTAACTGAAAGGAAGGTGCGTCTCATAAAATTCTGAGTTAAGTGAATCCTGGCTTGAGACTTGCATACTTTTTTAATCTAATTTTATCTATGCAGCCTTTTGCTAGCATGAAAGGTGGAATGAATGGGACAAACGTATATGAAAGTACAGTCATATAAACAATTTTCAGCTTAACTGAGTAAAAGAAATGCAATCTTTAGAAAGGCAACACATCAATCGCTCAATTATCTGCATAAAACTGGGCTGGAAACCAGTGAAGTGTTCTGCACATATTTGTTGAGTTTCCCAAATTCCCAAATGAAAATGCAGCTTGTAAGATGCATATTTAAGTGTGTGGCGCGGGTCTGTTGTTTCTTACAAGTCACATTTTAATTTGATGATTTGGGCAACTGGGATATGGAAATGAAACCCCTTTAAAAGTACACACATGGCCGACTGCCTTACGATTAAAATCACCCATGCCTTATAGTATAGAATAAGAACTTTTTTTTTTTTTTTAAAGAAAATGCCATGGAATGGGAAATTCCCATTTTTACATCTCTAGGAGGATGAGGCAATTTCATTATATTCAGTGCAGCTGAGCATAGACCACTTATTTTGGAGTTAAGAGATTGTGCATCTCAAGTGAGGATGGGCACAGTGAGTGGGATAAGTGAGGATGGGCACAGGTCCCACATAGTGGGAGTGGAGGCAGAGCACTTAAGTTACTGGAGTCAGTATCGGGCCCTTAATGCATTCTTGGAATGATCAACTCCCCTTTGGCATAAATCTAAATCTCCACAGTAACCGGTGATCGACCGCCTCAGCGTTGCTTAATGTGATGTTGTGCCCGGGCTGTCCCGGCTTTGCCGACTCACTCCATGCCCTGAGCGGTCTGCCTGGCGATATCGATGAGCTGGAACATCTGCAGGTTGGTCTCCTGGACGTGGAGGTGCTTGTAGAGGCTGCTGCCCTCGCACCACTGAGTGACAATGGCCAGGTTGCCCTTCGTCATGTAGCCCATGAACAACAGGATGTTGACGTGCCGGGTTTTCCTGCCGACAGGAAACAAGAGACACGTTACATCTCAAATGGGAGAGCGGGTTCGAAACATCAGGCTGTGAAAAAACCAGACACAATTGTATACCCTTCCTTTGAAATCTCCCGTTTATTACTTTGTAATTTAGGGCTGTGTACATGCTGTGCAGAGAGATACAGTGCTTATAATGAGATGACCAAGAGTGAGCCCATTTCCCAGAGATAGGCCCTCGATGAAGTGCTGAGTGGCAATTTCATTACAAAGGATTCAATAATGGACAGAGACTGCGCCGTCCTCTTCATGGCTCATAAAACAGCCCATGACTATGTACTGATATAAGGCTGATGGGAGAACTACACACACTGGTGCTGTGCATTTTAAATAGGGTATTGTTCACAGGTTTTACCCCGCATTATATTGCACTTCTGGTTTTGTTGCGTTTCCTCTTGAGGATCAGAAATGTACTTATCTATCCATCTATTTTAGAGTGAATTTGGCCGGGCCACTCAACCCTCGTCCTTCATTTCATGTGACTCACCTAAGGACGGCCACCTCATTGCGAAAGGCCTGGAACTGCTCCGGCGTAGGATCAATGACCTTTAATATCTTCACTGCTACATCACCTGAAAGAGCAAGTCTCTATGTGTATTACTACTACAGGGTTTACATCACCTACAAGAGCAAGTCTCTATGTGTATTACTACTACAGGGTTTACATCACCTACAACAGCAAGTCTCTATGTGTATTACTACTACAGGGTTTACATCACCTACAACAGCAAGTATCTGTGTGTATTACTACTACAGGGTTTACATCACCTACAACAGCAAGTCTCTATGTGTATTACTACTACAGGGTTTACATCACCTACAAGAGCAAGTCTCTATGTGTATTACTACTACAGGGTTTACATCACCTACAACAGCAAGTCTCTATGTGTATTACTACTACAGGGTTTACATCACCTACAACAGCAAGTCTCTGTGTGTATTACTACTACAGGTTTACACCACCTACAACAGCAAGTCTCTGTGTGTATTACTACTACAGGGTTTACACCACCTACAACAGCAAGTCTCTGTGTGTATTACTACTACAGGGTTTACATCACCTACAACAGCAAGTCTCTACGTGTATTACTACTACAGGGTTTACATCACCTACAACAGCAAGTCTCTATGTGTATTACTACTACAGGGTTTACATCACCTACAACAGCAAGTCTCTATGTGTATTACTACTACAGGGTTTACATCACCTACAACAGCAAGTCTCTATGTGTATTACTACTACAGGGTTTACATCACCTACAACAGCAAGTCTCTGTGTGTATTACTACTACAGGTTTACACCACCTACAACAGCAAGTCTCTGTGTGTATTACTACTACAGGGTTTACATCACCTACAAGAGCAAGTCTCTGTGTGTATTACTACTACAGGGTTTACACCACCTACAACAGCAAGTCTCTGTGTGTATTACTACCACAGGGTTTACACCACCTACAACAGCAAGTCTCTGTGTGTATTACTACTACAGGGTTTACACCACCTACAACAGCAAGTCTCTATGTGTATTACTACTACAGGGTTTACATCACCTACAACAGCAAGTCTCTGTGTGTATTACTACTACAGGGTTTACATCACCTACAACAGCAAGTCTCTGTGTGTATTACTACTACAGGGTTTACACCACCTACAACAGCAAGTCTCTGTGTGTATTACTACCACAGGGTTTACACCACCTACAACAGCAAGTCTCTGTGTGTATTACTACTACAGGGTTTACACCACCTACAACAGCAAGTCTCTATGTGTATTACTACTACAGGGTTTACACCACCTACAACAGCAAGTCTCTGTGTGTATTACTACTACAGGGTTTACACCACCTACAACAGCAAGTCTCTATGTGTATTACTACTACAGGGTTTACACCACCTACAACAGCAAGTCTCTGTGTGTATTACTACTACAGGGTTTACACCACCTACAACAGCAAGTCTCTATGTGTATTACTACTACAGGGTTTACACCACCTACAACAGCAAGTCTCTATGTGTATTACTACTACAGGGTTTACATCACCTACAACAGCAAGTCTCTATGTGTATTACTACTACAGGGTTTACATCACCTACAACAGGAAGTCTCTACGTGTATTACTACTACAGGGTTTACATCACCTACAAGAGCAAGTCTCTATGTGTATTACTACTACAGGGTTTACATCACCTACAACAGCAAGTCTCTGTGTGTATTACTACTACAGGGTTTACATCACCTACAACAGCAAGTCTCTATGTGTATTACTACTACAGGGTTTACACCACCTACAACAGCAAGTCTCTATGTGTATTACTACTACAGGGTTTACACCACCTACAACAGCAAGTCTCTGTGTGTATTACTACTACAGGGTTTACACCACCTACAACAGCAAGTCTCTATGTGTATTACTACTACAGGGTTTACACCACCTACAACAGCAAGTCTCTATGTGTATTACTACTACAGGGTTTACACCACCTACAACAGCAAGTCTCTGTGTGTATTACTACTACAGGGTTTACATCACCTACAACAGCAAGTCTCTATGTGTATTACTACTACAGGGTTTACACCACCTACAACAGCAAGTCTCTGTGTGTATTACTACTACAGGGTTTACATCACCTACAACAGCAAGTCTCTATGTGTATTACTACTACAGGGTTTACACCACCAACAACAGCAAGTATCTGTGTGTATTACTACTACAGGGTTTACACCACCTACAACAGCAAGTCTCTATGTGTATTACTACTACAGGTTTTACACCACCTACAACAGCAAGTCTCTATGTGTATTACTACTACAGGGTTTACATCACCTACAACAGCAAGTCTCTGTGTGTATTACTACTACAGGGTTTACACCACCTACAACAGCAAGTATCTGTGTGTATTACTACTACTACAGGGTTTACATCACCTACAACAGCAACTCTGTGTGTATTACTACTACAGGGTTTACATCACCTGAAAGAGCAAGTCTCTATGTGTATTACTACTACAGGGTTTACACCACCTACAACAGCAAGTCTCTGTGTGTATTACTACCACAGGGTTTACACCACCTACAACAGCAAGTCTCTATGTGTATTACTACCACAGGGTTTACACCACCTACAACAGCAAGTCTCTGTGTGTATTACTACTACAGGGTTTACATCACCTGAAAGAGCAAGTCTCTATGTGTATTACTACTACAGGGTTTACACCACCTACAACAGCAAGTCTCTATGTGTATTACTACCACAGGGTTTACACCACCTACAACAGCAAGTCTCTGTGTGTATTACTACTACAGGGTTTACATCACCTGAAAGAGCAAGTCTCTATGTGTATTACTACTACAGGGTTTACACCACCTACAACAGCAAGTCTCTGTGTGTATTACTACCACAGGGTTTACACCACCTACAACAGCAAGTCTCTATGTGTATTACTACCACAGGGTTTACACCACCTACAACAGCAAGTCTCTGTGTGTATTACTACTACAGGGTTTACACCACCTACAACAGCAAGTCTCTATGTGTATTACTACTACAGGGTTTACATCACCTACAACAGCAAGTCTCTGTGTGTATTACTACTACAGGTTTACACCACCTACAACAGCAAGTCTCTGTGTGTATTACTACTACAGGGTTTACATCACCTACAACAGCAAGTCTCTATGTGTATTACTACTACAGGGTTTACACCACCTACAACAGCAAGTCTCTGTGTGTATTACTACTACAGGGTTTACATCACCTACAACAGCAAGTCTCTGTGTGTATTACTACTACAGGGTTTACATCACCTACAACAGCAAGTCTCTGTGTGTATTACTACTACAGGGTTTACATCACCTACAACAGCAAGTCTCTATGTGTATTACTACTACAGGGTTTACACCACCTACAACAGCAAGTCTCTATGTGTATTACTACTACAGGGTTTACACCACCTACAACAGCAAGTCTCTATGTGTATTACTACTACAGGGTTTACATCACCTACAACAGCAAGTCTCTGTGTGTATTACTACTACAGGGTTTACACCACCTACAACAGCAAGTCTCTGTGTGTATTACTACTACAGGGTTTACATCACCTACAACAGCAAGTCTCTGTGTGTATTACTACTACAGGGTTTACATCACCTACAACAGCAAGTCTCTATGTGTATTACTACTACAGGGTTTACACCACCTACAACAGCAAGTCTCTGTGTGTATTACTACTACAGGGTTTACATCACCTACAACAGCAAGTCTCTGTGTATTACTACTACAGGGTTTACATCACCTACAACAGCAAGTCTCTATGTGTATTACTACTACAGGGTTTACACCACCTACAACAGCAAGTCTCTGTGTGTATTACTACTACAGGGTTTACACCACCTACAACAGCAAGTCTCTGTGTGTATTACTACTACAGGGTTTACATCACTGGGGGGGGGGGGGGGGGGGGGCTCCTTATGACTTTCATTTATGTGTCCGTATTTCATAAATTACACATTCATAAAATAACTTCAAATCATTGGTAATATAAAAATATAAATTGTACCATAATAATGTATTAGATACCATGGTATAATGGCATCACAATTTAAACATGACTGCAATGAGACAGGAAAAGTTTGGAAACCCCTTTACAACACCACCTGAAATCAGGATAGTGTAACACGAGGCTGGTAAACGCCAGAATATTTTCACGTATATGTGAAACAGCACAGGAGTCACCCGGTGTTCTCTCCTTTGGCTTTCCTGAGGGTAGAATATTCCCACTGCAGCACAGCGCTGGGAGGCTTACCGTGCCATTTCCCTTTGTACACAGTCCCGAAGGAGCCTGACCCTATGCGAGAGAGCAGCATCACCTCGCTGGCTTCGATCTCCCAGTAGTAGCTGGAGTCTCTCTTGTCCCTTGGCCGCTGCAAGACAACATTCGACGTGAGTCACGGTTCTCCACGGAGCAGCTCTGCGTGTAGCCGCCGAGGCAGAGACACCCCCCTGGTGCCATGCAGTGCGATTATTCTACCCGCTCAGAGTGCGTTTACGGACGCCGACCTCTTTCACGGCAACACTTACAATTCTGTTCTTCTCCTGTGCGTTGGAAGAAGGGGCCCTCTCTCTGTGCGTGGGTGCGGGGGTTTTGGACCAGCCTGTGGGGCTCTGATTTGGGGGGCTCCCTGAGGTGGGGTGGGTGATACAAAAAGCAAATGGAGGACTTTTTTTCTGATATATTAAGAATATATTAGCACGTACTATTTGCCTATTTTCCTATTATAAGAAAAACAATGTGAACCACATTTTCTCAGGCAGACGAATTGTGGAATAAAACAATCCCATACACACAAAAATTGACTTTGAGAACATTTACTTCTAAATATATGTATAGATTTATTTTAATGGAGGTAATATGGCAATTATAGTCTTTCTTAAGCGATATATTCCTTACCTGAATCATGATATCTCATGGCATCCTGGCAAGGAAGGAAAAGAAAGGCAGACAGGTGACAAAATTATTCATTATATACTGAACCCACATTCACAAAACGCTTATATGCACTCATAGGGTAAATCAGTCGATGAACAAAGTAACCTTAGTTTTTTTATATTTTTTTTATTTTTTAAAAATAATAATTTAAAATGTATTCAATTTAAAAAAGCAGAGCCAAAATTCTAACCACAATTCAATTTGCCTTCAACTGGGAAAAACAAACACGAATATGTGACGCATATTAGCTTAATGTCATTATTTAATGTGAATGACAAAATGTACTGGGGATAGAGCAAAGGTGAAAAGTCCAGGGGTCAGAAAGTTAAAGTCCTGCCAAGTGTTTCTTCCACTCATGAACTGAGCCAGCTGATTTCACCGATTAGTCCTTAGCAGATCCAAGCGATTGGAACAAAATACTGAGGAGGACTTTTACTTTCTGAACCTGGACGTTCCGCCTCCGGGCAAGAGTGAATTTAAGAGCACCAAAGCTCTTAAAACACTGCATAAGGTACTGAGTAAAGATCTTCCGACAAAGTGTCAGCTAAACAGGGAACATGTCAGAAGTGGCTAATTTTCCTGGAATAGAGCAGGGTAGGGGCCTGGAGGTGCTTCCTCCTAACCTTTTCAGGACGACCTGGGGCGGCTTCTACAAAAGCGTTGGAGAAGCGAACAATACCTACTCTTCTCTTCAGGCCGAACCGACGGCACCAGGAGCTAGGAGAAGCATTCAGGCAATCTAGCTACTCCCCAAGACGCCATGACGGCACAGCGGGACAGTGAAGAGGGAGGAAAAGGGACAGAGTGAAGGAGAGGGAAAAAAAAGAGAAACAGGGCACTACCTGGGTGTTCCATATGAAGGGCAGCATTTCAATGAGTCAAGTATTTCAGTCTAAATATTTAAGAATAATCTCCTATTTTTCAGTCATCATTATTTCAATTTAACATGAATTGACACCCAGGTAGCTCTCACAACCCCATTAAAAACACGAGCACAGACGAAAATTAGGATTGAAGTGCAGGGGGTGGGGGGGGTGAGACAAATGATGACAAGGTCTGAATCATATTAATGACCGATACGAGGTTGGAGATCAAATTAAATTAACGAAGAAAGCAGGAAGAAGAGAAACGGTCCACAGAAAACCCCAGGAACTCTGGTGTAAAGATAACACTATCCTCTCCATGCTGAGGCAGATTGGGACTGTGCTCAGCAAAACACCGAGGGGGAGAGGAAGCCGATGTGCACATTACCTCTATGATGCTGTTGTCAACAGGCATGGTGGTGCTGACCATGTGGACATTTGGCGTGGACGTTGACCTTTGCCTGTGAGAGAGTGCGCCTCCTGGGGGTGGGTAGGGTGCAGTGTAATTGAAGGCATGAGGGGTAGAATGTCTGTGTTGGGAGCTGTAAAGTTATAAAAAACAAAAAAAACAAGTAGAGGCTGCATTAAAAAAAAAAGAACCTTCAGACAGGATTAGGGTTGGGTATCGTTTGAAATTTTTCGATACCGATGCCAAACCCGATACCCTTAATTCGATACGATACCTGCACGATACTTTTTCCAATACTTTATATCAGGGCTGCCCAACCCTGTTCCTGGAGATCTACCGTCCTGTGGGTTTTCATATCAACCCTAATTGGGCACACCTGATTCTACTAATGAGCAGCTCTCTAGCTGTTGAATGAGGTGCGCTTTGTTAGGGTTGGAGTGAAAACCTACAGGACGGTAGATCTCCAGGAAGAGGTTTGGGAAGCCCTGCTTTATATGAAAGCTTGATATGTTTTACTATGTTTCTATAAATGATTATAACTGATTTCTTCACTATTTGTAAACATGTTCATTCTATTATCATTATGTCATTGTAAAATGAGAGATAAGTAGGCTATTATTCTGTAAACATCATGTCATTGTAAAATGGCAGAATAAGCGGAACATAAGAAAATAGTGCAATTTCAATCATGTTATTTTGTAAAATGATAGAATAGGAACAGAAGAAAATAAAGTTCAATTCCAAAACTGTCAGGACATCCATTTAGGAGATTTAACTGTATTGAAAGAATGCAACCCCTTTACTACAAAGCGGGTTACAGCCACCAAACTATATTCGGTGGTTACAGCACGGTGCTGTTCATCTCTTTTTTCGTTCTTCATCTTAACTCTACTTGTTGCCACAGTAAAGGGAGTTACGGAAGGGGTGCAATCAGCTACACTAACTTTCACAGAGGGACCTTAGTATGAAATGAAATAGGAGATAATAATAATTTCACAACTAGCTGTCTACTGCAAACGTTTATTTATGATAGCTTCAAAGATACGAGATAAGCTAATAACATTAACGTAACTAACATCCACTTTAGCCAGCTACGCGTACGTTATTATGGCAATCGTTAATATCCGAACCAAAAGTTGTTTGTAAGAACCATATCTGTTATTCAATCATTGTCAGCAGTCAGAAGACCCAGCAATGGACGAACAAATGCTTTACCATATTCAATGTGTTACTGGTGTTTCATTTAATAGTAGTTTCGCAACGTTTGCAATTGATGCTGTCCACTGGCTGCGAAAATAGCATTCACGTCAAGAAGTAGCCTACCGTAAAGTATAAAAATTTGGTACTGGTTTTTCCAAAATGTTTCGATACTCAGTAGGACCGACGTATTTCGGTGTTTTTCGATACCCAACCCTAGACAGGCTCATTCTGTACTCATCTTGACAAAATTAATTTGGATATTGTTCCAGTTTATAGCATTTTAAAAAACAAACAAACAACAACGTCGACTGCAAACACTTTTTCACGCCAGACGTCTGAAAGTTTTAAGTGTAGCACGCTGCCCAAATGAACCTAAAAGACGAGAGAAACAGAAGACCCCCATTTGTTATAATTAGCAGAGGCTGTGCCTCCTGATTACGGGTTGTGATTACTGTAATTAGGCCATCTCTCGCTCGCTCACGCACTCAAGTCTCACTGATGGTGGCCCTCGGCAGTATGCGGTAAACCCCGGCTTTTCTTTTTCTGTTTGGCCTGCGCCGTTTTTGGTTGCCAGGACACACCCTTGAGAAATACTGCTCCTCCCTTCAACCAGCGAATTGTGAGAGGCACTTGTGACAGACCACGCCACTGCCGTGACCATCTGCTGACCCGCTACACCGCAACTCCAAAAGGGGAAGCGCTCAGCATTCCGTCTGAACGCCGTCGTTCGACGCCACTTATATCACTGCTGCGAGTCTGTTATTTCCCTATGACAGAGCAGTGCACCATATAGTAAAATCATAAGAACCACAGAAGCATGCACGTCGTGGGAGTTTGCAGCCCCAAACCGTGACACTGCCTCTATCTAGTGACCTACTTCACCATTACTACCGGCGCCTACAAACTGCATCGCTTCCTCTTCTGTCCGCCACGCTGCGAGAAGAGAACTGTTAAGAACCCACAGGGGCCATCTGGAAGACCGGTGGAAATTTAGCAGGCCTGGCTAACGCCAACTCCTTGACCAATTTTGCTTCAGCTCACAGAGTGTCTCCCTCTATCTCTCTCTCTCTCTCTCTTTCCCTGCATTTCTTTAGTAGCAAGAACTCAGCGAGCTGAAAGCTTGCCCAGGTCCACACCCCATAATTACACAAGGGGCCTGAGCTTGCAGTTCCCACTTGGCCTGGCTTGCACGTGCGGCGCATTCTCACTCCCATAGTTACTCCAGCTGCTTTTATCCTCAGATTAGCATTCGGTCTCCTCGCAGGCTTTCCTCAGACTGGCTCACTGAAAACTCACGTGCCACTCTCAGCTGTGCCCCTGGGCAGGGCTCCTATCAGCCAGCGTCCCCGGGCTGCCCCGCTCCGCTTTTAGTCCTGCACGCCCTGCCCTGTCACCTAAAGCCAACAGAAGCTCTAGTCCTAATTAAATGCCCGTGGTCATGTAGAGAACGCAGCCTGACATTTTACCAAGAGCGTGAGCGGTGCTATCCGCAGCAAACATTCCGTCGTCCATTTTGTGCTTCTCCCCACGATCGAAACACAAAAGGCTCTTACCTCTCAGCACGCCTGAGTGGGCTCTGCCCCAGCAGACGCAGAGTCGGCAGTTATGGAGGGGGCACGGGCTCTCACAGTGCAAACGGAGGGGGTAGGGGCTCTCACAGTGCAAACGGAGGGGGGTAGGGGCTCTCACAGTGCAAACGGAGGGGGTAGGGGCTCTCACAGTGCAAACGGAGGGGGTAGGGGCTCTCACAGTGCAAACGGAGGGGGTAGGGGCTCTTACAGTGCAAACGGAGGGGGGTAGAGGCTCTCACAGTGCAAACGGAGGGGGTAGGGGCTCTTACAGTGCAAACGGAGGGGGTAGAGGCTCTTACAGTGCAAACGGAGGGAGTAGGGGGCTCTTACAGTGCAAACGGAGGGGGCACGGGGCTCTCACAGTGCAAACGGAGGGGGTAGGGGCTCTTACAGTGCAAACGGAGGGGGTAGAGGCTCTTACAGTGCAAACGGAGGGGGGTAGGGGCTCTTACAGTGCAAACGGAGGGGGGGTAGAGGCTCTCACAGTGCAAACGGAGGGGGGTAGGGGCTCTCACAGTGCAAACGGAGGGGGTAGGGGCTCTCACAGTGCAAACGGAGGGGGTAGGGGCTCTCACAGTGCAAACGGAGGGGGGTAGGGGCTCTCACAGTGCAAACGGCAGGGGTAGGGGCTCTCACAGTGCAAACGGAGGGGGTAGGGGCTCTCACAGTGCAAACGGAGGGGGGTAGGGGCTCTCACAGTGCAAACGGAGGGGGGTAGGGGCTCTTACAGTGCAAACGGAGGGGGGTAGGGGCTCTTACAGTGCAAACGGAGGGGGTAGGGGCTCTTACAGTGCAAACGGAGGGGGGTAGGGGCTCTTACAGTGCAAACGGAGGGGGTAGGGGCTCTTACAGTGCAAACGGAGGGGGTAGGGGCTCTTACAGTGCAAACGGAGGGGGTAGAGGCTCTTACAGTGCAAACGGAGGGGTAGGGGCTCTCACAGTGGAAACGGAGGGGGGTAGGGGCTCTCACAGTGCAAACGGAGGGGGTAGGGGCTCTTACAGTGCAAACGGAGGGGGGTAGAGGCTCTTACAGTGCAAACGGAGGGAGTAGGGGCTCTTACAGTGCAAACGGAGGGGGCACAGGCTCTCACAGTGCAAACGGAGGGGGTAGGGGCTGTTACAGTGCAAACGGAGGGGGGTAGGGGCTCTTACAGTGCAAACGGAGGGGGTAGGGGCTCTCACAGTGCAAACGGAGGGGGTAGGGGCTCTCACAGTGCAAACGGAGGGGGTAGGGGCTCTCACAGTGCAAACGGAGGGGGTAGGGGCTCTTACAGTGCAAACGGAGGGGGTAGGGGCTCTCACAGTGCAAACGGAGGGGGGTAGGGGCTCTTACAGTGCAAACGGAGGGGGGTAGGGGCTTACAGTGCAAACGGAGGGGGTAGGGGCTCTCACAGTGCAAACGGAGGGGGGTAGGGGCTCTTACAGTGCAAACGGAGGGGGGGTAGGGGCTCTCACAGTGCAAACGGAGGGGGGTAGGGGCTCTTACAGTGCAAACGGAGGGGGGTAGAGGCTCTCACAGTGCAAACGGAGGGGGTAGGGGCTTACAGTGCAAACGGAGGGGGGTAGGGGCTTACAGTGCAAACGGAGGGGGTAGAGGCTCTTACAGTGCAAACGGAGGGGGTAGGGGCTCTTACAGTGCAAACGGAGGGGGGTAGAGGCTCTCACAGTGCAAACGGAGGGGGTAGAGGCTCTTACAGTGCAAACGGAGGGGGTAGGGGCTCTCACAGTGCAAACGGAGGGGGCACGGGCTCTCACAGTGCAAACGGAGGGGGCACGGGCTCTTACAGTGCAAACGGAGGGGGTAGGGGCTCTTACAGTGCAAACGGAGGGGGTAGAGGCTCTCACAGTGCAAACGGAGGGGGTAGAGGCTCTCACAGTGCAAACGGAGGGGGTAGGGGCTCTCACAGTGCAAACGGAGGGGGGTAGGGGCTTACAGTGCAAACGGAGGGGGTAGGGGCTCTTACAGTGCAAACGGAGGGGGGTAGGGGCTCTTACAGTGCAAACGGAGGGGGGTAGAGGCTCTTACAGTGCAAACGGAGGGGGGTAGGGGCTCTTACAGTGCAAACGGAGGGGGGTAGGGACTCTCACAGTGCAAACGGAGGGGGTAGAGGCTCTTACAGTGCAAACGGAGGGGGTAGAGGCTCTTACAGTGCAAACGGAGGGGGGTAGGGGCTCTTACAGTGCAAACGGAGGGGGTAGGGGCTCTCACAGTGCAAACGGAGGGGGTAGGGGCTCTTACAGTGCAAACGGAGGGGGTAGAGGCTCTTACAGTGCAAACGGAGGGGGTAGGGGCTCTTACAGTGCAAACGGAGGGGGTAGGGACTCTCACAGTGCAAACGGAGGGGGTAGAGGCTCTCACAGTGCAAACGGAGGGGGGTAGGGGCTCTCACAGTGCAAACGGAGGGGGTAGGGGCTCTTACAGTGCAAACGGAGGGGGGTAGGGGCTCTCACAGTGCAAACGGAGGGGGTAGGGGCTCTTACAGTGCAAACGGAGGGGGTAGGGGCTCTCACAGTGCAAACGGAGGGGGGTAGGGGCTCTCACAGTGCAAACGGAGGGGGGTAGGGGCTCTTACAGTGCAAACGGAGGGGGTAGGGGCTCTCACAGTGCAAACGGAGGGGGTAGGGGCTCTTACAGTGCAAACGGAGGGGGTAGGGGCTCTTACAGTGCAAACGGAGGGGGGTAGAGGCTCTCACAGTGCAAACGGAGGGGGGTAGGGGCTCTCACAGTGCAAACGGAGGGGGGTAGGGGCTCTCACAGTGCAAACGGAGGGGGTAGGGGCTCTTACAGTGCAAACGGAGGGGGCAGGGGGAGGGACTCACCTGACAGGAAAACGGGACAGAGAGTCACGCATGCGCCGAGAGGTCAGTGGAGGGAGAGATGGACCCCCGCTTTCACCCGGAGTGGGGAACAGCCTGTGGGCGAAAACGCAGAGTATAAATACTACAGCACAAAAGACATCCTCTCTAGCACAAGCTCCACTGAGAACTCATGAAAATAAAATTAATATTCAAGAGGTTCTATGCAGCTCCATTCAATAATATTTTCAACATTTCATTGTATATGAAAGGAGATCAATATTTGATCAAAGAAAATGCAAAGCTTTTAACAAAGCTTAAAATGGGAAATTGAATGCATTTCCATAAATATGCAGATGGTCATGTCCCCCATAGTGCACAAGGTACAGAATGCATTAGAGACATCAAATACAGGCCCTTTGCACTGGCCTTGTTCTCACTGATAACCACCTACAACAAACTGAGCACAAATATGGTTGAAGGTCTGTATGCAGTGTTAACAGTGTACAGTCAAACTACTGTAACAAAGTATAAAGATACATAACGATACATACAATTTCCAAATGAGTAAGACTATGTTATCAAATCCATCAATTAGGGGGGAAATTACCCCAAAGGTAATCAAAAAGCAATTAAAATAGTAATTTGTATTTTTTATTTTATTTTATTCACATTTGCTGAAATTATTCCATTTCCATTGCTCTTTCCACTGAGTTTGATTCAAATGACAGATATTTGCAATTGAAACATTTTCCCTTTAAAAAGACATACACTCTTTAACATTAAACAGAAAGCCTGCATGAAAAGCAAAAACTGCGACGAAGAAAAACACTTTCTTTAAAGTATATACTGCTTTGTCATAATCTGCAGGATTTGCACTTAGCGCTCCGACACAAGAGTTTTCCAAGCTTCGCTTGGGTTCTCGTCAGGAAACTCACAGGAGCTGTCTGATGTTGCTCCAGTCCACACACATTGTGGGGACTTTGGTGCTGCAATGCTCATGGAATTTGTAGCCACATGTTTGGCAACGGAAACCATTCAAGAGAAACTTCTGACATATATCGCAGAAAGCCAACTTCAGAAATGTTTTCCGAACCTGTAAGTAAATTGAAAAGAGATCAGTCCTAATGCTGTGCACGTCACTATTAAGGAATCATTATCTACTTTGATGTGAAGGGAACACTTCACTTTGAATTAGACACTATGAGGTTCAGTATGAAGAAAACACTAACCGACGTAGGAGACACTATAGGCTTTACTCGGTAAACACTTCACTATGAATTAGGCTGTATGGACCATGCTATGAAGTGAGCACTTCACTATTAATGAGGCACTGTGAGTTTACCTTTGAAGTAAACACTTAATTATGAAGGAAACACTACAGTTTTCAGGAACACTTACAAAATTGTGCGTAGTCAATGGTACGTGTTCTAAAACTTCTACAACCAGGTCCTCCCCAATGAGTGAGGTAGAATCCGTATTCCAATCCATACGGGATTTTCTGCTGTGGAGGGGAAAAAAAGCAGGACATCTCAGAGAAGAACCGGAAAATGCACCTTCAGCTTAGTGTACAACAACAAAAAACTCAAGAAACGTTCATTGATACTTGATCAAATTATCATTGCCGCAAATCAACATGCAGGATTTATCCAATCACAGCATTCTCTCTGAGCTTGAAGTCGCAGGCTTTAAAAAAGGTTGGGTGGCAGGGAGTAGTGTGTGGTGTGCGAGAGTGATCTTACCTTCTCTGTCCCGGGTGCAGTCTGTAGACAGCACAGCACTCTGGCTGGAGCCCTCTCACCTTGAGGGCCTTGATGAGGCAGTTGTGCAGGGTCATACCTGGCCGCACGTTCACCTGAGACAAGCCACCAGACTCATTCACCCTTCAGGAAACAGTGAACTCACTCCCGTCTTATTACCACATTGAATCCTGTGCTCCTTAAGTCAGCCTCACCAGGCGTACATTTTCCATAATCTTAGATTTGGCACAGACTTCAAGTACAGATATTAAATAAATCAGCTAGAGTACTGGCATTCTCACTTGAAAGAATTGACTCTGGGAGCACACACGTTGCAAAGGTGCCTGGCTCTGATGTACATTTTGGGACAAAATGGACCCTAGCTGCAAAGACATATGACCTGTAAACAGCTAAGTAGACAAATATCTGTGTATCAATTAGTATATGTATGAATGCATCTTAGGGAAAACGTGCATTGTGTAAATCAATGAAGCTATAGTTAATCTCTTAATGCGGCATGCTGTAGATCCAACGGTATCCAAAGTGTAAAATTATGGAAAGCATACGGGATGGAAATCGCCAAAACATTTTATGATGACACAGGGCGATCGCCGTGTGCTGTGTGCGTGGGGTTATAATCTAAGCTACTACACGCTAATCTAAAATCTAACATTTTGTGACGCAATCACATTTGCAGCTTCTCAGAGGGAGAGTGTATGGTCAGTGAAGGGCCACAGGAGGCCGAGTTTCCGCTCCCTCACCACGGTGCGCTGCTTGTTGGGCAGGTAGACTCGGATAGTGCTGCTCGTCTTGGGAGAGTCCGCAATCTTGCCGTCATCCGATGAGCGGCGTTGGTAGGCAAAGCCTTGGTTGATAGGTCCAGGTGATAGGCATGGGTCCTCAAACACAGAGTCCTTAAGTCCAAACCCATTACTGAGGGTCTTCCAGGCCCCTTGGATGTGCTCCATTGGAATAAGCAGCTGGCCTTAATAATCTAGTTTAAAAAAGGGAGCAATTGTGAGTTTATACTGTTGACTTCCTTGACGTTATGCATTTATTGTTGATGCATGCATTTATTGACCTATTGTCTAGACAAAAGAATGTGATTCCTTGTTAATATTTAAATTCTTATGACTAGTTCAATGCAGAGGTAAGAGCACACCTTTAATTTTACAACACCTGTTAGTTTCCTTTTGAAAAGGAAGCTAAGTAATGTACAGCTATCGCAATGTTTGTAAGTCAGTGATAACAGCTCAAATTCTTCAGGCGAAAGTGGCAGACACTGAATCTCAAGACATGCCCGCACACAGCTGATAAGATGGCGGAAAGAATGATTCAGCTATTGTACGTGCAGTCCGTGGACCAGCAAAAACGGCACAATTGGCACAAACACTGCATTAACAATGTTGACATTAAACGGCCGCTTTTTTAACAGTTTGCAGTGGTTTTTGTTATCGGCTCACGATTTTTCCCGAACCCTTCCGACTTCCCAACATATCACAAGCACTATGATCTGACGAGATCCTCCGGGAACAGTAAGCAGCCGCACGGACGGTCCAGTCGCTGCACGGTTTTGAGTTCAATGCGCAGCGTGCAGGGCGGGAGCCGGCCCGGTCCAGATCTGGGGTGCATACCACCCGGTGTTATTACAGCTGTGAGCAGGGACTGCCATTACTTCTCTGCCCTGATCTCAGTGCAAAGGAAAAGAAAAGGATCGGTTTCGACCCAGAGGGGGGGGGGGGCGTGCCGGTGTCTCACGCTGACTTCTCATCCAATTAGTCCTCCCTGCAAGCCCCCCCCCCTGCCCGTAATCTCCACGCCCCGCGGCCTGACCGCTCGCCTGCTTCTCGCCGCTGGCCGCATGTGCCGAAGTCATAGATACAGAAGCACTCTCAGCAACCAATCACAGGATTTCGCTCCTGCCAGTGAAAACCTTGCATTTCACCAGTGTTTCTGGAAATTCCTCCAGAGGCCCTGAGTATTCCAGGAGATTTAAAAAAAAAAAAAAAAACGGCACATGAAGGTATCCTTTCCATCTCACGAGAATGGCAATATAAACGCACTCTGCCTGCTGCTGCCACCACAGAGAGATAGAGAAGAGCAAAAAAGGGAGAGAGACAGTAGAGAGAGAGAGAAGAGCAAAAAAGGGAGAGAGAGAGAGAGAAAAGAAAGTGAGAGAAAGGCGGACAAGACGAAGCGGCAGAGGAGCACCCGTAACAGATGATGCTTTGTACTTGTAACTCAGGATCGGGGCGTGTGGCGTTTGGCCGAGTGCCAGGCCTACCTCACACCCCCCAAACCCCCCCACCCCAATGCCACACCGTACAGCCCTGTGGTTTATTATCTGGGGAGGTGAACCTTCCATGAACCCCCCGGCTCCTCGCACTCTCCTCCGAGGGAACTATTCGCAAGATGGAAGCCCAGGGCCACAGGCCCCACAGCCAACAACCAAAGGTGCAGGGAATCAACCCCGACAAACCGCTTCTGGCGCATGTGCATTTCCACCTGCCCAACACCCACCCAACCTCCCTACTCCCACCTCCATTTTCTTTGTGTGGCGGAGCCCGAAACAAATGTATAAATAAATGAATAAATAAATAAATGAATGAATGAATGAATTAAATGGTTGAGCAAGGCCCGGGGACTTGCTGGCCCATGGAAGAAGCTGGCTACATCATTAACATGCCTGCAGCTGACACCTTGCTCCACAGGGGTCAGATGTTAAGAGAAGGTCCGTTTGATTTTTACAGTGGAATATAAACAGAGCTGGAGGTCTTGGGCCGCTCTGGCTGAATCCAGTGCAGTTAACGGCAGTGGAAAAACAGGCCTCACAGGGACCTTATGAGCCGTTTAAATATTCACAGAGAGCAACACACTGGCATAAAACAGCACGAAACAGACTGCCATTATACTTTTACCAAGCAATGAAGGCAACAAACAAGACGTGCGCATAATATTGGTACTTTTGTCGTCTTCCTATCCATTATTTTTCAGTTTGATCAACATTCATCAGCGGTTTTCTAGGCAGAATATCTGTTCATCGATCAGGGCGTTTCCACTGCATGACCATCAAGTCACTTTATGGCCATTGGTTATAGCGACAACACTATGGCCAGCAAAATCCATCTACATTTTATGGGCTCAATACATCTAACAAATAAATATCCAAATGCTTTCTGATTTATATTACTTACTTAAAAACTAAGAGCCATGGAACATTTACATCTTTATAAATCAATATATAGGGATCAAGATATTCTCTAGGTTTCCTCATTTTGTAATGTTTTGTCAGGTTTTACCTATGGACCTTTTCTAAGATCACATCTAAGATCCCTCACTCTTCAGCAGTTCTACAAGTAAGTGCTATGTTACTTGTCAGCTTGTCTAGACACAGCAAGTGAAAGACATGGCTAATTTCTGAAGGGGCATTCACCATTTAATGGCACTGGCATTTAATAGGCATCACGTCAGCTATAAAATGAGCTGGTTCAATAAATCTGTCATTAACAAAATAATATGCTCTGCATCAATAGTGCTCTCGTCCAAGTTAGGACCTCTTCAGCCTCAAATGTCAAACATTTCTGACTCCAGATGTTAAAATCTGATCCGCAATCAGTCATTTTGTGCGCTGCATTGCTTCCTCTAGTCAGCCTTAAAATCATAGCTGGTTTGAAACATTGTATTACAACATTATGTAATATAGCAAAATGGCCCATTCACCCTTTTTAACTGTAAATGGCATGTAAAAGAATCATTGTAAAACTTGGATCCTCATATTTTTGAGGTAACAATAAAAAGGGTGTTTGGGTGCGTGTAGCACAATTTACTGGGCACTGACTGAAGTTGTAAATTCTCAGCAAAAGTGAAGCAACTGCAAAATAATTTTTCAGCAACCATTTCTTGTTTTACAGCCTTAGGAAAAGCCAGGAGCTAAGTACAAGTGTCTGCTCAAGGTCAAAGACTGTGTTCTACTTGTGGATATAATGCGAGTCGCACACTCTTCTACATTGAAAAACAGTGATATCAAAACTTGTCTAGGTCATGCCTGCTAAGCCTCTCACAACAGCACAAGCCGCTGTTATCGAAAGGACATCAGTAAGGAGCACGAGCGCCTACACACACGCTCACTGAAAAGGGCTCGTTTTGGTTTCCGCACCTCTGAGTGTGAACCTGCTGCAGAGGATTTCAGGGTAGAGGCACTGAGCCTGGCTTTAAGCGCCAGAACCTGCTTAGCTGGTCTGTGCACTTGTCACAAGTATATCAGCCTGGCAATCATTCCAACAGTTTACTAACCACACAGGCGCTGAGAGCAGCTCAGTACCCCCACGGTTCACTTCGGCCTGGGGTTTCAGTTAAAGGGCAGACCGGGGCAGTGGTGGGGCAGTCTGCTCAAAAGCTCGTCCGCGATTCACAAACGGGTCACTTGCGCCTGAACTTCCAGAGCCTCACACAAAGTCCAGATGACGCAGCAGCATGCACACAAATGTTTTTCTCCAGCAGCAAAACATAATCGCACTGCAAGAAAGAAAAAAATGGATTCCCTGCACTCTTGAATTCCAGCTCAAAGCATTGTACCAATAACCTTTCGATGATCAGGAACAACCAGGCAGTCTGCTCATGCTTGCATTTGCATTGTCAAGGCAAAATATTAGGTAGCTGTGTACTGTAAACAAATATCCAAAAACATGTTTGCATTTCAGAATACTTCCCCTTTAATGTTCAATGGATTTAAACTTTCCTCTTTCTTGAAAGTATTTAAAAGCCACAATCTTTTGCACTTTACCGAGAAGTAACCTTAAGTAAACTCCAAACTCCAGTCTGCTTTTAACACCTTGCAGGATAATTTAGCTCAGCTCTGACTTGTGCTGAATGCTGACAAGACCAAGCTTATGACATTTTCTCGCACAAAGTCCCTTACTCCATCAACTCGGCCCATTACAGCAGCGAATAACACAAACATTGAATATGTTACGAGCTATAAATACCTGGGAGTCTGGCTGGATAAGGACCTAAACTTCAAAGAGCACATCAGTAAATTGACAAAAAAACTCAGAGTTAAGCTTGGTTTCTTTTTTCAAAACAAATCCTGCTTTTCTCAATACGCCAGGCAAAGATTAGTTTCCTCCACCTTCATACCAGTTCTAGATTATTGTGACATTATTTATATGCACGCCCCAGTTTCCGCACTCCGGACCCTTGATTCCCTCTATCACTCAGCTGTACGTTTTATTACTAACCTCAAACCATTAACTCACCACTGTGTCCTGTATCAGCAATTACACTGGAATTCACTAGCCACCAGAAGAATGATAAACTGGTTCATTTTCATTTCCAAAGCCATCACTGGTAAACTGCCCTCTTACTTGACCACTCTCCAAATATCCACCAATGCCTATAGTTTAAGATCACAGTCCTGCATTCTTCTTAAAGTCCCCAGAATCAGAACTGTTTTTGGTGAAAAGGCTTTTGATTACTTGCACCCTGGTCTTGGAACAATCTCCAGTCAAAGCTCCAGCTTGACCACTTTGTTCCTCTAAGTCATTTTAAACAAATTATTCACAGTCTTATGCAAGATGTGTGCTCCTGTTTCTGATCTAGATTTGTGACTTTGACCTTTTTTTTTTATTTCTTTTTTTTTTTTTTACTACTTTGTGTCCTACTGTATTGTATGTTTTATGTGTTTACTCTGTAACCCCTGCTGCCATTTCTTGGCCAGGTCTCCCTTGGAAAAGAGATTTTGAATGTCAATGGGACTTCCTGGTAAAATAAAGGCTAATAAAAATTTTTTTAAAAACCTGGTGTTACTGGTGTTAAAACCCTGTCACTGTTTATTCTCCTTATCCAAACTCGCCAATTGTTCATAATTGACTTTCTCAGCATTCACAGCAGATACGCTATTGAACTTGTCTCTTAATTCACTCCAGATCAACTGCCAAATGCCTTAACATGCCATCTACAGGAGACAGATTCAGTGAAACCCAGCTCTGATGGGCCTCAGCATAAATTCACCCTGACATCACATACTTAAGTCACTAACCATCGCATTCCCCCAGACGACCAAGTGGGGACACTTTCACATAGGAGGTTATGCCAGGCTAAGCAGGTGGGGCATTCACAGTGGCTCACAAGGCAGAAGGTCAACAACAGTGCCAAGCTAAATAAAGAACATGATCCAAAACCCAAACACAATAGGACAGCACACTGTATACGAGCACTGCAACATCCCCATCATCTACCAGTAACAATAATGGAAGTATGAGGAGATGCTACGTAGGGTCCTCTGTAGCAAGGCCAACCTTAAAATTTCAATATCAACCAATCTCTACCCCTTCACACACTACCCATATGGACATTCGATATTCACTCTGTATAGTGACTGGATGAATAGCAATTCATAATTATTGGTCATAACCAGGGTATGAAATTAACTTTTTCACCCACTGGCCAGAGTGGCTTGTGGATTCTAAAAATCACCAGCCATTTTAAACATTTTACCAGCCACATTACCTCTTACAATATAACACGACCTGGTTGGATACGGGCCAAAGTGGCTGCTAGAGTACCAGCCATAATCAAAATTTTACCAGAATTTGGCTGGTGGCTGGTGTTACACACCCTGGTCATAACATTAATATCCACATTCTGATGATGACAAGGTTGATGAATTATGTTGTTGTTAAAAAAAGTGCCTTTTTATTAGACCGTAAGCTTTCAGAAAACAATATTTGAAAATAGCTGTGCACTTTACGTTTATGTGTAGGGTTTAAGTCTGCTCTCACCCTCAAATTTCAGTTGGCAGCGATGAATTTACAGCTGCACACGCATCAAATGTTCTCTGGCAGAACAGACTATCTCGCTTGTCACTTAGTCACCCTGGAGTTTTACGTAATTGTTCCCACACTTCTCGTTGGTACATGCAGTCAAGTGTTGTATGGGAACTGCAACACTTTCCGTGCGTCGTGTTTAGACTTGGCGACATTCTGTCAAATGCCCACTCCCAGGATGTTCATCCCAGACAAATAAAGCCAAAAGTGAAAACCACAACTCCGATCCGATCAAGAAAGAGGCTAAAAACACAGACAGTGTCCCTTTATTTCACAGCTAAACTCACAAAGTAAATATTTATGAAGGCTGTTTGTCTAAAATGGAAGCTGTAAGCCTGTGTTTATATTGTTGGATTTGGTACGCAGACACGCAGCGAGGGAGCAACGGAATTAGGCTAGTGCTATTCTAGAGACTTTAAATCATTTACAGTTAATGATTTGTGACACATGCGGAGGAAATAATCTTAATTTAAACAGGAATCTAATTCTGATGCGTTCAAGTCAATATAAGAAATTAATTAAAAGTGCATACAACACACATTTTCTTCACAAACTCAGTTTTGCTCATTTCCAAACTCACCAACATGCGTTTGTGAAGAAAAAATTATAAACCCATGTAACAAGCAATTCATGATTTTAATTGTTGACCGAGGATAAATGTTGATTGAATCCCTGCTAAAATCTTCTTGTGTTACTCTTTGCAGAGGTTACAAGCACATTTTACCAATTTTAACACAAGGTAGTGGAGCTAAAAAAAAAAAAAATAAACACTCTATTCAACCGTCACAACTGGGTAGCAGCACAGGATTCCTGCAACACAATATGGATTTCATAACTCTGCCTTCAACTCGCAATCAAACTTTTCAGGATGAAAACTAGCACTGCGACTCCTACCGTGACAGTGTTCATGAATCTCAATCGGCATGCAAAGCAGCCAGAAGGCCAAACACTCCCCAAGTCATTGTTTGCGCATCCTAATTGTAAATTGAAAATAAACAGCTTGGTCCTGTGAGCGGGGGGGGGGGGGGGGGGGGGGGGTGGGGGTCACATTTACAATTCGTTCTAATTTTTAAAAAAAATTTAAACAAGGACTGTAGATATATTTTTCTAAAAAGTAACAAATGTTAACGACAAGCACAACAATAAAACGGACCCTATTTTTTAATACGAGGACGACAGTTCCTTAAGTTAAATTTGAAGTGCGTGAAGACGCCAGCCCTTGGTCACGTTCAAGGGCCCAGGGAAGTATGAAAACATTCTGGGTAAATTCTGGAATGAGCTAACGCACAGTGAGTCACGCTCGGAGAATAATTCTGGCTCCTACCCCCCGATACATAAGACATCTCTCACATGTAAATGTACCCAATTTAGTTAAGAAAGAGGTTATATTTTAAGATTCAACGCAGACCTCTTATAATGCTATCAATTACATCTAAATGCTACCACACCAGATTTAGAAAAGGATCTGGTCCAAATGGCAGTTGTATTTTGACTCTAACGCAGGGGTGGGGGGTGTGGAAAGTGGAGAGTGGGGGTTGGGACTACATGCAAAGGGCCTTTGGGGATTGTAGGACTATTTTAACCTGGGCCTGTTTTCTGAGGGGTGGGAAGGGGGAACACCAGCAATCAGGCAGTTAAGATAACACTTACTAAAAGCATTAAATTAAAATAAATGTTGTGACTTCTGCACTGCCAAAAATAAGAACAAGATCTCAGGAACATTGTTATTTTGTTCTGAGCTTATCATGCATGAACATGTTAAGCAACAATCATTCAAGAACTCAAGGGTCTACATAAGCCTGCAGCCAATTACTGCTGAATGTGAATGACATAAGAATGTGAACCGTAATTCTGTAACTTAAATTCTGTAACCTGACGAAAGCAAAAAGTAAGATAGCATCCCAACAGCTGTTGCAAAGGTGATAACTTCACACTCTGGTCTAGTCACCTGAACTGCACCCATTACAAAGTCATCCTTGTGTACAAAAAATGGTGTGCTGAATCTGATAATATAGACACAGTAGTATGACTGTTGACTGTATGTATGACGTAGCATGTAGACCTATATCAAGGCAATTATATTTTGCTATGCAAGTACCAATATACTACTTAAATGTTACTGTAGCAACTGCTTCAATTCAGAGAAATTGAGAAACAGAGAGAGATCCCTCAGAAAACATCTCCTGCACCAATATTTTCCTGTTATGTTCTGATATTTGACTGTTTTCAACACAAACACAAGCCAATGTGCACGTGCACACACACCTGTGTGTGTTGGCCAAAGTGTGTTGACTTTTTCAAGGTGCTTATTTTAAGTTCTAAACAAGGAATAAACTTTCTTACTTTAAAAATTAGCTTCAGGTAACCACGGATATCACTAATTAGCCAATAAGGTAAGTACATATCACGCACAAAGCCCTCGCCCAAAACCATGTTGTCGTTTCAGCAAATTGTGTTTGCCGTATTCAAATTGGTGCAGAAGCGTGCCTTCCTAAAATATTTCTATGCACATCTGAGATCTCTTACTTCAGTTCCAGAAGGGAAGACTTACAAATTAGGCTGCATCGATGATACAATATGATATGGAAGGCCATGATTCTGGAATTACATTCATACACAGAGTGCTAAACCCTAACAGTGCTTTTATTTTCACCCACTCTTAATATTTGGGGTAAACTATCTCACGCAAGTTTTCCAATCCAAGAGTTCGCCACACTGGTCCCGAAGTTGGCTACCCTTGTTTATGCTGGTTTTTGTTCCAGCCAATCTAGTTACGGTTATTGAAAATGTGTTTAAGCTCTGTAGTTTTGTGCTGAAACAGATTTTAACACAATGCAGATTAATTAATGTTATTTTCTTTGTCTCTGAAATCAGTGAAGTTCTAAATGCTGGAAGTACAGACACTTGGTCATATAGAAACATAATCATTTTTGTGAAAATAAAAAATTTCAAAGACAAAAAGGTACTCGGACAACTAATACTTAAATTTTCTGCGCTTTGAAAAATGATTCCTTTTGAAAGAGGTTACTTTTTGCATTGATAACCTCTTCCAAATAATTACTCACAATGTGGAAAATGAAAATATTAGTCGTCTGAGAACCGATCTGATTACAATTTCTTAAAATTAATATGGAACATTATCTTTCTAACATGTTAATACATTTCTGACCAAATGTGGCAATGAGAGCAAATAATCCCTCACTAAACATTAAAAGCATCAAATTAAAAACAATGAATACCTCTTTATACTTCAGCGAGTGCAATTACGGTTGGGACGAAAACATCCATACAAGGGGATACTCCAGAGAGGTATACTCCGAAGCAGGATTTCTGAGTTAGCTGGATAACTGCACTGAGTAAAACCCGGAAAACTTCCCAAATCTGGAACATGGACTGAAGTAAAAAAGAGCAGTTCCGGGTTTTACTCAGTGCAGTGATCCAGCTAACTCAGTAATCCCGCTTTGTAGTATACTCCCCAGGGTCAAGAACCACTGCTCCAAACCAACTGCTACATGAAAGGCATTTTTTTAAATGAAAAAGAAAGAAAAACGTACTAGAACCCCCCCCCCAACGTGTTGTCGTCCAGGGTTTGACATGGGGATCTGTGTGGTTATGATTTCAACGACAAATACAATATGCATTTTCAGTGGTTTTCGGTGTTAGGTACAAGCACCTTTTAAAACTAGCATAAACCACTACCATTGCTTTCAAAATGCCCTAAAATATACTGTAATACAAATCTGAAACTGATGCAGATATACCTAATTGACGAAAAGCAATAGTTTCTTGAAGCAATACTCAACATATAGCAAAATCAATTTTCTAAGTTAATTGGTATTGTCATTGTTATTAAAAATTCTTAAGACACTTACAAAAGTCTGGGATAGAGTGCGAGACATTCTCATCTCGCTAAAGTTACAGCAACATTAGCCTACATGTCTGAACTAAGAAGTCAGGGATCCTCAAAGGATCTCTAAATTCTCGACATTGTCTTGCTGGGATATCTGCAGTCCTTTAAATTTAGTGCAAGACTGAATATACTGTCGTCCATTAAATTTAGTGTATGACTGAAAACCGCAGATTAATATCACAAAAATGCCATTAGGCATCTGAGTATTTCCGTTTACACCATTGTAATCGATGCGACTTCAGGGCCGTCATCTCTCAATGACGTTTGTATTAATAATATCTTATTTTAAAACGTTTAAATAATAATAATAACAATAATAAAGAATTTACTTGGATTACGGCGACGATAGGCTAACATAGCACTCTTCCTTGATTGTAACAAATGCTAGCTAGGTTGCGAGCTAACAAAATAGGTAGCCCTTCCCAACAATAGGACAGAATGAACGCTGCTTTCAAAACCTGTTTAAAAAGGAACTCTAAAGAAAACGACAAAAACATTTGCGTTGGCCTCTCGATAAAATAATTTGAGTACTTCAAAACGACGTTTTACAATGCTCAGACTAGGGCTATTTCTGTACTCAAAGACCTTCGGTTGATACAACGTCGCACTGCTTTCAATACTGACAGCATTATGGCCCAGTTTGTTTCTGACCGATGCGAAGTTCTACAACTACGAAACTTAAAGCTATACGATAGCTAGGCTACGTAACAAAGTTTGACATTAAAGGCGAGCAGGATACATTTAAGCACGTTTGAAAGTTCATTAAAATATTACATTCGATTAAGTAAAAATAGGAAAGACGAATCGATCACACTAGTCAAGATGCAGTGTACCGCAAAAGGAAACTTACCAAGGAAAGTTGGAAAAGTTCAGCTCCGCCATAACTATCGCTAGAAGAAAAAGTGGCGACTCGGTGACATCATCATATTTGCACATTCACATCGGGGAGTGAGAGAATAGCGAACTGTTTCTGATCAGTAGCTACTCCACATTAAGCCTGCTGCAGGCAATGGGAGCTAACAAAACAGCCAGCAACGCGACGGGTTTTTAAAAAAAAATCTAAATTCCGTGTAGCCTGATTTGTAATCCGATGTTTTATCAGTGGCTGGGCTACTTCTGTAAATTGATCTTCCGAGTATTGCACGGCTTTCTTTAGATTTTGTTTTGTTTCACGGTTTAAAACGGCAACCACAGCCTATAGCCTACACCTGAGTGTCACATGGAAACACGAGCTAAAAATGCTCTTAACAAGCTAGACCAATGTAGGTAGGCTATAGGCTACTCCAAGCGTTCTCCTCACACTATATTTTTAGTAAAACGTCGTTCGGTGTTTTTTTTGTCAACACGCCACTATTTTCCCGTTCCCCCGTGCTTTTGGGAAGGCAATGGGGCTTTCAGTTTGTGTTATGCGCCTGTCTGACGCCTGTGACTGAAATCGGATACCCTAGTCCTGACGAGCAGGAATCGCTGTCATGTAGGCTAGGCTACTTCGCGTTACAGGAGTGCAAAGTTTTGTCCTCATTGGTTTGCCTTAAATGGAATAATAAAATAAAAAATATGATTACTATTATATATATATTATAGTCATTATTATTATCATAATCATAATAATGTTACAAAATGACCAAAATATTAAGCATTCCTGGCGCTTGGAATAGAGTTTAAAACAACTGTGTGAAATTGCTTCAATCTATGTGTGAGAGATTCCTTTTAAGGGGAAAAAAAGAGTGCAATGAGTTATTACGCATTACTGAATCTACATTATTTTCCATACTAGTCCATCTTGGTATCACTAGTCTCGCTAATTTACTACACTGTGTCATCACAGGTTGTAATGGTTGGTAACCTGAAATTTACTGTATGAAAACAGTGAGATAATTCATAAGAACACACACTTCAAATAGTGCAAAGGTGCTTGCGTCATGAATGGTAAACTTGTATTCATCTGATAAATGCACGGTCTCGATTCATTGCAGTAATAAAGAACCACTGGCCGTTTAGGAATATTCTGTATGGCTGTACAGCTTTACATTATGTATGATGCTTCCAATCCTTTGTCGTGGAGTCCAGTTTTTGTTCACTGGGTCCTAAAACAAACACTTATTATATCTATATTTAATCAGGTGGCAGATATTATAAAATATTTGGAATAAACAACTGTACTGGGAAAACTTAATCCCAGCTAAAACTATCAAAATGCAATTACCTGAAAGCTGAGTTGGAAAGGCAGCCAGAATAAACGTGCCCCAAAAGGAGGGTTTGGAAACTACTCCGATACAAAATGGGCCAATAACCATCTGGTGCATGACACAAGAGAGAAGCAAGGGACATTATCAGCTTTGTGAAAGACTGCGTTTATGGGATGTCATATTGTTTGAGGCACTGTCCAAATGTGAATAAGGAGATAATGTAAAGGAGACCATTGACAGTTAATCTTAAAAACATTTTTCAAAAACAAAGAAATGCCAACAATGTGGAATATTTTCCTAACTATTTCTCTGTTGGAATACAAGCAGAGCCCATTGTTTTCTTTTGTGTTTCCTGTTTAAATGTTCCCACCACTCACTTCAATACAGTAAGCATGTAAGCAATAGCACACATGTTGCTGTTTAATCCTTGGTGATTAAACTTAAAACTAGTTCATGTATTGTAATCTCTTAGAATTAGAGATTTAACTGAATAAGCTTATCGCAGCTCAGTGTTGATACAGTTGAAGTTGAAAGTTTACATACACCTTAGCCAAATCCATTTAATCTCAGTTTTTCACAATTTCTGAAATTTAATCCTAGTAAACATTCCCTGTTTTAGAACAGTTAGGATCACAACTTTATTTTAAGAATGTGAAATGTTAGAATAATAGTAGAGAGAATGATTTATTTCAGCTTTTATTTCTTTCATCAGATTCCCAGTGGGTCAGAGGTTTACATACACTCTGTTAGTATTTGGTAGCATTGCCTTTAAATTGTTTAACTTGGGTCAAACGTTTCGGGTAGCCTTCCACAAGCTTCTCACAATAAGTTGCTGGAATTTTGGCCCATTCCTCCTGACATAACTGGTGTAACTGAGTCAGGTTTGTAGGCCTCCTTGCTCGCACAGGCTTTTTCAGTTCTTCCACAAATTTTCGATTGGATTAACGTCAGGACTTTGTGCTGGCCACTCCAATACCTTGACTTTGTTGTCCTTAAGCCATGCTTTGGGTCATTGTCCATTTGGAAGAGCCATTTGCGACCAAGCCTTAACTTCCTGGCTGATGTCTTGAGATGTTGCTTCAATATATCCACATAATTTTCCTTCCTCATGATGCCATCTATTTTATGAAGTGCACCAGTCCCTCCTGCAGCAAAGCACCCCCACAACATGATGCTGCCACCCCCGTGCTTCACGGTTGGGATGGTGTTCTTCGGCTTGCAAGCCTTACCATTTTTCCTCCAAACATATGATGGTCATTATGGCCAAACAGTTCAATTTCTGTTTCATCAGACCAGAGGACATTTCTCCAAAAAGTAAGATCTTTGTCCCCATGTGCAGTTGCAAACTGTAGTCTGGCTTTTTTATGGCGGTTTTTGAGTAGTGGCTTCTTCCTTGCTGAGCAGCCTTTCAGGTTATGTCGATATAGGACTTGTTTTACTGTGAATATGGATACTTTTGTACCTGTTCCCTCCAGCATCTTCACAAGGTCCTTTGCTGTTGTTCTGGGATTGATTTTCACTTTTCGCACCAAAGCACGTTCATCTCTAGGAGACAGAATGCGTCTCCTTCCTGAGTGGTATGACGGCTATGTGGTCCCATGGTGTTTATACTTGTGTACTATTGTTTATACAGACGAACGTGGTACCTTCAGTCATTTGGAAATTGCTCCCAAGGATGAACCAGATCTGTGGAGGTCCACAATTTTCTTTCTGAGGTCTTGGCTGATTTCTTTAGATTTTCCCATGATGTCAAGCAAAGAGGCACTGAGTTTGAAGGTAGGCCTTAAAATACATCCACAGGTACACCTCCAATTGACTCAAATAATGTCAATTAGCCTATCAGAAGTTTCTAAAGCCATGACATCATTTTCTGGAATTTTCCAAGCTGTTTAAAGGCACAGTCAACTTAGTTTATGTAAACTTCTGACCCACTGGAATTGTGATACAGTGAATTAAAAGTGAAATAATCTGTCTGTAAACAATTTTTGGAAAAATTACTTGTGTCATGCACAAAGTAGATGTTCTAACTGACTTGCCAACACTATAGTTTGCTAACATGAAATCTGTGGAGTGGTTAAAAATGAGTTTTAATGACTTCACCTAAGTGTATGTAAACTTCCAACTTCAAATGTAAGTGTATGTAAACTTCCGACTTATATTGATGCATACTTATTTAGTTTATAAATAAATGACAGAAAATAATTAGGTTTTTGTTATTCACAAGCAGTGTATGGCATTCATACTTAACCCTATTTTATACATGTCCCGATTTTGGAAAAGAAGCTTCAGATTTCAACCAGCATTTAATATTGACAATGATAAAGGTGCGGTAAAATAAATTTCAACATTTGTGGCACAGGTGCATTTTGTTTTCATTCTTTTAGTTGCATTATCCATACAGAGTGTGACCATATAGGTTATGTAAATTGATGTTTTATATCAGTACATAAGTTACCATAGTTTAATTATTTTCATAACAAACATTGTGGTTATGAATTATATTTATCTACTTGAGGCAGCTCTTACAAAGAATTCACAAAAAAATCATTCTTTAGCAGGATTTAGGGATAGCATGATGAACTTATGGAGATGTATCTTGAAAATTATTGGTTGATTTTTCTATCTATCTATCTCTCTGTCTGTGTGTCTGTATGTCTATCAAATGCCTTTATGGGCTCGGTATTGTTGATTTAAATCTTAAGCCATGACTGCCGTAGAAAGATGCCATTTTATGATCCTCACATTATTGGGTATAGCAAATCATGATTTGATCTTTGATCAAAAGATGTTTTATAATTGTTTTATAATGATTTGATGACTCAATGATTTTGGTCACAATTTGATTACAAAATATATTAATCATAATCTTGATCAAAAAAACAATCACAAAAACCACAATCTTCCTCAACCATTTTATAATTTAGAATTACAAAGCAAAGACTTGCATCTGCAGAATCCACTGTATGTTGAATTTGGGAACTGCAACTTGGCTATACTAATTGTGCTGCCATGCCCTGAGAACCGTTAAAAATATGAATCACAAAGACTTTAATTGCTTGCAGATTAATATTTAAAGATTTAATTCATATTTAGTCACTTTAATGTTCCTTAATTTGAACCATCAGAACAAAACTCCAAATTTTTGGTTTTGTAAATAAAACATTTACAACCAATATTTATAACTGGAAAAGAATAATGTGGCCCATTAAACATTTTAGGAGGAGTATTTGTTTTCATCGACTTCCTCTTAGTATAACAGTTTTACTTTATACGTTTCATAGAAATCATATTGCTTTGACTTATTTTTGTTCTTTGTGTGTATCTAGAACAGCTAAACTGCTTTCATGTGTCATAATTTACTCAATTCCATTCCAGCAACAAATAAAAACATAATACTGCTTGATGACATAATTCTTAATGACAATGGATACTGTATATCCTGCTATGTTTCAATGTTTAAGTGGTGAGATATACTGGATATTCTTATCATTGTACTGCATATTCAGAATTGTTCATTGTTGAAGTAAAAAATGACCTTCATAAAATGTTCATCTCTTTTGTGCTTAGGTTTGGTGACCAATTGAATGGTTTGCTTCAGTCATTGAACATGTAAATCCAATTTTGTTCTCAAACTTTATATTGCCTATATTTATACAGTGCACTCCAAAAGTGTTAGGACAGTGACACAGTGTTGTTTTGGCTCTGTACTCAAGCACATTGGATTTGAAATGGAACAGTGACTATGAGGTTAAAGTGCAGACTTTCAGACTTTTTTGAGGGTTTTTACATACATATCGGGTGAACCATGTAGCAATTATAGCCATTTTTATACCTTAAAGTGATCCATCCATATCTCCTGCATATCTCGCAGCAGAGTGATGGTTTGAGACTCGTTTCATACCTCAGACCCTTGATGACTTACAGCCATTTAGTTAATCATGTGTTCCATACTATTCCCATGTAATTTACATCTTAATCTAGTCCCACCCCCCAATTCCAATAGAGATCCATTCAAATGCAGAGAGGTTATAGTATCGCTTGTAAGAGTATCTGAAAATAAGATATCAAGAGTCTTTTGATGTGTTGGGTTACAGACATCAGAAAGTCATGGCATGCAAACATAAAAAAATAATGAATTCATTTGTTCAATTACTTTTGGTTTCCTAAAATGGGGGAACTATGTGCTACAATTGCTACACAGTTCAACCAATATGGATGTAAAAACCCTCAAATGAAAGCTGAAAGGCTGCACTTTAAACTCATAATCACTGTTCCATTTCAAATCCAATGTGCTGGAGTACAGAGCCAAAACAACAAAAAATGTGTCCATGTCCAAATACTTTTGGACTGCACTGTATGCTGGGCATTGTGGTTTAATTGTCCCTGTAAGCTATTCACCAGTAGTTGTTATGTTGGTGGCATTATCAGCTTGCTTGATGATAATTAAAGCCAATCCTAACTGCTATATATGCGCTTGACCCCTTTTTCACACCTTCCATGTTTTCAGTGTGCAGTAAGCTCTCACTAGCCTTACTTGCCTGTACATATTCAAACTTGTTTTGGGCAGTTGTTAGGTCAACATTATACAGTTTAAAGATATTAGTTTTTTTATGTCAACATACATTTTGAAAATGAATGTTTGAAGGTATACTGTTACATTTGTCATTGTTTTTTTAAAGGTAAATGTGCTTTGTGGACTTCATATTTCATAAAACATGTATTTAATGACAATTATCCAGGCTTCAGTTTCACTGGAATGTATCATGACCTCACATAAGTAAATCCTGCAAAACTGCATAAAAAATTAAGTAGAATATAGAAAACACCCATCTGTGGTGGCGAGCAGTGTTGATTAAATTTTTTCCTATGCTTATCAACTTGGTGCTCAGTCTCCAAATACTGTGTTTGCAAAACAAAATTAGAAGTACATATCTAGGACTTATGTCCAACCTCTCATTGAAGATGAAAATATGCTTGTTTCTATTCTATTTTTAAATGTATAAAAACAAAATGAATATTATAGCAGACAACAGCATATATCAAAATGCAAGCTCTGTATACAATTTAAAATTTTACCAATTCAATTAACAATCTGAAGCATTTTGTTTGGACATAATTTTCAAGAGAAACTGTTGAATGTAACAATAAGGAACTGAAGAGAAAGAAATGTCGGTGGCAAAGGGCACCATCCACTGGTTGACATGAGAAAGTGCTCACAGGGACTATGAAGCCACCATAAAAAAGGTAATGTGATATATTGTACAGGAATTTTCCTACCATAGATTTGATGATAAAATCTCATGAGGCTTTCTTCCATATTCAGAAACACATTGCCTGCATACATCCTGTGTATTCATATAGATAACTTCTGCATAAGCACCAATGCTCAATCTTACTGTACAATACGCAAAACAGAATTGTGCTCAATATCTCAGTATACAAAATCATAGGGTCCTAGAGTGTTCTCAGAGTGGTGTTCCAAATTTACCATAATGCATTACTGTCTTGACAAATGGATTTAGAAAATGGCTTTTCAGAAAATCCATTGTTTTAAAACTAAACAATGGTATACAATGGTATGTTGTATGTTTACGTACAGATTTCATCAAATATTTATTTTCGTGTTTTTTCACATTCCTGTCTGTATATTAAATTATTAATAAAACTGAAAAAATCAGTCATCTACATTTGGTCTTATTTGAAGGGTATTCATTCATTAGTTCAAGCTAGTTCTTTTAATCCCAAATTAAGAAAGAAGAAATTAAGGTGTGTGTGAGCTCTGCCTGCCATTCTATCATTTTCAGAATAAGAAAAGCTATTTTTTCAATAACTGAACAATGCATATGTTTTAGATGGTTCTTCACTTACCTGCTGCAACTGAGGTAGGTCTCATCACTGAATAAATGGTTCCTCCCATCCAGGTAACCATGGCTGCGCAGTGGAGAATCTATCATAGTTGACATGGGGCAGCACCATGCTATACCCTGCTCCCCTAATGTTGTTAGATAGTCACATATTTCTCATCCCTTTGAAAATGCTTTCCCGTATCAGATAGCCTAATGGCACTTAGACGTGAAATCCCTAAAGAGTTTTCAAATGTGCATTTTTTTCTCCCTTTGTTTCTCTTCCCTTGTTTTTTTGGAGGACAAAAAAAGAAGGTCCACTGCCTTCTGGATCATCTGCAGTAAACAGTCAAGAAAAACGCAAACCTCATCTCCACAAATCCCAGGGAACAACTAATGCAAACAGCTCATATGGTAAGAGATGGGAGGCAAGGCGGGTACAGCTCAGAGAGAGCCTCACAGTGGAGATTTAAGGT
Organism: Synaphobranchus kaupii; assembly: GCA_029718625.1. Classification (NCBI taxonomy): domain Eukaryota; kingdom Metazoa; phylum Chordata; class Actinopteri; order Anguilliformes; family Synaphobranchidae; genus Synaphobranchus; species Synaphobranchus kaupii. Next base: position 96,088,293 of record CM056380.1, read on the forward strand.
ATTCCCTCCAGCTTGCATCATCTCATTACATCTGCTGACATGGAGGAGGAAAACAAAGCAGACCTGTGCACGTGACAGATGGATATGTGTATTTCACACTTTCCTCAGCACAGTAATCTACGCTGTCGCTGTGACAGAAATGAATTCAAGACGGTATAAAAGAGACATAAGTACGGTGATTATGCAATTTCAGAGAACAGAAAAAGAAGATGCTATTGCTAAATGAACATCCCTTCTTTTCACAGAAACACATGTTTAGTTCATAAATTTAATGATAAACATTATAAAACAAAGCTATATCTTGGATGCTTTTATATAATGATGTAAATATTCTGAAAATAATATAAGTGGACAATTATGCTTTCATGAGGAATACCTAATTATTTGTACAATTGTACTGTGCCTATATACAGTATTTTTATGACAAAAAAAAACATTTTACATTTTTTTGGGATATGTTGTCCAGTTCTTTAAAAAGAATTCTACTCATGCATGCCCATGTCTGTGAGTAGAAATGTTATCTTTCTAATGTTATTATGTTGCTTTTCAATGTAACACTTGATTATGCTCAGATCTTTTCTTTTTTTTTCGAAAAAATTATTGTCCGATTTTTCCCTTTTTTCTCCCAATTTGGTAGACAATTGGACCCTATGTAATTCAATTCCCCCCATGTAGCAACCGCTAGAGAATCGCCGCTACAACCCCATCAGCTGGTAGTAGGAAAGAGGGCACCACATCCTCTTCAGGGCACGATCCTCAAGCTCCTGACCGTGATTCCAACTCGCCCAGGGCCGTCTTTGCACGACGATTCTCTCCGAGTCCCTCCCCCTACCACGGGAGCGGCCGCCAATTGCCACTCCCTCAAGGCACCGGCCATACTCGGATCTGGCAGGACCGGGGGATCAGATCTTCTCTTACCACCTTATATGACGAATTACATTTTAATTTCCAAAGTAAAATATATACTCAAATCTGAATGACTACAGAAATTAAGATAAATATATAAAATAAACTATACATTTTTATTTACCTTAATGTTCTCAAATGTATGCCAAACATACAAAAATACGTCTGTGATGAATTTGTTTCAGTAGATAACGGAATATCAACGGTCAATATGGAGACATTAAAGGTAGAACATTTCAGTATCCAAACCACCTTAAAAAAATTGAGATGACTGCACATTTCCAACTTATTGATCTGCTGCTCTGACACTCAAAAAGGTTAGCTCAGATGTACATCCTCATAAGTGAAATGGCTAACTAATCAACAGAATAGCCAGACTTGTCGGAGAAGACTGTCTCTGTGTGGCTTTGAGGTCATTAAAGCTAACATGTCTGAACATCCAATATTAATGCCTGGATGGATTGCAATACATCTTCTCTCTTTCTCTAACAGAATGGCATAGAACACAACATACATTACCGATTCACTTGACATGAAAAATATGTCCACAATATTCTACAACCAAGCAAACTTACTGAAATACAGAATAAACAATACTACATTATATAAACGTCACACTTGTCAACAGCCCTAAACAAGACAAAACATCAGACAAAATTATATTTGAAATCTTGAGTTCTCAATCTTAAAAATACAATTAACAAACATAAATTAATGCTCCCTTCAAGATACAAACTCTCTTGAACACACACTAACAAATTAAATCACACAACTGTGTCCCCTGAATGCTGATAGTGAAAATGGATGGCTGAGCCATTCAGTTTTACAGTAAGAGTATTAAATATAATATGTAAACTAATTGCTTATTATTCATTTGTCTTTATTTCCGGTTTCAAACATCCCTAATTCCTATAAAGTAGTATTTGAATAGCCATTAAAGTGATTTATTAATTCACTGCATTGGTAAATAACATTACATCAGTTGTCTGTTTAGTAAGCTCCCTTATCCAGACTAGAGCAGCAAAATTCTCCATTCTACACAGCAGGATTTAATTAGGAGCTGTAGGTTCTAGGTCCATAGCTGGTTTCATGACCACTACCTGCTTATAGTTCTTATGTCCTACCCTTTCCTCGAAATAATAATAATAATTAATCCTTCATGAGACACCCACAACTTCAAGTGTAGACACACCCTAATACACGTTCATGTGTGTTCAAGATGTTTTGACATGGAATCAAGCATGGCTCTTGTGACAGACAGGCAGATTTGTTAGAAAAGATGCCAAGATGTTTAGCTACTGCCAGAAGGGTCAGTTGTATTTATATGGAGATCCTGACCTCTCGGCTATCACAGCAGCGATTCAGTGCTCAGTATTATTTCAGGCTGACTCTTCACCTCATAGGTGCCATCATTAAACTGGTGAACTTAAAAAAGAAGCAGCTAGTTGTGCACTAAACTATATTATTTTGATGCCTGGTATTCTGATATTTAGTCAGCTAAGTCGTACAGTAATAATAATTGCTCTAGTCCTGAATTTACCATGATCGTCTTAAGGCCAGAAGGTAACAGGCAGGATTTTTCCTTTGTATCCAGTGACAACGCAAATGACAACTGCCCCAAACATTCATGCTCGGTTACTTACAAAGCGATATGTTAAGATACTGTTTTTTTAAACGGACTTTGGCTACATTTCGCTGTTGCAGAATTATTCCAAAACACAAATTAAAAGATATATTATGAGGCAAAAACTAGGCCAGGTGTTTCTTCCTTATCTGTATGAGCTGTATTTCCCCGAACATTGGCTTGAATGGCTTCGTAGCGGACTGTATTTTTGCATGTAAGCAGTGATTCGATCGGATTCGATGCATTTTGAAGGTGGTGTCTGTAAACACCGCTCTGCTATTGGATCCCTGAAAGCAGCGTGCCGTGTGCAGAGGCATCCTCGACAGGGGAGGGGGGGGGACTAGAGGCTCGTGTGCAAACCGCGTGTGGCGCAGCGGAGAGAGGAGGAACCGAAAATAAACAGCAACGAATCACGTAGCTAAGGTAAGTGGCTTAAAGGACGAAAATATAAGAAATATCACGGTTATAGACACATGCGTTCATATTGCAGCGTGCATGGGAGTCTCCGATCGTTATATATACGGAAGAAGGTCGAGTTGAAAGCGAATGATTGTGAGGGAATTTGTTGCAAAGGTAAACAAGTAAAAAAATTTCTGACGGCGCACTTTGGCCTACTGCGTCAGGCTCCGCGCGGGAAAATCGCTGGGTTTTAATTAATTATTTGCCCGATTAGAAGACCGTTTAACAAGAAATAAGATGTGGTACGCTCTCTGTAATTTAAATCGGTAGAAGATAAATGATGTGCATTAGTGATACCAGACTAACGGTTGTGCCAGTGCAGAGGCCGCAGCAGGCAGGCGTGGGTGGGCGGCGCGGTGAATGGAAGCCAGCGTGGGGCAGCTGGATCCGGTGAGTCGATTGCGAGTCGGTGGGGGACGATTTAGAAAGAATGCTCCAAGTCCAATCGGACATTACTGCTTGCTAGCAGGCTATACTAATGCCTATGTTTCAAAGTTTGTATAAGTGTATATTGAACATTTGGCTAGCTAGTTATTATCCTATATCAACACATTGTGAACTTGTGTGTTATTTCGAGTGAACTCAGTCCAGTATGGCCTAGTAATCCAACTATGAACAAGGAGCGCAGCGTGTAGCCTACGGTTATATTTATGTGCATTGACACTGTTGCTAACCAACGTAGCTCGTTTGGGTAGTTAACTAGCTTTGGCCTACATTTTTAGTACATTTATTTATTGTCCGTTGCAAACTTTGTGCAATTTCAGTATCCGAGCGAAGTGCCTTGTTGGCTGGTTGCTAGCTAGCCTATGACGTTAGCTATACAGTATTGAAGACTTGGGACTGTGGCAGTATCGTTGCCGTTATGATGACTAACGTTAACGTTACCATTTTAGCCAAACTCGAATTAGCTTGTCACCTTTTGAAGAGCCTGTTTTCTTCCGCTAACATCTTCGTTACCGCTAGCTAACACTAGCTGCCACCAAGTCACAAGATCTGGTCTCTGAAGTACTCTGCAAATCCAGTGGGACGTGCGAAATGTTTTTGTTGAAAATCTAATTTAAGTAGCTAGATGGAACAGATCCACCCAGTACACGTGTAAACTTCATGTAAATCCAACAGATTTCATTTTCAGGGTAAGTTAAGTTCGCTAGCTGGCAACTAGATGTTCAATATAAATGTGCAGTTGGCTAATATGTTACCGTCCAGCATACACGTTTCTGCTGTGTATATGAATCAATTCCCTTCGCGAAGTACTTGTCATTGACTTGAGTCAATTTTCAAATTCTTGTATGATTGATGTGTTTTATGTGTTAAGACCGAATAGAAGTCGGTTGATGGTAGTACTAATGTGGGGGGAGGTTAACAACTGGCCTAGCAAAAGATAAGGTTAGACTCATGCACCGATTGGCAGCCTTCATCCCCTTCTAGTGGAAAGTTAACTTAATCAACATGCTTGCTGGACAAAGAAATCAGCTTGTGTCCCCTCGGGGACATATTTGAAATGTTTCTTTTTCTGCCTCAAGATTTAAAATGCAGTAGCGTGAGCACTTTTCTCCTCTATATAATACATGTCGCATTGCTTACAAAGTGAAAGTGCAAATTCAAATTCAAGTTGCCTGAGTCATGAGATGCAGAGATTGACTGATTTATACTGATAGACTGTCTGGGGTGTTTTCTCTCCTCTCATCAGTAGTAACTTGCTTGTAGGTGAAATGAGTAGCAACGACTGCTTTGGATGCGGCCGTTCAGGCCACTGGATCAAGAATTGTCCCGGGCGTGGGCGTCCCAAGGGTCGTGGGCGAGGAAAAGGTAAGGGCGTATTACTCCCTCGTCCCCTCTTGAGTGAATATGAGAGAGAGAGCATTAGACTAGTGCTGTCACTGTGCAATTGTGCACAGTTATCTGAACTACCCCCCATGGGTCACTTCATAAAGACTGGTGAAGAGTTAAAATTATTGCATGGGTCACTTCATAAAGACTGCTGAAGAGTTAAAATTATTGCATGGGTCACTTCATAAAGACTGGTGAAGAGTTAAAATTATTGCATGGGTCACTTCATAAAGACTGCTGAAGAGTTAAAATTATTGCATGGGTCACTTCATAAAGACTGCTGAAGAGTTAAAATTATTGCATAGCATCGGCATGATACAACCCTCCCGCTTCAGTCTTTTTTTTTTTTTTTTCCCCTCCTCTCCCCTGCCAGATCTTTTCTGCTATCGCTGTGGAGAACCAGGCCACGTTGCCAGGGACTGTGAACGGACTGAGGATGGTGAGGATATTTTGCTTTAAAAATAATAATAATTGGATAAAATAACTGATGCTGCAGATTTGTCGTTATCTGTTCATTGAGACAAAAACATAGAACATTGCAGTCTGTGTCTTACTGAAGAGCTGAATTTCCTAACCGGAGCTTAACGATTTGAAATGTTTGTGCTAAAAATTTTGAACACACTTGAAGGTAACTTGAGTTGTCGTGAACGAAGTAAACTCCCAGATTTGTGAATGGAATATGGGTCCTCTCTGGCTTTTGAACCTCTGTAATAACCCAGTATTATGAAGCGTGTGTACACATACTTAATTTTTATGCTTTTTCTCCCCAATTTGAAATGCCCAATCCGGCTCAAACTGCACTGCTTATCTCAGCCTCCGTTGTCAATTCAGGAGAGTGCAGACAAGCATGTGCTCTCCTCTGAAGCATGTGATGTCAGCTGCTGCTTCTTATCGCGCATGGATTTGCAAGTCGGATTTGTACAGACATGAGTTGGAGGAAGACACTTCATGTCCTGCTCAATAGACGAATTTGCGGGCGTCCCAACAACCAGTGGGGTCGCTGGTGCTCAATGAGATGCTGTCGTTGTGGCCAAATGAAACCCGCTCATCCTTGGGCGATGGTAGAGGCAATTTTCCGTCGCCCTGCGGTTCTGTTGTCCACACTTGGCACAGGCACAGTGGGCATTCTTCACCAGACCATGGAGCCCATCTATGCACGAGAACGGTGCAACAGGATGAGCCACCCCGCAGCCTCACACACACACTTTGTCATGTCTCCCATTTGAAGTCTGGCTGAACGGAGGCCCTAATAAACGTTCTGAAGTGTGAAGGCATTAGTTTGCACCGGGGAGCTAGTTAAGCGGGAGGGTGCAATTTTGCATATCAGAGAGGCGGGAAACGATCCACTACAGGGTGATGTACAGAGTGACACAGAGCGCCGAGGAATCAACGGTCCAGAGATGAAGAAAAAGGCAAAAAGAAAGCAATGCAGCTGTACTGGGATCAGTGTGGGGGGTGATTGACATTTAGGGTGTGCTCATTTCTAGCGTGCTACAACTGTGGCAGGGGCGGCCACATCTCCAGGGACTGCAAGGAGCCCAAGAAGGAGAGGGAGCAATGCTGCTACAACTGTGGCAAGGCAGGCCACATGGCGCGTGACTGCGACCATGCCAACGAACAGAAGTGCTACTCTTGTGGAGGTTTCGGTCACATCCAGAAAGGCTGTGAAAGAGTCAAGTGCTACAGGTAAAGCGGCAGGCTTGCTCTCTTGTGTATTGCTGCCGTACTCTGAAAAGTGGATTGCACCCAGTGCGCCTCGCATTACCCGTACTAATAACTACACCGTTTAACTTTTAGTATTATAATGCGGCAGTTTACATGTTCACATTTTGGCTGTAGTGGAAATAGCCCAGAAATCCTGAATGAAGGAAGGGCGTGTAACTGTAGGCCAGCACAGGTTCAGAATCGTTATTCGAACAACTGAACCAGCATTACAAGGCCCAGGAGACCCTGCCTGCTCAAGTCTGATTGGTGGGCTGTGGGTCTCCTTATAATAAGTATGGAATGTAATCAATGATTGGTACAGGGGTTGTTTGAGTGTGATGATCAGTCATCTTGATCATCAGTTGTAGTCCCGTGCCTTTCCTGATTGGTTATTGTGTTGAGTTATTTTTGTTCCATCACCAATGTCATCTTTTTGCTCTGTCATGCCACTTCAAGGTTGAGCCTTTATGTGAAGCTGTTGCATAATCTTTGCTCATGAAATACTGACAAGATATTTTGTCATGTTGAAAATGCTTGAGTATTTGTGTGGTCTTCCGACATTGACCTACCACATTGAATTAGATTTTTTGTATCTTTAAGATTAAGTAACATCAGATTTCAAGACTAGGCTCAGATGGAGTGCTTAGTATTCCATTCATGGTCAGTGGTTCTTCAGTTTGAACACTAATTCTGTTGGCGTGTAAGTGCAATGCTTTCAGCGTTGGGCCTGGCCTTTTTCCCTTTTTTGCTTTCTTTTATTTTGTGTTTTGTTGCTTCAGTTTCCCAGTGCTGTTTAAGGCATCTTTTTTTTAAGTTTCAGCCAAGCATTTTGGAACGAAAAGTGCACGTGACTAAACTCGGGGTCAACACCACAGAGGACTGAGAAACTACAAAAAAGAAAAAAGAAAAAGGAAATTTTAAAAAAAACAATGTTCATCTGTCCCTTTTGCAGGTGTGGTGAGATCGGTCACGTTGCCGTGCACTGCAGCAAGGCGAGTGAAGTCAACTGCTATAACTGCGGCAAGTCTGGCCATTTGGCGAAAGAATGCACCGTTGAGGCCACAGCTTAATCCATTTCCTTTGTCGCCCCTCCTTTTTCTGATTGATGGTTGTATTATTTTCTCTGAATCCTCTTCACTGGCCAAAGGTTGGCAGATAGAGGCTAGTCCCAGGCCAGTGAGCTCTTGACATTTAAAATGAGGAAAGGGGTGGAAAAAAATCCACTTTCTGCATTTAATACAAAAAAAGTTTATGTTTAGTTTGGTAGAGGTGTTATGTATAATGCTTTGTTAAAGAACCCCCTTTCCATGCCACTGGTGAACAGGGATGAGTGAGTGGGAAAAAACGCGTCGGGTAGGCCCTCTCTGGGCTTGAGGAACAGCCTTAGCGAGAGGCAAAAACAGGATCGTGGAAGATTGAACTTCCATATATGAGTTAATTTTCTTTTGTTTTTTTTTTTGAACAAAAAAAAAAAAAAGAGATGGCCTGAGTGTGTTTGACCTGGGAAGCAGTTCACAACATATATATGATATGTTCCATCTGACTCTGGGCCCTACCAGCAGTACGGAGCAAAGTGGAGCTAACCGAAAAGAAATGTTCTATTACCCAGTTACCCAAAAGAAAAAAGAAAAAAAAAAAGGAAAAAAGTAAATTCTGGAAAATAAAAAAAGGAAATTTGGAGAGAACATTCTTTTGTATAGAGTCAGCTGTTCGAGTCGTCAGCACAGACGCTGCTCACATTTGAGTACGTTTCGGTCCCAATTTTTCAAAGTAGTTTAGGTCATTTTTCCCAAAAGGAGAAAATAAAACCTCAAGAACAAGTTGAAGTTGAAAGAAAAGCAGAAATTGAAGTTATTTGAGAAAGGAGAATGTTTTCACAGAAATCAAAATGTTATTTTTGTACAATATATCACTTAGACTACTGTAAAAAATATCATTTGCTTGTACTCAGTTTTTAAGTCGGAAGGTAAATGCAACTGAAGTCCTAGAACATAGAAATGTAATTTTAAACTATCAATAAAGCTGGAGGAGGAAGGGGAGTAAGACTGAGGTTTCATTTCTGAGTGGATTTCTTTGAAAACTTGCAATTTAACTGATGTTTTCTCTTAAACTATTCACTAATTTGTTACCACACTGAAAACATGTTGGAAGTTGAACAGGTGGCGATTGAATTGGAAGATGATGTTAATTCATTGCAATGGGTTGCAATCCGGTGCAGGTGTCATGCTAGATGAGAGCGGCATGCATTACTGGGTTATATTCTTCACAGCAGCTTATTTCTGATTTGATCTCTGAAGATGTACCAATTTTATGGTGACACATAAACACACAAAAAGCCTAGGTGTCTAACTGCACATGTATGGGGGTCCTCTCCAAATAATTTAATTCTATCAAATTTTGTGATGGACTGATATATACTTTTTTTGAGTTAAGTGAGTATGAGTTTTTTGTCACGTGAAGGGAGGTTGTGCTATATTGGTGCTGGAGGGTTCCATCTCTTTCAGCTACAGGATCCGTTTCATTGCCAGTCCTGTCAGATGACGCTTGTGCTCTAAATTTAGCCAGCCTATTAAAAGCACCTGCTTTAACCCTACTATATTCTGAAGACTAAGGTTATTTAAAAATGTTAGTTCCTGCATGATGAAGACACAAGTCAAAACTGGTGTGTAATTTAATGATACATTTTTCAAATAAGTCAGCGATTTTGATTAGTTAGTGTGTGTGTGTGTGTTTTTGGGGGGGGCGGGGAGTTCGGGTCGGGTCATCTTGCAAGAGTGTATCGTAAATGCTTGGGACAGGTTAGGACAGGAACAGGTCCTGGCCTGGTAGTGCGATATTGGGAGTCCAGGAGTGCAGAGTGGTAAGAGGATACAGCTCCACTACACAGCTGGCTCCTGAACTATATTCCAGGTATTGTACTTTAACTCAAGGTTTTCATCACGCTGCTCAATTCAACAGAATGACAAGCAACTGCTTCAGCATACTGTGAGCCTACACACCTGCATGGTTTTGGGGATGTGCGCTTACTCTACAATAATTCTGTAGTATACCATTACCCATGGCTTGTCATTCAGCAAGCAATGAAACCCACACATATTGGAAATGCAGAACGGTCACATTACACAGCACATTCATGTGGCATTGGTGTACACAATAAAATGGGTGGGAGCTGTTAACGCTGTGCTGTTGCACAGTATTGGTCACAATAAACCAAAGAAAGATTGTGTTGAGGGAAATGGATTCCAAATGACCACTCGTAATACCTAAGGTCAATTTGACAACTTGTGATGGTGATAATGGGACGCAAAGCCCAGCAAGAGAGTTTGATGCGTGTAAGAGAATTGCCCATCACTGCAGAAGTGGCTCTGAAACTGGAGCCCTGATCACCTGGTCATCAACAAAGGCTGTTTCCTCCCCCTCATTTGAGTGCAGGGCTGCTTAACAGCAGCTAAATGGCCAGTGTCAGAGGGAGAGACAGACGGAGCGCACCACGTCACCCAAATGGACCTTGCAGCAGGTAAGGCCATTGTGTTGCTCCGATGCAGAAGGAGCAGTTACTTTGCGGACAGTAAAATGTTCTGTCAAATTTAAAGAAGGGGGGGGGGGGGGGACCACCTTGCATGTCTACATAGGGCTCTTCATACATACGTTTACACGCGTGTGCGTTTAAATGCTGTTTGAAAACACGGAGATCTATATCGCTCGCTTATTACTTTTTTTAATTGAATACTGTGTTACGTACAAAAAAATGGTCTACCTTTCACTGTGGGCATGCACTATTAAGTGCATTTCAGCAGGATCAAACATAGGCCATTATTCTATTTATTTAGTACGTATTTTGTTACTCAGGCTGTATCAAGATGGTGCCCATGAAGTCCATGACAGTGCACAGTGAACCACTGTGTGAAACTGCTGAGCAGCAGTCGAGGAGCGGGGAAGCAGGGGGCAGGGCAGGGGGTGGAGAGATCGAGACGGAGGACCGCTACAGCATCACCTCCGTGAGCCCTTCATCGGCCGCGAACCTGCAGCAGCCCAGATCAGGTGGCGAGCCCGAGGAGGAGTTTGTTTTGCGGAGCCTGCTGGTGTTGCCTCACACCGAGGACAGTCTGAGTAACGGGGGCCACCGTGTTTCCCCCCTGAAGTCCATCAGGGAGCTGGATGAGGTGGACGAGCAGGGCTCCGACCTATGCAGGAGCCCGGGGGATGGGGCAGTGAAGGTCAGAGACGGGGTAGCCGATACCGGGTCCCTGCTGAGCTCTCTGGAGAGGAACAGTGGTATGGGGGACAGTTCAGGTGACAGAAACGACCTACCTGGCGCCGGATTAGTGCCGACCTGCAAATCTGCGGTCACACAAGAGGAGAGAGCGAAGCTGGATAGCGAAATGGCAGATCTTTTAAAGTACCCGCAGGGCACTTCCCATGACAACTTCCTCCATGTCGAATCCCTAAATATGCAACCTGAGGAGAAGAGCGAGGGTAACAGCTCCTGCAGTGGGAGCAGAGTCTATTGTAAAGAGGAAGGACACGATTCAGCAACAGAAATCTCCCAGCCTGAAAATGTGGCAAAAAGTGAGGAGTCCCTGGATAAAGACCTGGAGACTTCGGCCACTTCGCTGCAGGATTTACAGGACCTCAAACTAAAGCATCAGTCACACCAGGAAGAAATAAACCGTCTGTGTACTGAACTGACGAGCTCAAAGGAGAGGATCGGAGAGCTCGAGAGTGAACTCGGCTCAGAGAGGAAGAAAGGTGAGAACCAAGCTCACAAAACCCATGAACCGTCAGAGATGTCCAACAGTTCTCTTATTGCTGTCCTGACAGAGTGCCAGTCCAAAGTAGAACAGCTGGAAGAGATCAAACACTCCTCACTTGAGTTTACAGGCCAGGTGAGTCATTAGCCTACTCTGTATATGACTGAGAGAAACACTGCCTGGTACCTTGTACAGAGGGGTTATTATGCATGTCCATGTGCTTGACATTATATAAATGAGGATACGGAATGGTCCCATCATGTAGGGTGGGGTTGGTGGGGCAAGGACGAGCATATTATATGTACACTACAAAACAATGACCATCTGTCACTACAAAATACCCTATTGTGTTTCAGGTCAAAAGCAGTTAAGTAGCGCATACGAAATGCAAAGGGAGTTGTTCTGAGCACTTTTTTTTTTTTGGCCCCATCTCAGCTCCAGGCAGCACAGGGTCTGGCAGCGTGTCTGCAGAGGAGGGTGCACTGTTTGGAGAAGGAGCACACCCTGAAGCAGCGGCAGGTGCTGGAGCTGACCGAGGAGCTGGAGGCGGCCAGGAGAGCGCTGCAGGAGAAGAGCGCAGAGATGGCCTGCGTCACGACGCAGCTCCACGTCCTGCAGCAGTGGAAGGAGAAGACTCAGGAGAAAGGGGCCTCTTCCTCGGACGTCCTTGCCAACGGACACACCCCCATGCAACCGCACAGTCAGCCCAGACACTACTCTAATGACTCCAAGGTGTGCACACTGCTATGATCGCAGGCCAAAGGGGAGCAACACCAGAATGAAACAGATATATGGTCATGTTACTGTGTGTGTAGATTGAAGGACAAAGCAAGACAATTATTCAAACCAACTGTCTAACCTAGAATAGTATGGTAGACATGTTTCTGATGATGTAGAACTGTTACAGGAAGAACCAAACACAGTTCATAAACATTTTGTAACATACAGTATGACTTGGAACAGGTAGCCTAATGATGTCAGATAGAAATTTGAAAGTTTTGTTCATATAACTCAAACTCAAATTGTTTTTTCATAAAATATTGATCAGAGGACAAATGAACACATTTGTCTACCCAGGGCATGGGTGAAACCATGAATTAAAGGTGAAATAATAGAATTAAAGCACTTGCCAAGTGTGAATGTATTTTTTAAAATATAAAACATTGATTTTATATCGATATTATATTCTGCTCTATTGATGCAATTGGGGAAATACAGTAACTGTACAATTGTATTTACTGTGAATCATATTCAGTCTACTTGGACATGTTAAACACTGACGAATAGTCACATCAAACACTATTTCTCAAATTTCAGTGAGTGAACAGATCTGAACAAATAAAAGTAGCCTATATTATTGCGTTTTTATTAAGACATCATATAAATAGTTTTAATATGTCGAGTTTATAGTCTGAAAATATACATAACGCATTCAGTTTTTTCGTGTGAAGAACAAAGATCTCGTCCACTCCTAATATTAGCCTATGGGCAGCAATTCCAGTTGTACAAGGTCTGTTTTGCCCAAAAGCAACATTCTGGATGGGGAGGTATTTAGTCGACGGTAACACCGACTAAAATATTAAGTCATTCTGTTCTTTTTCGCAAAAAAAATAAATAAAAGAAAACCATCATGCCCCTCAATACAGCAGTTCGGATAAACATGAAAGGAGACGATTCAGCTCAATTCTGGTTCTAACCGGATTCCCGAGACCCCAGACATGCGCGCACGTTGTTTACCTGCAGGCGCTTGTATTTATGGGAACGAGCATCCCCCTCGAACTTCAAAGGGGTCCTGAAAAATCAGCTTCAGTTCCCAATGTAGTGAATGCTCTTATCTCGAGTGAATGTTCATTAGGGGCATTTCGCTCCTCTCGCTTTAATTTGACCCTGACCAAGTCCTTGAATTAAGCGTCCTGTTTTTTGTTTGCAGTTCCGTATGAAGATCGACGTTATAAAGTGCGCTGCTGCTGCGTCATTCACAGGTTATGAATGTTGAAGGGTAGGCTAGATGTTTCGCGTGCTTTCGTGGCGAGTCGCAGCATAGGCTACTGCAGGATTGAATACATTTGAATTGATCTAATATAGGTACACTACGGTGACATGGACTTTTTCCTTCTGGCTTTAGATTCTGGAGAACATTGTGTAAGCTATTCAGACAACAGACTTGCTATAGTTTTGTGTTTCCAATTCTATTTTGAAAGCAGCCTTATTGCACATGTTGTAGACACAGGGTGGCATGTGTTCATTTTAGTAAGCTACCTAGAACTGCATTTCTGTCCTCCCTCATTAAACTTGTAGGGTGGAACCTTAGGATACTGTGAGGGGGGGTGGATACCTGTTCTTCTTCTGACAGGAAAGCATTGTCTAAGCAGATCCAGTCAGTGCGTGGGTCATACACATTTCAACACTTTCTCTTCTGCACTAAGAACACAGAAAAGCAGCTCTCGTGCTGTAAGCACAATGTGAATAAATTATTAATTACAGCAGAAATACAATGTAGGTCAGGGGGGTAGGTAATCAACTTACTCTTGGGTTGGGTTCACCCCTTCCCAACAACACAATCAAATTCATTAAAGATAGTTACATCTAATTTATGATTGGTTGTTAGCCTACAGGGATGGGTAAACAGGCTATGGTCACATATTGTAGTGAGGAAAGATATGTCCTTGACATTTCTTTTATGATCTGACAGTGATCCTCCTGTCAGCACTGGCTTTGTGCTAGCATACTATTATTGGTCTACTTTTGGAAAGCATTGGTAGGTAAGCAGTTTAGTCTAAAAAGTTATATATTAATTTATCTTGTATAAAAGACCAATTCTGTCACAGGATAACCAAAGGGGATTTTTTTAAAAATAGAATAACTGGGATTCATCAATACTTTGACCCACCTGCTAATAACAAATGAACCACCATCAATTTAGTTTATTTCACAGCCAAGAAAAGTTTGGTTTAAATATCAATATACACACGCACAAAAAAAAAAAAACTGTGTTCCATACTGTTCCAGTGTAATTTACAGCTAAATCTAGTCCCACCCCCCAATTCCCATAGAGATCCATTCAAATGCAGAGACGTTATTGTATCGCTTGTAAGAGTACCAGAAAATAACATATCAAGAGTCTTTTGATGTTGTTGGGTCACAGACATCAGAAAGTCATGGCATGCAAAGGATATGTGATCAAATATTAAAAATGATTACTTTATTCTATATATAAATGCAGGGGTGCCAATAATTGTGGCACACAGTTTTGTTAAAAATAATTATTTCTTGATGAGGGATTTTTTTTCTCATAATAAATTTACTTCAATTAAAGGTTGGATTTTTCTCGTTTTTTTCAGTGTGAGATTAAGCTAATTCAGCAAACGGTGAATTTTCTATAACCCTTTTTACTCATCTTTACCAGGGGTGCCAATAATAGCGGAGGGCACTGTATGTACCAGAGCACAGTCTGCTGGGTCAACACATGGCTGATATTCTTTTCCTCTTTTTCTTAATAATCCTCTTTTTCTTAATAACAACTCGCACACATCTTTTAGCTGTTTAAGGCAATCAATGGATTGAAACGGGTGAAAAGGTACGACACTGTATCTACCCGAGGGTTTAGTCAGTTAATGAAAAATACTGCGCGATTGCTAATAATACTGCAGGAATCTCATCCATTCCACACGTGTACACCTCTCTGTTCTAATTCAATACCACACACGTGAAGTAAGAGCCGTGCTTAAACTGTAGAGAGCCTTGGTGGAGCAGAGTGGCTCACTGGCGCTGAGTGCCTGCTGTGTGGATTGGGTTTCTGTGCTGAATAACTGGAATTAGAATCCTAGCTACGCTTCAGAACCATGCTGTCAGCAGATATAGAGACGGACAGCAAGCTGGGCAGCCCTTGACAATGGACTTGTCATCCCCTGCCATACTGATCTAGCAAAAATGTAGGACTGCACTGTCAATCAGGCCAAGTTAGACAAGGTACTCCATCAGAATTAGAATAATTTAGTAATATAAAGCAAGGAACTGATGAGATGCAAATATACTATTGTACTGCTTATATTCAGACATTTTTTAAAATATCAATCCTTTGTTTCAATCAAATGCAAAGTCTTATTTTGTATTCTTGTCCAGAATCGTATATTTGTTTCAATTTTCTTTGTAAATATTTACTCATTCTCTCAAAAAAAAAATGAAACACTGCCAATAGCTATAGGTTTAATAACATAGTGGACACCTTTATTCTGATAAATGTACCTAGTGTAGACTACTTTTCACATATTATTCATTTACAGACAGGGATATTTCCCAAAGCAACTCGGGTATAGAAGCCTGTGGTTACAAGCCCACTATTTTACACTACGCCACTCTTATGTCACAGAATCTACGCATAACTATGAGGGAAGCTGCATCCCTGATCGTTCCTGTTGAAATAAAACATACAAAAGCTGGTATAAATGGCTGCCAGGGATGTTAGCTGGTGTCAGTTTCAGGAGCCTAAATATGAAAGCGGAGAAGGGGGAGCTCACAAATGAATGGGTCTAGTCCTAATGCAAACCCAAAAAGCATAGACTGTCAATATTATTATCAATCAATCATGAAGTATTTACTCAAACTTAATTTATATATGTACAGTAAGAACAGGGCCTGCCATGCCTAGCCTATCATTCCTCCAATTCGGGCTCCAGTGCTGATTAATTCACAGGCACCTGCAATGGATGGTGCAGCTGCATTTCATGGCTAGAACACAGCTGGCTGAATTCTCTAATAATTTAGTATTGAATTATAGTGAGATTAAAGGATTATTATAATTATTATCCACGAAACAAATGCACATGTTAGATGTAAGGAATTTATAAACCTTCCTATATATTATATTTATGTGTGAATATTAAAAAACAGCACCATCACATTTCAACTGTATGCAATGGCTGCGCAATATTCACACCCTGATGTAGCATTCTCACGGACACCCACAATTATAGAGTAAAATGCAGGTACTCGGTTCAAATGCAAAAACTCTTACCATTTAACGTTATCTACATTGTCGCACTCCGTCCTCGAGGACTCAGTGCATTAACATAATTTTAAGGAAATGGTACACAGTAGTAACGTTACAACAGCATGCTTTAGAAATAACTTTCAATGTTTCCCTTGGTATCTAGCGCTAGATAATCTGAAATGAATATTAAAAACCGACAAGCTTGTGAATAGCTAGCTAGGTAACGCAATCTAGTTTAAAATGGCTGGCGCAGCGTTATCCTAGTAGACGAGCTCGCTTCAGTTACGTTAGCTATCTAACTTACTAGCTAGGATATTTCTAACGACCCCCCCCCAAAAAAAGCAATAAAGTATAACAACATTATCATTTATTATTTGATGATATTATTTCGCCGAGTAACACTTTTCAAACCAAGTATACAGAATGCGAAATTATTTAGCTTTAAAACCGTTCAACTAGTTCGCTAACTAACGTTACATCCAGCTCCCATCTGACAGTGACTCTTCTTCTTCTTCCTCCTCCTCCTCCTCCTCCTCCTCCTCATCTTCTTTTTCTTCTTTGGTGTAATGGCGGGTGGTAATAAACCGATTTAAAGGTGCATACCGCCACCTACAGAATCGGTGTGTGTAGTGCCATGCCAATTGATTCATATTTCCTTTATTGATCCTGTATTTTGTAAATATTTAAATTAATTGCTCTGTTTAACTCCCATTGTTTAGCCACTATCTCTAACGATACATTTATGAAAACATGACGACCTTCGACTGGTTCAACTTTGAACTTTCACACGGACCGACTACTTCCTGTTTATTAACGGCGTGTTCTGCATTGAGTGGAACGAAAACGAAATTACATTGTGGTCCGCGTAGGCTACTAATCTGCAAACATGGTATGTATAATGTTTCAGTTTAAATGGATATCTTGTTGCTTGTGATTTGCTGGACATTTCGAGGACCAACATTTTAGTATATAACAGTCAACCGGCGATGTGCAATAGCCTACATTCATGTATCATCGAAACTATGTTTCTAAGTACTAACTTAGCAGAGTTATTTAGTAATTTTTTTTGTATTAAAAAAACGTCACAAACCACGGTAGTTAGATAGTTTGAACAGTCTCAACTTTTCTGCTTAATAGATGGATGACAATACTAGACAATTGGCTAATGTTAACTAATTCACTGAAAAGGAGTGGCTAGCGGATCGTCTTTTGAGAATTGGCTAATGTTAACATTAGCTAGCACGCTGAAAGTTACTGTCTATGACAGATTAACATTCCTTAGAACAGAAACGTGAGAATTGTTGACATTGGAAATCACTACAAATTTTCTATATTTTTAATTAAACTAAACGTAAAATCATACCATGCGAAATCAAACGGCCTGTCTGGTCCTCTCGGTTTTGCTTGAAAAAGCAAACTTTATCGGTGGATTTCATATAAAGTTACGGCATGGAGTCTTTTCCTGTAATGTTTAAACTATAAGGAACACATTTGGAGGGATTTTGGACCATTCCTGTACGCAGATCCTTTCAAGATACTTCACATTCTTGGATTTGCGTTTATAAACTGCCCTCTTCAGCTGAGCCCACAGGTCAGCCATTGGCTGATACTTGGTGGAGTCCATTATGCCATTGATGTTAACCAGTGCACCTGGACCTCTGGAATTAAAAGCGTTAACCCAAGAATGTGAAGGATCTTGAAAGGATCTGCATAGACGAATGGTCCAAAATCCCTTCAAATGTGTTAACCTTGTCAAACATAACAGGAAAAGACTCCATGCTGTTATCCTTTCCAGAGGTGGTTGCAGCAAGTACTAAACCAGGGGTACCAATAATTATGAAACCTTGATTTTGGTGACATTTATTTTTTTATTAAATAAATTTATGATTGGTTCCATTGAAACATTAATAAACAATATTCTTCACATCTTGGCATTTTGAGTTTATCTTATTATTTATTTTAGTATATTTTGTGCATTGCCAGTCAGGGGTGCTGATAATTCTGGAGCCCACTGTATACTGAATTCAAAAATGTTGCAATTGCTGTAGGAACCATAGTTACAGATCTTCCAGAATTTTTCTAATTGTTTGAGGCCCTTATGTTTCTAAAAAAATAATTTAAAAAATCATAATAAATTTAACTCAGTATACCTGAAAACCCTCAGGTAAATTTATTTTTGGCCAAATCTGAGAGGGTAACAAAATGTCCCATTTCTGGTTGGGTTTGCGTTTGAAATTATCTTTTTTAACTTGGATATACTAAATATATAAAATCCTGTTGGTATGGCCACTATTGATCTACATGCAAGAAAGTAATTTTTATAAAGACTTGTAAAACTGCCAGATTACATTATTTGTTGCAGTCATGTTCTGCATCAGTAGTACATTGGCTCTCAATGTTGAAAATGTTTTTTCTCCCATTTTCTAAATAGGCTCGAAATGCAGAAAAGGCCATGTAAGTATATATTTGTAAATACTGTAGTTTGGTTAAATTGCTTGCGCTAAATTGTTACATTCAGTCTTTCAATTGCTTAATGCTGGATTCATCTGTAATGTGTCTAGTGGGATGAAACATAATTCTTAAAGGAAGAAAACAACTCTGGGACAAAATGACTGGGATAGAAATATGAATATATCGTTATACATTTCAATGACTTCTTGGGGATGTCTACTGGACTGTTGCCTCATTTCTCAAGTGGTGAAGAGGTTAGTAGTTTATATAGATTTTTTTTTTTTCCACACAGGACGGCCTTGGCAAGATTCCGACAAGCCCAGCTGGAGGAGGGCAAAGTCAAGGTGAGACTGATCCCTGAATGCCGATAAATACTTGATCTCACTCAGCATTGTATCTGAACTAGTAACTGCACTCTTACCTGGTGTACAAAATGTAAGTTTTGTTCAAAAAAAGGCTGCTATATGTTCGTTTCACCCTGAAACAGGTCTGCATTTTTCAATAGAAACCTTTTTTGATGATGACACAGGACTATATGCGGAACATGGTTTTGAGAATTTAGCAGGAATTATGGGACCCAATTTGATGTTATGTTGACCATTTAGAGTGAAACCATTTGCCATTTTTGAAAGAACATATTGTTGTTGTTATTATTATAGTTGTGTTTATTTCATAGGACTTGCTAAGTCACATTTGACTATTTCAGGAAAGGAGACCTTTTCTTGCATCCGAGTGCAGTGATTTGCCAAAAGCAGAGAAGTGGAGGCGCCAGGTAAGACTGGGTTTCAAGTGTATTTTGTATGTCTCTGCTTCATGTACTGTATGGTATTATAATGGGCTTGTTGCTTAATTACCTCTTGACCACATGAGGGCGCTTTGGCTCTTCCTGTAAGAAGATTAGTACAGGATACTAAAGTATGCTGGTAACAAATGCATTTTTCAATGCGCTTGCATTTAAATTTCAGTTTTGTTTTCGGTCTGATTTTTAGATCATCAGTGAGATTTCCAAGAAGGTTGCACAAATTCAAAATGGTGAGTTTTTTATTTTTTTTATTTTTTCCCCCCTCAAGGTTGTTGAGACCTAAACTTTGGTATACAGCAGATCCAATGTTTGATTGTGTTTTTGCCATCCACAGCTGGGTTGGGTGAATTTAAGATCCGAGATTTGAATGATGAAATCAACAAGTTGCTTCGAGAGAAGGGACACTGGGAGGTTCGGATCAAAGAACTGGGTGGACCTGACTATGGGGTGAGAAGGATGTGAAAGTCCGTCTGTGTGTACTAAAGATGTGGTGTAGTTGTTTATCTTTGCACTCAAATTAGCCTGTGTGTAAAATTACCTGATTTAGCCATTTGATGCTCTGTGACCAATGGTAATTATTTCTAGGGCTGTAATCAACCAAAGAAAATCTAGGTCGACTAAAATCCTAAAATTTCGACCAAGAATCGAGCAATCGAGGGAGAGGGGGGGGCGGCGGCGGCGGCGGCGTCGCTGCTGCCTCCGCCAGCGGGTGCTCTAGGGCTTAAGAGGTAGAATAAGACTAAACTGAAACAGGCATCACACTCTGAAAACTAACTGAAACTAAACTGAATTGAAAATTTCGTTTTATTTCATTTTAATAAAACGAAATCAAACGAAAAAGTAATAAAAAATACAAAACCATAATAGCTAATACCCATAACACACACACACACACACACACACACACACACACACACACACACACACACACACACACCTAGACTTCATTACACACACAGCTGCTTTCTTAACCTGCTCTAGTGATTTTTAACAGCATTTGCAAACCGGAAAAAAATGTGTAGATAAACTAAGCATTATCAGTCACTTCTTTAATTTAGTCTCGTCGTATCACCGTCTCCTCCGCCACCAATACAGTTTGCAGCCGCACTTGTCGTCTACTTTCGGGTTATCTCAGTCTCTTTAACACTGTCCTCGTTCAGATAACAGTAATCAGAGATGCTATCATCAGATGAGATTAATTTCTGTCATCTAACTTTCGCCGTGATGAACGGCGTTTCTAAACGGTTAAAGTCCCACCCCTACTGCCTATAACTTCAAACCTCCTAAACCTCCTTTCCTCTTAAACACAAAAAGGCAAGTCCATTTTCAGAAAAAAATAATATTTATTTAACAAACAAAATCAAAATAGACACAGTGCGCACTGCGTAATTGCGCATTACAGGCTCCAAAATATTAAAGTGAACCAATTCCAATAACCGTGAAAATTAAGTAAATGTGCACAATAATAAAAGGGCATTAGTCTCCAAAACGAAATAATATAAAAACAATGAATTACAAACTTAAATAAGGTGCACAACTGGCAAGGTAAGGCGTTTAGCAGCAAACATTGAAAAACGAAAAATATAGCCGCAAAAAAAAGGCAACTCACTCACGGAGATTTAACTCCTTCGCGACGGCCCTATTAAAAAAGGTTCGAATTCGAACCATAGCGTCATTTGTGTCTCTGCTATTAGTTAACCGTGGATTCGCGGTTTTTTTCATTTGAAAATGTTTTGGATAGTCAGCCAATGATTGCACAGATATTCTTGGCTGTGTGACGCGGTTCATTTAGCTGCATTGTTTACAGCCCTAATTATTTCCATCTAAAATCATTGGTAATAAACGGATTTGCTCAACAACATTGACAACATTGGCATACTTGCACAGATAGCACTTGGAAGTATCTACAACAGGATTGTTACTGCAAGCAAAGTTGCAAGATGCAAAGTTGCTAAGTCAAATGCAATGTAAACAAATATTATTGCCACAGTCCAATAAGCATGGTGGCTTTGGCCTTCATTCTGTACTTTCAGAAATTTGCAGAGTAAGATTCTCTGTTAAGAACATATCAGGAGAATTGAGGAACATTTTTCCCCTGTGTGTTTAGAGGGTTGGACCAAAAATGTTGGACCATGAGGGGAAAGAGGTGCCAGGAAACCGAGGGTATAAATATTTTGGCGCTGCAAAGGACCTGCCCGGAGTGAGAGAGCTGTTTGAAAAAGAGCGTAAGTTTAAGCGTGAGGCGGGCACGTTTTGTGGTAGGCTGGCCTCTTAAAGATCGCACATTTATAGTGTGTGCGTATAATCAACTTAATTTGTACCCAGATTCAAACCACTGACTAAGGCAGCCATCACAAGACGGCCTCCAATTCCACTTACAAATTCACTTCAAATTATAGTGAACATCATTTTTGTACCAAACTCATCCATCTAACTTAAAATTAGAATGAGCACTTAAATTAGCATTTTAACAGTTTTCACTGGATGAAATAACCTCTCATAATTGTATCAGTGTGGAAGTGGCTAGAAAGAATGTAAGAATGTGTGTTCTTAACTCTTACATTTTTTGCGCTATAGCAATCGCTCCTCCAAGAAAGACTCGGGCTGAGCTCATGAAGGACATTGATGCAGAGTACTATGGCTACAGAGACGAGGACGATGGGGTCCTGGTACCCCTGGAGCAGGAATATGAGAAACAAGGTACTTTACGTTACATTTCTTCTGAATATTTCTCCGGATGTGAAGATCACCCGACCAGAATAAAATTTTTTTTAAAAGCACGGATTGTCCAGTCTCCACTGAAAGAGGTTATTGTATAGGCCTTGATAGAAAAGAGGTTGTTGTGCAAGTCCTGTCAAGCCAGCTTCTTAGACGAGAACACCGGAATGAGGAAGAAACGAGTGATTATGAGACGCACGTTTTAAATGATTGCCTGCACATGACACAGTGCTGAGGGGGGTCAACCCTGACAAACGTAAGGGTGCCCATTCACGGCGCAGTAAGAGAGCGTCTGTACGCATAGTCACACCCTTTCCTGCTGATTGTGTGGGCTCTCCCAGAGGCACATGCTTCCCATTTGTCCGAATACATTTGGCTCGTTCTCACACAGCGAAGGGAGGGTAATGCGTCTCATATGATGCAGCCGCGTCCCTGCCGCAGTCCATGCGCTGCAATTATTGGACCGCTGGATTGTGTCACATGGTCGGGAAATGAATTTGGGAGAGCCGTGTCCTCTGATGCGGTCATGTCCGTTCGTCACTTCAGTGGGTTCGTGGGACAGTTTGACAATCCTTCCATCGAAGTTTTTAGACACAACTTTGTTACAGGGATGCCAGAATTCTAAATTGTTGTTTGTTTTCCTGCAACTTCTCAGAAAGTTGACGACACTGCACATTTTCCGAGCCAGTGTTTGGGATTTTAGGAAGTTTTTAGTTTGTTCAGTCTTATTGTATTTTTCATGTATTCTAATTTCTGTACTCTCAAATCAGCGGATCATTTCAATGAGGATTTTTATGTTCCGCAATTAATGTAAGCTTTGCCCCTATATCATTGCCAGCACAGCAGTATTCAGTGACCTGTCCATCTCCAGGTCCAAAAATCTTGAATATAAATTCAGGTACCAGGAATGGTATGACACAGCAGAATACCAACTGCCCCATATCGTTTTGCAGGGCTTAGATGGGAGTTTTATTAGTAAGTCTGAACATAGCTCCGTTATTGTGTTTCTTAGAAGGGCTGTGTGTCACAACTTTCTGCTTGTACAATGCATAAACTTGTTTTAACAACTCCCACGAGCTTGGGGCACGTACTTCTGACTAGGCTGTTTTACACAGAAGATGATGACATGCTTCTTGAGAAATGCACATAAATTGGGGTTATCCAGTTTTCCTTGTGGCATGTTTGCCCTCAAAAAATGCAACGGTCAAATCGTGGATTACATCTAACTGCCGCTAAGAGCTCTCTTGTGCCCTGCTGACAGATTATTCCCCCTTGCTGTTGGTTTCCGTACAACAAGACTGTAGTTGATGGAGTTTTTTTTATTATAAATGTCAATCTATTGTCGTTTGTGTGCATGTAGATAAATTGCAAACTCTGCAGAGGAAATTGTGTCCGTCTGTGTGCAGTGTACAAGTAGATACTGGTGCACTCAGTCGCTCCGTCTGTGTGCAGTGTACAAGTAGATACTGGTGCACTCAGTCGCTCCGTCTGTGTGCAGTGTACAAGTAGATACTGGTGCACTCAGTCGCTCTGACATTTTGTTTGATATTCTGTCCATGTTTACTATCCTCCCTCTCTGTGTCTTAGGAAAAAAAATAGCTTTTATTACAATTAACCATTGATTTCATGATTAGTCAGGTGATTGTGCTAATTCAGTGCCAATGGGGACCCCACAATCATATCCATTGTAATGCAAGTTTAAATCCATGTGGATCACGTGCTGTAGAAAATCATTTTAACCCTAAGGAAGAGAACCCCCCTCACTAGCTCAGTTCAGTGGATGGGACATGGTATGTTACTTTGTATCTTTAAAAAAACAAGTGTGTTTGCTAAATGTTGAGAGAAATTTAATAACTTTACTAGATAGAAATTCATAACTTCATAAATTAATTGGAGGCTGTTGCTAAATTAAGATTATGCAGTCCAAATCAAAACAACAGCTAATAACTTGTCTGTTTCGACAACAAGTTATGGATCCATGTTGTATTTAAGTCTTGTCTCGTCTTTAACAAAGATTTTTAATGTTTAATCTCAGATGTTGAACATCAGCAAACAATCTGAAACTTGGTAGATGGTTGATGACTTTTTTAATTTTTTAAAATTTGAACCAGCCTTATCATGACATGTCCTAAATCTTTGTTTATTGTAGCCGGTGTTACTTGTAGTTGCATAGCTTACTACCCATTTATCTTTTAGCAAGGTAATTTCTTAACTAACACGGCTGGCATAAATTTCTGTTATCCCAACCATTGTCTGTACTACAATTGTGTGTGTGTGTGTGTGTGTGTTGTTTAACCCTCCCAGTCATAGCAGAGACTGTTGAGAAATGGAAAGCTGAGAGAGAGGCACGGCTGGCCGGTGAAGGAGGGGGAGAGAAAGAAGAGGAAGAGGAGGAGGAGGAGGAGTACATCTATGCTGTCCAGGATGAAGAGGTAACCTCTAGCATTCAATTACTTTTACAGCAAGAGACCACCTAGCTCTAAATTTATCCTGTTTTTCTCACATGCTATGTATTGTTACTTTGTCCTAGCTGATGAGCACTGTAACTTTGAACCTACTAGCCTGTAGCATACTGGTTTAAGAGCCTTTAATGTTGTTGTAATCTGAGCGAAGGTTTAGACACATTCCTAGCAACGTCTGTCGGTACGACAGGAAAGGTTTTAGCATAATCTTTAGTTTTGTAACCTGGCGCTGAGTCTTAATTTTTTCTCATGAGTTTTTCTGGTCTTTCAGCAGTCTGATGAGGAGATGAGAGATGCCACAGAGGGAGGGGAAGGAGCCCAGACATTCATCGCCCATGTCCCAGTACCATCACAGAAAGAGGTGGGATACCTGAGCAGGGAGATTCTTCCCATCAATAGCACTTACTGTAGATGGTTGTGACGTGAAGGGCTTTTTGTTAACATACCGAAAATGAAGGGATGGTATTCACACGTTGCTTCTTTTTAGATCGAAGAAGCCTTGGTCAGAAGGAAGAAGATGGAGCTGTTGCAGAAATATGCCAGCGAAACTCTAATGGCGCAGAGTGAGGAAGCCAAAACACTGCTTGGGTTGTAGCAAAAGCAGGCGGCTACTTGGGGTTTAAACGAGCATTATCGGGAAAAAACCATCCTCCATAGGAATTCAGTGACACACATTTGCTTTTTTTGCAAGCAAACCAAAATGAGATTCTTGCTTCTTTTGGTTCGAAGTCAAGTTGTCCTTCCTCATTGGCATTTATCATCTCATGTATGCCACTGTGGTGATATGTCTGTACATAGCTGGTTTTTCTATTTCATTTTACTCTACTTTTGTCAGTAAAATATTTTCTAAGGAAAAAAAAAAAGTGTTCTTTTCATTTGTCTAATTGAATGCTTATGCTGGATTTTCATATCAAATAATTATTTTTTAACGATTTAATCAACATTTTCTTTACAGAGAATATACAGTATACTCTATGAATTTGGTATTCCCTTCATCTAGATGGTTAGATATTGACCCGTGTGTCCCCATTCTGAACAAATGGCAGCTATGTCCTCAATTTAAATCTTGAAATTAGACCTGATTGGAAGCAGCTTGGTCCATGTGACCAGTCTACTTGTGAGCAGAATAAAGGGGAAACCAGTGTCACGTTTTCACCATCTGGACAAAATCTAATCTTGTAATTAAAATGACTGCATTTGTTCTTTCCAGTTGATGTAGTTTATGCACCCATCCCATCAGCTAATCTTCAGAATCTTCTGTAACATAATCTATGCCTTGCCTCTCTTTTTTGCGAGTAATTTAGAAACTGGGTATCTTGTCCTTTTAGGATCTTAATTAATCTACTGCGATTACAGTGTTTTCCATTTTGTGTAAGCTTTTCGTCATGGGCATATAATTCAGGTTTCAGCACGTTTCATAAAAGCAGCTGGTAGCCTACTCGGAAGCTTTTGAAATCATTCACTCATATAGGCTGGCGTGCTGGGTGTTTGTTCTTTCTGGTTGACTGCAGTGTGCTAGCAATTGGGAAGTTATCATACAATAAATCTGGTGGATAGGGGGGGAAGAGGTGCACAATCAAAGTGACTACTTTCAAATAATAACACTAACAGAACAAAAATAGTAGTGCGTAATGGACACAGTCATAATGATTGTTTGCGGTTACCCATTACACTTGCATGAGTGCAGCATGATTTACCCATTGTAAATGGACTGTAGGCTGAGTGCAAAAGAGTGATGTTTCTCTACCTGTACAGCAGTTTTACCGTTTCCCATGGGTATAATTACGGACAGTCCAAATACCATTGTCATGTCTTTTGAGTTTTTTCCTCTCTAATAACTCAACTAAAATACTGGTTCAGCAGGAGTCGCACCAACGTCCAGTTAGGTAAATACCGTCGCCAACCTTGAAACATATAAACACACATGTTTTTATAAAACATAACTGCCAATGGTCAACTATTTAGAGAAGGTCTATGGAACTGATAGTGAGGTGCATCTTGGTTTGGCTATTTGCATTAAACATGTTTATTAGCTAGTGAAAATAACTGAGTCGTGTTGGCGGCCAAGTGAAAGGGAAATGGTAACAGTAGGAGATGACATATCCGGAATATTGTGTGATATGGTTCTGAAGCCACAGCATGAAACATAACCAAGCCAAACATAGGCTATAGCTACAAGGACTAAAACCAAGCCCAGAATATGTCATGTCATTTTGTGGGCCTTTGTTTTAGTTTAGAATTTGTGTTGTTCCCAGTACTGGCCCTGAAGAATGTAGACTACTTGACTTGTAGTTTTTAACCTCACTGGATCAACATATAATCGCTATAAAAAGGCTAGTATAAGTATGCTAGGGACGTTACAAATTACGATTCAATTTGATGCCGCACATTTTCTTTTCTGTTTTGATTTTACAAGACCAATATTTAGAATAACATGGTTTGATTCAACGCCCGATTGTGGCCCTTGATCCTGGTTTATCAAATCTGCGGCGACACTATTGTTCCAACACTCAAGACAGAGGTTTTAGAATCGTATCATTTAACTGTTATTGGCCAAATAACGACTCAAACGACATTGATGTGAGATGTAAAGTCGACGTGTTTGGTTTCGCCAGTTTGTGACTGCCTGTCTTTCCACCACAGCCTCTCCCTGCAACATGATGATGACCCTCCTCTTCTGTCGTCACTTCGGCTTCCCCTCAAAAGATATATGGAGGAATTGGATAGCGGGAGACCAGCCAGGCACAACAAACAGCAGCGCTTGGACCAGCTGCTCATATATTCGAAGCTGATACCCACTGAAACATAAGGGAAATGAATATTTTGTCACCTTTTTACCGGGCTCTTAGCGCCGTGTGTACCCGTCAACTTAGCCGAAGAACTCGGCTGTCAGAGTGCGGAATGTGCGGGGCGGCTTCTGACCGCAAGGTAGGGGTCGAATGCAATCCCGGGTGTTGTTGCCTACATTACCGAGCATTCCGTCACTGCTCAAGATGTTATGCGTTATGATGACTGTTTCAGTTCACAATTGTATACAATGTTTCAGTTGATGATCCAAAACGGTTAACGTGGCTTTGTGTGGATCCGACCATAATTCTGAAACAATGCTTTCGAATCGTTCGGCTGAAGTTTTCATTTTGCTGAAGATCTCATGTTCCATTCATTTGCTCCACCTCCAAGTGTTTTCAGTGTTTTCAAATGAAACATCAAATGTACCGAGATGTATATTTCCAAATTACGACGATCGGCCTGATTATTTTAACTAGGCTTTGTCTCTTCCTTTCAATATTCATGTAGAAAACGCATAGCCTACCAGATTTAAACTATTGAACACTGACTTTGGCCAATTCCTTGTCTGTTGCCAGTTCAACTGACGTCGACGTGGATATAGAGCCTATATTATACGAGGCACGAGGATTGTGTGGTCATCATTAAACCGAATTATGTTCATAATTGTGGTAGTGTTGTGCTGTCAGTAACTAAAACATGTTTAATATTTTATCACAGTACTTTTAAATACCGTAGCCTATAAGAAACGGCAGATGTTTCGTTTTAGTGGTGTCAGGTCCCGGATTCGACCATTTCCCTGTGCTTACTCAGCTGAATATAGGGGTCTCGATTAACATATTAGCTATTGGCTATAGCCTACGTTTTGTGGGTCTGCTCCGTTAGTGTATGGCTTTCGTGCTTTTGCGATTAATTGTTATGGCTGTGGATGTGTACCAAGGTTTTCAATATTGAATTCTCGGATCTTGACTACGGATGTCCAACGTGCACATTTTGTTTTATGTACATGTATTTTCATTGCAATTTCCTTAGAGCACTTTTACAGCACAACCATAGGTCTATGTTACACCAAGATCACAGGTAGCCTATATTAGCTATGCATTATATAAGGACTAATGTTTCCAAATACTGTATATTGTGAATTGTTATACAAGACTGCGCACATACGGTATGTTGAAGGCAGGAAATGCAGTTCTGTTTGAAGTGCCATTTTCATTTTGTTTAGCAGCAAATGTGCATACTGCTCTAATGTAAAATGCTGAACATTGTGTTCAGGGTTCAGGTGGTGGGGGGGGGGGGGGGGGAGCGGGGGCGCAGGTTATAAACAGTCTCATCAAACATATTGTGTAAATCCCTGGTGTGTGATTTTCTTTTGGGTCTGTAACCAGGTCAGAATGTGTTAACAGTTCTGTATCGCAGAAGTGGACCGGAAAGTGCCATTAATGCATTTGCCTGGGCCAGGGGGCCTCTGCTGAGAAAAGCAAGTCTTCCCCTGGAGGGAAATGCACAGATGTTTGTGCTCGCAGATCGGAAGAAATAATGTAATCCCTAAGCATGAGAGAAGGGAAACGCATGGTGCTTAGACTACTTATTGCAATACTGGGAGGACTTGGGACAAATATCCAGGCAGAAATGACGTAGAACCTCTGTCCTGCTCTACTTTCATTCAATCAAGAACTATCCTTCAGAACCCCGTTGACCTTATTTCCCTTATTTTATTTGATAATATTGCCTCCTTGATAATACACTCCTTGTAAAAGTAAATCTCTTTTTTGTATAAATGTGAAGTGCTGTGTCTTTCATCAATTGTAAAGTAGCACGCTTAATCTTGGTGTTGCATCATTTCAAAGAGGCCTTCATGTACTACTGAAGGGGTATTTGGGTACAATTGCTGTACCGTTTACCTTGTATAAATTTCTGTAACTTGTGAAAAGCTATTGCTATTGGTTTTTATGTGCTGATTCTGATTAAGCTGCGCATTGTAAATGTATATGGATTTATGCAGCATGTGATCAATTAGCAAAGCATGAATGTGTTTAGGTCTTTGCAGGTAAAAATTACTTCTTTGAGCCCTTAGAAAGAAAAGGCTCAGTGGACTTTGTTCCTGAGTGTCTGTTTTGCTGACAGCACTTTGCGCTTGCTTTTACAGACCAGAGATACAGTACTTTGAATTCAAAATTTAGCAATATAGTCTATTCAGATGTGGGCAAGCACAGCATCACAAAATGCTATTTCATTGTGATTTATACATTTTATGTGCTCTATTCTTAGTGAGGCACATTTTATAAACTCAATACAAATAATTTTCTCCACAGGGCAGTAGAGCCTTTGTGATAAGGCTGGAGATGTATGTTACATTGCATCCTTTTTTTTTTTTTTTTTTTTGTGCAAAATATCGTGAAAGTGCCTGGATGTCTTATTTTTGCACAAACAGGAAAATGTACAATGAGAGGGCATGTCCTGTGTGTTTTGTATGGAAAGAAAGAAAAATGTGTTCATTTTGTTTTGTAGCATTTGCATAATTAAGCCAGAGATTCTGTGGGCTCCACGTGCCTGCTTGGTCGCAGTCATAGCATATGTTGTCAAGCAAAACTGCCCAGCAGGGGCCTAGATAAACTCAGCTGATCTAAGGCCTGGCTTGCATGCGGTTGTAATTGAATGTGTTTAACATTATAATGTGATTACAGGTAGTAAATGTAGTAGCATCTGCATCCCCATGCAAGCCACAGTAGCATCATTTGCACAGATAAGGGACCAATACAAAAAAAAAACCTGATTGCTTGCTGGTAAGGCAGCCTCAAGTATAAAATGGTTTTACACTTTAAAACCATTTTAGGGCAGCCTAGATCACCAAAGCAAGCTATAATGATGCTCTGAAATGTCATATGACACTGCATGAGAGGGGATACAGAAACATTGCATTAACATTTATTACAAGGCTGTTGTGACTTTTCATAAATTGTCGCTAATTCTTACATTTTTTAATGAATAGATTGGATGCCAAGCAGATTTGAAGGCATTTGAATCAGTTGGACAATTACGTTTTTTTAAACTTTCATTTTCAATTTCAGTTTCACTTAGACAAAAAAAAAAAGCATACGTACAGAACACCCCACCTTCTCTTGGGGCAGTTGCATAAAAAAAACACATCTTCATATTGTGTGTCATATCCAATGAAAGATTGCCATATTTGTTTTGCTGGATGAACAAATTACGACACCACATTGTTTAGACATTAGAATCTCAATGAGTTTTTTTTATTTTGTTGATTTTAATAATAAAGCAGCATTGTGCCCTGATAGATGTGTAGAGCCAATTGTCCTTGCTAATGGTAATGTTTATTGTTACTGTGGTTCAGTGAAGCTTGACAAAGACACTGAAAATAAATTCAAACAAAACAAAGTGAAGTGATAAACTGTTATTGCTGTTACAGTACACGTTTAGCTCATTTTACATACATTTTTATTTTGTGATATTTTTTTCTGTTGTCATTTCTAACTGGATTTACTGGTAGGCAAAATTACTGGAATGAAGGCATGGGTAACATTTTATGATTATGAGATGACGTGTGCAATAGCCCATAGGGCAAAGCAAATCTTGCTACAGACTATACCTCTTAGCCTATTGACTAAATGGATAAACTAGGTCCTGTCAATAAGTGACACATTTCAATATGACATTTCCATTCGTAGAGTTTGACGGGAGGGAATGTATGAAAAACCAATTGCTAATATGGTTTACTGACATGCATTGATCTTGGTTAATGTGAAGTAGATTATAAAAACGCTTTCGTTCCTCAGTCCTGTATTTGAATGTGATACCGCAGTGCCAGGCATAACCCCATTTGCTTGTTTTACCCGCAAGAAGTGTCAGAAATCTTGCTTAAGTTTTGATTGGCTGATCTCTTTTTGTTGTTCACTTCCAGCCAGGCTTTGGCCTCCTGTTTGATATCGACGGTGTTCTCGTCAGGGGTAGGACACCGATCCCCGCAGCAAAGAAGGCCTTCCAGAAACTGGTCAACCCCCAGGGGCAGTTTGTGGTGCCTGTCGTTTTTGTTACGAATGCTGGGAACGTTCTTCGCCAAACAAAGGCAGACCAGCTGTCTCACATCCTGGGAGTGCCTGTGAGTTTGTTTTTAATTGTCTCCCAGAAAGCAGAGGTTCCCCTCATGTACCACTCCTAAAGTATGCCCCAGAATTTTCATTATACACAGTGCACTATGCATGTCATTTACGGCCTTATTTTTTAAAGAAACAATTTGTCCTCACTTTCTCTTACATGCAGTTAGAGCACAATAGTAGTATGATTATGTGTCAGAAAGAGAAAGGCACATCCTTTGAACTGTAGCGTGTGGATATTTATTGATTTACAGTTGGCACAAGAGCTAAAGCTCACTCAAAAAATCTAAATACAGAACAGTGGCGCTGTAAAGTGAGTACCTTTTGTAAAATCAGCAAATGCTCACTTGTCAGGAAGGCTTACTGGCTGGAGTCCTAGACGGCTGACCACAGATTTATCACATCCACATTTTGCAGTGTGTACAGCAATGAATGTGTACAGATCCAGTTATCGTGCTCTGAATGTGCCCCCCAATGGAGGTGGTCACCCACCCTAATGTGTCTAACATCAAAACGAATAAATCTTACTGCTACATTTTCTATGACAGAGCCGTACTACTACAGTAAGCCAAGTAGTGGTCTGTCCTTCCATCTTATTAGAAGGATTGTATTGTAAGTTATAGGAGTGCTGTATTCCTTTCGATTCAGTTTTATTTCTCTAGTGCTTTTAATGACGCTTTACAGGAAACGGAAAATAGGAAAATTGGGAAAGGCTGAGCGTGACCACGCCCTGGTGGGAAGAAATCTTTGGAGGAACCCAATGATAGAATGAGAGTCCATCCTCTGCTGGCCAGGATTGGTTCACTCAAATGGTCACAAAACCTCTCTGAAAACGGGTTTGAAAATTAAGCATTTTAACATTGATTTGGTGATTTTTTGTGTCCACTGTTTTTGGCAGATCTCCCAGGACCAGGTCATGATGTCACACAGCCCTCTTAGGATGTTCAAAAAGTACCATGAGAAGTGTGTGCTGGTGTCAGGACAGGGCCCAGTGCTGGACATTGCCAAGAAGTATCCTGCAATGTGATTCTCACTGTCAATACCCCACTATCATTGAAAACCATCTTGCTGCCTTAATTAATGAATAAGTGAATGCATTTTTGCTGTGCCTTTTATCCCTCTCAGTGATGTCAAAGTACTTTGCATTAGGAGGATAACTTGGCACCCACACATATGTTGATGCCATATTTTGGCATAATGTATATTTAACATGTTGGCATATTGTTCCACCAGGGTGATGCATGGTAGACATTTTGTATCAAAACTACATGTTTGTTTGAACTGAGGAAGTAGTGACTAATTTAGTCAAATTGGTTGAGGATTAGATAGTCAAACCAGACATTTATATCACTGGGGAATGCTCTTATTCTTTGATATAAATGCAATTCTTGAACCTAGTTGGGGCTAGCAGGCCAATGTTCCCACCTCCCCCACCCATTCCTCAGTAAGTCAAAGCAGAACTTTCAGTTTCTTTTACCTTGTTCCTAGAATAAGTGTCAAGTTGACAAGCAAGACCACATGTCTATGCTTCTGCCACATGTACAGCAGTTGTGTAACTGGTTCCTCTTCTGTTGAGTAGATTAAGCTGCTTGCTGGGAGAGTCTAAAATTACAGAATGAGCAACCGCAGCACAAGCTAAAACGGTGTTGCACAACAACGTTTTTGTCAACAAAAACCTGTTTTGTCCTGCCCAGCTTTAAATCGGATGACAGTGCTGATATTACTGCTGTAAATAATTATGAGATGTCAGCTAATTGCAATAACTGAAGTGAGATCTACTCGTAATTTTTTGGGGAATGATGATGAGTTCCGTATTCATACTTTAAATTTAAAGCACAGCTGAACTTTGGTAGAACTTTGGGTTGTGTAGTTGCCTGGCCATGATATGAGTCCAAATGGTGGCAAAATATGTTATTTGCTCTGTGCTCCCCTGGGGTGATAATCCAGAATAGGGTATCAGAAACCACTCATTGGTCCAAATTTGCACGGAAGCAAGCGTTCCTGATAGCATATATCTATGGTAAACAAACCGACCTGCCGACATTTTGCTAGCCTTTTCTGGTACCTTGATAACAACATTGAAGAAAATAGTACTTTTTTTTAATGAATTTATTTCAGATTTTTCCCTTTTACTCCCAATTTGGTAGCCAATTCAACCCTGTACTATTGAACCACTATTGTATGTTTTTTTTTTCATTTTTTTTTTTTTTTTTTTCCATTTCTGACGGAAGCAAATTGTATGCAAATAAATTCCAAGCTTTGGTCCTTCACCTGCATCTTCAGTTTGGGCTTCGTGAAAGTGCTCAGCATTGACATGCTGCGGGAGGCCTTTCCACTGCTGGACATGGTGGACCACAACAGACGCCCCAAACTTCCAGTGAGTTCAGAGGTCACAGTGTGTCTTAAAATAGAATGTTTGTTAGTCTCAAGCACTGAATAGTTCTCAAGATATGTCAAGTGAAAGCAAACATTACTACGATGTATTTTCCTATATAATTCAGCTAAGCAAACTATGGGTTTGGAGTAGATTTGCACTTTAAGTAAGACACTGTCGGTTTGGGCCACAGTTTGCATACACACACTAGGGGTGCCATCAGCCTTATGTTTATAAGGAATCTCTTGTTTCCCAGAGATTGCAGCTTGATTGCAGCTTGAGTTGGGTTGACAGGTGTATAGAAGGAATACATTTTGAGTGACAACTTGTAATATTGCACCCAATACATGATAATGTTATGGTGGGTGCATAAAGTTTGGGGGGTGGGGGGTGGTGTCCCTGTGATATCTGTGCAAGAGCAAATGGGATATATCACAATTTTACATGGATATATGCAATTAAGGATATTCATTCATGTTAATGTATTGTCTTCGAGGCACTTGTATTTTTAGAAATATCGCATTTATAAAGGGCAACTCTTCCCAGGACATTGTTGGCCCAAGTTAATTTATTTTCATTTGAAAATTTAAAACTAATTTCCTTTTTTCCTATTCTTGTTCAGTCATCCTCCATTGCTAATCTTCCCAAGGTTGAAGGTAAGTGCCTGACTAGAAGGAGCTGGAAATACATTAGACTTGGAAAACAAATCTGACCAGTACCAAATCCTTTTACAAGAAATATTA
This sequence comes from Synaphobranchus kaupii, assembly GCA_029718625.1. Classification (NCBI taxonomy): domain Eukaryota; kingdom Metazoa; phylum Chordata; class Actinopteri; order Anguilliformes; family Synaphobranchidae; genus Synaphobranchus; species Synaphobranchus kaupii. Next base: position 96,123,012 of record CM056380.1, read on the forward strand.
AATGTATAACAGTTGTATAGCATCACCTGCGTAATATGTTTATCTTTACATTTGGTTTATCAGTTGTTAAATGTTTTTGACAATACAGTAAATCCAATCCTCATGACAATCCAATTAAATAATTTCTTCTGCTGGTAATATGCACATTATATTTATAGCTGCACAGAGATTTAATTTGCAAATGGTTATGTTTGTATGTGGCTGTAATAGCACACTGATTTAATTCAGTCATTGGTAACTTATATCCACACAGTGGTTATATTTATGCAAATGATTTTATTCACAAATTGGTTATATTCGCTTGGTAGGTATATTCACACAATGGTACTATCTACACAGTTAATGCATTCACTGTCCTTACATCTTTGTTATCTGGTTTTGTTTTAGCCGTTATTCTATTTGGGGAGCCAATTCGATGGGAGACAAACCTGCAGCTTATCATTGACATCCTTCTGACCAATGGGAACCTGAGCAGTGTCCATCAGAACCAGAAGTTGCGCCACCTCCCCGTGCTGGCCTGCAACATGGACCTCATGTGGATGGCAGAGGCACAGTCTCCACGGTAACAGTGTCCACAGATGCGCTGCATTATCTTTGTAATCCATTTGGAGCTCAAGGTATTCGTTTGATACTGTTACAGAAGCGTAGAGAATTCACTGCCGTATCAACTCCACTCTGGAAGCTACTACTTGCATTTAATAAATATTATTTATTAAATAATATTAAAGGGTAAGTTCGCTATTTTGGACCTTGGACCCTATTTGCGGTCCGTCTTCCATGAACCTGACCCATGAAGTCAATTTTTTCGCTGATCGGTCCAGTATTGAGTTCGCTACAGATTTCCTGTAGGCTCTGACTGGGCTACAATAGAAGTCAACGGGGCAATTAGAAATGTTCGATAAATGTGCTTTCATGTACAATAAATGAGACGGGAAGCTCAGGGTGTATTGTTACCGGTCTCAGTATGCTCTCCTGTGAAATGTATCTCAATCCGAACATTTTTACGTGCTTGGCATGGCTTGGAAGTAAGCATTTCTCTGTTGCTTGTTTTCGCTGCTCCCGCGGAGTACTATGTGTCGGGGGTAGGGGAGCGGGAAGGTGTGCCGGCCGTTTACGAAACTATCTAGTTGAGCAGTCTGCGTTTGTTTAGCTGCAGCAACGTAGGCTACACTGCACAAAAAAACTTGGATGATGGATGACTATAATGATTACGAAGACGAAGAATTCGATTTTGACTTTGACGTTACTGGCTACAGATTTGAGCCAGAATACCCGGACACGGAACTACAAGAGATGGATGATAAGAGAGCAAGAGAAGAGAGAGAGGCTGAAGTTGCGCAGGTAATGTTATCCGAAGTCAGTGCGAGGTAGAGCGGTCGGAGAAATAGTTCTGTTTCAAATGGAACTGTTGTTTCAACGTTCGGTTTGCGTTTGCGATAGCCTACATTTCACAGGAGAGCATACTGAGACCGTAAGAATACACACTGAGCTATAAAAGCACATTTATCGTTGTTTTTCCATAACATTTCTAATTGCCCCGTTGACTTCTATTGTAGCCCAGTGAGAGCCTACAGGAAATCTGTAGCGAACTCAATACTGGACCGATCAGCGAAAAAATGGACTTCATGGGTCAGGTTCATGGAAGACGGACCGCAAATAGGGTCCAAGGTCCAAAATAGCGAACTTACCCTTTAAGGGGACTAAAGTGAAGGGACTTAAGTGATTACATGAAATACTAGTTCTGTTATCCCGCTTAATAGGTATTATTGCAGGATGTAAACTCCCAATGAAACAAATTGGAACATCTTATATACTGTACTAATAAACAGCCTACTTCACAAATATTAATTGAAACGCATGTCCTTCATCTGTTTGTAAAGAAATACACACTAGACTCACCTCTCTACAAAGCTCTCTACAAAATAGATGTAGCAGAGTTATTGTGCCCGGCGCTGTTAGGCTTGGCAGTGCAGACAGCAAGTTTGAGGTTGATTCTGGAGCTGTCATTTGTTTAGATTGTGTAAACTGCAGGGTACCTGATATGCTTTGGGAATTTGGCTTCGAATGCAGATTTGGTCATGGAACCTTCCTGGTTTGTCTGGAGAACATCTATAAGAAGATAACGGGAAAAGAGGTGAAGTACGAGGCTCTAATGGGCAAGCCCAGTGAACTGACCTACCACTATGCTGAGTACCTCATCAGAGACCAGGCTGCGCAGAGGGGATGGAGAACCCCCATCACATCACTGTATGCTATTGGGTAAGACTAGGTCCACTTTCCTCTCAAAATGTATCTCCTTCCAAACAAAAAACACCCTTGGGGCTCTATCTTACACTCGGCGGGAAGCGGCAGTAACCCAAACGCAAGTGTCTTTGCTAGTCTCAGACCGGCGCAGTCAAAAAACTGTCATTTTACTGTCCGGGGTTCTCGTTGTTTAACTAGCAAGCAAACTTGCGTCCACCTGGGCAGGATGGTCTTAAGATGAGGTGTGGTCAGGTGCTTTTTTGGCGTAGTGCTATTTTGAGGCAGCACAAAGCGTTTGCGCTAAAACCACCACAAACCTGGTCTTAGGTCATGTCGCAGTTGTTTCAATGTTATTTTAACGGCGCAATATTAAGATAGTAGCCTAATATGCGTCTACATAGGCGGGTACACCCTCCTGTCTGTTACACGCACAGGAGTGTGCACAAACATGCATAAAAATATCAAGATTACAATGTGAAATATTATTTTGGGTATATCAAAAAATGCGTAGTAATAAAAGGGTCCATCGGTCAAGGACCACGTACCTGTCCCTCAGCAAAGGGGAATGCCACCGAATGTCGAAATGCACAGTGAACTTTGGATTTCCTTATACATGTGAAAGTTAAGGGAGCCCACTCCATCAACATCCAGCCATCCATGTATTTGCAAATTGTCCTGGATCAAGCTATGACTCTATATTGGCCAATAGTTCCTGCAGTCTTCCGGGGGGACAATTTTCTATTAGTGGACTACACTATCCATTAAAAACTTTGCTGATAACACCTATATCATGCCTATAACAACGCGTGAAATGTCATTCAATCGAAAAATCACGAAAACACGCGGACATTTGGAGTGCTGAAAATGCGCTTCAAATGTCTGGATCATAAGACAGGTGGAACATTACAATACAGCCCTCTTCATCTACACCCTCTAAGTAAATGGAATGGTTTTGATTAAAAAACCTTTTCCAGTGAAGATTGCATTTATTGTTTTTCAAATAACCTATGGTCCCGGGGATTCACTGTGCATAAGGTTTTTCCAATACGGTTAAAAAATTTAAATTTAACAATTTTTAACTGAATTTTAACCCTATTCTTCGTTCTTCATTTTCTTTTAAAGGGTAACTACACTCTAGATCACTTTTTTTTTTCCGCTGTAAGTGTGTTTGTATGCCTACCTTATAATGAAACTTATTCATGCATTCTGTTATTTCAACAATTCTGAAATAATATTGTCATATTATATATCATAAGCGTCTTTGTGCTGCCCCTAATGGTTGAAATTTCCTTTCTGCTCCCCACACTGCCCACGCCCCAATCGTGATATCAGAGTACCTCTTTGGAGGTACCTCTACGTCAGGGGTCTTTAACCTTATCCCGCAAGGGCCGGTGTGGGTGCGGGCTTTTGTTCCAACCAAGCAGTAACACACCTGATTCTACTAATCAATCACTAGAGTCTTTGCTAAGGACCTTGATTAGTAGAATCAGGTGTGTAACTGCTTGATTGGAACAAAAGCCCGCACCCACACCGGCCCTTGTGGGATAAGGTTGAAGACCCCTGCTCTACGTCATATGGATACTTGTTGTCGCCCAAAACAGAAACAGCCAGCACCTGATTGGTTAGACCCGCTACGTTACTTTCGTTTCGCCTCCACGTTTTTAAAACGGAACAACGTGGCGTCCTGTTCAATTCTCTTATTCCACCTAAATAGTCCACTAAAATATGTTTCTGAAAATATTTGAGGTGAGAAATAGGCCATGCAGTTGCTGAATCTTGATTCATATTTGATGTGCAATGTCTAGTTTGACAGTTTGATCCGAGTTATACAAAATCATTTGTACAATGTACCTTAATTCATGCAAATGATGATGGACACAGCTCCTCCGCCCCCACCCCTCTCCCTCGCTCACCCCACAAAATATTTTTCAAAATTATGTAGTAGGCAGAGACAGGCTGAGACAGTGGGTGTAGTTACTCAGGTTTACCAGGTTTTCATACTTTCAGAAATTAAAACCCAGCTGATTTCACCTGTTATTCCACAACTGAACAAAACTATTTTAAAGAGAACTAAGAGTCTAATTAAGGAAAATAAACATTTTCAACAATTAGAAATTAAAACAAATTTGCAAGACAATACACAATTCATTCTGAGACTTGTAATGCCATATATTCTCTGCATGCACACTTCAACTTTGGGCATGAGCAGGTCTGTTTCACCAGCGGCAAATCGCTCTCATATTAGCAATCCACCAAGGTGTTAATTCAGGTAGCTTTTAAAGGGAATGAGAGATGACACTCTGATTGGTTTATTGTATGTTATGCCCAAGACTAGGGGTGGGTATCGTTTCAATTTTATCGATTCCGATTCCGATTCCGATTCCGCTTATCGAATCCGGTTCTTATTGAATCTTGGTTCCGATTCCAATATTTTTTGGAGAGAAAAAAAGAACACATTTCAAGAACAAAAATTAGCCTAAAGGCTGAGGAATAAAAACGTCATTAAAAAGTCTATTTTAAAGATGTATGGAATGTAGCACACGCTGTTTCTTTGCAAATTATGTATTATAAACCAAATTGACAGAATTAATGGAGCAGTGTTTTTTTTTTTCTCTCAACCCGACTTGATCAAATGAGTCAAATGAAAGTCCGAAGTTCTCTTGTCCGAGAAAGCACGCTGTATCCACTATCGATTGACAACGCAAACAGGTGACTGTTACTATTGAGACCAATCTTCCGGCGTGCGCTGCGTGCTATTGATCTCAAAGCTGCATGCATGCCAAGCTTGTGAGAGACTAGTTAACGTTACGGTCGCGTCTATTCTGTTCAATAGCATCAGTAATATCACAGTACAGATATTCAATGCATTGATAAATTGGGAGCCAACTGCACAACCGCGAGTTATCCGTGTGACTTATCGAGGGGGAGGTGTATATGGATATTGCTGTGAATAACCAGATATCAATAATGCATTTTGCATACCTAAACGGAGTAGACTCAACCGTAGCAAAGGGATGTAACCCCTTCACCACAAATCTTGTCACCGCTCGGTGACATTCATCCACTTTCTCCTTGCTCATCTTCCCCTTCATGGCTAAAGTGAAATGAGTTTCTGTACAGGAGGGTCTCTGGGGATTAACCGGAGGTGGAGGGGTGCTCTGACTGCTCTATGAACTCGTATCTAAGAAAAAAATATATTATTAGAATAATTTGTAGACATCATTCGTTTAATATAAAAGGCGAATGTCAGCTCATCTGTGTTTTGTACCTGAGCGTGAGACGTTGCTACTGCTAGCGCTAACGTATTCCTTCAGATTCACGCCGTGTTGAAGCAAATGCTTCGTCATGTTGGAGGTGCTTCCTCCCTTGCACGAAATAACCTTACTGCAGGTGTTGCATTTTGCCGTGTTGCTATCTTTTTTAGTGAAGCTAAGCCAAACTTTCGAACGTTTGCTGCGGTCAGCCATGACGGTCGATCCAGAATGTAAACAGTAGCAATGTGCTTTGCTAAGTCGCTGACGTAATGCGTAACAAATGATGTGACGTTAGGTCCACGTAGCAGGTCCTGGCAGATAAGTGAAACTTATGGACTGTAAAAAGCTCACTGCAATTCACTCGGGAGCGCGACTGAAATGTATGCAACAGTTAGGAACTGAGAAGCAGAATCGAAATCCACGTGTCTTAACGAATCCACGGTTCATGGAAATTTGTTAGCGGTTCCAACTTGGAACCGGTTCTTGATACCCAACCCTACCCAAGACACATCGATAATTAATGAAGAGACTAAGTTTAGCTAAGTTTGAGCCTTGCATCTTACTTTGCGCTCAAATTATCCACTGTCTAACTAGCAAAAATGCAGTTGGACACTAAATGCACTTGCGCCATGCGTTTTAGATCATGCACTAAGATCGTCAAGATGGAGCCCTTGGTGTTTTGTGGTGGTGCTCGCTAGTCCAAAACTGTTCAATTACGTAAAAAATGTGGCAAGTGCCTTTTTGTGTGAGAAACTTCCTCATTGCATATTCAAGGACAGCATGGTCTGCTTGCTTTATTTTAAACGTCGACTTCTGAATTCTCTTTCCTTTTGGCTTCGACCAGGGACAACCTAATGACCGACATCTATGGTGCTAACATGTACAACCGCTACCTTGAAGAGAGGGCTGCAAGGAAAAGCTCCAAGGCTGTGGCTAAGGTGGCAGCTGGTAACCGGTCCTCCACCACGCTGCCCCAGGAGGATGACATGGACAATGCCTGGGAGAGCGAGCTGGCACCCCCCTCTGCCACCTCCTGCAAATCCATCCTGGTCTGCACCGGTGTTTACAACCCCCACACTGAGGTGCTGCCGGACGCCAGCCAGGCCATCAAAGAGACCGTGTTCCATGGACACCGTGACTTCCGTTTCGACCCCGCACTGGTAGAGCCGGGCCACATTGTGCAGGATGTGGACGCAGCCGTGGAACTCATCTTCCAACGGGAGAATGTTTTGATCCAATAACGCTTTTTGAGGAGGGCGTTTTTCGGATCATCTTCAGATGAAGGTGGAAAATAATTTCAGACCATCTCCTCCCAAGTCTTCGAACAAAAACAAAGAAACAATGCCCATACATGAGACCGTACGTGCACATTCATCCATGAGACCGTACGTGCACATTCATCCATGAGACCGTACGTGCACATTCATCCATGAGACTGTACGTGCACATTCATCCATGAGACTACGTGCACATTCATCCATGAGACTGTACGTGCACATTCATCCATGAGACCGTACGTGCACATTCATCCATGAGACTGTACGTGCACATTCATCCATGAGACTGTACGTGCACATTCATCCATGAGACTGTACGTGCACATTCATCCATGAGACCGTACGTGCACATTCATCCATGAGACCGTACGTGCACATTCATCCATGAGACCGTACGTGCACATTCATCCATGAGACCGTACGTGCACATTCATCCATGAGACCGTACGTGCACATTCATCCATGAGACCGTACGTGCACATTCATCCATGAGACCGTACGTGCACATTCATCCATGAGACCGTACGTGCACATTCATCCATGAGACCGTACGTGCACATTCATCCATGAGACCGTACGTGCACATTCATCCATGAGACCGTACGTGCACATTCATCCATGAGACCGTACGTGCACATTCATCCATGAGACCGTACGTGCACATTCATCCATGAGACCGTACGTGCACATTCATCCATGAGACCGTACGTGCACATTCATCCATGAGACCGTACGTGCACATTCATCCATGAGACCGTACGTGCACATTCATCCATGAGACCGTACGTGCACATTCATCCATGAGACCGTACGTGCACATTCATCCATGAGACCATACGTGCACATTCATCCATGAGACCGTACGTGCACATTCATCCATGAGACCGTACGTGCACATTCATCCATGAGACCGTACGTGCACATTCATCCATGAGACTGTACGTGCACATTCATCCATGAGACTACGTGCACATTCATCCATGAGACTGTACGTGCACATTCATCCATGAGACTGTACGTGCACATTCATCCATGAGACCGTACGTGCACATTCATCCATGAGACCGTACGTGCACATTCATCCATGAGACCGTACGTGCACATTCATCCATGAGACCGTACGTGCACATTCATCCATGAGACCGTACGTGCACATTCATCCATGAGACTGTACGTGCACATTCATCCATGAGACTGTACGTGCACATTCATCCATGAGACCGTACGTGCACATTCATCCATGAGACCGTACGTGCACATTCATCCATGAGACCGTACGTGCACATTCATCCATGAGACTGTACGTGCACATTCATCCATGAGACTACGTGCACATTCATCCATGAGACTGTACGTGCACATTCATCCATGAGACTGTACGTGCACATTCATCCATGAGACTGTACGTGCACATTCATCCATGAGACCGTACGTGCACATTCATCCATGAGACTGTACGTGCACATTCATCCATGAGACTGTACGTGCACATTCATCCATGAGACTGTACGTGCACATTCATCCATGAGACCGTACGTGCACATTCATCCATGAGACTACGTGCACATTCATCCATGAGACTGTACGTGCACATTCATCCATGAGACTGTACATGCACATTCATCCATGAGACTGTACGTGCACATTCATCCATGAGACCGTACGTGCACATTCATCCATGAGACTGTACGTGCACATTCATCCATGAGACCGTACGTGCACATTCATCCATGAGACTGTACGTGCACATTCATCCAGGTGGATGCGTTTTAAATTATGCAACAAAAAGGAGTATCCAGAAGGAACATCTAGACATGATTTCAGGGCATTGAAGCAGCTCCTTGAGGTTCATCTGCAACTTTCAGGTGTACTAAAAAGCTGTGGTGCAGTTTTAACATGCTGGAAATCCCATGCTCTACAAAGTGTTTCAGCTCTATCCTGAGAAAGTTACTTCTGTGTCAAGCACATGGACACTTCAGAGTACATGATTCTGTGCTATCCCTCTATCAGGTCCAAAAATTTTAAATGGAATAGCAAAGGCAAGAATATAGTAATGAAAATATTGTGTTCTAATTATGTTAAATTGTAATTAATAGTACATATTTTATTGTAACTTACATTAATGACTCACATTAACTTTAACAGTACATGGTATGATACTTTTTTTTACATTTTATTAATTCGTTTTTAATTCCAATGTTTGTTGAATTTCCATAGGCAAACTCAGTGTAATTACTGCTCTGTAATGTTTGACGTGTTAATATTTTTTTTTAAATGTTGTAATTCTTTATGAGCCAGATATTTCAGAAACTTGCAAATTTGTTACAGTAATGACTAGTGGAAGAGGTTGACATGCCAAACTTGCAAAGTTGGAGAAAACCTGAAATATCTTACCCTTTTATTTTTATTGATATTTTTCTTACTCATAGCAGTTAATAAGGAAAAACTGCAATGAAAATTACTGTAGTAAAATTTTCTGTGCAATTGTCTTTTTTAATGTTTTTTCAAATGTTTTTAATGTTCTGATATCATGAAACAATATGCTGAGGGGCAGGTCCAATATTGACTGGAACCACAGATATTTCCAGTTTGGAAATGGTGACAAAACCTGTTATTGTTGAACTAGCTGTTGCACTGAATGAACATCTATGTCTTACAGACCTGAACTGGGTACGTTAAATGTACATGTGCATTTTCTGTGCAATTATTCTGTTTATAGGAAAGTTGGTTTCTGTGTTCCCACACTACAGTGACATGCTGTGTACAAATTCAATATTGTTGTATCTCTTCAAACTTGCTAAATGACAGGGCATTTGCCACGTCATCAGCAGGTTTTACATTTTTATATTCACTCCAACATAGATTAGATTCATGCACATAGATTCTGAAATAGTCTGATGATTTAGGTTCATGTAATGCAGTCTGCAGTGGTTACATGTAGTGCAATTACTCAGACTGTCTGTGAAACTGATTATTAGATTGTAACATTAAGAAATTACATGTATTATTTATTTTTATTAACATTTGAGGAGTATACTGGAAAAAAAAGTATTTTTTAAATTCAAATGCTCTGTTATTAAAAAAAGCACTGCCTCGGACACGAATGTTCTTTGTTGAAGTGGTTTATTCAAATAATTTGATATATTTATGTCAAAGATTTCCACTTATGAATCGGCATCAGATTGTAAATTAACAATCATTTGGGAAGTGGCCACCAAAATCCATCTGATTTCATTTGAAGGGGTACAGCTTCAAATTAAATTCCTGACACAAAACCATTTACAAAGCTGTAGAATTATTAAAAAACATTAAGCACTTTGCTCAAATACAATGGCTATCTTATACTCTTGGGTCTTTTATGACTTGAGGTTTCTGTACTTAAGTTTGTCGGGTTACTTGTTCAGGACCGTTTTTGAGGCTCCAGCTGGTCCTATTTGGAATGGCTGAACACATAGCCGGACAGTGTCTGAAAGCTGCACACTAGGGGGAGGAGGACTATGGGCTGGTCCTTGATCACAGCATTCTTGCCAGTTGGTTTCATTTTCTCACTGAAAGTTGCTTTTGCTCATTTCTATTCAGTCTTCCATTGTGAAGACACATACAATTACCTTGCCTGGTTGCTAAGGCCAGACCAATTCAGGCCTGGATCAAATGTGTATTCAAATTACTTTAACTCTTTAGGTGCCGGTACAGTTTGTACACTCCTACAGATGCCTGAGTATTTTCTACCCAATATGTTACTACCCAAAACATGTAATCATATGTAAGAATTTTTTGTTTTTTTCTGAATATTGGTGAAATTTAATTTAAAATGGCAGTGATTTGCAGGAATTTTACTAGTGTCTGAAGGATTAAAGTACTTAAAATAAAATAAAGAATTTTACCCAGGATTGGTCCCATAAGCCTATGAGACAATGTCAATTGTGGAAGACAAGCCACATCACAAGGGTGAGGCCTGGGTTTTTCTAGGGTCTAAAAATGCATTCTGGAGGTCAGAAACAAAAGAAGAGATGTAGGGCACAGAAAAGATAAGAAATCATGCTTTTACATTTCTATCCACCTTTACCATCCTCAATGCCACATTCAAAGATGTTGGTCTATTCTGACATTACACAAGACCAATGTGGGTCTTTTGCACTGGCAGGGAAGTGTCCTGCCTACCACATTCAAGAATGATAATACAAAACCCCAGCTCCCTCTGCTGCTGGAAGAGGATAAAATGGAGACACATTTCTAAATATAGTTCAATTAATGAGCTTCACATTTATGTGTGCCAAATGTTGGACACACAGATTTGATTGTATCGAATGAAACCCCTGGTGTTAACAGGTTAGCACTGCAAAACCCAGTCCTGAGGTTAGCATACTCACTGCAAAACCCAGTCCTGAGGTTAGCATACTCATTGCAAACCCAGTCCTGAGGTTAGCATACTCATTGCAAACCCAGTCCTGAGGTTAGCATACTCATTGCAAACCCAGTCCTGAGGTTAGCATACTCATTGCAAAACCCAGTCCTGAGGTTAGCATACTCATTGCAAAGGGTTGTGTGGAGACACTATAAGAGACACACCAGGCCCGTGACTGAATATGATCCCTTCACCCCTTTGAGGGCGCATATTTGAGTCAACTTCGTCTAAAAGCTTTTGATTGGGTGACTTTTTCTCACAAATGGGGGCACTTAAAATCCCAGGATGAAACCCTTATTTCCAGGGTTTTGTTGAGGGGATTCAGGAGCACACTCATCCACAGAACTGTCATCCGACAATTTCAGGAAGTAAACCAGAAGTAAAAACTACAACTTGTAGTACAAGAGCGGGACATATTATCAACTACTCTTTTTATTTTTGTTAATTCTATCTTCATTCATTATCTACACTTTGTAACCATTGTGTAAACTGATTGATATTCTCAATAAAAAAAATGTAATATTACAAACTACTTCTTCGCTAGTTTGGAAAGAGTTTTGCTGGATTTTTTTTGCACACTGCTTGCAAAGTGAGGGGACAGGGCGCAAAGTAGACGGGTCTGAGTGGACAGGGGGCAGGGAACAGGGATCACATTCGGTCACGGCCCAATTTGTGCATAAAATTTATCTCAAGAGCTCCCTCCACTGGACAGTGTTTCATAAGCTAGCAGTTCCCTGAATAATACACAATTGTACTGGCTAATAATGGCATAAATACATTCAGGGAATTTTTCATTAAAACAGGGCTGTAATGTTAATTATCTCATCAAACCACTCTAAACATGGCATACACAGAGTAACAATAGTGTAACCAGAAAATAATTTTCTTCAGAAACTGTCATTTATTCAATATAAACAGAAATAATTTAGAGAATTTACTCAAAATACAGACACAATAAAATATGATTAATAAAAGTGACTGGCGTATAAACAAGCTTATCAACAATGCATGTTTATACACGTATTCTGACCTGTTTTTAAACAAACCAACAAACTGTCATCAGTCCTGTTCCTACCTTTGAGAGAACAAGCATGAAAGGCACTCAATTAAAACAAAGAGAATATATGTCACCTTCTCTATCATTATATTACATACATTTTCAAGTAAATTGAATCTCAACCAACCACAGTATGCATATAGTATTAAAATTACAATATTTTGTTTTTGATTTGTATTTTAATAATCATCTACCATACAAAATAGAAACTAGAAAATAGAAACAGATTTACAGTAATATAATTCCTGATATCTGCCTTCTATTGCTAATGCAATATGAGACCACTCTAAAAAAATTTTTTTACATGAAAATGATTCAAATCCATAAAGGCAACCTTTGTCTTACTTAGCAAGGAAGGTAGAAAATGAGATAAACACTACAACAATCCACTCCAACTGCCTGTTAAGTTCCAAAATGCAGAGTACATTGTTCCAAACATGTCATAAAAAAATAACCTTCAACTTGACAGATATGTTGAAATTACTTTTCTCATACAAATATTTTTGCACATACTGTTTGTGGTCATCTTCACAAGAGAGTTCTCAAAGGTTTCATATTTATGATATTCATGTTTTAATTCCTACATGACTTTGAGGTATGCTCATAGGCAGTGTTAAGTTACAGAGAAATACCGCTTCTCCACCCCATCATTGCCCATACCATTTTATAGGAAGAATCTCAAGTCCAATATTCAGATGAATTACATGGCCCAGTCTACTGCACTTACAAGGTGATTCCTCTACCTGACAACCAGTGTTGGCAATGATTCATTTCAGACTGACATGTCATTGCACTTGATTGTAATAATACTCATAATGGTGTCTTTTATTCAAAAAGTCACATTTCCTGTCAGCAGCTACAAACCATTTCCCCCTAAGTTACACAGGTGTCAACATATGTCAAGCTATTTTTAGTCATCTAGCCACACAGTGAAAATTTTTAAAATATGACATCTCCTGACAACTGAAGCATAAGTAAATTGACTGGCCACAGAGTGCATATATGTAGGAAGCAGGTCCTCCAGGAAAATAAAAAAGGCCCACCAGACAGTGCACCCTTGCACACTGTGGGGAATCCTCACCTCTGTGGCAGTTAAATCAAATTTAACCATGTGGAATATATGGCTCACAATTGAGTGGTAAAATTAATTATGGCACTGACCTCACAGGCATTAGACATTTCCTTTTACCATATGAATAGTTAATTACTGTAACTATTGCAGAAAACACTGAGCAGTTTGGATCACTGCACACTTTTAGAAAGCATCCATCTGTCTTCCTGAAGCAAAATGGTGGTTCCTACAAAATATATTATAAGGGTGCACATGAAACTGTTTTGATTCTTTTCATGAAAGAGCTAAAGTCAAGAAAAGGCAATGCTTAATAAGTTTGAGCTCATGCCATTGAACCACAATATGTAACACATGAATGACGCTCGCCTTAATTTTCACTAAAATTATTTTAAATGAGCCTGCATTGCGTTGTTTCTTTCTATTGAACACTGTTAAGAAAAACTCAAAACTCAAAACTCAGCGTAAACATGCCATTTTCTGTCAATCCGTGGAATTACAACATGGCTAGTGATTTTCTTTCCATGTTTGTGCTTTGTGTGATCATCGCTATCTGGTCATAATTCACTTGTTTGTAGATAAATATTCCCCCTATTGCTACAGTTCCTCTGCCCAGTGCAACTGTTCTTTAAAGCTGCGTGTGCTTCATGGCACATTTTTACTGGCCGTTTTCTGGAAACTTCCTCACACTGGTTTCACTTCTGCTGAGCCGAGCTACTGCTACACTGAAATATAGTGCTGAAAAACTGGTCCCGGTAAAATAATATTACAGAATTAAGTTTTTGAAGATGTATTGCACAGGTTAACTTGTTCTGCCAGCTCAGCAACACACACTAATGCTGAAGATGACATGAATATCCACAGCTCTACAGTTTTACTATGGATTAGGTATCAACATCCACATCCCCAGCCCTCTCCGGCTACATCCTTGCTGTTGAGTTTGAAGCTGTCCGTCACGTTTTCATTGAACATGGGACCACCGTGCCTAAGGATGAGTTCGACAGCCATTTTGTTGAACGCTTCATCCACATTGCTGGAGTTCTTTGCTGATGTTTCTATGGCATGGATGAACTCAAGCTGGTTAGCCATTGTCTGTGCATCTTCAAAGGGGACTTCACGCATCTCTTCCAAGTCAGATTTATTACCTTGACAGAGGTAAACAAGTTAGCAATGAACATGGACATTAAAATTGACAGATTGGGATTGAACAGCTGAAGGGAAAATCCTTCATGGGGGAACAAAAACGAAGCAAATCAACAGGTTATTCACAAAAGACCAGCCTTTTTATGTAGGTTATTACATGAGTCACTCCACCTCAGCAACCTCCGTTTCTTAAAGCTGGAGTACGCAACTTTTTTTTATAGAAAAATATCATGGAACGGTTATGCTTAGTTGGTATCAATCATAGAAAGAACTGTTCTGAGAGAAATCCAGCACCATACACCGTGTTTATATCCTCAAATTCTGCATTCTAAAACCAGCAATTCGGCCCGAATTTTGTTTTCAAAACAAAGTGGCTTATGACCATGAACCGTAGAACCAATCAAAGAGATAGGCCGGTTCACATCGCAAACCAATCAACAGTGAGATTGACCTTGCCAGTTCACCAGCTAGAAATTTCACAGTGACCGGCGCTATTTCACGCAAAGAAACAGAAAAGGGAATTGGATAAAGCTCGCTCGAAAACTGGAGTAAACAGACGGTGGCGAGATGTTCGGGAGCAAATAGGTTTAAAGACAGATGTGGAGTTCCCATATTCTACTGGAGGTAGGTCAAAAGTTTCAACACAAATTTACTGGGACTTTCTGCTTGCCAGCCAACTGTAATTACCTATAATGAATAGTAGCTAGGTTGCTATTATTGATAACGGGACTTTATTCGGTAGCTAGTTCTTGGAAGAAGGAAATGTTTGTTAAAGTTATATGTCGTATATATCGCGTTAGCTAAAACCGGCTACTCGGCTATAAGTTACCATGCATACCAGCTGTAGCCAGATAATGCCTGGTTCACACTAACGCTACACAAACTCAGTGTTATGCAACAACTCTGCAACAACAGGAAAGACTCTTTACCTGGACTTTTAGATGACATTTTTACTGTAATGTTAGCTATACCAGTCTGTAATCCTCCAATGTGCAAGACTTGCACATTCACAACGAGGTCTGTGGAAGCAATGAGGTGGGGGGTGTGTCTCTTTCTCTGCGGGCCGGGCCAAAGGATATTATGACTTTGAAATGTTTTGACAACAAACGCGACCGTTGGGAAAAACTTGCGCACTCTAGCTTTAACCTGGAAATAATTGCCAACCCTGGTGAAGTTGAAATCCACTAGACTGGTCCAACATGAGGGGACTCACCGATTAAAAGAGGAACAATGTTGGAGCCTCCATATTTCTTCACATCTTCCATCCACTTGGGCACAGACATGAAGGAGGCCTTCTTAGTGATGTCATAGGTAATGATGGCACCATTTGTGCTACGATAGTAACTCTGTGTGATGGTGCGGAAACGCTCCTGCCCAGCCGTGTCCCAGATCTGCAGCTGAGGGTCAACATGACTCGTACAATCACCTGACTGGCCACACTTTCTACAGACCTCCTTCTGAGTTTGCATACACATATCACAGCACACTTAGGGATCAGAGGTCAGGAGTCAGGCTTGGGCCCACTAATCACATTCAAGGCAACACTGAGCCACCCGCCCATCCCCAGGTCTCATCCAAACAGAGTGCACAATAATACAAATGTGCCAGAGAACTGACTCAGCACAAAGGCTCAATGGGGATTTAACACAGCTGCATATCCATGGCACAAATGCTGCCTGGAGACCTGCAAACACTCACACAGAGAACCTGGTGAACTCTGTTCACAAACAGTCCACACTTAATGTGTCAGTTTGGTCGTTTTGAAATAATGCCGCCTGAGTGTTTTTACAGTATTTCATCTAGCCAAATTGTAGCTTAAACATGTAGCTTTTTAAAAGCAATTTATGTATTAAGTGCAGTACATGATTTTCTAGTTTGAAATACTACGATGTACACTGGAAAAATAAAAAAACAAGTCTGTGCAAGTTACATTTTTTCAGTTCAAAATATAATGGTGTAAAGAATATGCTATGACATTCTACCACCACAACACATAGGATAAAGATGGAAGCTGTTTTTCCAACTCCATTTCTCATTAACCTAAGCTTTATGGGTGAGGTATTATTTACAAAATGATCACAGTATCTCCTGCTCTCTAGCTGTCCTTCTCTCACACACATACAACGGTTTGCCAAGCAGGAAGTTGCGGTCGATAAATGTTAATTTGCAGTATGTAGAACAAATAAAATATAAAACTCAAACGACTGCTTTTAAGTAGTACATGAAAGCTACTAAAGCTAAATTGTAATTACATTTTGATTGCACTACATATTCTGTGCCGGCTTGGTTATTTCAATTATCTTGACTCTATTGCGCAATTCCTCCTGCAATGTTGGCAGATACTGTCATTCAGATTGCACATGAACCAAAGGTACTAGGGTCAGATTCCTATGTGCGTAACGTTACAGGCACTAATCATTCAACAGAGATGAGAAATTAACTACTGCTAAACATGTTATCTTTGATAAATACACGTTAGTTCCTGTGATACATGTTACATAAAGGATAAAACAATAAGCAAAAATATATATGTTGGCTAACTTAAGTAATTCAACTGCTCTATCAGATTTAAAATGGTAATAGTCACCTTTATTTACAATAACAAAGACAATAACACTGTTGTCATTGTTGGATAACGTTAGCCTGTAGAACAAACATAGAATCAAAAACCATCTTTTTACCAGAAACGAAATTGGGTCACAGCAACAAAAGTTATCGAAAATATAAGTTCGAAAGACAAAGCAAAATCTGCAAAGGAAAATAACAAACCAACCTTGACTCTCTTTCCTTGAATATCCATAGTCTTCATTGTAAAGTCCACCCCAATTGTATTTCCTTGTCTCTCGATAAATATGCCAGTTTTGAAACGTTGAACTACGCAAGTTTTGCCCACCCCGACATCTCCAACTAAAACTATTTTGAAGACAAAATCGTAGTTATCATCGTTCTCAATTGATGTCATATCTGTAGCGACTGTTTTGAATGTAGCTAGCTAAGCTGCCAGAGATATGTATATCATGTGCTGTTACTTAACAACGAGCTAGTTAACCAGAAGTTGATTTGTGTTTATAAAGATGAAACTGACGTGGATGTACTCACACCGGCGGAATTGCCAACGCGGAAGGGACAAGAACAGATACGGTCCTTGTAGGTATCCTAGCGCCATGCCTGTTTCGTTTAACAGGAAAAAGATAGAGCACTTGCACATTGGTGCCCTACGTCGTAGGCAGAAAGAGGTCCACTATACAGCTGTTTTCGAATAACAGTGCTTGTAGTCAAGAGGATGTTAGTTAGCTACGTGTCCTGTTACATAAAGACATTTATATATTCAAAAACGTATAGCAGGTTAATGTGTATAATAAAGTGAACTTTAAAGGATATCAAAAAAGTAACAAAAAAATATTTAATATTGTTATTATTATTATTAGTAGTAGTAATTAGTAGTAGTGTTCATAATAATAATAATAATTATTATTATTATTATTATTATTATTAGTATTATTATTATTATTATTTCATTGCTGTTCTTGTTGTTAATTAGGTTAGCTTGTATTTCGGAATTCTTTTTCTTTTTTTTTTACAACACATACGGTTTACATTTCTGCAGTATTTACTCCATGCAGAAGGTGGCGATACTAACAGGGCCTTGGCTTTGCGTTTCCTCTTTTTGTTTGAAAATGGAATATCAGCGGAAGTAGGCGACGAAGCGCGAAAATCAAAAATAAGTTCGGCGAGGCATAAAGGCAGGTAATAAATATACTTACAACTAATGTAACCCAACAAAACAAATTACTTCAAGCTAAACCGATACCATTCAGTAAAATAATGTTTGTTTTAAAGTTTTTGAACTGCCAGCTAATTTTACTATTGTAAGTTAGTTAGTTAGCCCCGCTAACATTATCGTCAGGATGACGTTTGAATAACAGTTAATTGGTTGTAAGGTTAGCTAGCTGGTTAACGTTAACTCATGAGCTGATTCATCATTGGTGACTGTATCGTTATCAGTCTTTCTAACGTTAATTCAGTCTATCTAGCTTGTAAGCCAACAGTCCCTACGTTAGCTTGTTAGATAACGTTAGCTAGTATCCCCCCTCTAAGCACAAACGTTACGACAGTTGTTTGCAAAGGACCGGTAACGTTAGCTAAGGGTGGCCTTGACTCTTTGAATCTAATGAGTTTGAATAACTAGAAAGCTCTTGCAATTTTGCAGTAATTATTAGCTTATACCTTACGGTATAAGTCATGCAAAATATGCATTAATACATTCATGCTAGCCTCATACAACATGAGCAATATGCTTTTAATTTAGATGTTGATATGTCTAACGTTACAGAACAATGACGGAAAATACCTTCCCCATCTGCAAAGTGGATGTCCTCGTACAGTTTTTTCGAAATGAGGTCTTAACTGGCCAGGAGGCAAAACATTTTAATAAAAATGACATAACTCCGACCCCAAAGGTAGGTGGAAAATTAAAAAAAACACACAGGGCACGATATAAAGACAATTATTTTGCCGTTTAAAAATATTTCTGCATAGCTGGGCATACCATTAGACCTCCTGTCACAATTACAGTGGTCTATATGTCTATATATATATATTTGTGGTCTAATGCAAGAATATACAGTTCAAAGCATCTTATACTGCAGTGTTGTGTTTCCAGAGGCTGTATATCTGAAGTTCTGAACAGATTAATTTTTATCGTTTTTGTGCGTAATCATAAATGTAAACATACATTTTTATGAAACTGAAACATACAGCCAAGATCCCAGCCATTGTAAAACCAGCATGTCACCAGAAACCTCTATCTAAAATATCCGTAATCACACACAAAACTTTGGGCCAATTGTAAAGCTCACTAAAACTGAAATGATAAAAACCCCAGAAAGTGAACTACCCTTTTAGTGTATGTTTTAGATACACTTACATATTAGTTGGTTATGTGTGAAAAAAGATGATGCAAATAGGGTATTATTTGCATATTAATTTGCAGTGGCATTTTGTGTAACTCTGTTGTAGCCGGATGCAATTCAGAAACTCTACATGAGAATTTTACAGATCCTGTATCACATCAGGCCAGAATGTCATTACGTGGTAAGTGTTACTTCAGCCAATAAAATAAGTGCTGCTGCAAAGCATCATTGGTGCGATGGCTACTGTCATTTCATTAATTCATGCTGTAATTTAGACAAATATCGCAATGATGGAAACATTTTGAACGCAAGATAACTTGGAAACTACTTCCCTTCCATGTCAAATCTTGTGTATGTTACACTTGCGTATAATTCACTGTCCCCTTCTTGATATGAAATTCCACAAAACGACATATCTATATATAGTGGAACAGTAATTACTACTATGATTGTCCTTGGCCCTCAGAATACCATGACATTTAAATGCAAATTTGAAGCAGGTTTTACAGAATTTGCCTAAACAATGTAGCCTACCTTTTTAAGGAGTAAGTGCACTCACTGTCTCCGCCTACTACACAATTTAGAAAAATGCGGGTGAGGGGGAGGGAGACGGGTGTGGGGAGGAGGAGGCGGTGTGTCCATCCTCATTTGCAAAAATTAATTTACAAATGATTTCCTACAACTCGGATCAAACTCAAACTAGACGTTGCAGATCAAATATGAATCAAGATTCAACAACTGAACATTCTCACTGAAATATTTTCGGAAACGTATTATAGTGGACTGTTTAGGTGGAATTTGAGCCTTTATGAACAGTCCCCCACGTTGTTCCATTTTAAAAACGTAGAGCCGAAACCAAAGGTCCGTAGTCCGTCTAACCAATCAGGTGCCAGATATTTCCGTTGTGGTTCATATGATGGGCTTATCCATAAAACGTAGGGTGCGTCCCAATACTCGAAAAATGCATCCTCCTTTCCTCCACTACCACCTCCTCTCCTCTGCCCCGGAAACTGATCATTCTGTCCTAATCTAATGTTGCTGATTACATATTAATTGCATATTAATGGTTACATATTAATGTCTTGACGCAAACCGCAATGTCAAGTACATTGTATACTGTACATGCAACTACTTGTACATGAAACGGACAGGCTGTTTTGCATATGTCCTTGTAAGAGACGAGTGGAGGAAAGGAGATGAGGAGTGAAGTAGTAGAACGAGTAGAATTTGTAGAAATACACACAAATATTATATATAAGATTTAACATTTTAACACCCATAGAGTTACCTCCAAAGAGGTACTCTGACATCACGATTGTTGGGGGGGCAGAGTGGGGAGAATTAGACCGTTAGAGGGGCAGCACCAAGACACTTTTCTACCAGATTCTTCTGATATACAATATTATTTCAGAATTCTTGAAATAACGGAATGGATTTATTTTTTATTTTTTATTTTTATTATTTATTTTTTTAAGTGATCTAGAGTGTACTTACCCTTTAAATGTCTAATCAATGTGCTGTTTTATGCAGATGCCAATTGCTGAGAATGTCCCCACGTTGCAGGAGTGGGTTTGCCCTATCATGAATGTTTATCTCCGCATGTAAGTGTTATAAACAGCTTTTTATCCTGACTCAATCCCTTGGTCATGAGTGTGGAGGTAGTTTCGCTGAAGGACATAAATCGGTGAAGACACTGAAATGTTCTTTGGAGCTTTATTCTAACTGGTATGACTTTTGGATGCTAATTAAATGTTTTTATTTATTTATTTTTTTACCAATACATCAGTGATGCACCCTCCATTTCATAGTTGATTTTAATATTATGCTGCAATAATCCACGTTAAATATGTCTTCTTTCCATATAGGTGCCAGTTTTTGCCAATTTGTCATGTCTATGACTTTCAACTTAATGATCTGCTTAATCCAAGTAAGTAACTTGCTGGATAAGAAATTTACAAGGAATACGTTGTCACCATATACTTTTTGTTAATGTTAAATGTAGTAATAATTGAATTGCAATGGTAGATCATTTACATATTACACTTGTAATTGTGTGTTAATACGGTATTAAATTAGCCGATTCTTTCTTTTCTAAAGACTGAATGTTTGTCGTGTAACGTGTGTGTGTTTTGTGTTTCTATGTGGGGCGATGTTGTTTTTATTTTTTTTGTCTGCAGCCTTAAACGCTTCATGCCCTGAAATACTGTATATGAAATTAAACAAAAATAAAAAAGACGATGCCCTTTCTCCTGGCATGCTGAAGGGGTTGTGCAGTGCTCTGTCTTTATAGTGCTCTCACTGGAGCTCACCTTCCATGCTTCCTATGCTCATATATTTATTCAAATAAAACATTTTAGCTTTGAAATTGTATCGTATATATTATTTGTAATCAGTGCAGTCCTTGCATTTAATCAATGAACACAGAATAAAAAAATAAAAAATAAGCATTCGCAAAGTGATACACTTGTTTGGATTGAACAACCCTTCAATTTTGCAGGAGCCAAACGGAGCATCATCATTTTGAGTGGCATTTACAACTTCTTTCACTTCAGGAAACTCAGGCTAGAGATGATCTCAGAGTACCAGCAGTCATTTGTAAGTGCACTTTAGTTACTTATGCTACCTTGATATAGCTGAATGGTTTTCTTTCAGTTTTGTGAAAAGTAATTGTGATAAAATGGCAGTTTTGCCCCTGAATAATGCATGTAGTGTTTCCCCTAGAATTTTCATTCAAGCCTGGTGGTACGCACCAAAAAACCTCTAAACAGACGCTGCATGCGGGATGGTATATTGGCACGGTCGGCTTCAGTCTAATGGTGCAGCAGGCACCATATTTACGTTTTTGTTCACTCTATATACAAGACTTAAAACAAAGTGATCACAAGGAGAGGATACCCTAAAATACACTGCGTTTATTGCATAAAACTAAGCTGTGTAGCCTACGCTACATTATAATTGACTCCACAATTGCATACAGAGCATCTTTAACAATGTTTAGTGACAAAGAAGATTTTTACATTCAATAAAAATATATTCGATTAAATTACATTAGATTAAATTAAAGTGCCAGGTAGTTGTCATTTATTTCTTAAGCAATGCTACTGTAGGGGGAAAGAATAGGGACACTGGGCATTACTTTGCAGCTTACCAAGGTTTTATGCACCTAGTGCGTTAAATGGTAGCAAAACGCTGGTTTAGCTAGACCCCGCCCCCATTTCTAAAAAATGCCAAAATCTGGGTGTGATAAGGTAATATAGGGGCTGAGCTCCAGGTATAAAACCACGCCCCAGTAATTTCTTTCACTAGTAGCCTATATCTCATTCTCCTTTGGAAAGCACTCACAGCGGCTGTTTTGTTCCACTCTCTAGCTAGCTACTTTCTAAGATAGATACACTAGCTAGCTACTTGCTAAGCTAGACTGAACAACGAACTATCAAAGAACAAGGCACTATCAAGCTAACTATAAAAAATATAGGCTACGATAACTTACTAGAATATTCAAATCGCTCGTTTGCTCTTTCTCCTATTTCCTCTCCACACAGATCAACCGCTGAGATTCGCTTTTATAGCTGGGGCGTAGCCCGCCCTCACTCCAAAACGTCAGGGCGTAGCTTTACAGGTTTCAATTTCGTCACCGGGAGTGATATGTGGATGAAGTTTCTAGCCAATGACAGACTGAACGTGCAGTACCCACCGTTTTACCACTAGAGACACTTTTGAGCCAGATCCTTTGGGTTTACGCTGTTTGCGCTGACTGCAGTAAAATGTCAAGATTTGGAACAGAATCAATCAGTAACACTTAGAAAAAACCAAATGTATCAGTTCTGATCTAAAATAAGTTATTTTAGTGCTTTGTTACCCTTTAATGTTAACAATCCTTTGGCCTTCGCTATCGATTCTAGTAATAACGCGCTGTCAGTTGCCATATGGGGAAATCGTCTTTGGGCGAACAAACTTGTTTAAACTGATTAATCACAACATTGATAGATTATATTTGCTAGCCAACTATGAGAGGCAGTATCCGTATAAAGCTAGCTAGCGTGTTGATTATTTAAATAGAGTTGATGCAATAGTATTATATGGGATTTTGGAGGTAACGTTCTGTTCAACCATATTAATGCAATGATCATGAACATGCGGTAAGGTTGTAGTATTGACAGTGCAAACGAAACAAATACAGTGACGTTGTGGTTCCACAAGAAAATTATAAATATCAGAAACTTACTTTTACTTTGGAGAAGACTCAGTGAAGATAAAAAGGCCAGCAGGTGTCCGGTCCACTCCACTCCATCATTACACGTCCCATATGCTTGCGCTGTGCTGTACTGTACTGCTCCGCAGTAACAGAAAATAAGGCTGACACCAGTGGCACTCATCGTGTCAAGTTTTAGCACAATGGATGACTAGTTTTGGAACAGCGCCATGCAGGGGCTCCCAAGCGCAAATGATTATGAATGGGCTTGGTGTTACTCTTGGCATTAAAAAAATAATTTTGTTGGCTTAGTGGCCCGCCAGGCCTGTACAATTATAGGGGAAACGCTGGCATAAATGGGTATTCTAATTGGTATGCCGTCCTTTGTTACGGATTAGTTGGGCATACCCCGGCCATATCCAAACAACAATGAGTTCGGTTCTTCAGGGTTTCTCACCATTAACTAGAATTCTCAGATTCAATAACCAGTTTTGGACAGTCTATTCATTTAAGCATACACAAATTATTACAACATCACATGGCCACAAAATAAAGAACTAGTTTTGGGCCATTGGGACTCATTTCATCTTAATTTTGTACAGTTAAACATAGCGTGCCCTTTTTATTCTCCCGTTGCAGAGAGCAGACATGGACAAAGCGCAAGCGTACACCAAGGGCATAAAGGAAGCGCAGAGGAAGATCGAGAAGCTAACGTACGTCCTACTTTAGATCTTGCTTAAATTAAAGGGGCAGTTCACCTAACTATTTAATTTTGATATGTTTCTACATAACCAGAGTGCAATCTATCCATCCGAGTAGTTTTTCTGGGCACTCAGGAGTTTTGCAGATCCGCTGCAACTCACCTTGACATCACCCCGATATAACGGACCTCAATGGGTCCAAAGTTTGTGGTGGTCAAAGTGGGAAAAAATGTACATTTCAAAAAATCAACAGCAACGTTTCTTTACAAATATAATGATATGGTTACTCAAACATCCACAGACCTTGTTATCTAAAGTATGCCAACTGTGTACATCCCCGCGAAGTCAACACAGTGTGCCCTAGAATACTGGCGTGCTTTGGTTAAGACTGCACGGATATACGCAGTTGGTGTACTTTGGTAGCAATTTGTTTTTAAAAAAAGCCATGCACAATAAGGTCTGTGGATGTTCGTGAGTAACCATGTCATTATATTTGGAAAGGGATGTTGCTGTTGATTTTTCGAATGTACATTTTTGGCGCTTTGACCACCATAAACTTTGGACCTGTTGAGGTCTGTTCTATCAAAGTGATATGACGGGGAGTTCCTACGGATATCTACAAAACTAGTGAGTTCTCAGCGAAACTACCTGGATGGATAGATAGCACTCCGGGTATATAGAAACATACGAAAGTTTAAAAAAAAATTGGTGAACTACCCCTTTAAGCTTTTTAACGACGCAAATTGTGATGAACTGCTGATCCTCTGCCTCACTCAGGACCATCCCACCAGAGCAACAGGCCGAAGCCAAGGAGCTGGCTGCAACCCTGTCTGAGCTACAGAGCGCCACGGCACACCAGTACCAGGAAGTGGTCAGTGCTGAAACCAGTCGTACTTGCAGTCCTACCTGTAACATTACATTACAGGCATTTAGCAGACGCTCTTATCCAGAGCGACTTACACAGGATTTACATGGTATCCATTTCTACAGCTGGATATATACTGAAGCAATGCAGGTTAAGTACCTTGCTCAAGGGTACAACGGCAGTGCCCTACCTGGGAATCGAACCTGCAACCTTTCGGTTACAAGCCCAGTTCCTTACCCATTATGCTACACTGTAAGTGTCAGAATAATTCCTTGCTGCCTTTCCACCTTGTTAATGTATAGGCTGTCATTTCAGAACACAAGGAATGAACAGATTGCAGAGTGGAAAACTGAAATTGCTGAAAGGTCCCAGAAACTGGTAAGTGGAGCAACTGTAGCAATCAGCAATGATTCTGTGATTATAAAGGATAAAGTGTGACATGGCAAAATTATTTAATTAGTTAATCGGGACAAATAGCCAAGTGGTGAACATTAAAAGAAATGTGTGGTGTTAGAAACACCTGTCTGTAATTGTAGCAATCTATATTTATATAGAACCATACAATATTTACAAGGAACATAGAATCTATCCAGACCCACTTAATTCTTGGCCATAGAACAAACCGCCCAGTGGTGTATTCAAAAAAAGAGAATACTTGTGTAAGAGAGCTGTCTGCCCTGCTCTTTAAATGAAGAACCTAAACATGATGTTACCGTTTCACCTACAGACTCAGAGGAAGGTAGATGTGGCCATGCTGAAGGAGGATATCGCTAAGCTCAAGTCCCAGATCGTGGAGTCTCCAGAGGAGCTGAAGAATGAGATGGAGAGAATGAAAGAGAATGTGAAGAACATCAAGCTGTCTAAAGTAGGAATGCTGCTGATTTCACAAATTCAAATTCCCCCTTCAGACCATGTGCAAGAGAATGATTTTTTAAGTTACGTTAAGTATAAATAACCAGATAGAATAACTGCTATGATACTATGCCTATTTTATTGTGTTGACTTAAAACTTTTAGATTTTTACTATATCCTGAAAGTAACAAAATGGTCTTCCCCAATGGGAGGATTTGGTGTTGGTCATTTGGAAAAGTTTTGTTTTTGCAACATAGTGATTTACATTTTATTGACCACATATATCAGATAAAGATATCCAATTTGTCAGCTATACCTGACCTGAGTGGACACAGGGCCTTTGAAATTGAGAAGTGAGGTTTGGTTCAGTTATTTGGTTCTGTTCCACATTACAACATAAAGAGACCCTGGTGCATATGGGGCATATCCCAGGAGGTGTGGATACGGTTATCCACACCTCCTGGGATATGTGGATAGGGTGATGGCTGGTTCCCCAAATGTTTGAGTAGTCCGCCAGGTAGGGCTGGGCGATATACAACATCGATAATTATCGAATGCAATAACGGACGTTGCCACCGTGTGAGGCGTCTTTCTTTTTGTCTTTTTTTCTTTAAGTATACCCAATATACGGCAGTAAACATCCAAACTTCAGAGGCCGCGTGAAATGCTTCCGGAAAAAAACATCACTGCTGATATCTATTGAGTGTTGATAAGACAGCCAACCAGCAGCAAGGTCATACAGCTTTCACGTGATCATGTGATGTGTTTTTTCAATCGCATGAAAGGTGCAACGCCTTTCTGTGATTGTCCGTCTTATCAACGCGCAGTAGACAGTGATGACGTTTTTTTTTCCCCGGAAGAATTTCACACGGGTTTTGAAGTTTAGATCACTACCGCATCAGGTATAATTAAAGAAAAAGAGACAAAAAAAAGGCAATACCCCACATGCTGGCAACGGCCGTTATGGCAATCGATAATTATCGTTGTGATATATCGCCCAGCCCTATCGCCAGGTGAGAAAAGTAGCCAGCTAGGGGTGTTGACAGCGGGGAGACAAATTGTTCCAATGACATTTTCTTGTGGCTTAAAGGGGGGGAAACTCAAAGACCTGAATGGATCATGCAATTAACAACAAGACTTTTTCCCCCCCCTAAATCTTGAGAAATTTATGATGGCTCTATCTAAAAGTAGCCGGCCAAACAGTGGTCTGTAGTCTGTCATTCAGCCGGCACTTGGGGGACGCCTTCTTATGAGGGCCTTCACTCGAGAGGCCTGGGCTGCTTTAGTGCATGTTCCTCTGGACCGTGTGACCGGGGCTCTGTTTGCAGGAGCGTGCGGACGAGAGGCTGGTGGAGCTGCAGATCAATATGCAGAGTGTGACCCAGAGCGAGGCTGAGATCCTGCTCATCTACAAGCTGCTGCAGGACCTCCAGAGTGGCATCGATAAGCTGAACGTTCAGCAGGAGAAGGTGAAGCTCTGTCGGCTCCCTGCGGGGACTCATTAGCGTCAGGACTCGCCTGTAAACTGATGCTTACCCATAGTGCTTAGCAAGGTCAAGCAGGGAAACGGTGTTCGTTATTAGCAGGGCTCCTGAGTGGCATGTTAAGTGGTGAGAACCTGTTTGTGTGCGGACAGGACCAGGCTGCGATGACTCTTAAAGAGAAGCTGGAGAAGGAGCTGAAGAACCTGGTGGCAGAGGAGAGCCAGCTAAAGAGAGCCCTTGGGATGAAAAACGACAAAATGTCCAAGCAGCAGATGCGCAGGCAGAGGAGGAAGGAGACCAGGGACCAGCATGAGCAGAATTGCATCGGGTGAGAGAGACCCGCTCACAATGAACCTTTCATTTCCATTTCTTACTTCCCCTCCAAATCACCTGTGCTGCGCAGTTCACATTGTGCTCAGCTGAGTTTCCTGGCTGTTGTGCCCTGTCGTACTCATCTGATCTGTGTACTGTGTGTCAGTCAATATGACCAGGTGCATCAGAAAAGAGAGGTGATTGCGGAGCAGATCCAGGAGATCAACATGGAAACTCAGAAGATCAAGGCAAAGATGCAGGGACTCAGGGATGTGAACAGCCGGGAAACTGAGAAGGCACAGGTAACGTTTCCCAACTGCTTCTACACCCACAAGCATTTCCCCAAACCTTACATTTAAATATTTTTTAACTGTTTTGCATATCTGGAAGAAAATGGTAAAAACAAATAATTTAAATGGTTAAAAATAATATATCTAATTTTGAGGTTTCACAACCGTATCGGCGAGGATCTCAAATTCCAGTCTTGGAGGGATGCAGCGTCTGTCGGTTTTCATGGTCTCCTGTAAATCAGCCGTCAATTTAGGTGTTGGAAACGATGCGTTTGGACTTGTAACTTGAATTAAGCACTTGAGTGCTAAAACACTGAAAACCAGCAGACTAGCACTCCAGGTGTGCAGTCTGAGATCCTTGGGGTACAGAGAATTTCCGCTAATATGCAGTGACTAAATTAAGATGACTTGTGGCCCTGCAGGCTCTGTATGACCGCCTAATGGCTGTACTGGACCAGTACCACAAGCGACTTGAGAACTACTTTTTTCAGGAGAGTGAAGAAATGAAACTGAAAGCACATCATTAGTCTGTACTTTCACGCCTTTTCCTTTCTGCTATCTGTAGTTGTCTCCTGCACCATTTATACTTTCCTGTATTTTACTATCTCTTGTGTTGTACAAATGTCAAATAAAACATCTTAAAAATCAATGTTAAGTTTTATGTCGTACTTTACTACTCAATGTACTAAATTTGGGTTATAAAAGCCTGTTTCCAGATTCAGATAAAATACTATATTGTATTGGTTTGTGGCATCTTATTCTCCTGTTGTATTTTTACAGAATATCAGTGAAGGGGGCCCTCGCTCTACGTTGACCCAGTATTCGTCATTTCGCACTTACAGTTTAAGTCGGAAGTTTACATACACTTAGGTCGAAGTCATTCAAACTCATTTTTAACCACTCCACAGATTTCATGTTAGCAAACTATAGTGTTGGCAAGTCAGTTAGGACATCTACTTTGTGCATGACACAAGTAATCTTTCCAACAATTGTTTACAGATTATTTCACTTTTAATTCACTATATCACAATTCCAGTGGGTCAGAAGTTTACATACACTAAGTTGACTGTGCCTTTAAACAGTTTGGAAAATTCCAGACATCATTCCAATGATGTCATGGCTTTAGAAACGTCTGATGGGCTAATTGACATTATTTGAGTCAATTGGAGGTGTACCTGTGGATGTATTTTATGGCCTACCTTCAAAGTCAGTGCCTTTTTGCTTGACATCATGGGAAAATCAAAATAAATCAGCCAAGACCTCTGAAGATTGTGGACCTCCACAAGTCTGGTTCATCCTTGGGAGCAATTTCCAAACGCCTGAAGGTACGACATTCGTCTGTACAAACAATAGTACGCAAGTATAAATACCATGGGACCACGTAGCCTTCATACCGCTCAGGAAGGAGACGCATTCTGTCTCCTAGAGATGAACGTGCTTTGGTGCGAAAAGTGCAAATCAGTCCCAGAGCTATAGCAAAGGAAGATACTGGAGGGAACAGGTACAAAAGTATCTATATCCACAGTAAAACGAGTCCTATATCGACAACCTGAAAGGCTGCTCAGCAAGGAAGAAGACACTACTCCAAAACCGCCATTAAAAAAAACCCAGACTATAGTTTGTAACTGCACATGGGGACAAAGATCTTACTTTTTGGAGAAATGCCCTCTGGTCTGATGAAACTAAAATTTAACTGTTTGGCCATAATGACCATTGTTATGTTTGGAGGAAAAAGGGTGAGACTCGCAAGACAAAGAACACCATCCCAACCGTGAAGCACAGGGCTGGCAGCATCATGCTGTGTGTGGGTGCTTTGCTGCAGGAGGGACTGGTGCACTTCATAAAATAGATGGCATCATGAGGAAGGAAAATTATGTGGATATATTGAAGCAACATCTCAAGGCATCAGCCATGAAGTTAAAGCTTGTTCGCAAATGGCTCTTCCGAATGGACAATGACCCAATGCATACTTCCACAGTTGTGGCAAAATGGCTTAAGGACAACAAAGTCAAGGTATTGGAGTGGCCATCACAAAGTCCTGACCTCAAATCAGTCAAAAAAAATTTTTTACTAAGAAAGTAAAAGGTCCTAAAGTGGATGCTGCTGGATGGCTCATTCAGGTAAGGCACCACACTGGTGCATGGATGAGCCTCATTGTCTCAGATTGTATCTGGGCCAAAACCAGTGCCGACTGCAGCCGGTAGTTCCATAGGGTGATGCGCAATTGGCCCAGGGAATGGGAGGGTTCAGTCGGATAGGGTCCAGTGTGCATTGCTATCGACCCCTGCTGGTCGATTGGTGCCCACAGATTGCAGTCAAAAGCTGCATATGAAAGGTCCTTCCTCCGACTCCACTCTATGCGAGCTTGGCTGTAGTCTGCGGTGTGAAAAGAAGCAGCTGGTAACACCACGTGTTTCGGACAATGTATGCGGCTACGGTTGCTGAGGATTGGCCATTCCAAATTTGGGTGGGAATTGGATATGCTCAGCCACATGTTGGGCACCAAATTATAATTTGTTTTAAGAGAAGGGGGCACAGGTCCTATTTACTGTGTACTAGCATGCTGTATACTGCATACTGTTTTGTGACATGCAGTATACAAAAAATATCCTCCGTACTATTATGGAGCGAAATCCCGGAAATAAGTATATCATCCGGGGATATTAAGCACTCCATTTTCAGAACTGTCGCGTACTTAAAAACTTTAAAAAGTATACTCAACTGGCATACTCAATAGTAGGCAAGTGCGCTGATTCGGACACAGCTTAAGTCAGTACGTAGCACTAATCAAGGAAACCGCCACCATAGTTTACTCATGTCTTAGGTGGGGTTTCAACCCATCCATACACTTCAGAAAGAACAGGGTCAGAAACTTGATGAGTCAAAATATCGAGTCTGTCAGTAGATAAAGTGGTAACTCAGTACATGCATTTGTATGCATTCAGATCCTAAATTTCTGCTTTCTTCCTGATGTTCCCTTCCCTTGCTTCAAGGGGGGAATCCCCAAAATCTCCAGCTTCCAGCAAAAAGGGAATCCCACAATGCAATGCTCCGCATGGAAAAAGTGGGCGGTCATGTTTCAGCTCTAATAGCGTAGCACTTCCAATATTGGTTGTGAGGGCGGTTCATTTCCATTTGAGTTTCTCGTCAATCCTCCTTTGCAGAGCAACTATTAAGTTTGCTTGCTGCACGTCGCAAATTTCATCACGAGGTCACTCGAGCAAAGAGAACAAGAGAAGGGAATGTGTTAATGCAGCTCGGTTCTTGCGTCTGATTCTCTTCCTGAGAAATGCATACTTGAGCTTGTGGGAAGGCTTTGAGGTCAGAGGAAGAGTGTCAGGAGTGATGGGAGGATGCTGACTACCTTGTGAGGTGGCCTCAGTTTTCTCCTGAACTGAGAAAGTAATGCAGACAGTACATCTACATTTGTGTGTTTCTTTCCCTCTGTATGATTGTCAATTGGTAGGGATCCAACTCTAGAGCCCAATGACCCCTATGTCCTGTGAAGCATCCAGTTTCCGCAGACCTATTAGTGGGAAGTAGTCTGGAATGATTGCGAGCAATGAATGCATACTTGTACACAAAATGTTGGTTGTGTGAACATCACTGCTTGAAAAGAGGAGTTTCTGGAAGATATCCGACCTGTTAAATTTCTATGAAATTTGCAGTGTGCCGGTCATGAGCGGTAATGTCCCGTGTCCACACGTATATTTCAAAAAATGTATGCACACTCCCGGGCCACATTTGTGATCAAAGATATCTGGACAACGATATTCCCCATTAGCAGAAGTGGACGTCTGGTAATTTATGGCAAATCTCTGGACAAGAACGCCGTGTACAAGACGGTAAACGGGCACCTGCAAATAACCAGATAGTCTGTTTTTGGATTTGTGCACTGCACTGTAGTGTCCGCCTTGCAAATGCAGTTTTTTCGTGCGTTGCATAGACTATGAAATCCTCTCACTTCTGTGGGCGATCTGGGAATAGACCATTCCTGTACCCACTGACTATTGGTTGGGACTATGGCTAGACTGTCTTGTGACACATTTGTCCCATGAATTTCAATGCTGACTTACAGAACTTATATTTATTTAGGTTTAGCTTCAAGCCAGCTTCCCTGAAACGAGTGAGGATCTCAGTGGGGTTCTGAAGATGATCGTCACAGTCCTTTTCCCATACAGATAATGCAATCTAAATAAATTACACATTTTGGCCAATGGAGACCTCTAAGCATGAGCTCTATGGACCTCTGAAATGTTGTGGGGCATTTTTCAAGACCATTGGCACCACATTGAATTCGTAGAGACCGTCATCTGTAATGGGTGCCGCTTTGGCTGTCAGCAGGATCCAGTTTCACTTGCTAATATCCACTTGACACACCTGGAGTGCATCCAAACTGTCATCACCTCTGGGAACAGGATGTGCATCTGTCATGGTGACTGAATTGAGTTTGACAGTCAAAATAAAATTGCACACAGTGGACAGCAGGACAGTAGAAGGTACAATGGCATGGATGTAGTTGACGGTACAGAAATTTACATTGCGGTGATGCATTGTTTACATCCAATGCCATATTTACGGTGCGTGCTAAACAGATTACTGGTGCACCAAAGAGCGCCTTTGAAAAATGGACCGCGACCGAAAGTGTATTTATACATTGTGTGTGTGTGTGTGTGTGTATTACTGCGTTGTGTCAGTATGTCTTCATAAATGGGCGGTGTGTGTGTATGTAACTTATCATAATGTCAGCTAGGTAACTTGCTAGCAAGTTAGTTAGCCAACACCTCAAATCATACACAGAAAAGCTTCTGAAAATACAGCTAATAATAGTGTACCTGGAATCTGCATTTCAGTGCTTACAGCACTCCATGCTGCAGTCTTTTTGTCAAGATGTCTGTATTTTTAAAAACTTTTTGGTTCCAGATTTCTTCCCGTCTCTCGATCTCTACCACAAACATGTTGTCATCCATTTTGAAACATACCACTTCCATTCCACTGGCATGTGACCCTACCACAATGGTGGACATAAAAATATAAATTATTTTTATTCCGACGACAAGTTCGTCCTGCCGTTGCCGATTTTGCCATCTATTGCAGTCTTGTCGTTATTGTCTCATTGAAAACAATGACATCCGGTTTCGTTCCCATCAACCAAAGCAATCTCCCTACATTTCCCAAGCACATCGAGCCCTTGGTACTGCAGAATCCAAGCAGATCGTTATTTTCTAGCTAAGTGGTCAACGCGTGCATCCCGTGCACCTCTTCTGCTGCCGACAAAACACAAACTCACTTGCCAAGACACTAACAAAAAAAAAATCCACAAGCTTAATCTCCCATTGTTTTATTCCAAATACCGACAGACCCAGAACAACTATCAAACTAACGTTTCTCCTTGTTCTCTCTTTTCCCAACTGTGCACATGCAGTAACAGAAATAAAATATTTCTAATAAAACTATTTTTTATTTATTTATTTATATTGTTGGCTGATGTCATTTCTCACTGTGGCCACATTGTCTGAATCCTACAGCAGGGCAGAGAGAAGCAGGATAACTAATTTTCATGTGAATATTTTTGTTCATGTTGGGTCTTTAATGTGGATGTCAGAATCCACACCAGTGAAACCTCTTCAGCAGCTCCCCCTCTTCAGCTCTGTGATGAAATTCATACTGTATTGTAAACCTAGTGGTGGGGAGTAGTTTAACTGCATGTACTAGTTTACATGTAGTTAAACTAGTTGTGTAATTACGTTTTGGTCCAGTTTTCTGGTAGTTTAACTACATTCAAAGTTGTGTAGCAGTTATAGTAGTTCATTACTTTTTCACATTGTGAGAGGTGTAGGTGTAGTTTACTATAGGAATTACTACTTTTGGCCCTAAAATATATAGTTTTTTTCCAAACCCCTTTGACCAAATACTGCCTCCTCTCTCTCTTTTCCTGATTGGTTCCTGACTCTGCTACACAATAGTTGCCAACGGTCGAGTGCCAATTGCCACACATTGCTGGTTCTCCCCATGTGCAAAAACAAGACATTGCTTAATGTGCATCATGTGTAGGAAATATACCTTTTTTGATAATTTATTTATACAAAGTAGTTTGAACTACATTTTTGAGTAGGCTAATTGTAGTTTATCAAGCTACATTTCTCTTTAGGGTAACTTGGCTGTAGTTCAACTACTTCCAGTGTGAATTAATTGTAGTTTGTACAACTACGCTTTCAGAGTAGTTTCCCCAGCACTGTGTAAATCGTATTTCTTATTGTATAACATAACATACTGTACAGTCCAAGGATCTTCTATTTTTAAAGTTTCATTTACACAGTTGAAGTCAATGGCGTGTAGACCACCATCTTCATAATCCTTGACTAATGCTGCTCTCCTATAATGAGCTCTCTTTCTCCAGATGTCGTCAGTTTACCTGGTTGATGGCTTTAACAGCTTTATTTGATAAAGATGGGGAATAAGCCAGACAAGGGAGAGGCTTTCCATTTTTTGTTGTATAAATATGACCCAAAAGATAAAGGTCTCTCAATCCATTTGTCTAATCTTGATATGCATTCACCCAATGTATTCCAGGTGCCTCTTTTGAATCTTGATGAATTCAAAGGCCTATACCTAAATATTTGACAGCAGTTTTAACTAGCATATCATGACTTAACACAAGATGGCAGTCATGTATAGCCGAGGCAGTCGCTCACATTTTCTTTTTTCCAATTAAAATGTAAACCAGAGGCTTTGGAAAATACCTTCATGATCTGGATAGCTTTTGGAACTTGATCAACATCAAGAACGGATGTGTCATCTGCAAGCTGACTGATGACAGTGTGGTTCCCTGTTTCCTTTCTTGTTCTTATACAGTTCTGTGAACGAGTTTTTTGAACAAACGGTATACGGCGCACCAAAGGGAACAAAACTTCCCATCACTAACACGCGGAAAATTCATATAGGGACGCTCTTTTTAAGGCCTATCAACCTCACTATGAACATGCTCTTCGGATCACGTTGGTGGCTGTTTGCAAAATGTATTTACAATTGGTGTTTGATATCTTGCGTTTCAAAACAAACGTCAGTCACATTAGCTAAATTAACTTGCTGTTTACTTAGGCTAGTATTATTTTAAATGTGTTTTAAATGCATTATTAGTTGACATCCTGGTAGGTACGAACAAATCAACTTAATTTTTGGCATTATGAACCATTCTGAATGAAAGGCTAATGGGAAACGACGTCTGTTTTTCTACTCTGAATTAGGCATAATGAAAAATTTAGTCTTGGAGTCGCAGGTTTTTGCTTTACATTCGTTACATTTCTTTCTTTGTGTAGTTAAAGACAAAAGCAGGTGGAAGTGGAAAGCTAGGAGGTGGAGTGTTGGAGGGGTCTGACAGCATTGGGACAAAACACACATTGGGCAAAACCACGGAGAGGCGTGGATAGATAATACCCAGTATAAAACCCTTTCCGGGAGTTTACTCAAAGCGGCAAGTCAAGTAAGCCACCTGCCGATCGGCAATCCTGTGAACAATCAGTGCGTAACTCGAAAGGATGAAGTAAAAAAATAAAATAAAATAAAAAACTCATGGAATAAAAGGGTCATACTTCGAGGAAGAAGGAAAGACTAACTGAAATTGGAAAACAAAGGCTTGCTACTCTATTTCGAAATATTAGCCAGCTAGCTCGCTGGTTAACTTGAATGTTTTAAGCTCATGCCAGCCAGTAAGTTAGCCCAACTAGCTAGCCGAGTCAGCTAGCTAGCCATCGTTTATTGGTTAATAATCGAATTTATTTAAGTAACCAGCTAGCTAGCTAACTAATGCTTTTGCATCAGTTTGTGAACGGAGCCCTGGAGGCTATGCATCCAACAATTCAAAAAGACACTACTTTTACAAAGATATTTGTGGGCGGTTTGCCTTACCACACTACCGATGCTTCTCTTCGAAAATACTTCGAGGCATTTGGGGACATCGAAGAGGCGGTGGTGATAACGGATCGACAGACGGGGAAATCTAGAGGATACGGATTTGTAAGTAACATTGGCAATCGACACGTCCCTTAAGTTAATTCACCTTAGTCAACTTAAACTATTTAGCTGTTATCCCGTTGGGTTCCCCTAACTGCACCCTATTTAAAGTGAATATCTGAAAAATAATCGTGAATTCGTAAACTAAATGCTTTATCAAAAAAAAACAAAAAAACACGCAGATGAGATGGGTGACTGGAGCACATGGTCTCTAATGGAAGGAGTAGCGTAGGGTACATGCAACAATTGTCTCTTGTCGTACATGTCAGTCATTTACTTCACGCTGTGAATCGGTCGATTGTTATACTAAATGCCGCAAAAACCCCAAACAATACTCTACACAACGTCGACCGTGGGATCGCTATATACCGTAACTGTTAGTTGACGTTGGATAGCTGGTTATCGGTATAGTGGCTACAGTTAAAAGAATTTTGAGGCTGAGTAGTGTGCGCAGAGTAGGCTACTACCGCATGCACGTATTGTTTCATGGGGCGGGGGATGAAATAACTATATTTAAAATCTTTGTAAATTAGACTGGTAAGGAAAACTTTAAATGTCTATTTAGATAAAAATCGAAACTTTCAAGGTTAACGTTCATTCACGGGTCCTTCCGGAAATGAAAGTTGTTCTCTGCCACTGCCACCAGAGAGGATTAGATTCTGGTGCAACTAACGGATTACAGCACGTGAAGCTCCAGGTGCTTCTGACACTCCACGCGCCTTCCGCTCGTCAGTCTGTTCCCAAGAGCTAATCAATCATTTTAGGAACTGCTTATCTTGCAATAATGAACAGTGTTTCTCGAATACCACATCACTTTTTCCCCACGAAGAGTTGAACTGATCTAATACTTTAAATAAAAAGCAATTCATAATAGGCTACGTCACCAGTACCAGGGTTGAGAATCGCAGCTGCAGAATAAAATTAATGGACCGCTACACATTTAAGTCCCTCCTATTTTACTTGTAGTAATACACAATAAGTGTAACCCATTGATGCAAAGAGCTTTGGGAGTTTAAATCTTGTCACAAATGTTTTTCTTGCTGACCATAGCTGTATGGATCACATGAGAGAAAGATAAGTAGTTTATTTCCGTAACATATGGCGTCTGTTCTTCCCTTCAGCATAGGCTGTGTGGAATTTATAAATATGAAAAGTTTAGGGTTTTCCGCTTGCACTTTGGCTAATGGCGGATGTTTATTTGCGTCGCAAGACTGCGCTTATCTTTTTTTCTTTTTGTTTAAACTGCTGTAGGGCACATGAGCAGTGCGTCGCTCGCGCATGCTTTATATGGATATTTAAACAGGAACAGCCCCCACGGAAGGGACAGTGGCACACGGCCTGGCCTCTCTAGTTATGTTCATTGAATAAGAACTGCTGTGAAAGTGGAAGTCGTTTCTTTCCCCAAGATGGGCTTTCCCCAGACATGTTTTACTTACCATAATCTTTCAAATATCTGCGGTAATACTCTACTAAATACTAAAATACTTTCACTTTAAAAAAAAAATTCCAGTCAACCCAGGCCACATCTTTCTGTGATACTTTGTTTTGAGACAATGACAAGGCTTTTTAATTATGCTTGAGCCATTTTTGAGAGCAAAAAAAATAGGCTAGTTCTACATTTTGTGCATGGAAACATGGCTTTCCTACGCAGTTTATTGTGAGTCAAGTGTAACTGAGTCAGAAGGGAGAACCACATTATCCGAACCCCACTATTGTAGTCTCAACTGTGTGCGCATATACACACTTTGATGCCGACATTCATATTGGTGAATACTGTATCTCCTGTAGCTCAATTGAAATTACTTTTTGTTAACATAATAGAAATGGGAGCCCCAGAGTTGCATCATTAAGGGATCCTCTGGCTCGTTTCTGGGACAACCTGTTCAACTGGCTGGGGGAAACATGGGCGTTTCAATTTTGGTATGCTCTTGGTGGTCTATGCTCTCTGCTGGCATGAGAGTTACTTGTAGGAGCCTGCCTCTGCCAACTGACAAGACCAACTTGATATTCTTGTTTCTCAAAGGAACTTGAAATGGAGGGGGAAAAAAGCAGTATGTCCACAAAAGTCCCCCATTCTGTATTCTGTGCTACAAACACCAGCACAAGGATGTGTTCTGGAACTTTCCCTCCTCTGTCTTTACTGTTTCTAGAGATAGTCTATTCACAGCTGCAGTCATGCATTTATAGCAAAAAAACAACATTTATTGATAAATACTTTAAATCTCCATCTGCTTGGTTGTCTGTCTGTCTGCTCTGTGTGAAAGGTGTCCAGGTGTGTATGCCATGGATGTCTGGCAGGAGGATTGTTTTGGTGATTGACAGAGGTGAAATTTCAGCCATTCTTCCTCCCTTTAGCCTTTTGGTTTTCCCTTTATTTAAATCCACATTTACTCTCACCCACCTTAGCTGCAGGTAAGTGTTATGTGGGCTAAGCCAGAGGTGTTTTTACAGCAAGTGTTCTGGGTTGACTGAGTGTTGGACTATATTTATTTCGCGTTTAGGTTTTGCTTAAGCCTGAATGAGTCAGGCAGAAGGTAGTGTATTTATCAAGTTTAATATAGTGTAGCCAAAAGCGTTTTCAGTGCTTAATCCTAGCTAAGCAATGACCTTTTAGTTGTAACATCATTCAGTAGTTTACCTGGCAAAATAAATATTTTACGCTCCATGTTGTACAATTCATATGCCCTGTAATTGATAGTTGCCCTCGATTGTTTTTGTTGAGTGATCTCTCAGAATCAGTAACAGGAAGAACATGAATTTCAGGGTTTCTTCCTCCATCATAATTCCTCCATCTAGTGGGCAGAATGCACCAGCGAACTTCCATGCATGCACAACAAATGTCATAGACACATGCAGGTGGTAGTGAAAATGCAGAGCTATGAATGCTTTCTGGGTTTTGTAGTTCTTGAACGGTACTAGTTGAGACTGGTTGTGGGTGTGGGCATCATACACTGCACAAAACTCTGCTTACTCATTATAGTGTGGATCAGGGGTGGTTCTGGGCATAATCACATGGATGTGGGCCATCCGGATAATGTGGTGATCAGTGAATCTGCATGCAAATTTGCACAGCGTGACGGCCTCAAGCACCGCTGCTGTCGTTGAAATTGGAGCCACAATAAAAACCATTACAGGCCGTGGTGGGTCGTCTCATAGTGTTTAACACTGTCTTTGCGTTTCCCGTGTCAGGTGACCATGACAGACCGAGGAGCGGCAGAAAGAGCCTGCAAAGACCCTAACCCCATCATCGATGGCAGGAAAGCCAATGTCAACCTGGCCTACCTGGGGGCCAAGCCTCGAAGCATGCAGACAGGTGAGCATACTTTGTACTGTAGCAGATTAATTGCCATTCGTTGGAGAGGTTCGAGGTTGAATTGAAAATTTTGTTGGTAGCAAGAGGTCATGTCCACCACCCTCCTTTGACTTGACTTTATAGATCCCTAAAAGTTTACTTGCCATGTATATTCTGTAGAATTGTCAGTTGCCCTGAATAATAATCAGAAGTGGCCATTGAAATCCTACAGATGTGACCAGGAGCCCATAGCTTCTTTCTCCAGGGACTATGTTGATTTAAGTCGGCCAGATTTCCTTGGGTTACGATTGCATCATTTTGACTGTTCTCTCCTGTAGATTTGTGTGGACCGTAGTGTGTGAATTTGTCACTGGCACGCAGGAATGTGCACCAGAGGAGTGTTCACTTCAACTGCTGGGCTCATGGAGTGTGAAAGAGGAACAAAAGATAAAATTGGGGGTCTGCTAATTTGCAGTTGGCTAGCTCTGGCAGAAGTAGCTTGTTCCAAGTAGATGGCAAATGGTCTTCCATCTAACCCCACTGATATTACAACTGATGGTTACTGCTTTAATCCATGTTTTGCCTACTCCCGTTTTATTCACACCCTGCCCTATCATTGATTAATGTATTGTATTGATAAGTTTT
Source organism: Synaphobranchus kaupii (assembly GCA_029718625.1). Taxonomy (NCBI): domain Eukaryota; kingdom Metazoa; phylum Chordata; class Actinopteri; order Anguilliformes; family Synaphobranchidae; genus Synaphobranchus; species Synaphobranchus kaupii. Next base: position 96,163,020 of record CM056380.1, read on the forward strand.
CCTCAGTTGTAATTGCCAAGGGCAACCACAGCACCCATTACGGGGCTCACACTCGCCTACATGAGCACGTGCGTACAAGCACACTCGGTGATATGGGCCCACCCATTGACAACAAGCTGGCACAATCACACATCTTCGCAGATAGTCACACTGGCCCAGCCCTGGTCACAAATCAAAGTGTGGCAGGCATTAACAATCACTCTGCTTTTGCATATGCTGAAAAACGCCATGCCATATCACTGCTGGCTCTGGTGTCTTATGGTGTGGAAGCTTTTACTCCAAAATCCTGTCTATTGAGTCTGAGCCGTGTTTGTGTGTAAAGGGCGCGCCGGATCTGACACTTCGCTCACCATAACCGTCATCTGCAATATATGGCAGCAAGTATACGTCTTTCAGATACCCCGAAGGGTATGATACTCTGGGCTTGTTGAAGAGTAGAATGTTTCCGTAGTATGGTTCTAATTCCTTGAGTTTTATGTGCATTGACCAGTTTCGGTATTTCCTAGGAAAAGGTTTATGCTGCACGAGCGTTTTTGAGCTCCCCCTCTCGTCCCAGATGTGTGTGATTCATGGTCATTCCCGGGGGCGCTCAGGCAAACGGGATCCCCGTCAGTGCACAGTGACTGGAAACGCTCGCTGTGAATACTCTCACGCTGCTGTGTAAACACTGGAGGAGAGAGAAATACTCTGGCTTTCAAAGCCCTTTATTTAAACAACACTGAATAAAGGAACCGTGTTATTCAAAAACACCACACCATGTAAGAATGATCCCAGCAACATCAGAAAGATTTTGAAATTGAAGGTGGACATGGAACGAGGGATTTCAGAACCAAAAAAAAAAATGAAGCGTTTATTCAACCAGTCATGTCAACATGGAACCCCCTCCTCATTTAGTATACAGTCTATTGTCCACATTTCTCTTCATTTCTCGGTTAACCTGCTTTAACTTATTTTTTGAAAGGGACTTGAGCATATTGTTTAACCCCCACCTCCCCCCCTCCCCAAACACACACACACACACACACACAAAATAAAATCTTGATCCACATGATCCACTGTATTGTCCTAACCAGTTTTTTCCCCCTAAGGCTGTGTTGGTGTTTGTCCTTTTGACACACAGGCCTCTCTCTTTCTCCCCAGACATTTGTTTTCTCTCATTCTGTCAAACATTGTTTTTTTCCGCCTGGCACAGTCTCCTGTCTGTTTCTGTGATTGAAGACAGGGCCAAGGTCTGTGTCTGTGTCTGTGTCCCACCCTAACCCTCACCCTGCTCTCTCACTTCCAGGCTTGTCGGTGGGTGTGCAGCAGGTCCACCCAGCGCTCATCCAGAGGCAGTATGGGTAAGCTTGCTTGCACTGGGGTGTGTGACACAGTCTTGGGTCTTTACTGTGTGTTTTCACATGAGATATCTCATTAAAAGTGTCTGTGCTTGGAGTCTCTCAGGCCCTGGACCCCGTTAAAAAGCTTTCCCCACCTCCAGCTGTGTATTTAAGGAGCACTCCACCAAGGCAGGAGCTATTATGGGTGTTCATTGCCTTGGCAGTTGTTTTTATTTGCAGTGCTCTGCTGACAGTTTGATTGCATTTCTGGAACATGTTTTTAAAAAAAAAAAGGTTGGGGGAATTTTGGCCAGAGCAGTCCATGTGCACTGTCTATACTCCAGGGAAGAGAAGATATCCTGTCCCTGTGTACAGGCAGTTAAGGGTTTAAAGGCTGTAATGGTACTTTGATATGGCATTGCTGTTGGCCTGCAGTCCCAGTGCAAGTCTGGAGTGAAGCTGCCATTAGAGACTAGTATTTAATCAGGCCCCGGAGAGCAAGATTCAGGCTGCAGTCTCACATGCTAATGGGTTTGTAATTAGCACTACAGTGACATGCGTTTAAACGGACTCCCCTAGAGACCTCCATGCCCCCAGTATCACCGTACAACACCCACCCGTGCATCACTGAAATCCCACTTTCTCTGCACCATGTCTGCCACCTGCCTGACCGCTGCCCCGATTTACTCTCAAAGGCAGTTCTGTGGAGGTTTAACAGTTTTGATACGTAGCATTTTATTCAGGGGTTTATTCGTTGGTTGAGGATCAGATGTGTGTCATACGCATTTAAAAAATTAACTTTTTTTTAAGTCTGGTAAAATGTGGTGTTGTAAAAGCAGTCGGAACAGTCGAGATACCCTTGATAGCCAGCAGGGGTGGGAATCTCAGACTGTAGATAAGATAGAAATATCTGCATGTTTGATGCCTGTTGAATTTCAGTTCACTTTACTTTTTTGTATCCTTAGAAGCCCCTTTGGGTGAACTTCTCTGCAGTAGTCTAACTGCAAGTCCTGTTCATTTGTGTTCCTCGCTTAAGCAGCCAGTGAACCCTGTAGCAGGCACAGTGTGCCTGCCTTTGTGCTCCGGTACATAGGGCGTTTATCCTTACCAAGAGCATGGTGGGGAACCAATGACTGCTGAACTGGGACAATGAGTAAAAGAGCTAACTAACTGCAAAACGAATGCACACAGGCCCCCTCAGTCAAACAGGAAACACCTTGAAAGAAGAATCTCGCTTCCTCCCTCTGCTCCTTTATGCTTGGCAGTGTGAGGTTACAGCTCGACTGCAGAAATACAGTACCAATGAGTGGATATTTTCATCTTATGTTTGGGGTGTCCTGGCTTGTGAAACTAGCTCCTGTTCAGGCCACTGAAGATGGGGAGCCTGTAAGCAACCAGACGGTCCATCCAGTCTTCCCATTTTCCTGTAAAGCGTCTTTAGAACCAATGTCTCTGTAAAAGGCGTTATACAAATAAAATTGAATTAAACCAAGAAAGTACGCTCTAGTTGCCATGCACGTTGGACTCGAGCAATTTCAGCCTGAGGCCGTCTCCCCCGATTCTGTGTGGAGAATATTGGTCCGCAAACAGCCAGTCACAGAGCAGTAGTGTGCGACGCAGACGATTCTAAGTGAACATTGGTGCTTTGAAGCAGCCACAGACTTACTCGGAAAAAACCTTTGCGGGGCTTAAACAGGACGTGGAAGTACAGACGCGAGCACTAGCTCATGGATAGGCTCGTGTCGAAGAAGATTAATCCAGCCTGTTTATTGTAACACCTCTTTTACTATCCATCCATCACCATTACATGTTGGTTACTGAGCATGAAGGTGACTTTCGGCCAGACGTTGTTTGTGTTCCTTGAGTAGAGGAGAAAAGCATTCATGACTGGTTACGCTCTCGTTGTACAGACCTGTACTGTACGGCTGCCGGAAAGGATGCCGTGGCACCGTCAGCCCTCTCTGCTCTGGTGTCAGACTCGTAGGGTGCTAATTAGTCCCAAGGATCAGCAGTTCTCGTTGATCAGGGCCTAATTTAGATGTGAGAATGCCCCAACGTCTTTTTTCTTTATTTATACCTGATGCGGTAGTAAACATCCAAACATTCAGAGGCTGCGTGAAATTCTTCTGGGGGAAAAAACCTTGATATCTATTGGGTGTTGATAAGAAATCGGTTGCACGGTTGTATAGCTTCCATGTGATGTGTTTTTGTCAGTCACATAGAAGCTGATTGGCTGGCTTATCAACACCCAATAGATAATGGTGGTGACGTTTTTCCCCGGGAGCATTTCCGGCGGCCTCTGAAGTTTGGACGTGTACTACCGCATCAGCTATAATAAAAGAAAAAATATGGAGAAAGGCAATACACCACATGGTGGCGATGATTTTTATTGCATTTGATAATTATCGTTGCGATATATCGCCCAGCCCTACTGCCTGCTGCCAGAGCAGACTGACCCCCCCTCTCCCTGTCTTTCTTTTCACCTCTGTCTGTCTCTTCTCCGCCTTCTCTTTGTCTGTCTCTTCCCTCCCTCTTTTTCACACAACGGAGGACAGGCTGTGTTTGAAGGTTCTCTAAGCTTCCTGTTTCAACAAAAGCAGCTTGCTCTCAGGAGGGGGATTAGGCCGCCGAGACACTGAAACCCCCACACCCTGATGAGAGGCTGGTCTGGGGGCTTGGGGCTGGGGGCTTGGGGGCTTGGGTCGGGGGGGGGTCAGGGTCAGGCAGCAGATGGGTATGAGCTTGGCTTTGCTGAACTGGCATTGTTGGGGATTGTGCTAATTGGGGCGGCGGTACCAACTGCACCCGTCCTCACCTTCCACAGGTGGCAAGCCAGTTTGGCTCATTAAATATTCATACACTCCCCCTTTGTGACCTCACCACCCCAGGGCTCATTCAGAGGCTGTATTCTGCATTGAGAGCGCGTTTGTTTTTCTTCTATTTTTTTTATTTCTTTGTTTTGTTTCCTGCCTTTCATTATTATGACTGGCCCTATCTCACAGTGGCACCCGTACCGTTTGCACGAGTGCTGAAAACCCCACTGACACCCTAGTCCTGTTATCCAGTCTGAGGAATTTCCCACGACGTCCCCATGGGTGTAGGGCTGTGTTCCTGGCCTGTCTGATGTGCATTACTGCTGTATGTCCTTCCACACCAACGCACGTGCGCACGCACACATGCGCACACACGCTCACACACAACCATGTCATGTCACTTTAAATGCTGTGACTTTTAAATCTTTGGTTTTCCTTTCTATCCCTCCCTCTCCCATGTCTGAAAATGTATGACATCAGTATGACAGTGTAGAAATGCAAAGATCCTCTTTCCTCCTCTTTACTACTTTCTCATTCAAATAAAATTACTATTTTATCTGAATGAGAAAAGTTCACGACATTCCCTGTGGTCTGATTCAGCTTCATGTTTGACCCGTGTCTTTGCTCAGGAGTGCTTTTCTATAATGGAGAGAGAGAGAGAAAAAAGCCACATTTCAGAAGAAATTTACAGTATGTGAATTAATGTGGGTTACTGTGTCTGGTAACGTTCAGTCAATACAAAAAAACTATGGAGTGGGGAAAAATGCAACCGTTTCGGGTGAGGCTAAAGAACAGTGTGTGGCGCAGATGTTTTGGTTCTTCAGAAATGAGCCAATCAGAGGAAAGGAAATAGCTAAAGTTAACGTCATTGTCCACTTGACTTATTCAATCAGATGGCTAGCTAATAGGATTTCAGCTAGCTCAACTAGTTGGACTAGTCAAATTGTATTCGTTTGCATTCATGCATTTGTGTGTATGCATATGCTATATGCTTACCACTATGTTGAAGTTGTGCTGGTAAAAAAAGCAAAGCAAGCCTCTTAATTCTCAATGAGCCTGTCCAGCCATCTCAGAACTCAGTTTGTTTGTAAGCTTACTTTCCACATTGTGTGTGCGTATGGCGATACTGAATGCTAACACTCTGCTAATCCCCCCCCACCCCCCACCCTGGATGTCATGTGCTCCCAGTTGAAGCAGTCTGAAGGTGCTCCTGGAGCAGGACCCCCCTCTGCAGCAAGGGGGCGTCACGCCGCCCATCTCCCAAGGTGACCGCTTTGGGGGTCAGAGGTCGCAGCGGAGTGGATTTCTGTTATGTCAGTTGGGGTGGAGTTGAGTGGTGGGGGGGGGGGGGGTTATTTGAGCTCTGTGGGCGAAGGGAACGACCTCCCTCCCCTCCCCTCCCTTCTGTAGCATGGCTTTGGAGTGCAGTGGGGCATAGTGTTGATCATGGTTTGAAGTGTGACGGCTCGAAGGGGGGAGCGACATCAAAGGGTATGCGTCACCCCCCCCCCCCCCCCTTCCTGTGGACTGCACACGTGCGCTGTGACTTCACTGCTGTGTTGCACAGGTTTCTCACTTGGCAGTGAAGAGGGAGGGGGTGGGGGGGGGGGGGGTGTGAGAGTTTGCCTGGCAGTAAAGGTGACTTCTCGAGAGGAAGAAGTTACTGTAAGAATAGTATATCTCCTAGATAATTTTAGTCTAGCAATAGTCCATATATTAGAAGTAGCCTGCCTTCAAATGAATGGAACAAGCAAAATTGTGTTCACACCAAATGCAGCAATTCTTGTCCTTTACAGTGAAAGAAATCTTTCTCATGTCAGTTTCTTGGGAATGAGAATATCTTGAATGTGAACGGCAATGTAATGCTGAAGTTGAATAGCTAAATGTGGTAAAAAAACTATTTATAATCTAAATCTAGTCATTTGGCAGATGTTGTTAACCAAAGCAGCTTACAAAAAATGTTAATTTAATATGGTAAACAAACACAGCAAGAGAGGCATAGTTCCAATCAAATCCATGCCACCGTCAAAGTGCAGGCTTAAGGCTTCATTCTGTTCTGCTGAAAATGAACTAATTTCAACCTGGATTGTTTTTAATGATTAGAGCTAAGAGTTACTGGGTGGCTCATCCTGTTAAGTCACTGTTGTAGTGCATGGATGGGCCCTATAGTCTGCTAAAGTGGCCAATAGCCCCACAGGGCAACACATAATTGGGTCTGGTTCAGGGGAGGGTTCGGTCAGCTGGCATCCTCATTGCTCTCCAGGGACCCCTGCTTGTCGATCGTGCACCCGTGGTTCGCTTGCTAAAGCTGCACATGAAGGGTCTTTCTCTGACTCATGTCTGTGCAAGCCTGGCTTGTGGGCTGCAGTGTGAAAAGAAGCAGCTGGGGACATCATGTGCTTTGGAGGAGAGTGCATGTTTGTCTACACTCTCTCACATTGGCCACAGAGATCGCAGTGTGAGCATGGCTGTATATCGTTGGGCATTCCAAACTGGGAAGAAAATGGGGGGGGGGGGGGGGGGGGGGCGGGGTATAAACAAGAGAGAATGAGAGTTATGCTGCTACATTGCCTGTTAATGTATGGCCAAAAATGTCACTTCTGCAAACTTTTGAAACAAATGAACCATTTTGCTTGTGTAATTTTGCGATTGGCAGTGATCACTGATCACATGGCAAAGTTGTTCAGCTCCTTTTAATATTTTGAAAAGAAAAGGGAACATTAAGAATTATGTGATATTAGCTTCTGCACCCTATGTTAATCATTGTACAAAACAAGGTCTTTATTACATGGAGTATTGAAACTGCATTTGAATAAGAACAATAGGAATGTTTTTTATCACTGCCACCAGGTTATTCCTATATCACATTTGCCTACAGACTGGTTACACTGTATCATTATAGAGGACATTGGCTGGGTGTTGCACTGTCTTTCTCCTGTAAGCAGCAGGATGAAAAAAAAACCACGCTAACTATCTGTGAGCATTTAGGGTGGTTTATACTGAAGGCCCCCTCCCCCCAGGGGATCCCCTGTCTCCTAGCCCCAGCTCACCCGTAGTCCTCGGTCACCCATGAGATGCGCAACGCACCCAAGAAGGGGGGAGGCTGCAAGATGAAATTTAAAAATAACCACCACCAAAGCAATAGAGAGCTGCTCCTAATAATGCCTCAGTGGAGGAACTGCTGCCGTGCTTTTATATAGGCACACCGACTGTTGGAGCACTGCAGGAGGAGATGTGTGCTTGTGAGTGAGTTCAGCGTGGAAAAGGCTGCGGCTATTGTTACTCCCTTTCATGTGAGGAGTCCCACTGCCTCCCATGGGCCTTCACCAGGAGCTGTCGCTTTTAGTACACTTACAGCAACAATAGTGATTGACACCTTCTGTAACTAAGCAACTGCACTCTTGCTTCACAGCAAGTATTTGGTTGAAGGGGTTGGTTTTGTATCACAAAATGTAGCTTCGTAAAAGATCAATGTCTCATCAAAAATCTCTAAGGAAAATGCAAAAAAGGGAAATGGAAAAGGAAATATTGGTGTTTATTTCTTTACTTTAATTATTTTTAAGTGAAAAGACCTAACTGGCAATCAGTGAGCCAGTGAGCATAGCCTGTCTTCTCTAGAAAACCCTGCCTGTGGCAAACCGTTTTTCAGCAGCTAAGAGATGCTCGATGAGTCTATGTTGTCAGTGTGTTTCTTTGTGTAATATCTTTCTCTGTGGTCATGATGCACACCAGCCTGTGCCTTTGTGCCTTTTGTGTGTCCCAAAATAGGCAATGTAATTTTGTTTTGTTTCCCCCCCCCCCCCCCCCCCCCCCTCTCTCTCATCCTGCCCCAATTCACTCCCTCTATCTGCAGCCTGGCCCAGCAGTACCTTTACCCACAATCCTTTGTGCAGCCCGGCCTGGTGCTGCCCTCCCAGGTGGCCTCAGTCAGCTCCCCCTACCTAGACTACAGCAGTGCCTACGCCCAGTATGCTGCTTCCGCCTTTGAGCAGTACCCATACTCTGCGTCTCCGGGGTTCCTGGGGTACGCCTACACCCCCAGCCCCACCGCGCCCACACCCGTCCCTCAGTCCCTCCCTTCAGGGGCTGGCATGGCCACCACCTTTCTGCAGTACCCATCACAGCCGTTGCAGCCTGATCGCATGCAGTGAGCTCCACGGTGGGGTGGGGTGGGGTGGGGTGGGGTGGGGGGGGGTTTGGGCTCGCTGTGAAGAAATTGAGAGGCATCGCACTATGACATCAGGAGAACACCCTAAACCCCGTCGCCGGCAGTGTGGGGTGTTGCGTCAACGGGCTTCCGGAAGCGCACGGCAACGCTGTGTGTTCCGTTTAATAATGTCGTTATTATTGTTCTTACTGTTGTTATTATGATTATTGTTATTAATGTTCTTATTGTTCCTCTCAATGTTATCGTCATCGTTATCCATGTTACTATGATGTTGTTGTTATCCATGTTACTATGATTATATTGTTTCAATCAGAGGAAACCTCACTCTTGTATTTTGCCATGTTCACGCCCAAGCAGGTTGTCATTAGCACCTGAATTTTGGGGGTAGGGTGGGGGTTGGTGACGAAACGATGGACACTCGAGGCAGAGCCAGGCGAGGGCAAAGCTCTACAGTGCCCTCTTGCCTTGTGGTCAAGGAAGGAATACAGGCTCTGCTTCTTGGGAGAAATGGCGGACAAAATTCTCATGCCGCCGCAGCCGCCAACAACCGTCTGTAATCCACGGTGAACCAAGGATTAGGATTCCCTCGCTCTGCAGAGCTTTAACCGGTACTTTACCATGGAGAAACGAGGACCGAGGGGGTCCTCCTCGAGCTAACGGACACGTGAAGATGACATCAGTATCACCTGCTTTTTATGAGGCCTTAAAATCCCCCTCCCCCCCCCCCCTCCCTTACCTTACACTTTCATGATGTGAATATTAAGTCCTTTCTCTTTTCACTTTGTATACAAAAATACTTAATGCCAACATTACAGTTTCTTGTTGTTTTTCAAAGGCAGGTTCATGTCTTTTCTAATTGGATTATTGTAGATGGATGTAGATAATCACAGCTAATTTCAATATGCAATTATGATGGGAGGGAGGGGGGAGAGTATGAGGGGGTGTACAAGGTAGATGACACTGTAATGCATATTTTATATAACTGTTAATCATATGAAATGTTGCTTTTTAAAAGGACGTATTCATGTACAACATTTTTTTAATATTGCAGCTGCAAATTAAAATGTATATTACAGTATTTATGTTAAGATATTTAAAGATGTAAGTTAAACTTGATTTTTTTTTTTTTTTTTTTGTCCTTCATTTTTTAAATTTTATTTAAAATAACTGTCCACAGGAAATGGATCATAAATCTTTGCATTGCAGTCCTTAGTCAAGGCGTTTGTTTGTGGACTGTATATTGATGGCTCACAGCTGATGTCACAGGTCCCTGCAGGGTCCCTGTATTTGGAGCATTGCATTTTCATGTTCTTTACATAGCAAAGCCATACCAAATGTTCTGAAAAAATAAAATAAAGAATTTCTACGTACAAATGTTCTTAATTTGTATGGAACGGGGGGGTAAACCCTTTACCTAACAAGATGGAAGAATTGGTTTAAGTCTTGCTATGCAAGTATGCTGGAGATGAAGATGTGTTTGTGTGTGCGCACACTACATCCCAATCTGCAGCTTGTTTTTTCTTTATTGTGTGGAGACTCCAGTTGACTGAAACCCTCCCCCTCTGCAACACTACATCTAATTATGTCTTAGCTGGGTGTACCATACGAAACCCCTTCATAAAATGGCAAGTTGTACAATCTCTAAAATGGCCACTTTTTTTTCTTCAGTGTTTTGAAACCAGTGCATTCCTTTAGTCAGTGTTGTGTTATACGCTACCTCTGCAGTTGCCATTTGACTCCTCTCTTGTCTGATTGCTCTGCTTAGAGTGATTTCTGTCCTTCCTACCCTACCAGCACAGGGACTCATTCAGTACTGAATCAGGGAAAGCCCAGGGAGTTATGCGCAAACCCTGTGCGCCGCTACGTAAATCTCTTATCGAAACGCAGAAACGGTGGTGGTTGCCTCAGGTGGGTCTCGATCAGGGAGAGGCGCTGACGCATTGGAGGCAGAGGAGGCCCTGCTAATGGGGCAGAACGCCCTGCATTCTGGCGACCGGAGGCCCCTGCTGTTTCACGCTGATGCACATGGTGAGGCTGGGCGTGGCCCCGATTATGGGGTGCTGCGCACGAAAGCGTGTTATCCGGTTGCACTGCTTGCTTGCGGGCGGGCGGTGGAGGAGGCCCCGGTTTTATCAAGTCTCAGAGGCCACAGCAATACCAGTGCCACAGTGTGCCGGCCAGGCAGTTTGGGTGTTATTGGTGCATTTCGGAGGGAGAGGAATGTTTCTTTAAAATTGAATAAAACGGTAAATTTGGCTTACAGGCATGTATAGATATATAAAGGGTTGTTCCATATTGACTTTAGAACAAATGGATCTTCGGGTATCCGGTTTGACCCACTGGGTCTTGTTCAAATTTGCTTTAGTCAGGGATTAGTCATCCTCTGAATATATTCCTTCCAGGATCATGCAAACCTCACCTCCTTTGTGGGCTGTGGTGTGGTAAATTAGGAATGTGCACACCTGTTATATTGGCAAACCGCTTAGTGCACTTTTGGAGGAACGTATGTCAGTATTAAACACTACATATCTTGTCAATTTTAGAGAACAAGCTGCCACTACCATTTCTTAGACACAAAAAAATGTTATTTAATGTGCAAGATGTGAGCAGGCACACTCCCTTTATTTCATGTGCAAGATGTGAGCAGCACACTCCCTTTATTTCATGTGCAAGATGTGAGCAGCACACTCCCTTTATTTCATGTGCAAGATGTGAACAGGCACACACCCTTTATTTCATGTGCAAGATGTGAACAGCACACTCCCTTTATTTCATGTGCAAGATGTGAGCAGGCACACTCCCTTTATTTCATGTGCAAGATGTGAGCAGCACACTCCCTTGACCAAATAGACTGTGGAAGACAGTGGAGCAGCTTTTTTTCTTTGGTCACACTTCACACAAAAACCAGCAGATTTAAAGGCTAAGGAAAGCAGATCTACGCTGTTGCCCTTCACATTTGGAATAAGTTTATAAAGGTATGATTTAAAATTTATGATCTAAAAAAAAAAAAAAAAGTTGGGATACTGCCATCATACCTTTGACCATGGTACTTAATCTGAATTGCTTCAGTAAAATATCCAGATGTACAGATGGACATTTGTTTCCCTTCATTCTTGAATAGTGACTAGGGAATTAGTGTCTGTACCCTTTTGCAGTGATGTTTGCTTTGCTCAGCCACATATTCTATGTCCTTATAGCCTCCTGCTCTCTCATTGGCTCCATGTTTAAGTTTAGAGGCTGTTCACCCAGCCAAAATTCTAAGTTCGCTTGCTTCACACTACATCCACGACTGCCATTGCACACCTGAATTACATTCCGAAGCGACTGGTTTGTCACCTATGATCAGATCGATAGATGGTGCGTCTTGCAGGGAGGTCTGTTATGTGCTCGCACGTGAAAATAGGTAGTTGTCTTCGGATCCTGAGAAAGTGAATTCCTACCGAATGTTCGCTAGTGACAAAGTAAACCTCCATTACAGTGTCAGTGTGAATAGTAGCAGTTTCCATACGCATCAGCGTGCTCGTTGACTTGCCTCTGCTAATCGCAAGTATCCACTCCCGCAGAGTGTTGTTCCTGCCAACGTGTTGTTCCTGCCTTGCTTTCATTTCTAAAAACGGGCACGTGATCTTACAGTGTGGACATGACCACTGCCCACTCTACAATATGCAGGCCTGTTGATCTTATGCATACAATGAACGGAGAACACTACGTTCCCAGTATTCAGATCCCACTGTTTGAATAAAAATTGTCTTCCATACCTCCATCCACATCAAACAACATTTGAGGTTCATGTTCAACAGGCCACCAAAAATTAAAGAATGGCTGTTAAGTTCAGTTGTTATATGACTGTGCAAAGACAATGTGGGATTACTTTATGGGGAGAGGAGTTGAGCTCATGCAGGCACAACAGAGCACGTTTTACTGGAGTCATCACCTAACAACATCACTCCTCAACAACATATTTCAGTACAGCTTCTTCACTGCACAGTTCTAAATCCTCACTCTACATCAGTGCATCACAGCCTGACCTCTCCACTGTAAGTTTCCATACCATTTCTCTCTATATGAGTACTCCTCCCCCTCTGATCTAATCAAATTCCCATAGCTGTTTTGGCTGAAGTGCAACTCCCAAGACTTGGTTCATTTAAAAAATTTAAAAAAACAATTCAAGGAAAGCCTTGTATCCTGTGCTTTGAGAATCCCTTCCATTCTTCAACAGCTTCCCTCTCTTTTCATCCCTTTTACTTCTTCCATGAATTCCACAGAAGTCCCACAAAAGAGTGGCAGATGTCTCCAGATCTGTGCTGCAGGGGTTTAGGGGTTTTCCAGGAAATCTCCTGTGACTCAACCATTTGTTTAGTTTTTTTTTTTTTACAGTTTACTGTAAACTTGGAATTTTGTTCCATAATGTGATGCAAATCAGCATAAAAATAGCTAGCAAAAAAACCAACCGTGCCCATTCCTTTTATGATTGACAGCACTAGGCCCCACCCATTCAGTGCCCCAAGATGGAACCCTCACGCTGCTGGAGGAAGTAATAAAAACAAAGTGGTCTGGAGTGAGTATGTGGGGGTGCGACCGGCTGATTATGGGCCACTCTAAAGGTCCGCTCACAGTTAGACTACAGCTGCCCTTTAAAAGCCGTTAGTGACAATTACCACAGACGCTCTGTGAGCTGATAACACGCCAGGACTGTCCCTGTGTATTTGCAGAAGATAACGGAGTGTGGAGACTGGGCTGCACGCCTGTAAACAGCTGACGTGTTTAATCATTCTCACTTTCGGGCTGTTGGGGAGCTAACTCTAAAAAACAGCGGCGTATGCGTGAGCACCACGGTCTCGGAACGAATGCGGCCTGTGCCAGTGCCGACTGTGACCGGCAGCCCTGCAGGCGCGGCACAAAATTGCCTTTGAGTCGCCATGGCGATATACGGGAGGGATTCGGTCGGCGGGGAAAGCTTGAGCTTGTGTTCACTGCTTGAGCGACCCCTGTTGGCCGTCTGGGCGCCCGTGGCTTGTTCTCTGCACACGCGCATGATTGGGTCTCCTCCGCCATGCGCAGACATTGGGTAGACAACTGTACTTATGTGACTTATGTTTAAGCATGGTACCAAATAAAAAATGTAAATGCACACACATAGTATGTGTATGTGCATGTGCGTGTGTGTGTGTGTGTGTGTGTGTGTGCGTGCCTGTGCGCGAATGCACGTGAACTCACTCGGGAAGTTAACCGTTTGTGTTTTCTTCCTCGCTGTCTCTCCTCCGCGTGCAGGCTTGTAATGCGATCTGCATGCAGCTCACACTGTTAGCGTCTGGGGAGCGACAGCAACGAGTTCACCACCCAATGGCATGATAGCACCAGGAGCAATGAGGGGGAGGTGCTGCCTTTCCGTCTACTTTGTCCGTTCGTTAGACAAGCTCCTCGTCTGTACACAGATCCATTCTGTCTCGTCACAGACGCACTTCTTGGCATGTACAGGAAGCCGAAGCAGGGTCATGGGTTCTAGTCACACAGACAACTGTGCGTTGTTAATGTGGTTAACAAAGGCCTACTGAAGGGCGTGATGGGCTCAGGGCTGCCTGGAGGGCGCACGCACCATCTTTGGACAGAGAAGCAGGCTTCTGATAAACGTGGCCCTCATCTTCCTGTGCAGCCTCCTCTTAAAACTAAAAGTTGACCTCTGTGGGGAAGAGGAGTTCTCTTTGTATAAACTGTATGCGAGTGGAAAGAATGAGAGGGAGGAGAAGAAGAGGTGAGGGGGTTTCTTTTGATTCCATACCAGATTTCCAGTTGCCACGCACACACCCACAGGCCATGCCCCAGCTACCCAATCCCTACCCCCAAAGCCCAGTCTGTCAGCAGAGAGCTTGTCATGACCTCAGTTTACTGTTTGAATTGGCTTTGTTTGCAAGACAAACATACATTCATATAAGGGATATACATATAGCATAAAAGCATAATGCACGCACCTCCTAAAGACACAAAGCCAAAAAGAGGGAGATTGCAGATTCTGAGACCTATTCGTAAAACCATTGTGAATTGAATACATTCAGGATGTATTTTTGCGTGTTCTCTCCCTCTCTCTCTGTCTTTCTCTCAACGTGCTTGTTTGTTTGTGTGTGTGTGTGAGAGAGAGTGGGCTGTGTGTGTGTGTGTGTGAGAGAGAGTGGGCTGTGGGTGTGTGTGTGTGAGAGAGAGTGGGCTGTGGGTGTGTGTGTGTGTGAGAGAGAGTGGGCGTGTGTGTGTGTGTGTGTGAGAGAGAGTGGGCGTGTGTGTGTGTGTGTGTGAGAGAGAGTGGGCTGTGGGTGTGTGTGTGTGAGAGAGAGTGGGCTGTGGGTGTGTGTGTGTGTGAGAGAGAGTGGGCGTGTGTGTGTGTGTGTGTGAGAGAGAGTGGGCGTGTGTGTGTGTGTGTGTGTGAGAGAGAGTGGGCGTGTGTGTGTGTGTGTGTGAGAGAGAGTGGGCG